>OX155690.1:9585226-10785226 GCA_944547425.1 Eupithecia centaureata
TTATCTGTAAGAGGGCTTATGGTTAAAATGGGTATTGGTTCTAGTATTATTTACTATTAACATGAAACGAAACAATTAAACTTCCCTTGTACTTGTTTATAGTTCTAAGGTTACTTAGTTTATACTACTATTGAAGTAGTAGGTATGTGAGTAATTTTTTAGCAAAAATATTAATTACAGTTTAATACTACTTTAATACTACACAGACCAAAAACTGCGTTTACGCGCAGAACTCTTATTTTATCAAATGAATTTCAAAATAATTTACCTATGTTTTCAATCCCTTACAAACTATGTTTGTTCGTAGAACTTTAGTCGAATGAAACCTTGATAATCCTTTGTAAACAAAATCTAAGTTTCAAACACCACACCGGATAGTTAAGTGCTCCTCCGCGCAAAAATGTTTGCAATTTGCATCCACTCCGCTCAACTCTGGTTAAAGTATTTGAAAGTTTTTATACTTAAATATAAAATTCTGTGTAGTTTTTATTATTTATATATAGAAGTTTAGACTGCGGCAATGTCAACTTTTGAAATACAAATACTGTCAGCTGCCAGTGTCTCTGGTCAATCTTTTAGTTTTTCATTGTAATCATATCGTGCGCAAATCACAGTAGAAATTTTAAAACCATAGTAAAACGCTACCTGATTCTGCGAAGAATATTTTCAGAATATAGGAACGATATCGCTCCACCAAAGCCTTTTCAGCAAATGAAATACGGAAAGTGTTTGAAAAATATCAGAGCCTATTTCATGGCAAAATATAGAACAAAGCGTTTCCACCGGGGTGGCAGCGCAGACTAAGTCGATTCGGGGCTTTGAATTTTAATCAACTTTTTATCTTTTTTCGCTCAACTTTTCGTATTTATGCCTGACAGCTGAAATAAACCCCTTTGTTGGTGAAACGATAGAAGTTCAACGGCAACGAATAAACAAGCAATCATTAACAAATTATTAAAAAAATTATGTTCTATTCAATTGTTTGAAAAGTAACATTATTGGACTGGAAATAGTTCGATTGATAGTCTGACACGTCTAATACGACCGATAGTCGTTAGAACGGTTACAAATACGACATCCAGCGGCAAAGATCCTTCTCTCTAATAGTGGCATAAAAAATCGCATCGCAGCTCCAATAACGTCCTCTGTGAAACTTTAATTATTTGAAATGTGAATTTTCTAGCGCTTTTTCTGTCTGTTGGCAGAGTGCCAGTTCTTGGGGTTATTACCTACCGGTATTTTATAACAGCACCTAGTACAAAAGAACTTCGTTTCCATAGTCCCTTGCGATATTTCCAAAATCAGTCCTCTAAACGTAACGAGCATAAACAATTTTTGAGGGTTCCTTCCGTTGCATTTTAAGTACCTACTCTAAATACTAAGTAACGATGATGACACAAAAAAGGTCACTAAATTGAATTATTGATTTACTGCTTTTATTTCTAACTCAATAATTATTAATTATTATAATATTTTGAGTTTTGACTACTATAAGTGTTCTGTAAACTCATATGGCAATAAGAAGTACCAACCGTTTCTTTATATGGTATACTGAAGGGACAAAAAAAACAAAACCCGACATAAGACTTTTACTACAGGTTTACCTAATAATATCTTAGACGCCTAGGCTCAATTTATAATCACGAAGCCTCCCTGAATTAGGAATTGAGAATTTGCACCTAGCATGAAATTCTGCACTAAGGTGTGCTGACGTGATAACGTGTTGGATGGAAAGGGGAAATTCTTAATTACATTACCCGATAGTCAGCACGATCGAACGAACGATCGATAGGGCACGGAATCCATAGTTATCTAGATTAGGGAAGTCACGAACCCAATAAGTATTAACATTATCTTCATTTTATTTATTTATTTTTCGTAAATTGAGGCATAAACTGTAAAAAAAAATGTTATTTAAGAAATAGATAGAGTTATTTATACATCAATCAAGTTGCCTCTAAAAGAAACAAATTGAAAAGTTATAGCGGCTATCTCTGTGAATTTGCGATCGGATCGCACTATCTTCTGAAGTCAAAGTCAAAGTGCTTTACAGGACACGTATACGTCATAAAATCAGTCTCACACAAATTAGTTAAGTGTGTATTTTAATCTAATTAAAACTCTGTTTTTATTTTTATTTTTAAGCATTTTATAAAGCATTATTAATAATAATTATCAGTAATCAGAATGAAAATTGGATAGATAGGTGGTTTCATTTTCAATAAAATCAGAAAACCTGTCTTAAGTCTAGGTATCTAATGTACTAGACCGAGACTAGCCTGCGACGTGGTGTCTTGATAAAACTAAACCTGGAAAAAAGTCGTTACCAGGTTTAGTTTTTGTCGTTTAATTTACTTCAAAAGAAAATTTAAAAAAAAAATTTTAGCTGAGTTTTTAATAAGAGAGAATTAAAAAAGAAAATTTAACTAAGTAATAAAAAAAAGTTTTTCTTTCCTAATTATTTTAATATGTTTAACCCAGATATTACTGAAACTATTTTTTATCTTCGATCATAGTGATTTTTGATATGTTGTTAAAAATGTGTAACGCTTAAAAAATGAGCGGTGAAGAGGGAAGGAGGTAGGAAGAGGAGGAAGGAGGACCTATAGTTGTGGGGAGGTAGGTATACAAATAAAAGTGTAGTTTTAGAGTTACAATATAAACATAGTTTTATTAAATATTACATGAGCAAGGTTTTGGTATTGTTGGGCGCCTTAGGGTAAAGTAAAATTGTGTTCAGCGGTAGAGCTTAGAGTAAAATAACAGGGTGTGATAGCCTAAATTCAACTTCTTAGCAACCAGATAATGAAGTAATCTACAGTTATTTAATTTATAGCACGGATGATGTTCAGCGAGTGGAGTAAGTAACAGAGGGTTCCGGATGGTTCCAGAGTGAGGTTAGTTTTGGGTCACAGCACAATTAATAATTGAGACACGGGGACCAGGGTCCAGCCGTGTTACCAGTAAGCTAGCGCTGTCGGTCCAAAGGTCAGGCAGGCACAAAGGAAGGGGCTTGCACTGAACCGCACCGAACAGCCACCGAGCGGTCTCTCTCCGACCACTCTCCAGGGACAGCACATACAAAGATTTCACCCCCTCCAGCTAGATCCTGCAGCCAGATAGCTGTAGGACAAAATAGATATATTATAGACAGAACGCGTACTATCTCTAGCGACACGTGGCGCTGAGAAATTTATATAGAAATATACCTGATCGAGATCGAACGCTCAAAACCGTAGGAGGAAGACGACACGGCCTCTTGCGTATTCCACGCGGGCAGGCGACTGCAACCACGGCACTACGGATGCCACGAGGTAACCCTGGGACACTGGAAGTCCGGGTGCAGGATCCTGGAGTTTTACAGAAACAACGGACGGTTAGGCAGACCGCTGGCGAAACCACGCACAGGCTGATGGCCAGAATACGTACCAGCTGAAGAGGTATCACGAGGATTCAAGGATTATGTAGGAATCTGACCAGCCGTGGTCGATGTCCGGGACAAAAAAAAGTAATGAGTCGACACCTATATGACAACGCGACCAGACAGTAGAATAGACAGACGTCACTTTGGAGCTGTCACTGTCAACTCCAATTTGAGACGCTAAGACGCTAGAATGGCTCTGTGGACACAGAGCCAATAAATCAAGAAAGGGGCCTTACAGTACACCCCCAACCCCGCAGAATTTACGCAGGAAATTCGATCGGCTGCCCCCAGCCGACAACCACAACAGAAAAAAAAACAGCACCAAAAATCCACTTTAAATAAAAATATAAACAACAACCAAAAAGTTCAGTTACAAAGAAAATCCTAAGTTATGATAAGTATGAACAAGCGACGGTTTAGTCCCGCTACCTATCCAGTTAAGTTAGAAATTTAAGACCAAGTAGGTATTAGCTGTAACAAATAGTGTACAATATTACCTAAACAAGTTTCTGAGTTCAAAAGTAATTATAAGTATTTAGCCTAAAGTAAGAACTAATGGTAGGTAGTAAGTATTAACAGCTTAGTGAGTTTAGTTCCCTAGGATTGAAGATCCCAAGCAGTCTCATGCATTCTCACTCAAAACAAATCATCTCTTCCATTCTTCACTTTCATACAACCCCCCTACTAACAAATCACACTAACATACTTCCACAACCAGACACAGTATCTTCTATAGAACTGAGGATACTGTGTTAGAAACTTCCAGACAAGGATTCTTGAAGTCTACCTGTTTAGACAAGGAAAGACTGTCAAGAACAAACAAGTGAGTGTATCTAAAATACCCAGTGTTGGCTTATTTTAATAGTCACGACCCGCTAAATGGCAATTAGGGAACAACTCCTTGGAAAAAAACTGCAGAACAAGAACAAAACCCATAGGTAGTGGTTACCTATAAAGAAGCCCTAACCTACCTACTTCCTAGCTACCTACCGCCTAATCTAATTAAACTAGCATGCAACTAAATCTAAACAAGCAACCTAATCTAACAAACCACGCAACAGGCCGGCGGAAGTGAAGGGTGGTGGTTACAACAGACCAACCACGCGACACTCCAACAAGGTAGCGGGCCTGCGCCTTCCAACAAAAAGAACCAACCTCAAAGGGATACAACAAACCAAGTTTAGACCAACACCCAGGACAAATGATACGCAACCATAGCTACGGTCCGGGGATTGTTTCAGCATTCAGAATGCCAGCCAGTCCCAGTCAGAACTGTTTTAGATTTAAGTTTAAGTAGAGTGTCAGACAGTCCCAGTCAGAACTGTTTAAGATTTAAGTTTAAGTTAAGTTTTTAGTTTTAGAGAGAGTAGGTAGTAGTAGCTACTTACTCCCAGTAAGTTAAGATCACAAAAAATTTTGTGAAAGTGAGAATCAGAACAGCGTACCTCAGAACAGTACACCTCAGACTAGTCAGTCCTTCTAAGAATAATTAGGCAGGAGCTCCAAGGTTCCTACATGCCAAACCCCAGCGCTCCTACCATGCTCATCCTAGTGTTTGTAAACTAATAAGCATAATAAGATAGTTTAGAAATTATCTTATATTTAACAAATTTAGGTGCCAGTTTTAGTGAGAAAAACCTACCCACATTTATTTTAATAGACATTGTTTATGAGTAGGTACAACTATCTAGAAAATAGAAAGATCTGTATGTAGTATATTCAAGTAATTTGTTTTATTTATTTAGTAGTATAAGGTGTATTTAGTAGTTAATAATTTAATTTAATAATTGAAACTGAAATGTCTAGATATTGAGGTTATGTTTATTGTTTTTATAGTGTAGGATAAGTGTATATTTAGGAATAGAAGATATTTAGGCTATGTTTATTATTTGAAGTGAAATTAGTTTAGTAATAATACAAGTAAATAAATGTCCAACCATACAACCACTATTCAAGAAGTAGTTATTTTCCAAAACAACCACTATCCAAGAAGAAGTAATTATTTATCAAAACAACCACGACTCATTCAAGTTCATGAATTTCCTCGACAACAAAGTTTCAATATGACCAGGTATCCTAGAAAACACAATGATTAAGCAAAGAATCTAACCAGGAATGTATCAAGCTAAGGATCATCCTAGCAGTGGTTCCTAGAATATTAGAGAAAAATCCTAGCCAAAATTGAATTGAATTCAAGAAATAAAAATCATGGACTCAAAAAAAAACTTCCTTCAAACCAAAGTTCAGTTTTTACCACACTATTGTGAAAAAATGCAATAAATCAAGTGTTTCAAGTTTGTAAAAGATTCCTATTCAGTATTTAGGTACCCTAAGAAAGTTTTAGTAAAAGATTTGAGTAAAAAAAAGTTCAAAGTATGTGGTTGCTAAGAATTACAATAACTACAAGTAATGTTTACAAGTTTTTTAAGTTTAGTTTGTTTAGTTAAAGTTTACCTAGTAAATTTTACTAGTTTACACCATATAATATGCACTTATCTTATAGATTACACTACACACAATAAAATACAAATTCAAAACAATCAAAGGAGGAAATAAAACACAACAATTATATTTTACAAAGTAATTTGTTGGTTAGTAAGAATTGACCTAGGTAATAATGTTTTACACCACTATATTGTAGTTCAGAAAGATTCAGAAAAATTAATAGAGTAAAAAGAAAATTGGTTGCTAAGAGTTGATTACCAGTTGGGCAGCCACTGTAACGCTTTAAAAAATGAGCGGTGAAGAGGGAAGGAGGTAGGAAGAGGAGGAAGGAGGACCTATAGTTGTGGGGAGGTAGGTATACAAATAAAAGTGTAGTTTTAGAGTTACAATATAAACATAGTTTTATTAAATATTACATGAGCAAGGTTTTGGTATTGTTGGGCGCCTTAGGGTAAAGTAAAATTGTGTTCAGCGGTAGAGCTTAGAGTAAAATAACAGGGTGTGATAGCCTAAATTCAACTTCTTAGCAACCAGATAATGAAGTAATCTACAGTTATTTAATTTATAGCACGGATGATGTTCAGCGAGTGGAGTAAGTAACAGAGGGTTCCGGATGGTTCCAGAGTGAGGTTAGTTTTGGGTCACAGCACAATTAATAATTGAGACACGGGGACCAGGGTCCAGCCGTGTTACCAGTAAGCTAGCGCTGTCGGTCCAAAGGTCAGGCAGGCACAAAGGAAGGGGCTTGCACTGAACCGCACCGAACAGCCACCGAGCGGTCTCTCTCCGACCACTCTCCAGGGACAGCACATACAAAGATTTCACCCCCTCCAGCTAGATCCTGCAGCCAGATAGCTGTAGGACAAAATAGATATATTATAGACAGAACGCGTACTATCTCTAGCGACACGTGGCGCTGAGAAATTTATATAGAAATATACCTGATCGAGATCGAACGCTCAAAACCGTAGGAGGAAGACGACACGGCCTCTTGCGTATTCCACGCGGGCAGGCGACTGCAACCACGGCACTACGGATGCCACGAGGTAACCCTGGGACACTGGAAGTCCGGGTGCAGGATCCTGGAGTTTTACAGAAACAACGGACGGTTAGGCAGACCGCTGGCGAAACCACGCACAGGCTGATGGCCAGAATACGTACCAGCTGAAGAGGTATCACGAGGATTCAAGGATTATGTAGGAATCTGACCAACCGTGGTCGATGTCCGGGACAAAAAAAAGTAATGAGTCGACACCTATATGACAACGCGACCAGACAGTAGAATAGACAGACGTCACTTTGGAGCTGTCACTGTCAACTCCAATTTAAGACGCTAAGACGCTAGAATGGCTCTGTGGACACAGAGCCAATAAATCAAGAAAGGGGCCTTACAAATGCCCTAACAGTGCTAGGGAAAGAAGTAAAAAAAATCTTACTTTTCTAGGAAAGTCGGAAAATGGTGGCCTTTTAAAAGGCCTGTAGTAACATGGGGGGTCGATTATTTGCAATCCTAAAAGTCAAACAAAACATCGAAATATCAATTTTTATTTATCAAATTAGCTTGAATCACTAAAAAAATGGTGTTTTAATCCTCAACACGGTTTGCAAAAAAAAAACAGTATTTAGGGTGTAAATTTATGTCACATTGTTTGCAAATAAAATTGCACCTTAGCTGCGATGCTCTTTATTCTACTATGCGATGATTCGTTCCATCATTTCGATATACTTCCTGATGTGATCTAGCTGAACGAACAAAGCCTCTCCTACTTCTTCCTCTTGCTAAAGCTCTTCGAAAACCAAGAAGATCATACGGTCTTCCACCTCGTTTGTATACAACTGATGCGTTGTGTTCAGTCATATCTAGACTGACAGACAAGCATTAGCAAACTAGTTTATGTTCCGGTACATTAGATTTTTGTACTGATAGGTACCTCTGTCTGTCTTTCTGAAGCCCTAGTTTGTCAGGAGTGAATGTTCATCTTTCATTGCTAAATTACTTTGGTTTCTCACAAAAGTGTTGTCTGAATGAAACTCGAACTAACACGGAATTTACAGTTTCAGGAGAAGCAGCTGTTGATGTCCACTACTTCGCTATTATCAGTAATTGTACCTCTTGTCCGTCTCTTATAGCGTAGCTTGATAAAGAATCATAATCTTCAAACTGTCACCAAAATTTAACTCAGCTAGATCTCTAAGTTGCGATTCTGACTTTAGGAAAGTAATAAATTCTTTATTACCAGCATCTTTATCTGTTACTTAAGAGGATGAAGAAAAATTGTTATATAGCTTGGGAATAAACTTTCTTCATCGCCACGCTCCAATTCGCCAAGAATCTCATTGAGAATGCGTGTGCCAGTCTACAACAAAAGTGCCTAGATACATTCTACAGGGCTTTTAAAAGGCCATCAACTTAAATTGTAAAAATGGTTCAAAAAAGTTAACTAAAGAATCGAAATAATGACCAAATCCTAGAAATGAGACATCCAAAATCAAATACTAAAGTGAAAAATTCTCAAATTCTTCTTACAAATATAAAAAATCTTACCTTTTTACAGCCACAGCGATAAAATATCACAGCCATGGTTTGAAACATTAAAAACTTTAAAAAATGCGTCCGATTGTCAATACTACTATCACTAATCAAGTATCAATATGTACTGGTTAACATGACTATTAAAAAAATCATGTCCACATAGAAAAAAACAGAGATAAATGCGGGTACATTTAATGCATTTTTTGGGGCTTTTAAAAGGCCGGACGCTTTATCTGGGTTAAAGTTCTATCCAGACACCACATCAAAAAGTTGCAATCTAGTCCTTTAAAATTAGTTTATAATCAGATTTTTTTATATATGTTTAAAGTTACGAGAGAAACATTCATATGAAATTAATATAACTGTCTTGGTAATGAGTTTAAGTTTACAAACTCGTGAGCGCATTGTGCCATGACATTACGCAACCGATACTATCAATCTACCCGCTAATATGCAGTCCAACTTTAAGTCGTTATCACCGAAACTTACACGGTTTAGTAATAAATGGAGCAGCTACGTGCGTCTTGGTGACATGGTGTGTGGATAAAACGGAACACGGGGATAAGGCTGCCTTCTATTATTAATTTACCTTATCAGCACACATCCGTTCCTACTGAAAGTCACTCATTTAGGACCCTTGAGCAGTATAAGGCAAATAAAGCCGCATAATGTTGTCGCAAAATCAAGCTTTACAGACTGATTTATAATCGCAGTTAAGGTGTTAAAAAAAACAGAAGGAAGCTGCTTTGCTTGCCCTTCTTCTGATAAGTTCAATAAGTCGCCATTTACATCTACAATACCGCAACTGCCACGGTTATAATTTTAAGTTAAAATTACTTTTAGATGGGCTAAAACAAAGTTTATAAGAACAAGCTTAAAAGATTTTCGTAAATTAAACAAATTAATAAGCTGCAAGGTCAGAGACGACGACGGCTAAATCCAATAAAGAGTCTCTTTTAAAGCTATGTGCAACTTTTCCATTTACCTTTTAAATTCAAACAAACTTACGTAATTGATTTGCACTGACGTGGTCGGTCATACGATGTGGAATACTACAGCTAAAAAGAATTACAATACGCGATAAAAACTTGTGAAACAATTATACTTATTCAATTCAATTCAAATCATTTATTTCAGACAGTACCTACATACAATTTAGATACATAGTCCATACAGTGATTTTTTTTCAAACAATACAAGAATTAATAAATATTAAAAAAAAAAATTGTAATAAATTAAATTAAAAATAATATTAAATAAACAAATTTTGACAAATGAACGTAATAATAACAAATTAGAGTAATAGATAATAACAATAATACTAACTTATTTACGAACTTATTTAATCTAGCTTAAATACATGATTTTTGGACCAGTATTCCATGAAGGGCGAAGCTGTGTCCAGCCTTCCTGCAATGACCTGCAAGTAGCTGTTGGCGCTGCCGCGCACCCTGCGCATCAGCGACGCCGTTCTCTTGCGCAGGATCGCAGTGAACCCGTCGACCCGCGCCTCCGCGAACATGCCTGATGCGCTACAGAAGCGCGGCAGCCCCATCAGCCACCTGAAGGCATTGTTATATTGGACGCGAAGGGCGTCAGTGTTGCCGTTCTAGCGACTTTGTCGCTAGAACTAGGGGATTTTATGAATGTATAGCGGACAAAATTCCACATTTAGCGAGAAAAAAAATTATAGCGATTTCTAGCGACTTTTAGGCGGGTCAATATGTCGCTACAAGGGTAACCGTGGACCATCGCCCGCCGTGCCACATTGATCATCAAGTAATCTGAATCTCATTTTCAATATGTTACGCTGGCAACTCCGATAGAAGCAGAGCATGCAGGAATTCCCCGATTATGAACATTCTGTGTAAGTTTTGTGAAATATATAATATTTTTAACAACCTAAGCCAGGTTATTTAAAAAAAAACACAATTCTTTTAACCTAAAAGCATTTAACTCAAATAAGAGAAATTTAATTAACAAAACAACAAGAAATTCACTAATTCAAAATACAAAGGTACTTATGGCAACGATACGACAAACACACAAGAGAGTGGACGTCCGAACAGCACGACGACTTGAAGCAGAATGAGAGCTTGTCCCTCGTTCCTTCGGCTTTTATATTAAACAGCTACCTGCATCTTCAAACCACTTCTATCACGGCTTCTCCTGCAGCTTCTGGCGTCTCGACAGATCTTGTCTTTTGTATGTACAGGGTTGGTTCCTGATCGTGTGCTGATGGACGATCAGGTTGGTCTGCCGCGGCCCGGTCCCTCAGCTCCTGCTCAGGGTCATCATCATCACTCGTTGCTGTAACAAATACAACGTGTTATCGAAATGGCTTTTCGTCACATTGGTTATGCCCTTGTTAAATTGTTAGTGTGTTTAGGTTTTTAGTGTACTACTCCGTCTACAAACTAAGTACAAGTACAGCTGAATGTCAAGCACTTTTCGAACAAGAATAAGTCGTTAAATCTCAAAGTATCGCTATCAAATAACGAAGTACGACATATCCAGCTGCACAGTACATAATAAACACAACCACCATAACCAACATGCTTAATAAAGAACGCTGCATACGTACACCGCACAGCGACTGATCGGTTTGCAAAGCCGACCAGCTTCCATGGCCAGTGTAGACACCGCCGCTACGGACGACGTAACGGCCGGTGCTACTGCCCCAAGGGCCACACACGCGTACCCCAAGGGTCACCGCGTCATACCACAAGGGCCAACAGTGCCGTGCCACACACGGGCCACACGCACCATGCCTCAGGGGCCAACAGTGCCGTGCCACACACGGGCCACACGCACCATACCTCAGGGGCCAACAGCCGCGCCGTACCTCAAGGGTCAACCATAGCGCGCCGTACCCCAACCGCCAGCAGCGCCGCACCCCAAGGGCCAGCAGCGCCGCACCTCAAGCGCCAGCAGTGCCGCACCTCAAGCGCCAGCAGTGCCGCACCTCGAGGGCCACGCGGGTAACAGCTTACCCTCGAAGAAGGCGGTGCACGACTCGGGAGTCCATTCGCCTTTCCACGGGACCATAAACTGGGCCGCCGCGAAGGTCGACTTCCCATATGACCCGGACAGCAGCCTCAGCTCATACCGATCATGAGGCAGGACTCGCACCACTCGATACGGGCCGCGCATACCATGGACAAGCTTGCCCATTGACTGAGCATACTTGATCACGAAAACCAGGTCACATTCCTGAAACACACGAGGAGGACGACGGTCCTGATTAACACGAGCATCCATTACTGCCCGATTTTCAGTTAACCGCTCGGCCGTCCTCTGCCTTACAATCTCTCTCCTAGCCTCCCGGTTCGATAGGCGAGGCTCAGGAATGACATCTCGTACCAACTTTCGAATTGCTGGAGTAGCGTTTTCATGTCCTACTGAGAGATTTAAAGCTGAGGTCTGGGTAGATCTCTGTTTGGTCAGATTGAGAATTAGCTGAAGCTGCCATAGCCTCTCAGCCCATTCTAGATTGTTATGGGACGTCTCAACTCTGAGCATATTCAAGACAGTCCTTACGTACCTTTCCACCTGACCATTAGCATGATGCATCTCGGATGTGATATGATGTAATTCAACATCTAGATCTTTCATCCACGACTTAAAACCCGAGGACTCGAACATTCGGCCCCTGTCTGTCACTATAAGGCGGGGAGTACCAAACAACGAGATTACGTTTTGACAAACCTGTTTCAATTCGTTGAAGTCTTGACGCGGGATAGGCGTAAGAATGCAGTACTTGGTAAACGCATCAACAACCAGCATTACATGCTTAAAACCATTGGACTCCGGTAGAGGTCCCAGCGCATCGAGATGTAGCGTGTCAAACGGAACATCGGGCTTCGTCCACGAAGTGATTGGTTGAAGCGGAGCACGAAGAACTCTCTTGTGTGCGATACAAGTAATACAGTGACCTATGTATTTTTTTTTTACAAGGGCTCTCACACCCGAAAACCGAAAATGTCTTAGAACTAGCTCTGACGTTTTATCGAGTAGCTTTAAGAGCGTAACTACAGTAAACTTTGTACCCACTAATAATGCCTAAAATGGCGTAGAGCTTTTACTGAGTAGAGTGGTACTTTGGTTCAGCAGCGACGGCAGCTTTAGTCACGTAGTAGGCAACCACACGTTTAGATCCATCATCGTCACGTATCTGCAGTAGAACCGCCCCATAACCTAAGCTACTATGTACCTCCGTTTTTAATTTGGATCAAATATAAGAACCTCTTGCTCGGATGCCCAATTAAATTGCACGTCTTAACGTGTTAAATTAGCAATGCATGCCGTCTTAACCGAGTAGTTAGGAACGTACTTACGAAAATACCCCGCTAGCCCTAAAACTGGCGTAAGCGAATTTACAAGAGCTTTAACTTTATCCGGGGAGGACCGAACTTCCCCATTAGCTATAAGTATAACCCGCCCTAGGTATTAAATTTCGGTGCACATAAAGTTGATTGAAAATCCTGTTTGTGTCAGCGTGGACAGAACCTTACTTCAGTTAACTACAGTCTGTAAACCTTCGTCTACAGTGTCGGAAAGAATCAAACAATCATCTATGCACACCAAAACTTTTCGCTATCTTGTACGGACTGTAATCGACAGATCACGAACAATGCGCCGACCATTTCTAGTACGAATGTAGGTAACGCCATCTCTATTAAGTACAACCGTACCGACAATAATAGGCGCGTTTATGAACTTACTTGGCACTACCAGAAGGTCTACATAAAACGAAGTACTTTCTAGTTCGACTGTGAGAGTAACGTACGAGTCCCATTGCGTCAGACCCCCTTAATTTGACTGAATCAGCTGGTTCCTTAGTGCAAGAGACGCACTTCACAACCGCAGAGGATATTAGGGACACGCCGATGTTACTGTCACTGTCTATTAAAAACTAAAACCTAAAACCTTGTACTACCCCTACCACAATATCACTGCGCTTATGCAAAGGGGCAGAGCAAAAATTTACATTTCACTAATCATTTTGTGACCCAGCGTCCGCGCGCTGTTTTGCAAAGCAAGATTTTACATCATGGCCCTGTTTTTTGCAGTAAGTGCAAGTCATATTTTTTGTACCTGTTTTAGCAGGTTTGCTAGACTGGGTTTGATCAGTGTCAGTGTTTGACCGCTTAGGACACGCAGCTTGCTTATGCCCAGTCTCGTCACAAATATAGCACTTACCTGTATCTGCTCTAGGTGGCTTCTTGAAACCCTGTGACCTGCCATGGTTATTATTTTTATGCTGATTCGCTTGTCGGTTAGTGCGAGTATCCGCAGTAGAAGTTTTACTAGGCATAACAAAGCTAGATAAGTAGTTAACCAGATAATTGGGTTTCAAGTGAGCGTTGATGGCGGTGGCTTTGACCTGGGGGTCAGTGATACCTCTCAAGATGACGTCCGTCACTAGGTCGTCGCTAAGACCACGAACAATCCTGAGAAGCAGTAATGATTTACGTGCGTACTCAGCGTACGTTTGGTATTTGTCAGAGTTCGTAGACATAACCTCAAAAAGAATGCCTGCCGAATCTACCTTTTTACAACATAATGGTTTGAAATCCTCTTTGAAATTTGTCCACGAACGATCGTTAGACACCCACTCACTAGCCACGATTTGGCGTCTCCTTTCAAACAACCTCCTATGCGAGAAAGGCATTCACAATCGTCCCATTTGTTAACAGACTTTGCCCTATCAACCTCGCTGAACCATACGTCTACGTCGTGAATAGTTGGATCAAAATTCGACACATAATAATGATGAGTACGTCCTAATGCTTCTAACCGTGACATAACAGTGTCAAAAGACTCACAATTACTCTGCGGTGGTGCGGGCGGAGGCAGCGGTGGCGGCACGGCGGCGGGCGTGCTAGCACCTTGCGATCCCTCCTCGCAAACTGGCTTTGTACGTACCTCATCACAGCTATGACCGCAGCGACCTTGGCGACGGTGACAAGGATACCTATCTTGGTGGCTACGGCGAGACCTGGGAAACCGGCCACCATGCGAGCGTTGTCGCGACGGGCTACGTGAACGCCGACGTGGCAATTCACGTGACCGCCGCGGTGACGAACTACGCGACTGCCGACCAGTGATGTAGTGATGACGATGCGGCGAACGATCACGCGAGTAGCTACGCGAATAGCTACGTGATCGCCGGCCTCGCGGACGGCTGTGGGATCGCCGACCACGAAGACGTCGATGCGGAGATCGCTCACGAGTGTGACTGCGGGATCGCCTGCCACGAGACCCCCTGTCCCGCGAGCGTTCGCTCCGCAACCCGGACGAGCGTCTTCTGTGACGAGACCGCGAGCGGCTCATCCTCATGTCCTTGATTCACTGCAAAAACACAATAAAGGTGCTAAACGCACCAAAATTAAATAACTTCTTCAAACAAAACAAAGCATGAACTACCCTCACAAGTTTTAACAAAAGCGCAATTCTTTTATTTTGTTTGCATCGAAAATTGTCAAGATGAATGTGAGAAATGTTTAAGAATCCCACTTCTGATTTTAACAACCTAAGCCAGGTTATTTAAAAAAAAACACAATTCTTTTAACCTAAAAGCATTTAACTCAAATAAGAGAAATTTAATTAACAAAACAACAAGAAATTCACTAATTCAAAATACAAAGGTACTTATGGCAACGATACGACAAACACACAAGAGAGTGGACGTCCGAACAGCACGACGACTTGAAGCAGAATGAGAGCTTGTCCCTCGTTCCTTCGGCTTTTATATTAAACAGCTACCTGCATCTTCAAACCACTTCTATCAATATATATAATATAATAATAAAAAATGAGTGAGACCGAAACGACCGAAACAAAAATGAGTGAGACCGAAACGTATTGGGTGATCAGTTTCGTAGGAGTTCATTCATTGTGTCGTCAGTTCCGTTGTAGTTCTTTTGCAGTTATCATTGTTTGGAAGTTATTATCATTTCTTATTGTGTGACAGTGCCGGATTAATATTTTTTATAAGTGTAGGCCACATTTTTCCGCTGCCCCAGAAAAAAATATTTACTTGACATTGACAGACATCACAACAAACTACAGAGGAATAAAACTACAACTATTACTAAAATCGATATTTCGGTTTGAGCGTTGCTGAGGTTGGTTAGCGACTTCTAGCGGATTTTTATGGAACGATTTTTTCCATATCTAGAGGAATTTTTAGATTTGACTAGCTTCTTATTTTGTTGAACGGCAACACTGAAGGGCGTTCCAGGTCTTCTGCGTATGCTTGATCCATAGGCTGCACGTGTAGAAGGTCTGGCAGTACGCTCTAAACAGTGTTGTCTTTACCTGCGCACTGCAACGCGCAAACCTACGGGCCAACATATTAGCTCGGACCGTTAACGCCCTCCGCTCCCTCTCCATGTCTACATCATCCGTGAGTGTCTCGGTGACCCAGTGGCCCAGGTACTTAAACTCTGACACGCGTTTCAGCCGATTGCCGTTGAGTGTAACTGGTGGGACTGTGGCGTAAGTTTTTGAACCCGACTTAAAGACCATCAGTTCACTCTTGCCCGCGTTATACCTGAGCCCATGAGCCTCCGCATAACACTCACAGATGCCTATAAGCCTTCTGAGGGCACTGATCGACGGGCTCAGCAGCACCATGTCATCCGCGTAACTAATATTGTTAACAGTGATTCCATCAATAGAGCAGCCGACCTGGGTGCTGCTGAGCTCTCGTATCAGACAGTCTATATATAGGCAGAATAATCTCGGTGAAGTTCCCCCGCCCTGCCTCACTCCGCACTCCAGCCTATATACATCCGAAAGTGATCCCGCCCAGCTTACACTGTTCTCCTGGTGTCCATACCAGTACTTAAATAATGAGATCAGCTCTGGAGGAAGCCTGGTCTCGCTCACGAGCTTCCGCCACAGCCTGTCGTACGAAACAAGATCAAATGCTTTTGATATATCTAAAAAGCAGGCGTAGACAGGCGTGCTTTTGCTCGTGTAATACTGGACGGTGTGTTTGAGAGTCAGTACTGCGGTCTCTGTTGACAGTCCGGCTCTGAAACCGAACTGGGCATCATGCAGATTAAGATGCTTTTCTAAATGCCTATCAATCACACCGTCGACCTTGGCCACGACCGTAGCGAGTGAAATCGGCCTGTAGTTGTTCAGGCTGGATGCGTCACCAGTCTTGTTCAAAAGTCAAAAGTCAAAAGTCAAAGTGCTTTATTTCCATAAGACCTTACAGGACACTTAGACACGTCATAAAATACATTTTATAAAAAATTAAAACTAGGAAATTAAGAGCTCACTTTGATTTTTGTTCACTTTAATCTTTTTAAGGTAAAGTAAAAAAGCGAACAGAAATCTTTACCTTGTTAGGTTGTTATTTTTCGAGTTGGAGCAAAACTCATCCCAAGCTTTTTTATCATTTAAATAATCAGATACTTTATAGTAAGCCTTTTTACAAAGAATAGTTTTGACAATTTGTTTGAATTTATTTACTGATAGTTTTTGCAACTCACTTGGAGTTTTGTTGTAGAAGCGTATACATTGCCCTTTGAAAGATACATTAACCTTGTTTAGTCTAGTTGTAGGCAAAGCTAGTTTATTTTTATTTCTAGTATTGACATTGTGTATATCGCTATTTTTAGGAAACTTATTGATATTTCTACGAGTGTACAACAGGTTTTCGTAAATATATTGACATGGTACTGTCATTATGTTAATTTCTTTGAATTTATGACGGAGGGATTCTCTGGGACCCATATTATAGATTGCCCGAACAGCTCTCTTCTGCAGCACAAAAACGGTGTTAATATCTGCAGCATTCCCCCACAGCAGTATACCATAAGACATAATACTATGGAAGTAGCTGAAATAAACAAGTCTAGAAGTATCTACGTCCGTAAGTTGACGGATTTTTTTGACTGCATATGCCGCAGAACTGAGCCTTTTTGATAGCTTATCTATATGTGGGCCCCATTGAAGCTTACTGTCTAGGGTGATTCCTAAGAATACAGTACTTTCTATAATATCTAACGTTTCTCCTTTTACGTTTATATCAGCCTTAACTTGTTTCACATTAGGTAGAATAAATCTAATACATTTCGTTTTGTTTCCATTAAGCAAAAGATTATTGACGCTAAACCAGTGGACAACTTTTGAGATTGCATTATTCACATCGTCGAAATTTGTTGTTTGTCTTTTCATTTTAAAAATTAAAGAAGTGTCATCAGCAAACAATACAATCTCGTGATTATTCTTTACAATATCAGGCAAGTCGTTAATATAAACTAAAAATAGGAAAGGACCGAGGATAGACCCCTGCGGTACACCCATAGTAACTACAGACCCCGAAGACCGTTTCCCATTAATGTCAACTCTTTGTATCCTGTCACTTAAGTAAGAAGAAAGAAGAGCCAAAGAGGTGTCATTCATTCCATAGTGATGCAGTTTCCTGATTAATGTTCCATGATGTACACAGTCAAATGCTTTTGACAAGTCGCAAAAAATGCCTAAAGCATCTTGAGACTTCTCCCAAGCATCAAAAATATGCGATACCAACTCTACACCGGCATCAGTAGTTGACCTGCCTCGAGTAAACCCGAATTGCTTACAATGTAGCAGGTCATTGCCATTGAAATGTTTAAGCAATTGGTGTAATATAAGTTTTTCAAAAACTTTGCTAAATGTTGGCAGTACTGACATTGGTCTAAAGTTAGTGGGGTCAGACCTACTACCCGATTTAAACAGTGGAGTTATTTTACTATGTTTCATTAGATCAGGAAATACGCCACAATCAATAGACTCATTAAATATGAAAGCTAGATCTGGTGCTACAGTTTCAATTAAAGGTTTAATAATTTTAACGGAAATGCCCCAGAGATCTGCAGTTTTTTTAATATTTAAAAGTTTAAAAACCTTAACAATATCTTTTTCATCAACGTGGTTGAAATTAAATTTTTTTTCGGATTTTGGAACATTATCTATGAGTAAAGACTCAGCGATCACTTGAGAAGAGTTTAAATTCTTTGTAGTAGAGATTGGAATGTTAGTAAAAAAGTTTTCAAATGCTTGCGCTATTTCAACGTCGTTTTTGATTGAGCAATCATTTATTTTTAAGTTATAATCATTAACATAGGTACTAACCTTTCCAGTCTCACTATTTATTATTTTCCATGTGGATTTAATAACATTTTCGCTATTTTTAATTTTCGAGCTAATATAATTTGACTTTGCTATCAGACAAACTTTTCTAAACATTTTTGAGTAATTTTTAACTTTATCTTTGAACTCTTCGCTAAAATTGTATTTTTTTTCACTATATAGTTCATACAACTTTTGTCTACTCTTATGAATACCTACAGTTGCCAACTCACTAAATGAAAGTTTATCAGAAACCACAATCGATCTGGCTGTAAATATGGAATTGAATGCAGAGGTAAATTTCTCAAAAAAACTGCTATATAGCTCACTTGGGTTGTTATGTGAGTAATTAGGTGTTGGTTTTGAATTCCAATTTGATTTCATACGTTCAAATCGATGTGTGGTTACTGGTATATATGTTATTTTCCTTTTACAACTATTATTTTTCATCTGAATGTTGATTTTTATCATTTGACCTAAGTGGTCTGATTTTAAATTACTTATTACATTTTTACTAACAATTTTATCATGTAGGCAAACAAAAATATTATCAATACATTTTGCTGAGGTTTCAGTTATTCTAGTAGGTTCCATAAATAGCGGCCTCAGATTGTAAGAATTAAATAAATTAGTCAATCTGCTACTGAGAGAGTTAGCTTCTAAAAGATTAATATTGAAGTCTCCACATATTATGAGATTTTTACTTGAATTTGATAATTTAAATAACATATCATCCATAATTTTTTCAAATATTTCAAAGGAGGCTGATGGTGGGCTGTATACACTTACTACAATACTTTGCTCCAACTCAACACATCGCTTGCCCCGGGGAATAAAGCGGTAAAGCACTATTACGACTGTTTTATTGTTATCTCATTTTTGACATCCTTAGGTGATGTACTATATGTGTAATTTTTTTTGTAGATTTTTTTCTTGACGTTTTTTTAAAAAAACACACGTAGATGTCTTTATTCTAAGGAAATTATTTTGTACTCAATCTCAGTAATATACGTTTACATAATTTTACTTTTCGAAAATAAAACGCAACAATCATTAAGATAGTTTTAGTTTAGATTGTAATTCTACAAAATTATCGTAAAAGTTAATACGACAGTTTTGAGTCTTAAGCCGCAGACGCAGCGAAACGTAAATTGCTATTACCGATCAGAGAAAATCATAAAATATACGTAAAGAATCATTACGACTTTCTTGCCGGAAATAATTCGCGATCCACTTGACGCAACATGTCATCGAATTTGTTGTTATTCTTTGGAATTAAAACTCCACTATAGGTACAATGATTTGTGAAAGTCCCCCGCGATCAAAGAGGTTGCGGGTTCGAGTCCCGCCTCCGAACAAATTTGTATACGATCTGCAGAAATTAGTTCCTTTGTTATTTTCTATGTTTATATATATTAAATATATCAGTAATCACCCATAACATAAACTTTGAGTAGCTTACTTTGAGGCTAGATCGTGCTGTGTGGATTGTCCAACATTATTTGATCGTCAGCCTAAATAAGTCCACAGCTAGTCAAAGGCCTCCCCCAATGAGCGCCTTAGCACCCTGTATTCAGCTTGCCGCATCTAGCAACCACCTTTCACGGATCGTCATCCCACCTGGCCGGAGGGCATCCTACACTACGTTTGCCAAGTCGTGGTCTCCATTCAAGAACACGTTTACCCCAACGGATGACGGTTTTTTGCGAATTATATCCTTCAGAGAAACTCCGAGCACAGCTCTTTCCATAGTTCGCTGAGCGACTGATGGACAAGCCCTACCGTCATCCACGCCTTAGGAGTTCTCCCTCTGTGAAAGACTCTGAACAAGCGATTCGCTAAGATGATACGGGGCGACCTTCGGAGCTCCAGCACAAGCCTCATTGATGAAGCGATATAGCGAAACCGACCCCGGTGAGGACGGTATTACTTTAGAGTTTCTGGAGGCAGGGGGAGCCCCCGGTGAGGACGGTAGTACTTCAGAGCTTCTGAAGGCAGTAGGAGCCCCCGTTATACAGGAGCTACAAACCTCTTTAAATCCGTCTTTCACAGTGGGAGAACTCCTAATGCGTGGAGCTGGAGTTTGGTGGTGCTCTTTTTTAATAAGGGTGATAAAACCCACTTTAAAAACTATCCATCACACTACTGAGCCACGTCTATAAGCTGTTCTCGCGAGTGGTCACGAATCGTCTTGCAAGGACACTCGACGAGTTTCAGCCACCAGAACAGGCCGGGTTCTGCGGAGGATATGGTGCTATAGACCACATTCACACAGTGAGGCAGATTATACAGAAGTTCGAAGAGTATAATCAGCCCCTGTGTCTCGCTTTTGTGGACTATGAGAAAGCCTTTGACTCGAAACTTGGGCTGTTCTGGAATCCTTACAGCGATATCAAGTAGACTATGGTTATATGGAGGTGCTGAGATGTCTGTATGATGCCGCCACTATGAGTATCCAGTTTAGGGCCAGCAGTCTAAACCCGTCCAATTACGCAGAGGAGTGAGAAAGAGGGATGTCATATCCCCGAAACTGTTCACGAGCGCATTGGAGGATGTGTTTAGGACGCTGGACTGGAAAGATAAGGGCATAAACATAAACGGTATTTACATGTCACACCTTTGAGTCGCTGATGACATGCATGATGCATGAATTTGGATAAAACCAAAGTCATGACCAATGACCACATTGATCCAAGACCGGTCGTCGTAGAAGGCCACCTTCTCGAAATTGTGCCCGAAAACACTTACCTTGGGCAGATTGTGCAGTAAAGTAAGGTTTAAACAATTTTGAGGAAGCCAAGAGGAGGATTCATCTAGGTTGGGCAGCGTTTTGAAAACTACGTTGAGTCCTTTCCATATCGCAATGTTTGAAAACAAAAGTTTTTGATCAGTGCTTTCTCCCCGTAATGACCTACGGAGCTGAGCTGAGACGTTGACACTCACGGTGGGCTGGTCCACCAGTTCAAATTCACTCAGCGAGCTATGGAAAGTGCTATATTCGGAGTTTCTCTGAAGGATAGGATTCGTTATGAATACATCCGACAGAGACCCAAAGTTATCAACATAGCTCAAAGACTTGCTGAAGTGGCAGTAGGCCGGCCATATTTCGCGTCGACCATTGGGGTAAACGTGATCTTGTTGCTGGCAGATGCTGGATACGGTAATTTGAAGACAGGGCGCTATGGCGTTCATTAGGGGAAGCCTATGTCCAGCAGTAGACTAATATAGGCTGATGATGTCGATGATGATATACCGCTGGGATAGTGAAGGATCAGGTACGCTACCCTGGTTGACACATTGGAGATTTCTTGAACGTTGCTAGAGAGGGCCTTATTGACGAGAAAACCTACGCCACCTTGGGATGTTTTATCACCCTCGCGAAAGTAGAGAAGATGGCCCGAGTCTAGGGTTACGGTGTCCTCCCCCTCTCTACAGACTTCACATTACCCGAGAACATGACATTTAATGTTCTCTAACTCCACTTCCAACAGCGCTAGATGATGGTGATGGATGCAGTTACTGACATACCGAATCACAGTTATTTGTTAAACTATTAGAATAAAGTAGGTAAAATATATTATAAAAAAAATATACTAGCGACTTACATAGGTACGTTAAGGTATGTAAAGGCAATAGGGCATCTCTATGTTTGTTTCCTCTCTCTCTCTCAAAGCACTTGCGATTCAATCATTTCAGACTCTTTTAAAATAAAGAGTGGTAATAATATCTCACTGTTTGACGATGTTCATAATATTTCCACGAAAAGAGTGGTAATGAACTATTACGATCTAGGTATTCATCAATAATACCATCGCAATGTACGGTTACTGTGTCTTTTGAAATTATGTTTAAACAGTAAAACTATCGTAAAAGCTATTGCTCTTCAGTCTAATTAGATAAATTATTGTAAAATACATTTTGTGAATTTTAGCTTATTTCTGCTAATTTAATAACAATAATTTTAATATCGTCAAATAGGGAAAAATATTAGCTTTCATATGATATAAAATTTGTAAATTTAGTGTATCTAGGAGCCTAGAAATAATTGAATAACCTTCTTTTATTTTTCCTGAAAAAAATAGATTTTACTATTACCGCTTTATTCCCCGGGGCAAGCGACATGCTAATTCAATGTGGCTTTCAACAGACATACATATTATGTCCTTACGGTCTTTGAATTTCAGTAGTTTATTAAGTAATATTAAAGAGCCTCCACGAATAGCATGTGATCTGCAAAAAGAACTACCAACTTGGTGGTTGCTGAAGTTGAACATGAGCTCATAGCTTTTCAGCCAGTGTTCTGTTAAGCAGATAATGTCAATATCAAATGAGTTCATGAACAATTCCAATTCTAATAATTTACTTCTTAATCCTTGAATATTTTGATGCACCAAGTTAGTAAACTTTGCATTAATTTTACAAATTTGTTTTTTCTTTTGATTGATATTATTTGTTTTTTTAAGGCAAGAGACTTCCTCTATTGTCTTTATTTCTAAGTTAAATGACAAGAATAATTTCCAAGGTCTTGGTTTGTAAATTGTTACAATGCTCAAAAGAAGCATTAGTTATAGCCAAGTTTTTGGCTGTGGTTTCAAAATAATAGGATAGCGAAATTGCTATCTGTCTTTTGTAAAAATTGGAAAGGTAATAATTACCTTGAGTCAGATAATATTTTTTATTAACAATATTGTTAATATCAATCAAATGTAAATTATTATTGCATGAAATAGTATGCAATGTCATATTCAACTTATATCTAAGCTTATTTTCAGAAAGTGGCAAGCTGTCGCTGTAGGGGAATGTGAACATCACAATTTGTCTTAAATTTATAGAACAAAGTTTGTCCATGTACTTAATTAGGTCAGATTTGTTCACATTACCCCTATTACCAATGCATATTATTAAGTTTGATTGTTTATCAAAAGTTTCAATATCAATTTTCTGCATAATACTATGTAGAGTTGAATTTTGATAGCAATTATTTATTACAGGATGTTCCATACTCTTATTTAAGAACTGGCCCATGTTTTTTCCGATTTCATCGCAGTACATTATTGTTTTTATACCTGAGCATGAAGTGCAGAGATCCAGATGGGATGCGGCTGACACGGTGCTGTTCGGACCTGAATGGTCAGAGACTGGGCCGGGATCACAGCAGCCGCAGCCTTCCAGAACTCTGCCCTCCAGACTCACCTGGCTTCTGAGTAATGCATCCATGGCCAGATTGAGTTCCCTTGTTTGTTCAGTAGTTCTCTGATAGAGGCTGATGTACTGCTCTAGGGAGTGCTCAGCTTGACCAAGTTTACATCTCAGGTCTTGCATGTCTGCCTCATATTGAATTTGATTATAATTTAGCTGTGCTGTACACAGGTCTAATTTATTTACAAGTTTTCTTTTGTATTTTAGTTTGTATACAACATTTTTCTGGTTTTTTAATAATTTTTTAGTTTTTTCTATAAACTTACTTATTTTAACATATTTTTTAAACTTATTTTTACTAAGGTTGTGTGTGTTGTTGATGTTTTTGCTGCAAGCCTCCACATTACACACTGAGTCATCTTTGGTTAAATCAATGGTTTGCATAGTGTGTAAGTTGCTGCCCGCAGCATAACTGTTCTTAATGATCGGAACAACCACAGTCCGCATCATCGCCGCCGGCAGGTACGAGTGCCCGACGCAGAGGGTGAAGAACATGGCGAGCACGCCCGGCAGATGGACGCCCGCATGCTTTAAATGCTCAATGCTGAGCGAATTGTGTCCAGGGGACTTACCTCTCTTCATGTTCTTCACCACCCGCGCCACCTCCTTCGCTGTGATCTGGACAATGGGCTCGCCTCCGCAGCCCCCGTCCTGCTCCGTCCCCTCGGACGCAGGTCCCAAAGGCGAGCTCACACAGAAGTGATCTTTAAACCGATTGGCGATCTGGGCGGGATCACTAATACCCTCCACACTCACTGGTATGCTCGGCCTTGGATTCAGCTTAATGGTTTGCTTCCAAAATTTACCAAAGTCTTTAGCTTTGTGAAGTGATGCAATGATGTCCATTTTAATCTGCGCCTGATTATTTTGGCACCACTTAAGCTGCGATTTAAAGTTAGATCGTGATTCTAGCATCTTTTTGTGTATGGGTCCAGATTTTGGTTTCCCACATGCAACCCAATCCAGAAAACAGAGCCGAGCGTACCCGTGAGCTTCCCTAACATACTTGTTCCAACCTACTACATGTTCTTTCTTTTTTCTACTATTTCTAACACTCACTTTCTTAAGAAAACTACTAGAGGCGGATATGCTTAATGAGTCTACTATTTTACTATATAAATTGTCTAATATAACCCTGTGCCCCTGGTCTTGACAGGTTGTATCACCACATTTTCTCAACTCCGGCGGAAAACATATCTCTCTCAAATTAGCTGTACATAGTTGACAGTAATTTTAATTTGAGCGTTGTCCCTCTCGCCCCATCTAACGGGGTTTGGGATTGAAAAATTATGGTTAATTTAAGGCAATACTAAGTTTAGATTACATTCAATTTGTAAAGGGAAATGATCAGACCACGAGATACTATAATTAATTTTAATGTTCAAAATAGTCTTTTTCGCAGCTTCTGTAGTGATTACATGGTCTAGCCATGACCTAGTTCCATGCGCTTCACTAATATAGGTATACGAGTCTGATGCCCTTCTCAGGTAGTCAATATCTGCACAAGTCCAGCATTGGTCGCTACAAAAGTTATCTAGTTGCTTACCGAACGGCGCACTCGGGTGAGCGTTAAAATCCCACAGAACAAACACTGTGTCCACGCAACAGCTTTCAATTACCGCACTAATTTCACTTAAGCACTCAGTGAACTCCGTTAGATTATCCGTAGCGTCCGTAGTCATATATACTGAGAACACTGACGATCTTCGAGCACTATTTTAATTGCCGCTATGCGCACGCTCGCACATTGTACTACCGAGACCGCGCGAAACACACTTTTGCGCCACAGTATAGCGACACCGCCGTACGGCCGCCCTCGCAGCATGCCCGCAGAGGTGTCCACCGTCGATTTACCGGTGTACGAGAAATCCTGATCAATTGTTCCCAAGTAACCGATGTCATGCGGCAGCAGCCAGGTCTCTTGTAGGGCCACAATGTCAGCTGATTGACACAGTGTCCTTACGCAGTCCACGGACCTCGAAACAGAGCGGCAATTGTAAGTAATCAAAGTTGCCTTACTTATATTTTCTTTGACTGCGGCTTCCATTGTTGATTACTGTTTTTAAAATCAACAAATTTCCTGAAGGAAATGCCCTGTGGCCATAGGCTATCTTCTAAAAATAGTGATAGTTTGCTATTAGGTACATACATTTTGTACGCATTATATCGCTTCGGTATTTTTGCAGGATATTTTAGCTTGCGTTTTCTGCGCTATGTACTCAATGATATCGTTCTCGCTTGTACTTGTGTCTACGTTGTTTATAAACAGTGGTACCATTATGTCAGCGGCTTTGAACTTCTCATTCGGTTTTGTTTGCGCTATCCCTTCAGAAGTACTAAAACGGTTTTTTAGTCTCTTTCGCTGAGCCAGTACATATCCACTCTTCCTTGGGCCTTTCTTCCTTCCAATCCCCCTCCGCTTGAACCGTACCAGAGTAGGATTTAGGCAAAGTCAATGACGACGGCGCGGGCGACGACACTTCCTGACAGGTAAGTTTTGATGGCGGCGACTTATGTCCAGCTGTGGACGTGCTATGGTGATCAAGTTGGTTTATTTCAGGTATGACCTGATGATCATTTGGTGTCATTTCCTCTGCCAGCTTAGAGGTTCCCATAGGTTCAGGTGAAGAAGAAAAGTGTACCGATCCTCGACGGACAAATGAGTTGGACTTACGAACGTCATAGTTTTGTGAGATATTCTCAGCTGTTCTATCTTGCATCGTCGTGCAGCCTTGGTCCGTTATGTGCGGTAAGCCGGAGGGCCCGCTGTCGATAAAATAACTGTCTGAAATACCGCCACCCCCGCGGTTTTTGCTCACGTAACAGTCATAATTATTAACAATAGAAGCTTGTTTTAGGTTAAAAAGGTCATTTTTCACCTCTTCCAACTTTTCAGCAGTTACGTAGGATTCTTTTATTGTTCTAAGGTCGTTTTGTATCACCAGTATATCCTTGAGTAATCTCGTCGCGTCAATATGATCGAAACTAACGGGCGGTAGTTTCTGCAGCTCTTTAGCAACGAAAATAGGAACTTCTTCCGGGTCTGTTTGCTTGAAAGTGCTAATAATATCGAAGAGATCACGTTGCACCTTCCCATCTCCTTTTCGTGTTATCTTTCGTACTTTTGTCGTTAGAGATTCAAACAACAAGGACTTTGCAAGATCGATGTCCCCCGCGGTAAAAGAAGTGGTACAAATTCGCACTAAAGACTCCTCCGTCATAACATCTAACTTATTTTGGATAAAAGCAAGGACTTCACAAATAACTATGTTGCAATTGTTACATTTCACTACATTAGACGCCATCACGCTAGATGTGTCACTAACCGGTACGTACGCTCGTTTGCGCGCGCGGCCGCAGACTGCACCTCATGATCATGCACTTATGTGCATGATCGCGTACGTTTAAAAATATTTATTTGTAAATTCAAGTAGCATTTTATATCAGATCTTTGATATCTAATTTAAATACTTGGCACTTATAAAGCGATTGGTTTTGCTTGAAATAAGTGCGTCTTTTGGTGCTTTATATAGGAGCAGAGAAACTACTTTAACCCTAGAGACCTAACCTTCGTCGAATCGACGACTACGCAACAGAAATATTGCGATATTTTTTTTGTTCTTGTGCCAATCTTTATGTTGTTTCTTGTCAACTCGGTATTCGCTGAGCTTTTTCGGGAGGCGTTTGTGTTCGTGGTGTAAGAACCTTAGTTTTGGACATATAACCAAAATAGTCGTCGCTTCGACGAATGGTTAGGCTTTGCGTATAATTTTTTCACAGCTCATGCATATTTTTTTTGCATCAATTACCATGGCTTCTGAATGTTTGTTATCTGATGACCATATAACGCGTTTATTATTCAGTGTGGAAGACGGTAGTGCTTTGGATGAATTGACTGATAATGAAAAATAAGATGATCTTGAGGTGGATGATGCTAAAAGTGGTACTCAAGATGAACCTTTTGATCAGGAGGATAGCCAGGATATCATGGCTGTACCAAGTAATGATTAGGCGTGATTTTACGTAAAGATGCATATTATTGCTTTATTTTCATAAAATTACGCCTACAGTTAGAAGAACCAGGCTCAAAAACATGCTGAAAATTCGTCCGATGCCTGTACAACCCATGTAAAGACAAAACTAGGAGCCGAGTCTGATCTAGGTCAAGGTGAAGGTCAGTCATCATTCCGTCATGACCTCCAACCAGACTAGGCTCCAAATATGAAGAATCGCTAAGTCTGTGGTATAATCATCATCATCATCATCCGCATTCCGACTTCACCCACTGCCGGGTGAAACTTCAAACTTTTGTGCCTCCACACGGTCTTCGCCAGTCTCATTCAGTTGCGCCCTGCGATTTTCATAATATCGTGGTATAATATTCATATAAAAAAGGCGCATGACTAACTTGTATTGCTAAAAATGCAACAGTAATTTGTGTTGAACACAAAGTGATTTTTTGCATAAAATGCGCTTCTAAGTAATAGGTTTTATGTGTTTTTCAGGATGAAAAGAGCGTTATAATTTATGTTCGTCAAAGAAATCAGGGTTATTATGTGTTGTTTTTTTGAAATATTTTTTTTTAATGTAAGCATCTCATTTGGTCTCCAAAAACTGGTGCTCTACAAAACATGATGTAAAAGAAATATTTTCGCATTATAGTACAAACTTATTGTTTTATTAAGTACGATAATACTGGGTTCCTATAATCAATTGATAAAATTAACTGAAACTGTAAGTATTTTTAAAATATTTGAGCTCAAAATATACTCGTCGCATCGACGAATGGTTAGGTTTTAAGGGGTATTTGCGAAGGTTAGGTCTCTAGGGTTAAGAGGCGATAGTTGACTTATAATCGTTGATAATCTCATTGAATTAGACCTAAAAAAGTTTATTAAAAGATCCAAGGTAATTGATAAGCTGTCGTTGCCTCAAATCGTTCGTAAACATGATAAACTAACAATGCCACAATATTCAATATTTACAAATCAAATTCGCAATTTGATGAGCTTTTGAGAAACCATACGTTACGATACCTCTTGTAACAAATCTTTAGATCACGTAACAAATGCTCAATGATGTTGCTATTTTCACTATTATTTATGACGTCAGGTCTTTTTCTATTAATGAATCAAAACTACAGGCTTTTGTTGGTATATTTATTTCCCCCACGTTTTGTTTCATTCAAATACAATACCAAAATACAAAAGGACCGCAAATCGGAAACTATTCAAAGAACTCAAAAAAAAATTCTGTTCGCATTTTAAAGATCATGGTATTTATTTTGCTGTATCACTCAAATAGACAAAGAAATTGTTTTGAAGCACCCAAAACTATAACAGCTTCTCATTTATTACATACGCCCTTTGCATACAGCTCTCCCTCGCGTTCTTAAACCCGAGTAACATGATTTATAAGCCTAATATAAAAATGTAGGTAGATAAATAATTTATGTTTAACCAAGCACATTTTCATTATTTTAATACGCGGAAAGAGTACCGTCGAAATTCCGCCTGTCTAAAACTTTTTTCTAAACCTTCCATGGATTTTTGTAAAAACAAACTATTGTAGTAACGCATACTGTCTGTATCGTCCTAGCATTACAAAAAACTAGATTTTACCCATAACTGCACTCACATGGTAACTAGATAAAACGATTTATTCCGACCAGACCAAACTAGACAATAGTTGGTATTTTCCGTAGCCTATATATTATATTATTATATATTATATTATTATATAGCTATATATTTACACCTGTTATGAACTAGTTATTGATAAATTTCCACAATTCTGTGTAATTGGAAATTGACAGTACTACAACTAAATAATAAAAAACAGCTTTTTCTATGAATTATTTAATAGTCAAACCCTACATACTACTAACATCAAGTCTTCTAAAACAGCAAACTTTAACTTATTATCTGGCTCTCTCATAAAATCGACTTTTAGATACTGATCACGTGCTGCCGTCGTCGACGTGGGCCGCTGGTTATTACCACCTGCCCGCTTAAACCTTGTACCTAATAAAGTGGTTTACAGTGTCGACAGGGCACTGAGTCACCTGAACTGCGACCTCGGCAAATGGTACTAACGCACGTAGAAAGTTAAGATGCACTTTTAATTGTAGCTTTGTTTATTGGCAGAATGGAAGATTCGTTAGAGAATGTGGTGGTGGTGCCGATATCAATAGTAATAGTTGTGAAAAATATTGTCAAAGGCTTTTGAGATGTTTGATGACATGAGGTTATTAATATTTTGATTTACAATCTGCACTTTTTACCTTGAGACACTTGAAATGTTGAAAGTTAACTTTTTTTGTATCTCCAAGGTGGCAAACAAGCATGCGGCCCGCCTGATGGAAAACTGTTACCGCAGCCTATGGACGCCTGCAACATCAGAGACATTTGCTCTATTCATTGCTGTTTTCTTGATGATAAATTTTATTTAGGAAACATGAAGCAGTTGTCGACAGCTTTTTAAGATACACACATAGTATAGTCACTTTAAACCTGACTCAAACTCACTATTGGTAGATAAATATATGCCTCCTAGCTCCTGTTACGATTTTAAAATCCCGAGATTAAAACATCATTGTCAACATCTAGGAATAGCAGAGGAGATATTATCAACTCTGTGCTACTTGCACTCTTGAATTTTAGGTAAATACTCTGCTTAATCCACTCCCTTGAGCAGAGACGTATGGTGCCGATGGTACTGCTGTACGTGCTGACGGTACCGATGGTATGCTCTGCTGGTCGTCGAGCATAAGCACTGTTGCCGATTCCTTGAATTTAGTGATCAACATTGATGAGGGGTGGCTGTTATAAGGTACTCGTTTATAGAGGTATAGATTTCGAAGAAGCTATGCCAACATTAAAATAATTTGTAATCGTTTTTAAGCCAAGATAAACGTAATTATATTCCGAGAAAATTGGTAAAAATACATCTCTAATTATGGTAATCGCTTCTGCCGATAACTTGCGGTATCAGGCAAAATGTTGTCTTCTTCATCATTATGATCAACCTAAAGTAGTCGGCTGCTAGACATAGGTCTCCTAATGAGCACCAAAGCTTATTGTTGCCTTACATATAGGTAAATGATTTTTATAATCAGACTACGATTTCCAGCGGTAAGTCTTTCGAATTTCAGCTCTCAAACATTTTAATTAAATATATTATGTTATGTAAAATGTTTAATTAAAGGACTTACAACTTTTCTCAATTAATAATACATTTTTGTAAAAGTATTATTTCTTCCTATTGATAAAAGAAACTTCGTACTAAGAATTCCAACTTCTGTTCAAAAACTTTCAATTTCAGGAAACAGGAATTATTTGCCAGGAACAAAACTGTATCGCAAGAAATTCCTTTTCTCATATGAAGGAAAAGTTTTTCCTTATATTGGCACAACTTTCTGGTTTAGATATTTACTCCAACAGGAGAAAACCTTGGTCTTCTAATTTCCGTTGCTGTTGATCTTGGTGTAACATTTCCAATTTTCAGCATTCTAAAATCAGTACCCCGCTGAACTATTTTACCCCAATGTGAATTTTTACTGTACCTTAAATCGTGAAAATACTTCAGTAAAGGTATCTGCAGGACTTAGTGGTAAAACAAATGATTATTGATCAACAATACATCAGATAGGAACGCCAACAGCGTGCATAAACTAAGAACATAATTATGCTTTCAAAGTTTTCCATTGTTATAATAATTCAACTTCCTACTATTACCAAGAATGCAACCTTAAGTAGGTATTATATTAAACAATTCATAAGGAGATTTAGTAAAATTCAGGTAGTCTATCTTTATACTCAAGTTTCATGCCTTCATGAACTTAGAACACAGTGCTCTACATTAGACCAGGGTAGAAGCCTTTCAAAACAATAAAAAGATAAATAAAATAAAAGTAAGATGAAACCCATTGGTAAATGAAGAGAATGTAGTAAAAATTAAAAGAAAAACAATTTACGGGTGTTCTGAGGTCCGGCCGCATTGGAAGCCGCATTGGAAGATATGTTTAAGACGCTGGACTGGAAAGGTAAGGGCATAAACATAAACGGCAATTACATCTCACACCTACGATTCGCTGATGACATAGTCTTAATGGCGGAGTCGCTAGAGGAGCTGACCCACATGTTGGACGGCCTAGCCTCAGCCTCACGTCGCATCGGTCTTGGCATGAACTTGGATAAAACCAAAGTCATGATCAATAACCACATTAATCCAGGACCGGTCGTCGTAGAAGGCCACCTTCTCGAAATTGTTTCCGAGTACACTTACCATGGGCAGATTGTGCAGTTAGGTAAAAACAATTTTAAGAAGGAGGTCAAGAGGAGGATTCAGCTGGGCTGGGCAGCGTTTGGAAAACTACGTCGAGTCTTCTCGTCATCTATACCGCAATGTTTGAAAACGAAAGTTTTCAATCAGTGCGTCCTACCCGTTATGACCTACGGAGCTGAGACGTGGACACTCACGGTAGGGCTGGTCCACCAGTTCAAAGTCGCTCAACGAGCTATGGAAAGAGCAATGCTCGGAGTTTTTCTGAAGGATAGGATTCGTAATGAATACATCCGACAGAGAACCAAAGTTATCGACATAGCTCATAGAATTAGCAAGTTGAAGTGGCAGTGGGCCGGCCATATCGCGCGAAGAACCGACAACCGTTGGGGTAAACGTGTTCTTGAGTGGAGACCGCGACTCGGCAAACGTAGTGTAGGACGCCCTCGGGCCAGGTGGGATGACGATCTGCGAAGGACTGCTGGCAGATGCTGGATGCGTCAAGCTGAAGACAGGGCGCTATGGCGCTCATTAGGGGAGGCCTATGTCCAGCAGTGGACTAATATAGGCTGATGATGATGATGATGACGATGAGGTCCAGAAGGGGTAGGGGGTGAGTGTTTTAGGGTAAAAAACGGTCAATCTCGATTTCCGGCAGAACTACAAGTCCTATGGAAAAAACTGAAATGCCAAAGTTGTAGGTAATAAAAATATCTACAATTTTGGTCTACACACTTTTTTACTTTATATTGTCTCTATTTTTTACACCACCGGAGAGTAGAGATTTTAAAAAACAGAAAACACCAATTTTTTGAAAAAAACTCATATTTTGACGGGTGAATTTTTGATTGAAAATGACCCTAATTTTTCAATATTAAGGTCAAAATAAGGTGAAAAATTAATGTTTCAAATCAAATAAATTACAGTGTATCTATGACATAAAAAGGTAAGTTCTCACGAAATTTCGTGAAAAGAAAACATTGTTATTGTAAAAGATAAAAATAAAAACCAAATACTTGGTTTTTTGAATTTTTCACATTTATTTTGAGGTTATGTGAAAAAAGTGCGTAGACAAAAATTTTAGATATTTTTTATTAGCTACAATTTTTACATTTTTTTTTTTTTCTATAGGACTTGTAGTTCTGCCGGAAATTCCTAAAACACTCACCCCTACCCCTTCCCGACCTCAGATTGCCCGTAAATTAACTTTCCTTTAATTTTTACTACATTCTCCTTATTTTCCAATGGGTTTCATCCTACTATTATTTTATTTGTTTCAAAAACCTATCTACCCTGGTCTACATAACAGGAAAATGTGCTGATTGAAAACCATTACAGTAAGGAAACTTGAAGTGGCCCTCTCTATTCGAGTGGGTAAATTGACACGTTCCAATACGATGGTCAGTATCTACAGGTCATCCTATTGGAACGTGTCAATTTACCAACCTGAAAGTGCTTTTACCTTCTGTTCAATCAAGGATGATGATGTTCTTGATGTGAACGCTTTTAATTTGGGATTCGGTAATGAAATAGATCTATCTCCCTGAGGATTGGAGAATGAATAACAAAACTAATGACTTCTCATCAACGTAAAAAATTCAGGACTTCAATCTGAATCCGTGAACGATGCTCAAATCATCAATTATCAAACACTGAGCCCCGTAGACAATAGGTCGTAGAGCGAAAGCTCTTTTCTTTGATTTATTATTTTTTTATTTAAACAAACAGTATTAAAGATAAAGATAAATTTATTTCTTAAATTCTTACATTCTAAGTACAAATAATTAGTTATTAAATTGTAAATACTAGTTGTAATTTTTCTATTCCTTGCTTGTAATTTTTGAAAGATGTTAGGTTTAGTTGCACTATGACAATTGTATTGCACCAATAGAAAAACCCGTTTGCTCCCTACACTAGGTCTTTGTAGCATGTGTTGTAGAATAACAGAGAGCATGTCCAAAGGTACAAGAAGTTATTATAATTTAATGAGTCTAGATGACATGCAACACAACACATACCTAAACTAAAACTTCGTACAAAAGCTTAACTTAAACTATTGCTTTACAACTAAGTAGGGTATTGACTAAAAATTTAAACTGTACGTAATCAATATACATAGACTATTACCCTTTGACGATAAAATATCTAAACAAGATATTTCAAGATCAACTGCAACTATAACTTGCGTATCGAGGGCTTAAAACTTTAGTCTTAGCTTAAGATTATCTAGATAACAATATAATAATAAGGTACCAGTTAAAATGTAACGTCACGAAATTTAGTGAACTATAATTTTTATCTAAATTTATTTATTTTATTAGTCTCTTAGTCCGTCTGAGATAAGTCTATATTAGTCCACTACTGGGCATAGGCCTCCCCTGATGAGCTAAATCATATTAAAAATTGGGGTTCACAGTAAAAAAGTACATGTTTTTTTGTTCATATTTATTTCGGAAAATCCTATCCTGGCTTCTAGCGATTTTGCGAGGCTGATGTTGACGGCACCAGATTAATGGACTACCGAACCCTAAGATAACATCGACAGGAGATTTTTATAGGAGAGAAAAGCCTATCTTATGATAATAATGAAGTGAAGTAATAAAATCCTGTATCGCGATATCAGCTTTGTTGAACACTGATAGTTATACTATTTAAATTGGAAATGGACATGGAAAATGGAAATGTCAGTAAAATATGTATTTCCTTATGTTATTTTGCTATTGTTGGTTGCTTATTTCTTATTGTCTTTGATACATAAATATGACTGCCGACCAGCTGATTAACAATTATTATAACGAAACAGTTATATTATATTATAATAATTTTATAATAGTAATAATTCCGGACTGTCCGCACAGCATCATCTAGCCCCAAGCTAAGCAGAGATTGTGGTACTTGATGATTGATATACTTAAAACAATACTTTACATAGATAGATATTTTTATTATACATAGAAAACACCCTGACCAGAGGCGGGAATCGAACCCGCAACCTCCTGCGTCGCAGGCGGACCTTCGCCCACCGCGTTGCATCGTTCGTCATTATGAAACGTTGATTTAAGACACCTACGGCAATGCTAATAATATTAAAGTTTGTTAGTGAACATATATACGGCTGACACTAAACTAAAATTAAGTAAAATTTGGATTACTTGTAAGTTTCTGGGTAATCTAGAGTCTCCAAATTTGACTTACCTTGAATAGAGTTAATGTAGGTGGAAAACCCAACGGCGATACTTATCAATCATTTTAAAAGGAGTCTATTTAATTTTTATACTTTGTTTATTCTTAACTTTATAAATACAGCTAAAAAAATAAAAAAACTAGCATCCCAGTGCCAAGTGTGTTAAGCAATTGACGGAACGCGTAGGGAAAATTGTTATACATGTCATCTTCGTGAAATTACATGCAGCATCAGGGACTTCAGTACCTCGGCAATCGCCGATATGAATGGACGTGTACTCTACGTCCGTATTGCGAATGTCGCGAGTGAATGAAATTAACATGTTGAGTACGGTGTTTGATTCAAAGTGTGGAAATAGTCTATTATGAGTATTGTTGTGTTTATGGATCAAGGATTTGAAAAGCAGCTACATCTTTAAAATGTAAGTGGTGTTGACAGTGAAAATCACGTGCCTTTTGTGACAAGAAAATTAATTGCGATCTAGTATAGTATAGATCTAGTATAGTAGTGTTACATAGTTTAGTTCGCGCGATTAACTAAACCGGTTTCTATAATTATCTTGGTCTCATTCCTGTGTAATTTTTAAGTTTTTACTGAGGAAAACCCACCCCCATACTAGATACTATGTAGATTAGGTATGTAAATTAGTATAAAATATTTTTTCGGTTACCTTATGCATTGATTGGGATAATAGGGTCCTTGAATATTCTTGATGTTAGTTCAAGTTAAGGCGGCATAAAAAATTATAAAATTTATCAATTTTCGTATCATCGAAATGGCAACACTGTGACTGAAGATTAGTTGGAGTTAGATTCTAATGTACATATATATTTTCACAAATAAGAGCTTTGATAAAATTAATACCGTATGAGATATTCTTGAAATTTAAAACAACTAGGTACATAAAATGATCAATTTATAATATCTATCGCATGTAAGGTCATCAACAATTTTCGCCCAAATGTCTGTACTTACGAATGCTCTGTGTCCTGGGGCTTATACTAAGTCCATAACTGGTCATGGACTTCAATGCTTTGGATATAAGAAATAGCGACAAAAGCGTTGAATTTGAGTCCCCCGTGCCCGAGCTCTTTTGATTGCGATACCGGGTAGTTTTTGAGTCTGATTCTGTATAAGTAGGTGCCTAATCTTTTTATGTTTTTTCTTCTATTGTTTTAATTATTAAAGTATTGATTATTAGACATAAACATTGAGTGTTGTTTAAGTTATAGCAATTTGACTATGTTCTAGAAAAATGATTTAGGAGAGGAGATCAGTGGTAACGTTTATCGATTTGGCAATAGTTGACAAAATGCAGAACAGGCGCTGCTATCATCTTTTATTGATATGCGTTCTGTGGATTATCGTCTGTTGTGGCTTCTGGAACATTTGAGCTTTTAGACCGTTTCCGGTGCATAGAGTATTCAATGGCTTGATACGAGTAATCCAAATGCATAACTAGCTTATGCCAACAGCATTTTACGTGCTATTCAAGCACAAAAGCTTCATAATACTTATCTTGACCCGTTAAGTAGTTTGAGGATCTCAGGTAACAAACATGTTTAGTAACTTTCCTTGTTTTTATATTAGATAGATTGATAACTTCTTTATTGCACCATCAAAATTTGTAGTAACATATAAGCTAAACACTAATAACTACATCTAAAGTAGGGTAACTAACTTATATTTAGTAGGGTAACTAACTTATACATATACTCTTAGTAGGGTAACTAACTTATAATATACTCTTAGTAGGGTAACTTACTTATATACTCTTAGTAGGGTAACCTTCGATTGTTTACTTATTGCGCATGAATCACTTCACTACACGGAATAGTCTAGAAGCGCAAATAGTAATTTAATAGTAAATTTATCCACGAACCGTGCTGTTTTCCGCTCAAAGTAACCGCTAAACCCACCGCACCGCTTACATATTACTACAGCATTTATAACTAAATATATACAAAATAACAGAGTAGACAAAACTGGTAGGTACTAAATTAATTCGTACTTCTATTTTAGGCTGTGTTTGTCAGGATAACGTTGAAAAAGTTATGAAACACATTGGAAACAAATATATCAAAGCCTACACTCATAATCTACCCAAAGTACACAAAGCGACCGGCCATACTACAAGCTGCTAGTCGTCTGCTATCTAGTCGACTGGATGAAGCGGGGCGATGTCTGTTGTGATTTTTGCAAACGCAATAACGTACTATCGAAACAACCTAGCCGTCCATCCTGCAGTTAATTGGCATAGCATCCTACTTTTTAAAAGAATTTCAGTACAGTCAGCCTAACATTATGTCACCAGAATCACTATCATTATTTATCACCACGCTCAGCCCGAGTTGAGATGTTGTCATTGAACTTTCCCTAATAAATAACGTGGACGACCAGTCGAACTTGACAACTTGTGCGAGTAACCACTGAATCACTGCCAACAATAGTTACAAGTTGGAAGCTCAATGCTCGCTTTGTTTGCTGATCTACGGTTAACTACTAACTGTGGAAACTGACTTCGATTTATTGTCATTCATCGTCAACGGCCATGTCGCCTCTTTGCGAGAATAACGTGTTAACGTTGACATGTCACGTTATTGAACTAATAGCTAGAAAAAACCGCCGTTTCGTGCTCTACTTGCTACTAAAACGGGATATTTCTAGGGCCAAAAATGGCTGAGTTATCAATGAAAGACCGAGAGCTTGCTGGGGATATCTGAATTTCACTCGCGCGAAGTGTTTGAAGTAATAACGTGTTTAGTCAGTAAGAACCAGGTGCTCGGAGGGAAAAGTGCTACCCGATTGCGGCAAAAGTGTTACAAAATTCACGTGTCACGGTTTTGGTGCAATAGTAAGTATTTTCTTTGAAATTAATTTTGCTTCTAAAGTGTGATATCCGTTACGTGTACCAGTTTTCCTGTAAAGAAAGCTTAAACGTGGTTCGGATAAGGGGTGCTGTGTCACGTTATAGCATTAAATGTCTATGATTTTTAAGAGAGAAAATGACATGTAACGTTTTAGATTTATAAAATATTTTGTTTATTGCATTAATCTTATGGTTTTCTTTAATTTGTTGCGTTATAACTGAAAACTTACTACGCTTTACTTGGTTTATGTCATGATGTTGCATTATAAGTGTTAAGACTTTAGTCTAATATTTCTTTATTCTTTCAGATGGAGTAGCGATCTAAAAGAATTTTAGAACTCGCCATGCAAAATGTTTCTAGTACCTACCTCATATTCAGCTTTGTAATGCTAATGAATCTTATCTTTGTTATAATGGTGTATTATTATTATTGTATGCCATTACAGTTCAATTATGTTTTAAGGCAAGAACAGGAAGAAGCACGAAACATCCATAACAATATTATAAATTTAAAAGTAACAGTCTGTTACGCTTTCACGCCTAAAAAACAGAACCAAATATAAATGAAATTTGGTACAGAGATAGTGTATAGCCTGAGAAAGGCCTTAAGCTATTTCTTAATGTGGCAAAAGGTTTGTAAGGGATTGAAATAGGCGATGGAAATTTATATAGAAGTTTCGTCGTTTTTGAAGCAAGAAGCGTGTAACTTATTTATAGGCTTTTGGTGTAGATAAAAATAATATGATATTGAAAGATTTTAAAAATTCTACCCTGTACGGGATGAAATAAAGTTAGGGGTGAATGTTTGGGTGAAAATATTCGTATAAGGTTTATGTGGCTGCCCAAAGTCACACTTACACGCGAACGAAGTTGCGGCCACAGCTTGTTTTCAATAAAGAAAAAAGTCAAGTGCCTCATCGTAATTCTACCATGTAGGTAGTTCTTCAAGTAGCTATAGCTCATCAGGACCATCCCATTATGAAGTTATTCTTGTTACTATATTTTTTTTTTATTTTTTTTTTTTGGAAACCCAACAAAAGAATCACAATACAAAAAACAAACATTAAAACAAATTGGACTAAAAAACTATGTGTTCCCTTACTTAAAGGGCTTCCAGCATGCACAAGCTTAAGGCAACTAACTATTCTAGTATTATTATTGTATATTATCTTATTGTATGGGGAAGCTTCCGACTGGTATTGAAATTGATCAATTGAGCTACTTTTAGTCTTCTTGCAACCGTCTGCAGTTAGCTCCATTGTTCCAATTGTATAAATCAGTTTTTTTTCTATTCCTCGATTGTAATTTTCGTTGTTAATAAAGTACTTAGCTTCTTAATATTTATCCTAATATTATAATTGCGAAAGTTTCTGTCGGTCTGTCTGTCTGTCCTTATCACGATTTTAACATCTTAACGGGTCTTTATAAAATTTGACAATGAGATACAGACACAGGAGGACGACTTAGTCGAAAGAAACAGCTAGTCTAAAGAAACTTCTACAATTTTAGAAGGAAATAAATGTTGTAATGATAACATTGTTACAGTACAAATTAAAACTGCAGTGATTATTTATGTAATTTGTCATGTTTTTTTTTTAAGATTTAATAACAAGTTAAATTTTGATTATGAGTCATCTCTTTGTGTATGTTACAGACTGACTTTTCATTTAAAACCTGAAAATACTTTGTCTGAATGAAAGCTTTCAGATGCTTTAATCAATTTTATAACTGTGTTGTTGTTATTTTCCCTTCTATAATAAATGGTTTTTCTATTTCAATAACGTGTTTCATTTATGATATCACATACATTTTGATATCACATACATTGGAAAGAAAAACATTATAACGGGTGTAACGTGCTACGTCCATATGTCACAAGGAAAAAATGATATTTTTCAAGAATAACGTGACATAGTTTGCCCTTTCTTAAAAAATATTTAATAACTTTTAAACTAAAAATGTCAGATCTTTGTATATAATTTATTTAGAAAGAGTAATAATTAACGAACTTATAATCTGCAATTTTTTTACGAAACACCCTATAGTTAAAAAAATGACACCAATTAAAAAGTTTAAAGACGTCTCCTGAAAAGTAGGTGCTTTCGAGATAACCCGTTCTTGTCGCATAGAAGCGATGTGGTCGATCGATTTAATGAAGGCATAAAATGTCGTGTGAATTTTGGAAATTCCTTTGCTTAACGGAATTATATGATAAAACTAACTAATATTATAAACGCAAAAGATTGTAAGTATGGATGGACGGATGAATGTTTGTTACTCTTTCACGCAAAAACTACTAAACGGATATGGATGGACACATAGACATATAGACACATATAGTCTGGAATAACACATAGGCTACATTTTATCCCGGAATCCCCACAGGAACGGGAATTACTGCGGGTGAAACTGCGAGGCGCGCAACAAATTCATATTCTCAGTGCCAAAATCAAACCAATGTTTGTTCTGTCAAAAAATGGACAAATCAACCAGTTGAGTCTGTAGGTACTATATTTGTCAGATGTCTTCCGAATTTATGCAATTTATTTTGTAGACGTTTTAATTCATTTCTCCAGATAATTTATCGTAGCGTTGTAAAGACTCACTCGGAACGAATGTCCACAGCTTTTTTACGTTTAGTTTTCCGAGAAGACTAATCTATTTAAAGATCACATAATTACAAGTAAAACTTAGGTAAATAGGAACTTATATCTTAGCTACTTGTATTTTAATAAAATATACGCAGCTTAAGTATTCGCACCATTTCAGGTACCATTAGACACATTGTAGCTTTTTGCAATGTGAGAAGATGGCCAAATCTGAAATCATAACAGACCGTTTACAACTATTTACAAAGAAAACTAAAAAAAATCTTTAACTTTTTTGTGCATTTTCTCATTTATGTTTACAAAATGCAAAGCAAATGTATGGTTTTTTGAGGGTAAAAATCTTTTATAGTTTAGGCTAAATATTTGTTTTTTTTCTTGTCTTTTTCAGTTAGATTGGACGATATTTTCACTATTTACAGGAAGAAGATTCCTTTTTCACTCAGGGAGACCCTCGACTACTGTTTCGGATCATGTAAGAACATTCTCAACTCTGGTCACAACACCCCGAGTTGAGAAACTCAGTTCTAGATCTCAATCTAAAACTTATCTGAGCACAACAAAGTGAAGCGAAGGCGTGTGTGTGTTGATTTGTTGTTAACTTTGCAGGCTTCCTAGAATCCTAGATTGGCATAAATTCATCATCATTATTATCATCATCAGTCTTAGCATTAATTATTCAATTTAAAACTGATTTGTCTATAGGGCATAACTTTCATACGCTTACTGGATGGACCTACGACGACCTACGTGTTTTTGAATATTTTCGTAATAATAGGATTTATTTATAGAGGTAAGCAACAAAAAATCCGAAGTCTGCTAGAAGGTATTCGCAAGCATAATGGGAAGGGACCATTTCTAACTCAGGAATTCATGATATAATATAATATATAAAATACGCGTGTTCTGTAAACTCGCATCAATGCTCTCAACTGTGAATAGAATAAAATAAGTAAACAGTTTTGATGCATAGTAATTTATAATTTTTGACAATTATTCTTTGTCGAGGTCCAGTGCCACTCTATTAGACAGTTACTTCGATTCGCCACTATCTCTCAGCTTCCATAATGACTCTAACTAGAGTCATTAATAATTGAAGGAAGATTGCAGCGAGCTGGATTAGCATTTCAAAAGCCACATTGCTGAGACAAAGCCAAAGAGCTGCAGTTAAACGGAAATAAAACCCGACAAGTAGGAGTTGTGGTATCGCAGTGAGGTTTCGTATGCAATGCAGCATTGTGTGATATGCGTTACGATTTTGGAACTATTTATGGGCAGAGAGTTTGTAATTTATATTTATTTTCATATCCCAATTTTCATCAACCATCGCTTATTTAGAAGGCACGTGACACACCAGTAGGACTAATTTATCAACACCCACACGTAATTTCAATATTGTTGGCTAAGTCCGGGGACAGTTTCTATGATGGAATAGCTACACACCTCTCGAAGATTTACTAGTTTTATCGTTATCAATGATCGTAATTTTATTCACTCATGTGAAATGGCGGCTTTCATTAAAAATAATGCTTGGTTAGCTGAGCCCACAAATAAAAATCCAAGAGAATTTACAAAATTATCTAGCCTTAATAAAGCTGAGCTTTTACTTCCGGAACCAAATGACCAAACTCTTGTCACTAAACCAAATTCATTTATATTTTTGGATGAATAAAAGAAGACATTTTTACATAATCTAAACCTATAACACCTATACAAAGCATGTATAATAGAAACCAAGTAAAATTAAAAAAAAAGGTTCCATTCCTTCTTCAAGAAACTCTGAAAGCGAGAAAAATTGTAAAAAATGGAGCTGCCGACGCCACAAACGCTTTGAGGACTCCAGCCTCTGTGATTACTGACGCTTGAGGCGCCGACGCCGGAGCGCTAATTCGAATCACTTCTCCTGAGTCAACCCGTTTTACTTAAGCTGGATTATTTATTTAAACTAATGCCGATATGTGAAAAAATTCAAAACACAGAAACAACCCCTATTCAATTTAAATCAGAATACTTATTAAGAGAACTCGCTCTGACGTTTTTTTCTGAAAGTTAAGTACATATGAAAATCTGGCATCCAGATTTATATTATAAACCATGCCTAATACAATTGACTCATAAATGTTGTTAATTAATATAAATATAATACTATTTTGTGTGCGTAAATGCACGTTTTACGTATGAGCTTCTATGCAAAAGCATACAATGAAATAAGCAAGCTCTTATGTGCCTATAAAAAAAACATTACTCAAAAACTGTTTTCGGAACGGTAAATCCAAATAACCTAGCAATGTCTTTATCCCCATTATTATTCAAAATAGATATCTAAATAAAGCGTAACGGTTATTTGCCTTCCCCCTTTACTCGTAATGTACCCACCCCTTTCATCGTAATGGTAGGTAACTAAGGTAAAGTACCGGTATTCACCCCAGGAAAAATACCTTCTTACTTCAGTTTAAGAACATAACTTCTTGAAAATTTGCAATAAAGTTTTGATATTTATATGGCAGTGGTCTCTGAAAGATGAGCAGCAGCTTCGTTTGTGTTTGAAAATTTCTTTGAAAAGCGTTAATCAAAAAAGCACCGTCCATTTTTTATCGTAAATTAGTAGCCTGAAAATAATACACATGTAAATATAAATCAATGTTAGACAATATACGCAGCATCAACAAGCCCCAAGTTAAGCAAAGCTTGTGTTATGGGTACTTGATTACTGATATAGGTACTTAATTCAATACATTACACAGAGATATATTTTTAAAAGGAAATACTAAGTATATAGAAAACAACTAGAACCCCGGAGCCAGTATTTAAAGATTGTTAATCATTTGTCCCAAAGTGGGAATCGAACCCACCACCACCTCCTGCGTTGCAAGCAGACCATCGCCCGCCGTGCCACATCGGTTGTCAGACTAAAAACTGATTTCAAATTTTAAAGTTGTTTGGCTTTTGTTTGATTGGCGATGGGGCGCGTATCATCAGTGAGGCGACTGTCCCTACTTTACCCGACCCCTTTTGCTCGTAATGTGCCGGATATCATGATACTTCGTTTTCTAGAAGAATTTCACTCACCTGAAACAACGCTGATTGTATTCAAGACATTTTTATAAATATTCAACGTATTCTAAATAAGAAAAGGTACTTAATTCAGAATTTCTAACGAAAATTCAATACAATAATAATGAATTAATTTTTTAATTAATCTGAATCTGAAATAATTCATCCTCTGGTTTAAACTTTATGATCTTAGCCTAAGGGTATTGTTTGTTTGTTTTTCTTAATCAAAGTGAATATTTGGCAATATGATATAAATAATAAATATTTTTGAATATAATATTTTTAATCTCTCTATTCACGGGGAAATCACGACACTAAGACATGAGGATATACGCACATCACGCGAGGAGAAGGAAAAAAATTATTGTGAAATCTGTTTCAAATAACATGTATAAAATTATTTTAGTGGAAAAGCTCAAAAAAGGTTTTTCTTTCCTGCAGTATTTAATTCCTTTTTGCTATCTAATAGGAGGGAAACGTGCATAAAGTTAAAAAATTCAGTTGAATTCAATCTCTAGAACCAAAGGAAATTGGTCTGCTAGGTACAACATTTTACGATCATCATTTAAATCTACAACCGTTTAGGCGAACGCTTTCTGCGGGCAGCATGGCAGCATAAGTCCGCGTCTGGATCCTGGTCTAGTTACGGAGCTTTGTATTTGCTGCCTTATAAGCAACAAATCCGTTTGATCTTGACTGATTCAGATCTTGCCCAACAACTACATTTAGAAACTTTATTAACAACGAAAATTACAAGCAAATGAATAGAAAAATTACAACTACATTTTGATTTCAAGTATCGTATAAGTAGTCAATGTGACCATATTTATTTTATCATAGTTATTTCCGTAGGTAAGCCTTCTTTATGTTTGTCAGGGGCATCCCCTTGAAGATCCTGAAAACGGAACGTTAATATTTTCAGAACCTCTTTCAAATCCCATCAAGCCTTTCTCACACTTAATAAAAATTACTTCTCATTCCCAGTTCTTTATCATCAATAAGCCATTTCAAGCACGACTTCATTTGCACGTAATAACTGAACCTTCGGAACTGCCCATTCATTTCAGCCCTTTCATCTTTATCTGAAATATTACTTTTTTCGACAGTATTTCAGAAAAGTTTTGCCATTCCGTTAATCAGATTGTAAAATAAAGATTTTATACATTTTGCGTTCGGAATTACAATGGGCTATTTCGATGTAAGAATGTTTTTATCTGTATAAAAATATTCTTACATCGAAATAGTCTCAAATAACTTTCGCATCTGTTTCTGTAAACAGATGCGAAAATTATTTGAGACACGAGTCGAAATTTTGTTAAATGAAAGTTGTTGAATGAAAGTTTTTCTATTAGATATGGGAAATTACATTTCGTCGATTAGTATGTTAAATACGCGGAAAAAATATTTTCATGAATGTTCGATGCATTTCAGCTTTCTTAAAAGCGCTGGGTTAATGAGTCGATCTTTGGCGAAGGCCATTTCATTTTCAATTTCAGATCAATGGTTTGCCTCATACGAAATCCTTACTGATGCTTTACAAGCTTGGTGATAAAGCCTATCTACTTGGTTTACTTTACAAAAAATAGTTTTTTTGATTATAGAAATAGGCAGGTACATAATCCAATGTGGTAGAACATTTTTCACATAAAACCTTACGTGACCGCAATAAATAGACATTTCCATGCATATGTGTTCCGTCCTGCCGGCACACATTTTTTTATTGCAATAACCTGCGGACTGCTATGGAATATTAAAGGGATTATAATTAATTTTGAATTAATGTATGGTCGGTTGAGTTCGTTTATCTGGCCAAGTGTGGAGATTATTCCTAACTGGGGTTAGACTCGTGTAGAGGAGGCATTTTCAATTTAGCAATGGAGGAAAACTGCTGTAACGTGCGAGCCGATTGCTTTGAATCGAATTGCTTTGAATATCGCTTTTTGCCGCCTTACGTGAGCAGCGAGCTTGCTGCTAACTGCAATGGACAGCATATATAAGGCAGATGCTTGCAGAAGCTGTAAGATACGGGTACTTTAGGTAATAACTTATAAACTAGAATACAGAAGAACATGAAGAAGCTCAGCTACTCTTTTCTATCATCTTATCTATTAACACATTTATAGACGTGAGAAAATTAGTAGTAGGTACTCCTAGTAAATAACAGCATAGGTCATATCATCAGTCCATCCATACATAATTTGTCCGTTCAGAAGCGTCATAATCATAATTGTTGGTAATTCTGAACGTTAAAATGTCAAGATCCTTGGTGGCGAGAGCTATGAAGCCCGTTATAGAATTTAGGTAGCACCGTAATGTGGTCAAGAATTACGCCTCGGTGATATACGTAAAATTTGATGAATTAGTAGAGACCATAAAGGTTTTCCAGGCAATTCTATAGCCGAAATTCCTTTCCCAAGGGGTGAAAAATGGGGTTAAAGTTTTTTAGGTGTTTTTTTAAATCCTTAACCACTTAAAACTTACAAAAAATACTAAAAATATAAAGCACTTTACACATTTTGCAGAATTTTTCAAAAAACTCATGAAAATGGGGTTTAATGGGTTCATATAGAATGAAACTTTTATTTAAAAATTTGGTTAAGTATATTATTATGTTCGTACATGCAGATATAACCATTCAGGTCATAAGAATCTTACATGTTAAGACAGACATATCAATTTGTAGCCAAACTGCTATAGTTTGGCTACAAATTGATATGTCTGTCTTAACATGTAAGATTCTTAATAATAATATACTTAAACATATTTTTAAATAAAAGTTTCACAAAAAAAACTACATCAAAAGGGGTGAAGTCGGTTGAAGTTATTGTGTTTTTAGCAACTTTAACCTGTTGGTGCAATTTGCTTGAAACTTACAAAGATTTGTATTTCTATCAGTTTTTGTCTTTATTTATTTTAAAAGTTTTGTCAAATTGACAAAATCACTCCCCTAGGAAATCTATCAATTTCAAAGCAGGATAAAGAGCATAGTCAGCGCGAGCAAAACCGCGGGTGGACCGTACCTGATTGAAATCTTGGGTTGTTGGTTCAAATTTCTACGAGACTTAAATAAAAGGTGTAAGTAAAATATATTAGAAGAATAAAAATCATAGCACTAGTTAATTTTATGAAACATTCATTTATATTTTTCCAAACCCTGCATGATACAGGAAAATGATATATTTCCTAAAAACAATATGCACAGTTTCTTCCTTAAATAATATACCTCTTTTGGAAACACAGCTGGTCTTTGCCACCCTCCGTCCATGCGCATTAAATAAAAACATTTCGGGAATGCGTACACAATTTGCCGGAGAAAGTAATTCCTGCATTTTTCACGAGATTTCTAAAGCTTAGTGAATGACATGTTTATTTACTCAGAACCAACTTTGCACAGCTGCTTTAAATAACTGGAACGTCTCGGGAGCACCCTGTAGATAAAAATGAAATTATTTACAAACAACGACTTCATTCCATTTTGCTTTTTAATCTCAAAAGAATATTTTCGAGGAAAATCTTACAAATTCAGACCGTTAAATATAACACAGCACCGCTATTCCACAAACTTATTTCCTCAAGTGGGTACGAGTGTTTGCATACTAGTTACTGCTTCTATTCCGCAAGCAATTACATTTGATGTGAGGATAGTACAGAGACGTAGGTACTAAACTTCCGGAACACAGAAAGTGTGTTAGTGAAACATCTTCACATCTTAAATAGAACCACTTTATGATGTAACAAGGTTACAAATTTGAAAGAAATTTCCACACATGTATGTTTATTGTTTTTTCCTGGACTACATTCTTAAATGATTTCAATACCCCCGTTGAATTTTTAAATAAATCAATTGAAAACACATTGATCCTAAGTAAATTTTACTTGTTATCTATATAATTTTACTACGACTAATTCGTCAAACCAAAACCTGTCTTAGAAGTTTTCTTTGAAATTTAGTTTGGCAAAATAGGGATAAATCTACATACGTAGTCACGCAGCTTCACTCGCCTGATAACTTAGTGAAACTAGCCTGTTTTACTCCACGCTTAGAACTACGTCTATTGAGCCCAAACCGTTCAATAGTTTTGGCGTGAAAAAGTAACAAATACCCACGGATTTTAGTCAGAAACCGCAGATACCTTCCAGGCACTAAAACACTGATAGGTATATGAATATTCCCCAACCGAGTGCCGAACCGTCTCGCTGTAATCAGAGGACGAGGAGGCATTATAAGTTACTAAAGGGGCTGATCGACGGACGAGTAAGACCGCGGTTTTATGGTTCGTCGGTAAAGCTCGCCGGTGTATCATTGCAAAACCACGGTTTTAAATACCGCCGAGCCTGGCTCGCGGCTCGTCGTCGTGCTATATTTTTTACTCGGCTCGCCATGCAAAACCGCGTGTCGATCACGGCCGGCGAGCCGAGCCGTCACTTTTCGGCGACAGCGCGCTAGAGGACGGCTTTGCGCCAGAAGAGCTGTGTACCTACCTACTACAAACTTCGTAACGTGCGTGCTCAGTCCGTGTCACAATAATGGATCTACTACATATACGCTATATATATATATATACGCTATGGCGCTGATGAGGGGAGGCCTATGTCTAGCTGTGGACTAATATAGGCTGATGATAATGAGGATAAAATTTACAAATAGCGGGTTTTCAGTAGTACTGATGACAGCTGGGGAGTAAAGGTTCTCGAGTCGCGACCAAGATACAATAGCGACTGTTTTGCTTGCTAATCGATCAGCACCAACGAGGCGCGAGCCAAGTTCGTCGGTATTTAAAACCACGGTCATACTCGCCCGTCAATCACGCGCTTAAAAATTTAATAACACGTCAAACATAGTTTTAAGTTAATTGAAATTTTGAATATTAAGCTTTAGGTATGAGTGTATGGCTTTTGGTTATTTATTGTTTTATCTGTTTTTTTTTAATATTTGTAATGTTTATCGTTGTTTCAAAGAAACCTATAAATTTTAATGTATAATTTTTTTATTTCCTGACTTCTCTATATAATAAAAGAAATACAATTTTAAAAGTGTAATACTTACATGCATGCTAGTGTAGTATGTACAAAAGTATGTACCTACTAGAAAATGAAAACGTTTACCCGAAACCTATACGCGGACATCGTTTAGTCGCAGATATGGACAATAATATAATGATATGCATTATTAGCCATTTCCATGACACTTCGATTAGTAATCAACCGTACTAATACTGTTAACGACTGTAATAATTATCTGAATAATGTAAAATTACTTGGCTATTTAATTCAAACGATTAGTTTTTACAATCTCAGGAAATCCTGTTTAGAATCAAAGAAAATATCCTCTTGAACTCGCCTTTGTGATGCTCAGCTGATTGAGACATCAAAGTTTCAGTGTTTAAATAGGTTGCGCTGAACCGGAAACGGGCTCCAATCTTGGTGAATAAATATTAAATTGGCGTAGTTCTGAGATTAGCGAAACCGAAGATCTTAAATTATGTACCGACCTTTTTCGAACGGTTCTTTTTGCCCTTCAGTTCACTGGTCACTCATCTTTCAAAGTATGTAGACTCGTGTAGAATCAAACAACATATTGCCTTCTCTGCAGTCTGGATTCCTTAAAGGAAGTAGAACCGTGACCGACCACCCTATGGATATCGAATATAATGTTCTGTTTATTTTATTTTAAATCGAAACAATTTGTGCTGATTTGAATTTATTTTATTTCAAAATGGCTGCAAAGAATCATGCATGACACACATCTATAAGATTTCCAAATTATTAGCCCTGCCGGTGCTGCTGTTGAGCAGGCAAGGTGGGAACTTAGTTTTTAATTAAATTACATTTATTACTTCTAAGGTATAGAAGTCGTAAGCTTATTTAGGTTAAGTTAACATTAGGTTTTATTTCGACATCTAAATAGACCCTGCATTTAACTTCTAAATTACATTATTTATGTGAGTATAACATTCGGAAATAAACAAAACGTGCCACCCGGGAAAGTCGTACAATAATCTGTTTCAATCAGAACCTCAACAAAAGTAGAAATCCCTAGCTCCGAATCCCAGAACAGAATTGTTATGAGTGAATCAGGCTAAACTAGGACTAACTTAGCGGGAGGACGCTATGACTGTACTTGTAGGGGAGACAAGGGGTAATAGCGCTCAAGGGGAAACTGTGTTTTATATTTAAGGTTTAGTATAGTTTTTTGTCATAAAGTAAGGAATTTATTTTGAAAATCTTTGAATGTTTATTTTTCAACTGTTTTACATAACGTCTTTTATTATATGTTTAATTCTCAACTGTAATTCTTATTTTACGTTTAATTGTTTAGTTTTAATTTATGGTAAAATCTTGCAGCTTTTGAAGGAAGCCCTGTCCAAACCTATTGGACAGGGCTTCCTTCAAAAGCTGCAAGATTCGTTCATGGACTGTTGGTGTACCTATTTGTGGGATGTGTGATGATATTTTCTTTTGTTTTATGAAAATAAACAGGCTCTAGCATGAATACTCCTCTGGGTGAACGGTATTACCCAGAGCACAGAGCCCTGGGCTCTGGGTAATACCGTTCACCCAAAATGGCGCTCAAACTTGTTTTTCTAAGCTGATAATAATTTAAGATTCGACGTTATATTAATACGTTTTGTTATGAAAATTTGATAGCCTATCAGTTATTAGTTTTGTTATTTATTCATACTTAAAAAACAATAAAAAAATGCGATTTTCCCTTTCGTGGATAAACTTTTCAAAACCTACAGAATTCAGGCATAAATATACAAAGCAATACATAAAAATATTTATTTAATTGACAAACCGCAACACTTATTAGTTTAAGAATAAGAGTAGTTGAAAAATATGGCCCAGCGCGGGTCTAAATGAGCCAAAACTTATTACCGACTCAAATAAATGCTGAAATAATTGTGCTATAATCCGATACAGCTCTTAAAGTAATTTAGCATTAAATTTATGGTAAACAAAAAAAAATGAGGAAATGTACAGTGGTTTTTTAGTTGTTTAGCTACTCATAATAAGTTCATAGAAATTTAGTTTTATGATAAAAAACCAAGTGGCTGCAACACTGCATAGACCACATTTATTTAACTTTATTGCATAAGCTAAGGACGGTGGTCGCATTTACAGCAGACTAATATTTATACTGATAACGCTGTATTTGAACAATCCTCGGGTCCAGCTGCGACCAATACAATTCTCGAATGCGGGTAATCTTTACAAATAGGACGCCTTTTTGTCAAACGATGAGCAGTGCGGGCAAACTGGGCAAAGTGGATCTTTGTTTATTAGTTTTATGTAATGTAAGAACATCAAACAATAAGATAAAGGTTGGGATGGAGTTTACGGGACGCAGGACTTAGAACATTTTCAACGAATTTAGTTATGTGTATATAACATAAGTATATTTTTTAATTGCATCATGAAGAGGGTCACTAGGGGTGCAACTTTGTTTTAGGTGATTGACTCCAAAGTTCAATGACCTTGGCGCTAGAGGTCAAAGTATGTCGGCAGGTTTTTACGAATTTTTAATGTGTATGTCGTAGTTAGAGGGAAAACAGGATCATCTTCAAAATCATCTCAATAAAACCGGATTCAACTCAGAATAATAATTTGGAAAATCTTTACTGTCATATTGCAGCCAAAGTAATTCCTTTCTTTTTATGACATATTTTGTCCATCAACAGTGTGTTGTCCTTGAATCACAGCTTCTATGGACTGACTGCTGATAGAGCAAAGAGACCGAATACATAATCAAGAAGTTATCATTACTCTTGACTATGAAATTCATGGTATCACAATGAAGGCTCGCTAGTATGAAATAGAATTGAGGCCTATAAATGCAGCGATCTGCGACATATATGTATAGCATATTTATTTTTATTGCGTCGTAAAGAGGGTCACTAGAGGTGCAACTTTGGTTCAAGCGATTGACCCCAAAGTTCAATGACCTCGGCGTTAAAGGACAATGAATTCAAAAAAAATTTAAGAATTACCGATACAGAGCGAGGTCGTGGGTTCGTGCCTCACGTTGGGCGCCATTATCACGAGTTCCCGCTCAGCCAGGCTAGCATAATTTCAAGCGGGAAACCGCAATAAGTTTCTCCTTCACCTATCAGGGAACTAACACTAATAAATGAAAAAATCAAAGTTTCTTTTATACCTTATATTAAAAATACGCTTAAATTTAAATATACCAACTAACAAAATATTCAAAACTTTGTAATTATCACTATCCTAAACTAAAATACTGAAAAACTGTAATTTATGTCTCCGAACGCTCAATGATTTTCTCTGTTCTGTTAAGATTATCTTTTTATTCATAAGTTTGAAGGAATAACGCGAGATTACTTGTTTATAGGGTTATTAACGGGGAGTACCATTGAGGAAAAGATAAATTACAACTTCTTGAACTTCAGACAAAAATACGAAAAAATATAATGATTAGTAATTAGTAAAGTCTCTATGTCCACTATAGATGCTATTTTGTATAAAACAATTGCTAAGTTGTTAATTTTCTTATATAGGGATTCTATGAGCGATTTCCAATTTAGTTTTTTATCAATAATTAGTCCTAAAAATTTTGTATTTTACACCTCTTCGATTTCGTTATTGTCATAAATGTCAATTGTTTTTGTAGCTGCATCATCGCGTGGTCTAAAATGTGTGATCTTTAAATAAAATAAATAAATATTTATTCAAAAACTTGTAGAACTAAATATAAAACAAAAGGTACAATTATTATCTAAATATGGCTGGTATAACAATTTAGCCTGAACTAGGCAATCCTGTGTTTCAGGCGAAAAAGTGCATAAATCAAACATTGAGTAATAAATAACTATGAAATTTTACAAAATAATATTACAGACGAGTGTATAAAATGTAAGGAACTTAGTTTAAAGTTTAATAAAAGTATCACAATTCTAACTAGGTTAAGGTTAAGAATTAAGCTTACAATTTATTTATTTATTTCTAGAAGTTTCTCTGTATCATCATAAGATAAATTAATTGTTTAATTGTACTTATAATATATTTTTTACAGTTACTATATTTGAGTGCGTATAAATTAGTACGGAACAAATAAAAGAAATAAATAAAATTTATTTACAAAGGCAAATTTTAAGGTGATTGGTTGAGGGCAAACTTTAGCATTCCGTCTCTTGTTAGTAATTTCAGTGCTGTAGGGAAGGTCTGCGTGTTGTTTTAGTACCGTGTTCATTATAAAAAGTTGCCGAACTGTTAACACATCACAGGACTCATACAGAAGATTAGTGGGAAAAATGAAAGGGCGAAAAGTTGCTACTTTAATAATTGCTCTTTGGGCTCTTTCTAGTGTTAGTAACAATGTTTTTCCCGCTCCACCCCATGTGGTAATACAATAAGTTATGATTGATTGACATAGAGCAAAATATACTTGTCTTATTTTATTTTTATCTGCAATATGGCGCAACTTTTTAAAGAAAAATATTAACTTTCGCACCACATAAGATTTTTATGTGGGGCTTAAACGTAAACGTCTAGTATTACGCCTATTTATTTTATTTTATCTGTAATTTATATTTCGGGGCACATGCATTGAGTGATTTGGGTTATAGCAATGATGGCAATGAAGGTTAGTATTATTTAATGGTTGTGATCGCATCGAAAACTTGGTATAGGTGGTCTTCTCAGCATTAAGTGTTAGTAGGTTGTGCTGTAGCCATTTTATGACTACATTAAAACCAATTTGCGCAACCTCAAAAACTTCTTCATCGGAATCGGCGGAAAAAAAGAAAGGCAGTGTCAGCGTATGATATATTTTGCCGTGGTCTAGCTTTAAGTTACACAGGTCGTTAATAGATATCAAAATTAGGGTGGTACCCAAAATACTGCCCTGTGGGACACCAAAGGACGTATTTTCCTGTACGTCACTCAGAACACTACCGATTCTCACACATTGAGTGCGTTGTTCTAGGTAGCTTGTATAGAGTTAAAGCTGAATACCTCTGATTCCTATACATTACAGCTTACGCAACAGAATAGGTATAGACACGGTATCAAAAGCTTTAGCTAGATCGAGGAAAATTCCTATTGTTTGCTTACCTTTATCGAGTTCTTGAACGAGATGGTTGGTCAGGTGATGTACAGCATCGGCTGTAGACAATTTGGGTCGAAATCCAAATTGAGTCTTGGATAAAATTAACTTGTCCTCCAGTTAATTTACTAGTCTATTATTTATAATTCCTTCTAATATTTTTGATAAAGAGGACAGTAAAGAAATAGGTCTATAATTTGTGACTTGGTCTCCTCTGCCAGCCTTGTAGACCGGGACAACCACGGCTTTTTTTCAAACATGCAGGAAAAACACCAGAAGATAAACATTTATACATAAACATACACATCACCTAGCCACAAGCTCTGCTTAGCTTGGGGCTAGGTGATGCTGTGTGGACTGTCTGGAATTATTACTAAATTATATTATTATTATTTGTTGAAAATGTGTGTAAACGGTGGGATTAAAATGTGCCTAAGCTGTTTTAGTATTTTTGTTTATTTTAAGATTACTATTATATAACCAGTCTATAATTGGTGTTAAAGCTGAATCGATGTCTTTTTATAAGTGTTGATGTCCTTACAAGTTATAGTCATGTGCTATCATCGGCAAATAGTGATATTGGGTAAGTAGTTGCTTTTTAGAGGTCATTTATATAATATAAATCTATAATATAAAAATGAATCGCAAAATGTGTTGGTAAGCGCATAACTCAACAACGCCTGGACCAATTTGGCCAAATCTTTTTTTAAAATGTTCGTTGAAGAAGGATGGTTTTTACGGCGAGAAAAATATGATATTTGACAAATAAATAAATTTCCCCGCGGGCGACGCTGCGGGGCGCAGCTAGTAATAAATAAAATAGGGCCTAATACACCGCCTTGGGGGACGCCATAATTGACAATCCGTTCTCGTGATAGATGACATTTTTCAGTTTTTGTTTTATAATTAATATTGGGAATCTTAGTAGGCTGTTTTCTATTTTTTTGACATAATTTAATTAATTGAAGATTATTTCCACGTACACCATATATTTCAAGTTTGCTTAATAGAATGTCATGCTTAACATAATCAAATGCTTGTGTCATATCACAAAAGATTGAACAGACGGGAGTTTTGTTATCAACATTTCTTGTTACTAGTTGTAGGAAATCGTAAATAGCCATGTTAATTGTTTTATTTTGTCTGAAACCTTTGTGTTCGTTACATAAAACTTGTTAGGATTCTAAATAATTATAAAGTAATTTATATTATTTGCTTTTCAAATATCTAAGAAACAGTAAGTGTCAGAGAAATGGGTCTATAGTCACCCATGTATACTTTGTTTTGTTTTTTATGAACGGGTTTAATAATCAAAATCTTAAATGTGTCTGGAAATGTACCTGAGCTGATGCTAAAATTTATAATGTGTCTGATTGATGAACATATAATTCAAAATACTGACTTTAGAATTTTCGTAGATATATCGTCATACCCAACACTGTTAGTATTATTTAACAAGAGTATTATTTTATGAACGCGTTGATGAATTGAAGCATCTCCTGGCGCGAGATGTAACCGTGAAACGGTTACATCTCGCGCCAGGTGCGAGACAGTCAGTGCGCACAGAAACTCCCGGAAGGCGATCGTGACATCGCCATTTGCGTGGAATGCCCGAAACACGTACTCTGCGAACTTTTGAGGATCTCCGTCTGGGTAGAAGTTTCCGTATATACTCTTTAACTCTTCCACGGAGAAGTGATACTGTCTTTTGGGATAGTCTTTCATGAAGCCTTTATACCACTTACGGATTTCTGCACCTGAAAACTCATAATATACATATTATTATATACATAATAAACAAAAGGTTCTAAAAGTATTAAGTTTTATTAGGTTACATTGTTGGAAGGTGGCGTTTAAGCTAGTGTTTCCACAGATAATGGTTCTAGGTTTGTTTTCTCGTCAGCTACCTTGAATGTAGTGGCCGTGGTAGATTAAAATATGAAGCAAATTATTATAGTTTTTTTCCTTTATCTTGATACCAACTGCAACAGGGCTAAACTGCAACAGGTGCACGATGGAAGGGTCGCTCTTGGCGCCCTCTATGAACTCCTCAAGCGAGATCTTTCCGTCCTTGTTAAAGTCCATCTGGCGGAAAATCTTGTTCGTCCGCATATCGGGAGTCATTTCGTCCTCTGGCATCCTCACGATGTTGCCAACCATTTTGAACATCACGATGACGATTTGAAGCCTCTCCTGGAGCGAGATGTAACCGTTTCACGCTCAGTGCGCACAGAAACTCCCGGTCGATCGTGACATCGCCATTCACGTCGAATGCCCGAAACACGTGCTCTGCGAAATTTTGAGGATCTTCGTCTGGGTAGAAGTTTCCGTATATATTCTTGAACCCTACCATGGAGAAGTGAGATTTTCTTTTGGGACAGTATTTCATGAAGCCTTTGTACCACTTACGGATTTCTGCACCTGAAAACTCAGTGTTCTGCTTCATGTCTTCCAATACTTCTGGCTTCAATTTGCTATTGTGCTTGCTTTCCCATTTTGTTTGCATTTTACTTATATTTAGTGAAGGTTATATATGATCCACAACCTTAGGTACCTATGTGGATATGTTGTATAACCTCGGTTCAGTTAGTCAATTCTTGTGCCCAAATGTTGCAAATTAATTTTGCTAGCCCGGCTAGCTCAGTCGGTAGAGCATGAGACTCTTCATCTCAGAGTCGTGGCTTCGTGCCCCACGTTGGGCGCCATTGTCACAAGTTCCCGCTCAGCCAGACTAGCAAAATTACAAACGGGAAACCGTGATAATTTTCTCCTATGTACCAAACAGGGAACGAACACTAATAAATGAAAAAAATCAAGTTTCTTTTTTACTTTATAGTAAAAACACGCTTACTTCTTCCTATTATAATAAATGGAAAAGTCTGTGTGAAAGTTTGTAATAGGTAATCTCCGTAACTACTTAAGTTATGTAGGGTATTCAAAGAAAAACCTCTATATGAGAATTAAGTGGCCTAGGTTTTTTTTTTATTTTAACAGTGCAGATTTGCCATCAGTGCAAACTTCAACACCGCTAGGAACATGTCCTAAGGACTATGGATATCGAGTGTAAGCTGATTTAAACCAAACTAGCATGCCACTAACGCACATGGACGTATCCCTCCTCGAAAAGATCCGCCCCTACAGTGCGGGGCATGGGATTACCTAAATCAATTAATAAATCCTCACTGTTTCTGGTTTAGGTGACAATATCTACCCATCGCTTTTATGTTGTTGTTTGTATAAGTCTCTCTGTCAGACTCGGACATGAAGGACGCAATCCTTTTCCGCTGAATAGCGTTGAAAGAGTCTACACGTCAGCATTTCAGTAGCGCTACAGAAGCGCTTCAAGCCCATCAGTTGCCTGTAAATGTTGTTATAGGCCACGCGTATTCTATCGTGCGACTTTTCGGTGTACTCAGTCCAGAGCTGACACGTATAGAATGTCTGGCAGAAAGACGTAAACAGAGTCAATTTCACGTCAGGCCATAAAACTTACGCGCAACATTATTCTCTACTATACATGGGACTTGCACTGTCTTTCTAAATCATCATCACCTTTTATGTAAGATGTCACGATATGGTCAAGGTAGGTACTTGACTTTGTCTACAATTTTTACACGTTGTTGGTTCAGATAGACCTCCTAAGACTAAAGTAACTTTGGCCCTTAACGTTCTGTCAGTAACACAAAGTTAATAAACTCTTAAAGGCGTGAGCGAAGGGAGCTGTCGAAGTATTTCAGTCTTCGCATCCACAACCATTTGGGTAGGTACTACAACCTCGCACCCAACTTTGCACCTCATAACCAACACAACAATATACAATAATAGCGTAGAACTGAAACTTGGCTATTCATTCTAACCACAAACTTTTGCGAGTTGGACTCTTGTCCTAGACTCAGAAACTACCCATACATACTAATGTTTTGTTTCCTAGAGAAGGTTATATTTATTTTATGTATTAAAAAATTTGCATTTATTCATAAAACTCCATAACTTGCGGCTATAAACTACTATCAAGTTCTCTTCGGTATCGGTGGATCGGTTTTGCACAAAATTTTGTAGACATTTTAATCTTGCAAAAATGTATTACATTTCTATTCGCGGAAATATTATTCATTTATAGCACCAACCGTCTTCCATCTATATCTAACCACGTTCCCTTAGGACCATATTTCCTTTTTATTAAGACGTAAAATATCACTCGGGTACGCTTCGGTAAGAGCCGACACTTAAAAATGTACTTTGTAGTAAATCACAAGTTACAATTTAGACCGACCTCGATTTTAAGAGGTTTTATTGAATAGTTTAGGAAAAAATCTTTCAAGGACTCGAGAGTGGCGTGTGGGAAGCTGCCTTATCGTCAGGGTACTAAATAAAACTTAAATAACCGTAAAAGGAAGTGACCGTATTTTTTTGGGTCCATAACACTTTCAATGTTAAAGAGACTTATCCTGAACAAATGCAAAGTGACTTTTGACTTCATATTTTCACGGTTTAACGACTGGTTTAATGTCTCATAAAAAAGGTAATATACCATTAAATAAATGTGTACCGTGTTTGCGGTTATAAGTGCCCAGGTTGATCATGAGTACCTAGTTGGTAATACGAGGAGCTGTTAAGCTAGCGCAAGTTAGAAGAAATAGTCCTTCTCGAAGTTTATGTGGATTGAACAATATAATTTATGTAACATGATTTAAATGATGTATTATGTAGAGTTTTCGAGTAAAGCCCTTAATATTGTTGAAAATTCATACACTTATACAATTTCCGCAGCATATTTTACCCAATACAGCAGTAAGGGTTATGAACAAAAAAATTATAGAATCCGAACATTTGAAGCGAGAACTCGGACCGCCATAAATCATGTACGCAACGAAGTCATAAAAAAGAATCAAGTGGAACGCGTCAGTAATATGGGTTAGTGTGCTCACGCTCCGCCGGCCTCAGATCTTTAGTTATAGGGTGTGCAAGCTTTTCGATCACGGTGATCTGGGAAAATCTCGGGCATTCCGATAACGTTTCTCCTGCACATGCAGGCTTAATAGTATAGTCAACTATGTTTCTAGCGTTATCTTAGATCTTAGATAGTATCACTGGATTACTAAAAATCTCTGCTATTAGAATTAACAAAAAGTCTATGATTTTTCACCTCTGGGCAGAATGAATCTGAAAAACTTCTCAATGGTGAAATCGGATTACGATTTTGAAAGCAATAACAGTATCACCAGAGCGAAGCCCTAAGAAGTTATTGTTGATTGAAGCCCTGAGAATCCTAGGATACTTATACGCTTCGTCTGCTCTAGGCAGTTCGTTAACCTAAGGATTTCAAAGCCATGTCGCTATAAATCTAACAGCATTATAATACTATTTAATTACATTCCCACATTTGGCCATTAGCCAGAGACAGCCACATAGAACACATTTTAAGTGACGTTTAAATAATCTTCATATTGGTCAAAAACCTTCATGAAAATTAATTTTTGTATGTCATCACAATTAAATCTTAAACAACAACGAAATCATTTTTTTTATTGTTATTTATACTTTTCTTATGAGTAGGTAATATTAATAACAATATCTTTTTGTTGTCTGAAGAAATAAAATGTGAACGAATGAAATAAACAAATGTTTGATGGAATTTTTAGGAAATAACTTGTAAAGTGTGTGCAAAGTCCCGTAGAAATGATATAAAAAGCTCAGAACCGCCTCCCTTTTTACTATTCCGAAAACGTTATTACGTTCTCAACAACTCATAAACGCGAGAGCTTTTTGTTGTTTATCTGTTTGCAATAAACTGGTATAGCGGTCTAAAAGACATTTGGATATTGAAGTGATTGGAACAGAGCGTTGGAAATGAAAAAATGTACCGAAAATGAGATTTTACATTATTTACGGTGGATTTTACATTATGTAAGGTGGAAAGTAGTCTGGTCATTGTGTATTTTTTTTGTACGTATAATATTCTTTAATAATTTATTATTAACCTATGAACTCGTAATTTAATTTTGCATAATACAGTAGGGATAGGAGTTAATAAAGACAACGCTAATGACAAACAAATTTGTGACTTATAAATGGATGCATAAAACTCAGAGTCGTGAAAATGGTCGTAGGCTGGAGGCGAAAGCTTCAAATCTAACTGTTCGGTTAAGACACAACAGTGGGGTACAATGATTATTGTAAAGTGCAAGAAGATTTCTGGAAGTGTTAAAGCAGTCCTTTCTTTTTGTTTGAAAAATCTTTAACCTGAAAATTATATCGGTTCTTCGCTTCTGTATCAAAGCGACTTATTCTGAGCGATCACCGCTGTACAGTAATCACTCCGGATAATCTAATGAGCGGTATAGGTTACGGCAGAAGTTGCTAAATGACTGTTTATCGCTCTTAACTCAATACGATTAAATTAGAATGAGTTGATGCAGTTTTTGGGGCTGCTGTAATCGCTAATCATCTTTCAGAAATTTGTTTTGGATTTTTGTACGCTACTGATAGGTATAATTTTTTAGATTTATTTGAGGAACGTTATAAATAATTTACTTAATAATTCTGTAAAGTACCTAGCTACCTACTCACATAGGTAAACAGGTTCCTTTCATATTAAATAGAGACTAGGGTCAATGTTCTTCAGAGTTCAGTCCGACTCAAATTATTACTAAAGTAAATAATATTTATTAAGAGCTAAATCGACGAAGCTGATAATTGTTTGATTGTCCTTTGGTGAACACTGGTCTAAGAGGCTTTCAGACAAACCAAATCACGGTTTAAGATACCTAAGTTTTTTAAATAAAATAAGTGCTTATTTGTATAACATTAAAAATAAAAAAATCTAAAATCAACCTTTATTGGTTAATAGGAGGGTATGTTTACCGTGTTAACTGTAAACTGTAAAGAGTCTATACACAAAAAAGTCCCTTCCCTCCCAGGCCATCGACAAGTTAACAAAACACTGTCGGCTGCCTACAATATTCACACACTGATATTTTGGACCAATTTGCCCGCGTCGGTCATGTCGCCGACTTTGGTGAAGGTAAAATATGTTCGTTTTATTCTGACGTACGAGTCAAGGTATTATTAAATAAACTAGGAAAAATCTCTGTCCCTAACAGATTACCGAAGGAGAGTCCCTTGTGTTAATATACAAGTTCGTACTTATAGTAGAAGATCCGACACTATATCGACGTATAGAATAGATAATTGAATCAAACTTATTTTATAATAAAAATTTTATAAGTATTAGAAAATATATCAAAAATAGGTTGACAAAAAAAATCCTGGACAGAATATTTTCTTATATTATATTTATTTGTATACCCCTATTAGGACCGATTTTTTTGCATTCAACCCTATATCATCATGTTCACAATAAGTTAAGTTAGATTCTATTATCAACCCAGTGAATGTCGATATGGGGTCGGATCTTAGACTATTATGTTTTAGCGAGGAGTTAATGTTTCGCTACACATAGTTTTTAGTACTAATTAGGCTAATCTGATTACATACCGGAGACCATGAGTCGAACCGAATAGGTATTTAGAATGTTGGTAGACTGTACTGGTTGTTTGTTTAACCAATAATATCTTATGTCAGGTAAGCACACAGCGTAAATCCATTTGTAGATGACTATCAAAACGGCAAGTAAATTCAAATATATACAAATACGATCAAATAAGCTTTCATAGGCCACAAATTGTTCTCTTTGTCTAATATATCCAATAAACCGTTCCCAAAAGTCACCTGAGCCATTAAAAGCAATAAAAATGGCGTTTCTTTATCCCAAACAGATGTATGTAAATTGCGATTTTATTTAAAACAGTATCACCAGAGTCATATCAATTATCCCGAGGTAACCCTCGCGCGACAGACGGGTTAAACCGCACTTGTCCTTCGGATAACGCATTTTTCACTAGACACCTCTACATAACACTAATACTAACGCTGATACCTAAAAATATTATTTAAATGCTGGGCTCAGCTAGCGTGATCCAAATGTAACGAACTTATAGCGTTAAACGCTAAGGTATACGATTAGTTTAAAAAAAAGCTTTTCGACTCATTTCCGAGTAGAGTTTTTTGGGTTAGTTTTTCCCTAAATTGAGTGACTCACTACGAAAGTCTATTAGCGAAGCATGCATGTCTAATGCAACTTTTACTTTAGAACTTAATTTTGTAACAAAAACTTGAGTCAAAAAGTTCAAGAACAAGTTTAGAGATCGAAAGAGAAGGGCTTTGACTTTTAAAAATAAAAGTTTACCATTCCAACCAATAATGCTCGCTCCTCTCTAATTTCAAAAAGTTTCAATAAGTTTACCAGACTTGCGTTCATTTTATTGTACTTTAAAAGTCAAAAGTCATTAGTTTCATATTTATTTGAGTCTAATCCATTTGTTTGCGTATTTCTTAGTCTTACTACTAATAAATATCAGGTTTTAGAATGTTTTATTTGTCACTAAGAATAAATTCACTTACATGAGATAACACAAAAATTTTAACGATGTAGGGCTAACACGTACGCACTAAAATTAACTTAAGAAAATGATGCCAAATTAAAAAGAGGGTAGTTCTAGAGAACAACGTAACTTATTGGTAGTTACTACGTGAACAAAGATAATGGTCGCTCGGTTATAACGCGGAGCGAGCACAACTGGATGTGGCATGCAAACAGTAAAGCAATAAAAAATGTCATGTGTAACCTAAGTCGGTTAGGTGCTTTACCAATACAAATATAAAAAAATTAAAAGCTACTTTGATAAGATTTAATGTTTAAGTACTTTTTTAAAACTTAACATTGATTTGGCTTCTTTAATATCTTTAGGTAGGTTTATTGTACAATTGTGTACAATTATACAAAGGTCATGCTATTCTATGGCAGATAGATACCTATAAGACCGGCCGCATGTTCGCCAAGTCGATGCATACATCGTATCTGAGTAGCGGACCGAATTAAATTTATCATCGTTCGCTTAGTTGATACATTTTTTATATCAAATAGCTCAGTTTGCAGTCTGAATGAAAAGCTTGGTCAACTTGCGACCTTCGCCTGAACTAAGTCAGCTTAGCTTTTTGTATATAAACCAGCTTTATGTGATGCTGTATCGACAGCCCGGACCTATTTGCCAAGGAAAGCCATGTCTCAGTTAACACGAGAATGAGGAAGGATCATCACATTATGTGTGTGAATATGGCTTAGTTTTGAATGATGGCATCGCTTTTCGAACAAATTTGATTAAGAAACGGGAGTTCTTTATGCTGGTCACGACTATGTTCAAAATACACATAACAATAAATAATTGGCCAGATTAGCAGCCTAATCCACAAAGCTTTAAAAAATAAGCTAGTCATTCGATAATCACGTCCGTGAAAACACGATTTTCCGCAGACCTTAATATTATTACCGCCAGAGTCGAGAAGGCAAGCTAGTCGAAAATAACGAGGTGTTGGGGAAAATTTGTCGAGAGACAGAAAGCCTTCTGTTCTTTTGTCTGTTATTAATGGACTAGAGACGTCCCGGATCGCTCCAGATAATAAAAATACTTTGTAAATTACTTAATTCTTTTAGGATTGGAGTCTTGAAAAATGAGCATTTGGTTTCTGTCTGACGGAGAAGTGCGCCCGACCTGACAGAAAGCGCGCGAATCCCTACTAAATGTGACAGTGGATTTTCTGGTGGTTTTTGTAGTTTTTAAGGAGATTCAAAGTAAAATGAATTTATAGATACAGTAGCTACCTATTCAAGTCCAGAGTTTGCAGATTAAATAAAAACAAATAACACTGAATGAAACAATCCCTCCACACCTTAAGATACGTTATCCAAGCTTCTTAGTCTTCCAGACCCATTATAATCAAAAATGTGCCATCAGTTATATTAAACTGTCAATATCAAAACTCAACGTCACACGTCAAAGCGATCAGTCAATTTGATAAAAGCCATTTAATTATGCACTTTGAATCAGAAAATCAGAAAGTTATTTAGTGGATTGAGTAAAAACTAATGGGAAACGCCACTCCATCACTCATAAACCCGAGATTTTATGCATAGATTACATATATTAAAGGTAAGGTTCAATATAATCAAGATTTTTATTGCACCACGTTTATATATATAACAATGGATTTTGTACCTATTCCTTCATATTAAATCACTTTGGATTAACAGGGAAAAACGAGTGGCATCAATAACTTTATCATCATCAGTTTATATTACTCCACTGCTGGATATAGTACTCCCTAATGAGCGCCATAGTGCCTTGTCTTCAGCTTGCCGCTTAGAAAACGTAATTCAGGCACCTTGGCTTAGTTTTTCAGGATGTGTAAACCAAAAAGTGAACATCGTGCACTGCAAAATTACCAAACCACTAAAACGATAAAGGTTATTTAATAATCTTCTAGCTTTAGATTGCGGTTTTCCTTTATCATTTTATTGACACAAGAAAAATACATTTTTTGAATATCTTAAGTCCTATGAAGAAGTAATTTGGATGCAGGATACGAAGTTGGCATAAGTTTTGTGAGAAATCTATTTGTTAAAGTTTAGAGAAGAAATGTACCGTCTCAAACACTTGTAATCTTAAACAAAAAATCTAATGCGATTCATCATTCATAAAATACGTAGAGCTTACCAAACTCCCACAGAAATAAAAAATCTTTATGGTCAAAGTAAATTTATAGAATAACAATTTTCATTACATAAACTGTTGAACTATCTGCAGATTATTTCATACTATTTGCAGTTATGCTCAAATACCAAGAGAATGTAGACTATTTAAAACATCTAATTTATAAGCCGCTAAACTTTTGTATGCGAATTTGTTTGAACTGAAAACTGAATTAAACTCTCGAAGTGCTGAGAAGCTTTTCTGTTAGTTTTATTAGTCGAGCGTGGCTAGCATTAATGCTTTAGCATCAGTTATAACTAGGTTCCTACTATCATCATACTAATTTATAAACGCGAAAATTTGTATGGATGGATAGATAGATGGATGTTTGTTACTCTTTCAAGCATAAACTACTGAACGGATATGGATGAAATTTAGCACAGAGATAGATTAAAGTCTGGAATAACACATAGGCTATAATATATATATTACTAGCGACCCGCCCTGGCTTCGCGCGGTTTTATTATACGTATAAACATTCCTCTTGAATCACTCTATCTATTATAAAAACCGCATCAAAATCCGTCGCGTAGTTTTTAAGATTTAAGCGTTCAAAGGGACACTATGACATAGGGACAGAAAAAGCGACTTTATTTTATACTATGTAGTGATTCCGCTACATTTTATTCCGGAATTCCCACGGGAACGAGAATTACCGCGGGTGAAAGCGCGAGGCGCTGCTAGTTAACTATAAACTGAATATTGACGGCAAAATAGTAAAGGGGATCCTTTTTTAGTTAATCTTAGTTTCAGATGTTTCAATTGCACAAGCTTTATGTTTCCATAACAGCTTCATAAATAGGTACTACGATCCGACAAAACAAAATATTCCTCGCCAAATATCCTTATTCAGGATTAATAAATATTTGCACTTTGAATAGTAAAGATTTCTTATTGTTGTAAATACAGGTAAATACACTGAAAGCAAATTTAAATGAAACATTCCAATTCCAATACATCTAAGGAATTTTATTATCAGTATTATTATCAGTATTAAGGCATTTGACTGTGTCAAACACGATATCCTCCTTGCCAAGCTCGAACGCTACGGTGTCAGGGGTGCGGATCTTCTTCTATGCCAATCTTATCTTTCATCACGAAAACAAGTAGTATACGCTAACGGAACCACCTCAATGGAGGAGGATATTCACATTGGTGTTCCACAAGGGTCTATCTTGGGACCATTACTTTTTTTAATTTACATTAATGACATAAGTGCTTGCACTATTGATGAGGATATTGACATTTACATGTTTGCTGATGATATCTCTTTATTAATTAATTGTGATAAAAATATTGACATTCAAAATAAAATAATTAATGCTATCGCAAAAATCACACAGTGGTTTGAGTTTAATAACCTTTTGCTTAACACTACTAAAACGAATTTGACAAATTTTTCATTAGCTACAAATATAGTAGATGCCAATGGAATCAATGATGTAAAGTAATAGTATCGGGATACAAATAACAAAAAAAAAAAAAATTCTTGGCGTCAAAGTAGATTCCAAATTAACATTCAAGGATCATATTGACGGTCTAGCGGGTATACTAAGTTCTGCCTGTTATGCCATTAAAAAAGTAAGAGAACTCTGTGGGATGGATGCCGCTAGGACGGTATATTTTGCCTATTTCCAAAGTCTTATGACATATGGTTTGCTGGTTTGGGGTAATGCTTCAACATCAGAAAGAATTTTTCGACTTCAAAAAAGAGCAGTTAGGTCTATTTTAGGTCTTAAGCCGAGAGACTCTTGTCGAAATCTCTTCTCAAATTTAGGTATCCTAACATTCACTGGAGAATTTATACTACAGTGCCTTATGTATGTAAAAAAATAGGCAAGGTTACCAGACACTGGCGGCAGCACACAGTTATAATACGCGAAATGGTGGCAACATTCGGCATCCGACATGTAGAATATCCAAGGTTTCTAAAAGTTACTTGTGTATTGGTATAAAAATGTTCAACAAATTGAGTGATGAAATAAAAGATCATAATTTTTTATGTTTTAAAAGAAAACTCAAACATATACTCTTGAAAAAGAGTTATTACACCCTTTCCGAAGCTTTGGAGGAAAAATAGCTGATATAAATTGGCGGTATGTTTTGTTTACAAGTTTGTTTTTTGACCTATCCTTATTACCTGACATCAATCATGTACATCAATTCTATATTAATTCTACTTTATTGAATTGACAATGCCCCTTTACAGCAGCTAATTTTTACTATTTTACTATGACATATGTATTTGTATTTTAGATTAGGTACCTAGCTTTAATTTAGTTTATTTTGACAATGCATTGCATACAGCAGCTTGTATGACTTTGTTGACATTAGGTATTAATTTTAATTTAATCTATTTGAAATAGCCTTAACGACATCAAGTGTATTAGTTAATACCTACGATTGAATAAATGAATATGAATAATATGATGGCTCTCCGGGTTTTTAAAAAATTATCTTAGCGTCTGGTCGACGCGTGACCCGAGAGCTGGTGAATATCTGGCTCAGCGCATCAGCATTGCCATACAGCGTGGTAATGCAGCCAGTGTCTTGGGGACGCTTCCGACTGGTATTGACATGGATCAATTGAGCTACCTTTAGACTGTTTGCAACCGTCTGCAGTTAGCTCAATGGTTTCAATTGTAAATACTAGTTCTAATTTTTCTATTCCTTGCTTGTAATTTTCGTTGTTAATAAAATCAAAATAATATGAATATTATTACTTACCAACTATTTCCGAGACCTGTGAAAAGACACAAATCAGGAAATTAAGATAAAACTCTAAAAATATCCTGGCGATCGTTAAATCCCAAGCCAAGGATAAACCGCCAAAAGAGTTCAACTGCCGCTTTAAAAGAGATTTTAAAGAACCAGTAAAGTATTGATCGAAATATAAAACTTAACTCGTGAAGTGATCCCGAAACTGTATTCAATTTCATGGAACCAAAATCGTTTTGTTTTCGAGTAATTTATCGTACTTCAAAACATTTGAACTTAATGGAATTAGTCCATTAGGTGAATTATTTCTTTAACACATGGCCTCCTTGGAGGCTTGATGGATTCTTTCGTTTCCATCAAAATACTTCCGTGTCGTTTGGAGGGAGTGGAAAACAAATATATCTCTATAATCTCAAGGTTTAGATCCAATTAGCTATCTTTACAGCCTCTAGGGCGTAGCGGACAAACTTCAGACGCAAATAGTAGTATGATTAAGTACATTGTTATTTTTAATTTTAGGTATCTCTTTTACCTAAATCTCATATGAAAATAAAATATTTATCGTCTAGATTACACGAAGAATGAAGAGTCATTTATGTGGGATGTTGTGTGAACTGTTATCTCACAATTTTCAGTAGTTTGCATGTAAGTTCAAACTTCAAACCCTCCACGTCTCTTCTTATTTGATTTGTTCTTATCTAACAAAAGGATATCTCTTCGAATAAAATACTGGTTAATTCACTTTATAGAACCTCGAACTCTCGAGTATTTCGAACAATTAAAACTTAGCGTGCTCTTCAATTGAAGTCTTGTTTCCGCCCCTGTATAAGTCTTGAAGGACTTTTCTTCATCGTGAATCTTTAGATGCAGCGCTCTCGGTTTGAAGCAAGGTATTGTTTTCTGATTTAATTTTGAGGGCCTGAAACATTGGGTACAGTTGAGTTGAAGAATAATGAGAGATTATATTGTATTCGAAAGTTTGGAAATTGTGAATAGGTAGGTACTTACTTTTCTACAAAACACTAAGTGAAGTTCATCGCTCATTATACATTTTACTATTCACACATTCAAATAAAAGTTTTATATACATCCAAATGTTTTAAGATCATCGCCACGTGGCCTAGGATAATTTATATTTTAGACATTTTTCGTGTGTTCTCTTGAAGGCTTATTAAATGTGGAACAAATAAACGATTTGAGCTTGGTATCTCCGCTCATGTTGTTGTTATGCTAACACTAGACCAACATGTAAACCATAATGTTCATATTAATTTTATCAAAATACAATCAAAATGTTCAGAAATCATCAAAAAACCATTTGCAGTATGCACTGCGACTAAAATAGGTATAAAATGGAGCTCTATGAAGTAAATAAACTAACCTGTATATGTTTTGCACTAATGCCTTACATTATAAATGCTTAAACACGTTCATATCCCACAGAGCACCGGTACACTTATGTAGGTATGTAATCAGTACAGTCAGCCACATAATTATCAACGTACTCCATCACAAGTGCATTTTAATTACAGCGAGCGTGGCTCTAACGTTTTCAATGCAACAATGACATACGGACATACCTTTTAACCCTGAGTTTTATCTTAGGAATAAAACGATATATTGAAGATAGGTACTATATGAATATTAAAAGTAAGTAAGGGACATACAGGGGGGATATTTCAGAAATGAATTAGGTGTGTGTAACTTTTTTTATCGATACAAACTTGCTGAAATATCATAACATCTGATTTTTGTTATTTAGTTTATGTATGACGAGCGACCGAGACGCAGCAAAAGTACTAATAGCATCCAAAGTTATTCATGCACGAACTAGCTGTAATCTTATTTACCTACACCAGCATGGTTCCTCAGATTCCCTTAGGGTTTTCATAAAATTACACAAAGCAATGAGCATTCTTATTGAAAGAAAAAGCTTCACTAATTAAAATACTGCGAACCGAAACTAGGACGGGGTGCTTTCGTAATGAGCGCGTTAAAATTTAGATATCAAAATACTAAGGCTACATTTTAACTTGGCTTACATTATTTTTATGCAGACGTTATATCATATATGTATAGATTTTTATTTTTGAGCACAGGTTCAGATTTCATCTGAATATATAAGTAGATATTATTTATTTTGAAATACTAATTATTGTGACGCGTAACCCGAGAGCTGGTGATTATCTGGCTCAGCGCATCAGCATTGCCATACAGCGTGGTAATGCAGTCAGTGTCTTGGGGACGCTTCCGATTGGTATTTTCATGGATCAATTAATTTAGCGGCCTTTAGGGTGTTTGCAACCGTCTGCAGTTAGTTAGGTTCCAATTGTATTGATTAGTTTTTTTTTTCTATTCTTTGAAAATTAAAGTATAATATTGTACAAACTGAGAAAAGGATTGAACTACATAATTAGACTGGTTGATATCGTCTATTGCCGTTTTCCACCTGCAGCGCCTCCATATGCGATCTGTTTGTACCCACGGTGCTCCCAGAATAAACGCTATTATATTATGGACCCTTATGTCTTAGTATGTCCCAGTTCTACCAGTTTGAACTAGTTTTAATTATAATTATAAAATAGTTTTTTTTTTTTTTTTTATCAACTATAGACCTTCGTTTGGCCACAATCTCACCTGATGGTAAGTGACGACGTGGCCGAAGATGTATCACGAAAGTCTAGAAGACACCTATTCACTCTCGTCTTGAAGAGACTCGGGTTGTAGTCCAGCATTCTTACTAATTTTAAAAGCTTTTAATCTATCAGCTTCAGTTACTTATTGCTCGTAAAACTATTTCCACACAAGTATTAACCTGAGAGATTTTAAGGTGTAGATTTTTATTTCTTCAGATTTTTAGCTCTAAGTACTGGTTATACGACTGAGTTGAAAAAAATTAAACGTATCGGGATGAAATTTTAAATCCGCGTTTGTAATTCTAGGCCCATAATATATCATAGGCATACATACTATTCATAAAATTTGCAGGTAAAGCCTGGAAGCAGCTAGTAGTTATGATACTACTCAACGCTTCAAAATTCGGCTGTATTATTTTATGTTCTCCATAAAATGTCGCTTTGTTTTATTTGTGTGAAACACAACAGTGACTGTGGTAGAGTTGAAAAGTTATTTCCGTAAACACAACCCCAGCTCAATGTCCGCCCGGCTCAATGTGGATAGAACATTAAAAAGGTTAGGTAGAGGGTATAGTAGCATAGAAAAAGTTTACCAACCTGCGTTGATACGATTTCCAAGTAGTACCTAGTTATTTTTTGGGACTCCAAAAAAGGCTTTCAATTCGGCTGTATTTTAATTTATAAAATCGATATTTTCTGAAAACTGACTGAGTGCCGACCTAATTTGGTATTTTTTATAGGCGGTATAAAAAGCTACTTAGGTAGGTACTTAGTAATTACTAAGTCATAATCAAATATTTCATCACTACGACGTTGTTCATCAAAGTCGACATGAATGCCTGATCGGCCAAACCTAATTTAGCGCTTTTTAAAGAAAAATCAATTATGATTTAACATTATCCAGAATGATATCCAGGGACAGTTTATTATTCAATCGTGTTCGGAACGAAATATCACAGTCCTTCCGTATTCAATGATGTGGAGCAACCTCATTTACTCTTACTACTTACCTTTTGTACACAACATTGTAATTTATTAATACAACAACTACCAACTAACTACGGTAGTTAGGTACGAGTGAATATGTTTTTGTAGTAAAATTAAGGCAAAGATATGTTATAATTTCATTTGAGCCTCTTAACCAAGTTTCACATCTGCTACTCGATCAACAGCAAACATCGTAAAAATGTATTGACAGTTTTTTAAACTATGTGGATTTCACTATCTTTGTCAATGTCTAAATCAATGTGATATTTCTATTGTGCGTGTAAATACAATATATTATAGATATATTATATTTATTTAGACTTCACATCGCGTTTTGCTGCTCGTTATAAAGGTAAATGAGGGTAAATTTTACTACCATATCATTTGCACGTTATATATCGTCCGTACATTTTCAAAAGCAAGACCGTACTTGCAAACGCAGTAGGTCTCAAAACCTTACGTAAGTTGGTAATGTAGGCTTAATTTGTTCCATAAAAATCACAGTAGCATTTTTTTTTTTGTTCAGAAATGATGCCGTTTTTTTAATGAATGAAACGCGTAGATGATTTCCGCTTGCAAGTTTTGTTTCAGTATGAATGCAAATTGCTTGAGGCTGTGATCGTAGGGTCAGGAAACAGCTTGTTCATTCCATGTTCAAAATAAAAAGCTTAATTTATACTTTCATTCGTTTTTTTAAGACAAATGTAAAAGCTATTGGAACGGAAATAGGAATGGTTTTACCCAAAAAATTACGCAATTACATAAAACATAATAATAAAAAGCTTGTTTGCTCTCTTCTACACATTACATATGCCTGCAATAGTTTATTCCTGCAACAAAATAATAGTTCTCTATTAGGTAAAAATATACTAAAATATTTCCGGGGAGGTCTTTTAGTCACAATATCCTAACCTTTATAACAAATATTTTGCGCAAAACCTTATCTGAAATGATATAACTAAATTCATTTTATGTGCTACGTCCTTGGCCCTAGGTACCTCCTACAAAAGGACATGCTATGCAACAAGAGAGGGTAATACAGACAGGATTTGCAACTCATCTAAAAAACAGACTGAGTGACAAAATACAAGTAATTTACTTTCTAAGCACGCACAAACACAACATACTCTTATTGTAGAAGACGTACGCAAAGCTTTTTAATGGCAAAATTAGAACATTATACGATCAACAATCTTATCAAAATAACTGACTCATATTTTCGCAACGCAACGCCAGGAGTATTTATATTATAAGTGATGTGATGTAACCATTTCCTTTTACCCTGTATCAGCGGGCTGTTTAATAAGAGTGCTTTGCTCTCGCAGAGCACGTGAGCTGCGAGAAGATACGTATTCGATGGAAAATTACGCAATTACATAAAACATAATAATAAAAAGCTTGTTTGCTCTCTTCTACACATTACATATGCCTGCAATAGTTTATTCCTGCAACAAAATAATAGTTATCTATTAGGTAAAAACATACTAAAATACTTCCGAGGAGGTCTTTTAGTCACAATATCATAACCTTTATAACAAATATTTTGCGCAAAACCTTATCTGAAATGATCTAACTAAATTCATTTTATGTGCTACGTCCTTGGCCCTAGGTACCTCCTACAAAAGGACATGCTATGCAACAAGAGAGGGTAATACAGACAGGATTTGCAACTCATCTAAAAAACAGACTGAGTGACAAAATCCAAATCACTTATTTTCTAAGCACGCACAAACACAACATACCCTTATTGTAGAAGACGTACGCAAAGCTTTTTAATGGCTAAATTACAACATTATACGATCAAAAATCTTATCAAAATAATTTACTACTTTAACATATCTTCGCAACCCGAGACCAGTAATATTTATATTGTAATGTGATGATGTGATGTAACCATTTCCTTTTACCCTGTATCAGCGGGCTGTTTAATGAGAGCGAGAGCACAGCACGTGAGCTGCGAAAAGATACGTATTTGATGGAAAATTAAATTACGAGTGCAGTGGAGAGAAAAGAGTAAGTACGATTCCACAAGTTTCTTTAGAAACTCAATAACTATCCAACAAAATTAAACATTTAATTCAATTTTCCCCAATGGACGGAATTATTCCTGAGGAAGGTACAATTGATAAAGATTTAATTAAAAAATTGTAACTTCGCTAACGTAATTATTTGATGAGTGTAGAGGTACGTCTAGTTTACGCCTTAAAATATATTGAATTCCTTAAAAAGATCACCTCTAAATACAGATTGAAGGTAATTGAAGTATCTAAAGGAGTATTAGCTGTGTGCTGACTAAAGGAATTTCCCTCGTCAGTAGCCTGCCAATCGCTCATTGAACAGGAATAGGTAATATTGGTTTAACCTTGATGGAATTCCTTTTAATAGAAAGCTGAAAAAAAAACATTAAATAGAATCAACCTACGCAGGTGAACTTGGACTTAACTGATCTTAACATTTACATTGGTACAACGAGACTGATCTTTTATAAGAAGAAAGGGTAAAATTTATAAATGGGGCTCTTCTCCCAACACCTGGTACTTACCGATAGAAAATAGACTCCCTCGTTTTCCGTCTATTTTGATCTTACTGCCCATACCACAATATAAAACGTGAATGGACAATAAAAAATAAACAGTCACGTCATATTTATGGTCATCGCAGGTAATAAACTGGTGAACCCGGGGCCTGCATTTTTTTCTGCTAGCTTGGCATTTCCATGGACAGTCTGTCTAACGGCCAAGCAATTAAATATTCCAAACATTCGCGGAATTTATTTCATTGGCACAGGGAAGGGTAATTACGAATTTGAATGGTTGATACCTGGCGTATAGTAAAGATTTGTTTATCTGTGGTAACAGTGCCAGTTGACCTATACATATAATAAGAGTAGGAAACCTCTTGTCTCTTGTTCACTTTTGTTTCATTTACCAGTGATAAATTAATGTCGATTGGTCTCATCGACATTGACTTATGAGAGCACAGTATAGGTGAAATTATTGAACATTAACACTACGTTATATTTTTGGTTTGTGTCAACGGTTGTTCAGGGAGAATTACCTACTTATTACGTTATAATAAGTACGTAGTGTAGGTGATCCATTTTGTTATAGATTTATACATCCCTCTGAGTTTATTATATAAGTAATTGTATAAAGTGTACCTACCTATTGTGTAAATCTGTTAATTCTATTGTATTATATTCTAATAACGTTGATATCTACTTAAGCAGGACGCGGCGAATGAATCGCCCTTTAAGGCACAAACAGGACCTAAAGTTGACAGTGGCGCTATTTTAGGTCCTGTTTGCGTCTCAACTTCAGCCCGTGGATGCCGTAAGATTTGACTAAGGGAACCTAACAGAGGGAGCAACTTTCTACTGTTTATTATTCAACAACTTTAGGTACTACGATCACCAATCCGTCTGACAAGCGTGGTGTTTATGGCAAAACCAGAAAGGTATTTTCAGCTTTGAACGTATGTACGCTACGGAAAGATGTCAATTAATTTAAAAATATAAACATTAAAATTATTACTTCACTTGGGTGACATAAAAGGAAACTTTAAATAAAATTCAGTGATCACAGTTTCAGTTCAGCAACATGGTAGGTTTTATGTACAAATCGCAGTTTCATAATAACCTTGCGTGTTTATTGATTGATGTACACATCTGGTTTATTCAACGCATTAAGATGATACTAAATATTTAAAAAAATATTTTGTTCTACTTTTGATAGTTATTATAGATAGACTCACCTTCAACACAATGAAATGAACGCTAAAAAAATTCAATGCTGAAATCAGACATACGAGTCACACAAAATGTGAGAGCAAACACTATTCCATTGTTTCTTTATTAGTAGAAACACAACAGAACGCAATGATAGGTAAGTACCTAATCCTACTTACCTTTCATGTAAGGTACACGTACCTACGTTTATTTCCTCTAGTCTCTCTAGAAAATATCATATAACTTATACAGCCTTAATTTTACTCGAAATATCCTGTAACGGTTCAACACATCCTTGCAAATTTTTCTCCCAGACCAAAGCAAATATTCTGACGATCTTCTTTCATCAACATTGTCAGTCAATCTACGCCCTGCTGTGACGCCACGGACACAATATCTGGTATAACAGAGAGGAAGCTGTCCTACGGTTTATATTTATTTGTGAACAAGTGACAGTGAACACTTGATAACGAGATAGGAATATTAACAGTAGCTGCAAATACAAGGTATTGATGTTTTTATTGTGAAGGCTGAGTCACAGAGGTCATTTATTTTTGGTTTCTCTTATCATTCGGTACAAGCATATAAAATATATAAGTTTGACAAAGCTCACCATAATTTGACCAGCATGTAGAAAGTGATTAATATAAGCGGGATAGTTATGTCACATTAATTTAATGGACGAACAATGACGAAAATTGGGTATTTACGTTCGTGAAAATTTACAAGGGTACGCAAATTTGGTTTAAACTAGGTGATTTTCCATCTTGATCTCACTTAAACATGTAGGTATGTGCATGACTTGTTAGACATTTTTTCAACTGACTGAACTCATCTTCCGCCATAGTCTCAAATGGTTGTGCTTGATTGAATTGATGTGCGCTTGTATTTAATTAAAGCTTAATCATTTTATTCTAATTATGTGAGAATTATGAATTAGAATTATGTGAGTAATTAGTATTTGGTGGCAAGTGAAAAATAAATAGGTACTCATTGACAATTTTATATGCTCGAAGGGACAATCAGTAACGTCTGCTCTGCTGCGTCTGCGGATGCTCATTTTAAAGGGATATTCTTAACTCTGGTGTAGCAGTATACTTACAACACATCTATACTTATAATAAAACTGTAACAGGTCCAAATCTGTACATTGAAGATATTTTGAAAATTTTTTTTGGAGGGCACTCTATTATCGATACTCAAGCCAAAACTGTAGTTTTTTTCATTCATGTCTGTCTGTCTGTCTGTCTGTCTGTCTGTCTGTCTGTATCGTAAACGCGCATCACGCCGAAACTACTTGATGGATTGAAATGAAACTCGGCATGATTATAGGTCATACTACGAGGAAGGACATAGGATACTTTTTATCTCGGAATTCAGTAAGGTTCTCATGGGAGAGGGTATGAAAGTAAAAATCCTTTACCGCGCATCAGGCCGAAACTGCTGAATGAGTTGGAATGAAACTCGGGACGATTTGAGTTCATACTACAAGGAAGGACATGGGATACTTTTTATCCCGGAATTCGGAAAGGTTCCCCTGGGAGAGAGGGTGAAAGAAAAATTCTTTAACCACGCATCACGACGGAATTGAATGAATTCGAATGGAACTCGGGACGATTGGACATGGGATACATTTGATCCCGGAATTCAGTTTGGTTCCCCTGAGATATACGGGTTTTCAAAAATTTCTCACAGCATCTGAACGACGCGTGTGTACGCGTCGTTCAAATGCTGTGTGAAATTTTTGAAAACCCGTATATCTCAGGGGAACCAAACTGAATAGAACTGATAAACGCGAAAGTTTGTAAGTATGAATGGATAGATGGATGGAGGTTTGTTACTCTTTCACGCAAAAACTGCTGAACGGATCTGGATGAAATTTGCCACAGAGATATATTATAAGCTGGAATAACACATAGGCTTTATTTTATCACGAAAATCCCACGGGAAAGGCAAGTAAAATCGCGAACACTCGAAATACTAATCATGCGTAGACGAAGTCGCGGGCACCAGCTAGTTTTCATATAAAATTAACAAGTTGTCTTTCTGATTGTAACTTTTCTGTGCTAAATAAATACGGAAAACAATCGACGAGATTGGCTCGGCGAAACCTATTATGCGGAAATATAGCGATAGGTAGGTACAGAAAATCGGAACGTAACGTTCCGATTACGGGTAGACCAACTATTTATCTATCTATTTTATAAATGAGTTTTTACAGAAAAACAGTTTGAAAGTCGATTATTTCATAGCTGTACTAACATAGGTACAGAAAATCGGAACGTAACGTTCCGATTACGGGTAGAACAACTATTTATCTATCTATTTTATAAATGAGTTTTTACAGAAAAACAGTTTGAAAGTCGATTATTTCATAGCTGTACTAACATCAGCAAAAGGTTCAGTAAGACAATGTATAAGCTTTAGTTGATGTGAAATGAAAGGTTCTGGTCGTCTCTCCCTCTTATAATTAACAATATTATTTAGTGTGCGATTTTCTGATTCGGAGGACAACAAAATGCGAGGTATGAATGTTTATCGGCCTCGCTCCACTGTGCTTATGCTTTAAACTACCACATTCTGGAATTTAATTACACTTTTGATGCGATTAAAAGTCGTTATCTGTTTTTCAGATTATTATTTGGATTATAACTAGCTGGCCCGCGACTTCGTCTGCGCAGGATTAGTATTTCAAGTATACTCGCGGTTTCACCCGTAATTCCCGTTCCCGTGGGAATAAAATACAAAAATAAAATACAACCTATTCCAGACTACAATCTATCTCTGTGCCAAATTTAAGCTAGATCCGTTTATTAGTTTTTGCGTGCAAAAATTCAGTAATTTTTGCACAATCAACAAATCTGATTGAAATTTGGCACAGAGATAGATTATAGTCTGGAATATGGGCTATATTTTATCCCGGAATTCCTACGGGAATGGAAACTACGCAGGTGAAACAGTGAGGCGCTGCTACATTAAAACTACTAAACGAATCGGGCTAAAATTTAGCACAGAGATAGATTGTAATCTGGAACATAGGCTATATTTTATCCCGGAAGTCCCAAGAGAACGGTAAACACGCGGGTAAAACCGCGAGGCGCTGCTAGTAATATTATATAGTAGACACTTACCTACAGAGTTGAATGTTTACCCAAACCTCATAAATCAACAGATAGAAATGTTGATTTATCGATAGGTATTTGAATTTGGTAAATAATGATAGTTGTAGTATTTCATGGTCATCATGACATAAACAGACTCATGCTGTGAATCATCTTTATTTCTTGTGAGTTTCTTAAAAATATCTAACTAATTCCTCGCTTGTAATAAAGCACAGATTTGAGGTAAAATTTCATTTGCCTTATCCCAAGAAAGTATTTTACAATTTCACAACAGCATTGAACTTATATAGGCCAAATTTTACACCAAAACTGCAGCCTAACGCTCCAACTTGTTTATTCAGCTTTCAGCATCCAATTAGTCTGTAGGAACTTCAACACTTACTTAAGTGCCGACTGAAAAGACTGTTCGCCCCTCGCTCCAGCCAAATAATAACCAGGTCCTATTAGAGAAGTCCCTTGTTCAAAACCCAAGTTTCAAACTTTTAATTATTGATTGGACAGCGATAGTTTGAAAGTTGAATTAGAAAGCATTGGAAAATGAAAAAATAAAAACTTGTTTCTTATAGAAGTCAATTTCTACAATTCAGCCACTCTGCCATTGTCATAAAATGTTATTTTGTAATCGTAGGAACTTTCTGAATTTTGTATTCTATGAATGTGCTCACAGGAGGTATTGAATTGAAATATTATAAATTTAAATCTAAAACAAAAAACATACATAAAGAATGCTACGAAAAGCAAACATTACGTGCTGGTATTTGGCTTAGCGGGAGTAGAATGTAAATATAATATATATAGGTAAATATATCCGTGAGCTTAAATTCAAACAACATTAAGGACATTTCACAAACACTGAATTGCTCTTTAAGATTACAGATACTAAAATAAATAAACATTTAGCACAACAGGTCATTTCTTGCTGAAGCACAACAAGGTACACAAAAGCCTTATTAACTGCAGCGTAGGTTGATTTTGTAAAGGTTTCGCGAGTTAGCAGGGATGTGGGTGGACCCGTCTCCCGTCACCGTGACCCGTGTCAGATGTCACTTCTGCCAGTTGATCTTGGTGTTACTTAGTTGATAATATTCAGAATGATTTGTATCGAGCTAGTCAATCATTGACGAATGATGTATGAATTAAACAAAGGCTAGTACAGGACGCCATCCGGCCATGTGAGATGACGATCTGCGAAAGACTGCTGGCAGATGCTGGATGCGGCAAGCTGAAGACAGGGCGCTATGGCGCTCATAGGGGGCATTTCCAGTAGACTAATATAGGTTGATCAAACTTAAATTTTGAAGATAAGGGATCACATTTGCTGTCTAAATTACAGTGAAGATTTAGAGTAAAAACCGACAGGCAAGCATGCCTTTATGTATTTCTACTCAAAATACTACTATGTACCAAAACTAATTATTAAGGTAATACTAGTTATAGAGTACCTTCACTAATAGAACCTATACTGATACCTGTAGGTAATACTACTAAAAATCGTCCCTGAGGATATGGCCGCTTATCATGTTTGCAGTGGTTATAAATTATAATATAACTTACCTACCTACCAACCTATTAAATTAATACCTAGACACCGGATAACACGGGATAAAGAAAAACATTACAAAAAAAATGCAAAGTCTATCAAGATTTATTAAAAAGTCATCCTACATCACCAACCTACTAAATCAAAGTTTAGTTAAGATGTTGAAATCTTTTTGGTTGTTTACAATCATGGCATTTTCATGAACTGAAAACGATGTTTTAAAACCAGACTCAAGTAGCCAACACAAAAGTCAAGTCAATCTTCATTAGAAATGTTCAACAGCTCAAAAACACTTCAATCTTTTTTTTCCAAGCGTAAGGATTGGCTATTCTTTAGAGGAAACTCATTTGAACGGGGCGCAATGGTTTGTAAAAATAAACAACCGAGCATTTGGAGCACAGCGGCTGCTGTGGTTATAGTTTCATGATTTAAGCACCGCTACATTGTATTAAATAATAGCGCGGACCAACACACGCCTATAGTTTTACAGACGGTTAGTATTGTAAAGTACTCTTGGTATTAGTTGTAGTCATGTCAATAGCTATAGGACGGACTCTATAGTCTAGGACAGCTTAGTGTTTCATGCACTACACTATAAACATTGTTAGAGTATTATAACGGTTTTAGAATATTTATAAACTAAGTATATTAAGATGCTCTGTTGTTTATAACTTTGATGGTGCAATAAAGTTATTATCTATCTATCTATCTATATTATAATAGAATCAAGTAACTATGCACTGAAAGATCCAACCCCAATTAATCGGAAACAAGACCTAACATCTTCATACAAGTATAAACTTACTTAGAGTTAGGCATCATTATCCTCTGATCTCAAAGGTTAATCTGAAGTACGTACACACGATACACTGTTACTTACACCTAGGTGTCTGATAAAAGTTAGTTAAATGAAATGTATTACTTTAAGGAAAAAAACACTAAATATATACCTACTCTGTAACTTTTTTCTGAAATAAAAGTTATTTACTTACATATTTTTATTTATTTATTTTATCATTGTGTACCAAAGTTATCGACATAGCTCAAAGAATTAGCAAGCTGAAGTACCAGTGCGCCGGCCATATCTCGCGAAGAACCGACAACCTTTGGAGTAAACGTGTTCTTGAGTGGAGACCGCAACTTGGAAAACGTAGTGTAGGACGCCCTCCGGCCAGGTGGGATGACGATCTGCGAAAGACTGCTGGCAGATGCTGGATGCGTCAAGCTGAAGACAGGGCGCTATGGCGCTCATTAGGAGAGGCCTATGTCTAGCAGTGGACTAATAGCCTGATGATGATGATTTTATTATTGTGGGCTATAGTGACTTGAAGTGTAATCAAAGCGATTAAAAAGTTTAAAAGTTTATTTTTAGACTTAGTAAACTTATTAAAACTTAGTAAACTTATTAATTTATCTGAGGATAGAATCCAATTGGTATGGTTTATTATATTTTCTCTCTCCTTTTCCTACCTGTAAGAACATGAAATAATGAGTAAACAATAATTTTAAATAAAATGTCAAAAATTATTTAAGTTCTCTAAAAATAAGTAACTTACATTTTTTCGAGCTTTTATCTACTTACAGTAAACGAAGAAGGTGCACTAAAAGATAACTCTATCTACTTCAAAATCCTTCATTTGAAAACCGGGACATAACCAGTACTATAATGGTCGAGATCAAGCTTTCAGATAACCATGACGAAGGCTTTGTTTCATTGAGATATGCGCGGCCGACCAACAGCTAGGCTTATCTCTTGGCTCTGTCTTTTACTGGTCGCTGTTCCGTATTGCAGCCATTGTCACTGTTTCATTTGGCAGCTTTTAGTAAGTGATTATTACGTATTGGTCAAAATTTTCAAATGAATCGAAGACGCATCATGCGTAGAGGGGAGGGGTGTTAAAAGGTCGTTAAAACATCACGTGATTAATGGACGACCCCTAACTAGAATGTCTAAGCTTATACTAAAATATAAGTTCCTACTATACTCGCAACATGTATTCGGTTGGGTGCAAGGTGTTGTGCGCCTCATCAATGCCAGTGCGGTACTGCAGTCGAACAGCTTGGTCATCACGGATTATCGTGTACTAGGGCCGCTGGTCGGATATCTCGTCATGCCAGCCTTAATGACATCATCCGGCGGGCCTTTGTCAGCGCTAACGTACCAGCTATTCTCGAACCGAATGGTCTGTTCCGTGACGATGGCAAGAGGCCCGACGGTATGACACTAGTCCCATGGGAGTTGGGGAGGCCCATTGTGTGGGACGCTACATGCGTCGACACACTTGCACCTTCCCATCTTTCAAGGACATCCACTAGGGCTGGTGCGGCGGCAGATCTGGCCGAGGATCTCAAGAGGCGCAAATATGCAGGTCTCGACAGAACCTACGCATTTGCTCCCCTTGGATTCGAGACCCTAGGTCCGTGGGGTACCGAGGCTCTCCGGGTTTTCAAAAAATTATCTGAGCGTCTGGTCGATGCGACGCGTGACCCGAGAGCTGGTGAATATCTGGCTCAGCGCATCAGCATTGCCATACAGCGTGGTAATGCAGCCAGTGTCTTGGGGACGCTTCCGACTGGTATTGACATGGATCAATTGAGCTACCTTTAGACTGTTTGCAACCGTCTGCGGTTAGCTCAATGGTTTTAATTGTAAATACTAGTTGTATTTTTTCTATTCCTTGCTTGTAATTTTCGTTGTTAATAAAGATTTTTCTATTTCCTACTAGTTAAAAGTGCACAACACTAATTCAAAACTATAAGCCAGGATAAGCACAATGCGGTATCCGTTGTAATGAAGAAACATTAGATACCATTGTTGTGTGTAATGTGATAAGTTTCACCATTAACATGACGCATAGCCGCTGGTGCCGAACAGCTGTTCGTTTCACGGCTTTGGCTACAGTAGCTCTGTAAAACTAAATAATTGTCTGTATCAATGTCTACTGCAGTGCGGCATTTATTCATATGTTAGTTATACTTCAAATATAAAAATGTATCAAATCATCAGCCTGACATTCGTACGAAAAGTGTAAAAAGTTCAAAAAGCATTTTAATTTGCGACAGCGATTCATCCACATTTAATCCGATCGAATCCGCCGGAGCGCGCCGTGTCAGTCAGATTCATTTTAGTTTTTTCAGTCTTATAAATTCATTGGAATTGTTAAACAGATGGCTAAAGTGTACCCTGTATTTTTATTTCTCTATATATTTTCATTTCGATATCTCTTCGTGGTCTTCCTTCTACTTCTTCTAACTGGATCATTTTATACAATTAAAATTCGAATAATATAGACAACGATAAGAAACGCAAAGCTCACCCATTTGAGAGATAGTGGATACGCCACCGAGCCGAGGACATTATTCCTAAATGGACAAAGTTCCTGGCACCAGAGCTTCCAACTTGCTTCATTAGTGCGCGGAATCGAAAAACAAATACATACCTATTGAACAAACCAAAGTTACAATACTATTTCTACATACATAGTTCTACAAAAAATAATAATTATTAGCTTGTATGACAATTTCTAAACTATTTTTGGGGAAGTATTTTTATACTACATGTGGTGGGGGGTAAGGTGTGCAATAAAAAATTCAGGATAATTTCTAATACTTTAATCGTTGACCGCATACGGAGCTCCCTTAATCCGGCCCTTATGTCTTTTGATATAAAAATTAGGAAAGAAAAACAGGGCACTGTTAGATCGTGACGGAACACAAATATTTGTAGAGGCCGCCGCTGGATTATTTTTTTATTTCCAAAAAGGCACAAAAGGTTGAACTTACAAGAGTGTTGTTTCTCCCCCCGCAATTTATGAGTATAGCGGTCACGGGGCTAACAAGGTGCTATAAAAACGGCTCTGCTAAGTAGGTAAATTTAAACTGTAACCTAACCGTTAAAAAAGGAAATTTATGTTTCTGACTTATGGGGAATACGTTAGCACCAACAACCTTGTAGGCCTATTGGTTGGATTGGTATATTTGGTTTATTGGCGGCGATCTCATATACAAAAGGGGGAGCAGATAACAAGGGTGTATAGTATAGTAGGGACGGAATTGTAAGGTAACATTTACACGATGGGGCGTTGGCTGACGAAATCCATTTCTACGATTTCTAGATAATGTTTTTCTGTATCACAATTCTGTTCGTGTAGTTATAATACCAGACAAGTCGTCTTAGCGGCATGATGTATTTATCATTATTTCGCAGAAGGACGAGAAGTGCACCAAAATGACCGGTAAATGTGTCGATCTTTAGAAAGATATATTGATCTAGCATTGACATATTTTGACTAAAATTATGGTAACACATTTTTTTCAAAATATAAGAAAAATAAAAAGCTCTATTAAATCCACTGAAACCTTGACCAACGGATTCGGATACCGAATATGAGGGACCTAAACCGGGCGGCGGCGGCGAGGCGCCTGATTAAAGGGTTCCGGCAAATCTCACACCTGCCCTTGCCTAATGGAGCGCACTCATGGGACTCCCTAATGCCAGCAGGAGGATGGACCTACGATTTCACTGTTTAGTTAATCGACTGTCAGCTTCACTGAAATATTTGGCTCTACCAAATCTTATCCCAAAAATAAAGTATATATTCCTATTCCTATTCCCCATTAACAAGCTCAGCTTACTCTGAACTCAACTCAATATTAATCTTCATCCGAAACATCGTAGTGTTTAAAATAAAGGTTTTATTCATTCCAGATTAAAATGAATAAAAAGAAACACGAGGCGAAACGCATCTATAGCGATAGCATCTGAATTCACATATTATTACATTGTTTTCAATTCAACATCGCAATTATTGAGATGAACATAATTGCATGGGTTACTTTTAAAATGGAATGGGCGAGTGAATTTAATGGCAGATTATATTTATTCATAAAACTATATTTTTATGATAGACAGTTGTGGTGCCAAACTACACAGAAATCGAACGTGTGCCACGTTTGCTCGTAATTGGAATCCCGCGGAGATTATTCGGCTCAGATTGATAATGATAAGGGAGATTAACGCACCAAACACATGGGGATTTTGTACGGTAACCTACACCATATAGATTTATGTTTTAGGTAGAAATTTATTCCTATTACGTTTTGACCCGTTTAAAACAATGTTGCCTACCTATGTATAGTATATGGATTATCTATACTCTTCTTTTTGGTAGGTAGTGGAAGGTTGCTCTTTCGGAAAATTTACCCACGTTTCGGAACATACCTATACAAATCTAAAGTCGCGAAGAAAATTAAAAAAGTTTCTTTGTAGCCGATAAGGTGTTGCTTAAACTTATAAATATTGATGAAAAATAAAAATTAATTCTTCAGATTCCAGAAGTGGCATCACGTTATAATAATAAAAGCTCTGAACATTACTTTGTAATTGCACATGTTATGTTATGAAGAATTACTCACTCCGAACCCTTTTTAGAAGGCGTTACATTAAACCTAGATTTTTTTTTTTGTTCTTTGAAGCAAAGAAAAAAATTCAAAATAATACGAAATCTGTCAATTCACTTGACTCTACAAAAGACTTGGTTGAAGAAGACATAAAATAAGTAGAGTTAGATGGGAGCACAGTGGTCTCAAAGTCACGTCGGCAATCTAGCACGACCTAGATTATTGCGACGGTAGCGTGTCTTTCGACGTCGAGCGAGTCTCCGGAGCAATTGCACTGCCATTGCATATGGACGTCAGTGAAGGAAAAATATTTCACATGAAAATCTCAGAAGGTTTTACATTTCGATAAACTCTTTTGGTTTCATGTTTAGCAAAAAATATAAAAAGTCAAAGTCATTATTTCTGCTTGTGATCTTATTCTTATAAGCAGACACACGCAAGCTAAGTCAGAATGGAGAGTTTAAAAGGTCAGAAAAACTTCTCTTATGAATTGTTATTATATTATTGTTATTTCACTTTATTTATTTTAATACTCGTTAAAAAATACATTTTTTACTATAGAAAATACAAAAATTTTATAAAACTAATCTACAGTAAAAAATATATCAAAACGGTGGATCACCGGCCGCGAAGCTAGGCTCAAGCAGCCGGTGACTAAGGTTGCAGACAGAGGAACTTCCTGACGATACGTGCCGAATCCAGGAGAACCGCTTTTTGGATCTGACCCTTGATCCAACTTCCTAGCGAGAGTCTCTTGAGATGTTTATCGAGGCTCTTCGCTATTACCCCGTTAACCGAAACGACTATCGGGACGATGGTCGCTATTGTTATTATTATTAGGTTATTTTATTTAAATAAATATAACCCAATTGTTAAAACCAGCTATAAAGTTTAGAGCTGGACGTAGCAGCAGCTACGTCAGTAGTTAGTCCCTTTTCCGTTAGTGTTCAATCGTTAGTAATTAAATGTTATCTAATTTTTGTCCATTTACCAGACCAAGTTCCTTTCAAAACAGAACAGAATTCTCAATGGGAATTCCTTTCAAACTAAACCTTAGAAAATACCAGCAAGTTTGTCTTACAACACAAATTGCGTGGAGGCGTCATGAATAGCAATAGACTATGATAAAGTGTGGAGCACGGTCGATCTTATCATTCAATTTAGGAGAACACTCGGTTTAAATGTATGAAGAACTGAGAACATCGCTTGCAAGATAATGTTCTGGGGGATATGTATCATGTTTTGTTTGAATTAAGTGAGCTACGTGTGATTTTACGAATATTATAGAGTATTGTCTATTAGTTATTTCCTCTTTGTTAGGTTAAGTTTTGGAGAGGATGCGGGCGCGATTTTTGACAGTTCAAAGTGGGTTGTTAGCCCACTGCTCCTAAGCCGCCTATGATATTTCGTAAGACAAAAATCTCATAACTAGCCACTGATAAGGGAATGGGATCTATGGAAGATACCTTGGGAAGATTACCTGTATTTCAAAGCATATATGAGTTTCATATGTTCAGTGGAACTGTAATCACATAATATGTATATAGCAGATTCTCAAATAATCGATGTCGTAATCAATCCTTTACGAAAATGTTACATCAACCCGGTGGCTTTTTTGTGGAAATCCGTACATGATTGGCCAACCACATAAAAGTTGACTCAGAACGGACGATGCATTAGCGAAACAGCGAGTGACACATCACAGTTTATAGCTGGAATCTGGAAACCTATTGCCTTCATAAATTTGCAATGGATATCGTGAACTTTGTGGCCCAATAATGTCTGGTGTCAGTCTATGGCCACATTTCATGTATGTTGTTGATAATTATTGCGCGATGAAATGACAAAATCAGTCTCTATAATTACCTACCTTAATTCGGATATTTCTTTGATTGGCTAAACCAGAAACTTATTACGTTAGTATAACATTTAATGTGGTAATAGCTCACGTAAGGAAGAACGTTTCATGTTTCTATCAACCTCTTTTGTTTTCTATAGGAGCGTCAAGCTTTAGTAGAAAATAAATATGTTTAATTATTTAGAAATCACAATGTAAACAGCAGCTGTACACATCACCATTTTATTCAAACATTTGCATTCCATGACAGCGGGTAATTCTTTAAAGAGTTTATGGCAGCTCACTCGCAAAGTACAAATGCCGAGGTACATAATGTATTAGGGTGACGTGTGCAAACTGACTTGCAGGATGAAGATAATGTTTGCATGTGATATTTTGTGTGGATTATAAGTAGTTTAGGAAATAATAGTAAGGAGTCTAAATGGGTTTTAAGTTGAGTTGATTCTACAAACAGAGTGATTTTAGAATATGGCAGCGAAATATTTACATTGAAATCGTTAACTAAACAAAGATTAGGCTTTGCTTTTTGGAACGTGATATATTCTGACATATTCAAAATAAAAAAGTCTCAGTTAATAAAAAAAGTCTCAGACTTTACGGCTTTCTGGCGGTTTCTATAATATTTATTACAAAAATAGAAATGTACATCATCATCATCATCATCAGCCTACATTAGTCCACTGCTGGACATAGGCCTCCCCTAATGAGCGCCATAGCGCCCTGTCTTCAGCTTGACGCATCCAGCATCTGCCAGCAGTCTTTCGCAGATCGTACATAAATACAAATTACTTTCATTTCTTACCAATAAACGTAGAAGATTAGGACCATATAGGTTTTCATAGCTATGGATATTGATTAATCTCCATCTTCATAAACTCATCGTTAAAGGCTAAATATCGTCAAGGTTACAGTAATAACCTCAAAACTTAGCTCATAAAGCAGCCTTATAAGATTATTAGTTTATGCATCGAACATGATATCCTCGTAAGTCTTATGAGAACGCTCACTTTGATAGTAGAATCTGAAAAGACCTTTGTGATCTATCGTCATCCACATGGTTAAAACATGTGATTAGAAAGTCATTATTTTTATTTATATTGAAAAATAAAATAATACGAAACACCTCCTCAAACCTCAACTGTAGAACGCGCCTTCCCAAAAATACAAAACGTATACCGCTTTTTCGACGATATTATGTGCGATTAAGGTTTTCATTGCGGATCTAATGAAATGTGTCATTTTACTGTAAGGAAGGTAATCATTGGCCTCCCTAATAAAAGCAAAAATAGCAATCACACATCAATCTACAATAACAAATTAAATACGACGTATTTAATTTAAAAAAATAATTATGAGAACCTTTATATTCACACACGAGATATTCTGCATTCGTCCCACTGCATTCAGACCAAAGTATTCCGAATAAGAAAAATCAATCTATATGCAGATTTCATTCCTGACGCGTCCCACTTCTTCAAGGAAAGCTTAAGTACTGTCAACCACACATATAGCATTGCAAGCTTCGTGTTGAGTTCCCATTTAATTACGTGCAGGAGCGCCCAAATGATTTATAATGTACGAAGACGAGGCACATCTTACTATCTCTGGGTATCAGACGTATATTTAATCTTCCAGTGATTTATGGAATATTCCAGAACAATTGCCTTAATTGTCAACCTTAACCTCTAGTCACAGGAGTGGGAGTCCTGTGGTAGTAGCCATGATTAAGTATGATGGAACATTGAGAGTTGTTGACCACTTGATTTGTTACGAAGTATGAAGAAGTTTTGTCGGGTATATGAGGCTATATGAAGACACATTTAATAAATATATTACTGAATCAATTTTGTTACCTACATAAATTGGATTTTCATGGGTAATCACTACGCTTAGCAGATTGTTAATCGCAGTAGAGGTGTTAAAATTCACAGCATTCACTGCCCTTCCAACCACAACCGCAATAACTCTTGTATGTTTGTCCTAGTTGACTCTTACTACGTCCACGGGCTGAGTTGAAGGGTCGATTCTTACGCCGCAACCAAAACGAGATGACTAGTTATGATTCAAATAATAATTTACTGAAGTAAAGTCTTTTTCTCAGTGGAACTCGACTTACCTAATAATTCAGTCGGAAAAGCAACTGAAATAGTTTCCTTTTCGTAAAGAGCTGCAAGTAATGTGGCCTGAATTCTCTGAGATACAGGAATAGTGCCTCGAAACGATCTCGGTTGGAAAATAAGAACGCAGGAGAACAAAGCCCTTCTTCTGCCAGTGGAATAAGAATACGTTACTACAAGAAGATGCGACGCTTTTAACAGAATTCCTCCATGCAAGCAGAATAATGTTCGCATCGTTAAATTATTGTGAGTAGATTCCTTTGTTAAGCTTGCTTTATACTCAAAACCTCTTGTATTTTGTAAAGGATGTTAGTTTATTTTATAATGTTAAACACACAAAATCATAAATCTGTAATATGTGATTTTGTGTGGTTGATAATCAAGCACAGCCGCAAATTTTATATTTTTCATGAAAATGGCCACATTGGTGAACGGATAAACAAGCTGTTGTCCAAGCTGATAAGTATCTCAATCTGAAAATGTATTGAATAGGTTATTTATAATATTACGCGACTCTAGTGATCAAGTGAACAAATAGATCTATGCCACGGGGTGGTATTTTGTATTAAGTGTAATTTTTTAAGTACATATAATATCATTTATCTAGTACTCAAAACACAATCTCTGCTTTAAGGCTAGAAGATGTTGTGTGAATTATCCAACAATAATTATTTATTTAATTTACAAACCATGATATCGTTAGCCACCTAAAGTACCAAATTTTCGTTTGGTTACTGACACTTTTCTACCCAATTTCAATTATCAGAAGTATTTATTTACATATTCTAGATTTTTTCTACCTTACCCTACTGACATCGTCCATTACTGGTTTCACTTAGAGCAAAGTAATGAACGACCCTAATACTTGGTAATGTGTGCTGCACTCATCCTGTTATCTTCATGGCGTCCCTGATTACGCTGGGTCTAGCACCGACAATTTGATTAGGTGAAGTATATGTAGAAAAGTTTTATGACACACAAGCAATTCGTTAGTACGACTTTTAACTATTTCAACATTCTTAAACATCCTACAATGCGAAAGTGTACTATAGCCGATTGTCATCCGGAACATTTTAAAGCAGCCATAAGTATGGTCCGAAAAGCACTCAACGCTACTAAACTATTTTATGTCGTAGCAGTCTGTCGTAGCAATCGTTGTCGTAGCTGCTATTGGCAACGTCTACGGCGTAGCCTTGTTCTACGACAGGGCAACCTTGAATGTTCAACTTTGCAATACTCAATTTATATTAATTGTTGTCTCCATAGTAATGTTGGGCTTGATAGCTAGTTAATTTAATTTTAAGTATCAAACTTTGGGCGTAACATCAAGTGGGGAAGACGATGAATACCTATGGAATAAAAATATTAAAACATAAAAATCGTGGTAAAATCCTCCATCTTTTGGGGGATGCATGCTCAGCCCTGTACATATTTGTGCTGACGAAAAAACTTTCAATACTTCGTAACTATTATCAAAGGAACTACTGTTGTTAAGCAACGCGTGACCAAACTATGTAGATAAAGATTAATAGCGCCAATTTGTTGGCCCCGAGCGCGACGCTAGAAAGTAATTTATCCAACCTGAGGATAACTACGTCTTACTAAAGATGAAAACGTATTAGAGAGGCAATTAAAATTAGTGCCAAGTATGAGTTGATGCCAAATATCCTTATTGGAATATTATTAAAATACCTGTCACTAATAAATTTTAAGCGGTTTTTTGGAAATACTATAGCTATTGGACATTTCGCACAGCGTCATCTTACTCCAAAACAAGTAGAAGCTGTGTAATGCGAACCTACTGAACAATGCGCTTAGTACATACAAACAAAAAACTGTTACATTTAACCATCTGTGTGTAGTACGTACGAAAAGTACAGCTTGCGTAGATTCGCAAGCCTCGTGAATAATTAAAACATATATTCGGACGGGATAAACCCGAATCCATTGATTTGGTACTTCTGATTTATCAGGTGATCCTGTTAGGATTTAAATGTGTAGGCTTAAATAATATAGAAATTAATAAATCTTGTACCTAATAGTAACTTTACTATTTAATTGTTTATTGGAAGCAGGTATTATCAAGAGACTAATTATCAGATTATTTCTATTAAAATTTACACGTGAATTAACCAAGAAAATTAAATCAAAATATTGATTAACTTTTGTCCTTGCACACGGCTCCTGACGACGACAGATTGAAATAGTTATTATAGTTATTTTACGCTCTTATGAATGTGAAATACTGGATTTGTTAAAATATTACACAGTTATTTAGGTCTTAGTAGGTAAATCACATTCATAAGCTTAAGTTACAAATAAACTTTTTTGTACTCTGGATCTTTGGAAGTGTAGACGTAGAAATAAAAATTAAACTTAAACCAACAATAACAAATCTATAGTTATATACATCTAAACATTAAGTTTATGCAGTTTTGTAGTGTGGAAATAAAATATTTTAGTATTTTTGTAATGTACTCAGTTTAGTCTCCGAGTAAAAGCTATACCGTAGTCATTGTAGATCCATTTGCCAAAATGTTCGAGAGACCCCTTATAAATATTCGACGGCCAATCAATCGAGTGCGCCAATACCTACGGCCAGAATAACTTTCTGCTTTTCTATGCACAAAGCCTTAAAACGGTACTTGCCGATTTTTCTACACGAGCACGATATTCTCTGTTGTTCGAGTATATTTAATGTTTAAATTCATAAGATTTTCAATTCAATTATGTATTTAATTTATAATATACACGACACATTACGACATTCTAGTATATTTTTATATCACAGTGCCAAGCAGGATTTGTTAGTTCAGTCAATTGGAAAATGATTACCAGGACAGAAACGGTTACCGGTGGAAAAGATTTTTGTGTGCCAACGCTAAATAACGGACTGTGATAAATTATGAATCACTTCATTTTAGTTAGCTGGACAAGGCCTGTACGAGCACATTTTAGAGCCTTAAGGCCATAAGGGAAGTTAAAATTATCCCAATTAATAGGAAATTTAAAATATTTTTTTTGTAAATACCGTGAACTCATTGTCATTTTAATTTTTCGCACTCCATCCACGCATTTGGCTCGGATAGACACGGTGCCCTTTTAAACCTATTCTGCCATATGCAAAAGCTAGTGTATGATTTGTAGCTAAAAGCGGATACGCAGGCTTAGGTACAAGTAAGAGCCTGAAATTGACAGTTAAGAAGAGGAAAATCAAGCACGATTTTGAATTAAACATTATGAATTTTTGAGGGCAGTAGGCAGTAGTAGTAGAATACTGAGCATTTTCCTCAGCTTTTTCAGATGTGGTACTTTTATAAAATCTTCGATATTTCAATCATACTCTTCAATTTTACTTCAATAGTTAAACACAAATAATTCACTTCACATCGACACTTCGAATTCTGTTTGATCACCACGTAAAATTCCATTTTATCATATCTATTATTCGAGAAAACGTAAACGAAAAAAGTAACAAAGCTAATATTTTAGCAATGACAAGGTAGGTACTTAGAATAAACATATACCGTACCATTTTCAACAACACAGAATAAAATGTAGACATAATGTTATAATTTTTAGGATTATATTTTTAGGACAGTTAGGTAATATTTTAATAAAAAATACTTGGTTTAGCAAAATAATAATAATAAATATTAGGTTAAGTGTTAAGTACTTACAAATAATTTCAGTTTTCACCTTATTTGATGTTTGCGTGCACAAAAACTATCAGAACATTATCGTTTTATGTTTTAATAATTTCCTATTAAGATTATTATTATAAAATGCCAGGTAGCACGGGCATGCACGTACAACTATATCATGTCAGTTTACGAATTTTATAAATACGAAAGTTTGAATTGATGTTCGGATGGATGGATGTTTGTTCCTCTTTCACGCAAAAACTTATAAATGGATCGGGCTGAATTTAGAATAGACTTAGTTCTGGTCCTGGAATAACACAAAGGCTACTTTTATGTATACGTAGCAGTATTTGATGTATTCGATTCGATTGTAATCACGCATCATATGCAGTAGTCAAATTTCATAATTATCCTCAACAAATTATTTAGCAAGTAGTAACCTACAAAGCATTCTCACCACCTCATACATACATTATATTCTCTATAAGGTGTCCCAGTAGAACATACTCCATGAAGGTTACAGTTTTACAAAGACATTGATGGGCTGGGAATTTTGAAACGGCATTCACCAATGGTATTGTAAAAAAGGAGCAAGTGACTTGCATAATCACTACATAGTATAAAACAAAGTCGCTTTTTCTGTCCCTATTTCCCTTTGACTGCTTAAATCTTTAAAACTACGCAACGGATTTGGATGCGTTTTTTTTTAATAGATAGAGTGATTCAAGAGGAAGGTTTATACGTATAATAAAACCGTGCGAAGCCGGGCCGCGTCGCTAGTATCGTATAAATTTCTGATGAAGGTTTTCAATATAAAATTATGTCAACGATCACGACTTATTTTATAGTTTAGATCATCTTATCGGTTGAGCTACCTCTAGACAATTTAAAGCAGTCTACAGTAACCTCAATCGTTTAAACTCATTACTTTAATTTGTTTTTATTCTTTGATTGTAATTTTTATTTGAAAGTCATTTTTTGAACTAGCCCAAGCTGTATGCCTCGTTTGTCCTAGATCACCTTACACCGTACAAGTAGATCTACGTGAATTAATATATGCGGTTAACTGCGGGATGATGAGGCAGTCCGCCGGAAGTGCCGCAACGAGCTTCCGGTGGGTTGGACACTTCAGCGCATTTTTTCTGATAAAAGGTTCCAAGTTGTGTCACGGGTGGCGTAATAAATAGTTTTTATGTATTTTTTTAAAGGTACTTAACTACACGGTGAAGAAGATTGGCAGCACAAGGAAAACATTTGCGAAAATAATGTCATGGTATATGTATAATACCTCTAATATGGTATGTGTCATGGATATCGTGGTCATAATTCGGTGTAGTACTCATATGGTTGGCTACTATAATTGCAAGATTACATATGTACAAGAATAATCAGTAATTCAGCGCATCAGCATTGCCATACAGCGTGGTAATGCAGCCAGTGTCTTGGGGACGCTTCCGACTGGTATTGACATGGATCAATTGAGCTACCTTTAGACTGTTTGCAACCGTCTGCAGTTAGCTCAATGGTTTCAATTGTAAATACGAGTTGTAATTTTTCTATTCCTTTGCTTGTAATTTTCGTTGTTAGTAAAATTCAATACAATATATAAAAATAAAATAAAAAAACAAAAAAAAAGCTTTTAGTTAAAAGAGCTGCGTTGAGATCGTACCACACCTAATGCAGCAATACTCGTTCAAGCACGTCGTTCGCGCTAGACTATCACAGCTTTAGAGTAGTGGTTTCACAATGAATAGCTGTAATCTCTGCATCGCTCGTGAGTGTACACTATCTTGTATGTGCGGGATGCATCGACCACAGTCAGCCTGATCAGCGGTCGCCGGGGCCGTTCTAATTAAATTAAGATTTACTTACCTGATTCTTGTTTGAGCTTCGATGGCATTTGTTTGTTTCCAATTTTTAACAGAAAACTCCTTAAATTTTGAAGAAATTCTTTTCTTTCTCTATTTAGCATTTCGAATTAATATTTGACTGTTATCTTTGTAGCGCAGTATCGCGTTTGAACTCCCTTGGAACGAATATTAGTATGATCTAGATATAAATTCCAGATGCTTTGTGTGTTTAAAACTTGATTGCATATCGTCATCCCACTTGGTCGGGGCCAAGGCTTCTTCTATCGAGGCAAATAAGTAAGCGGAATGCAAGCAAAGAATTTTTCAAAGGTGCAAGACGACAAATTTTCCCTAAGATGTTTTATTCAACAGGTAATCTTGCGGCGCTTTTGTATGATCATAACATGCCACAAGCCTTACCACCTCTTCGAATACACCTGCACTAAATAAAAAAGTAGGTATGTTGTCGAGTGCAAAGTTCAACGGCTAACCCGATCGCGTCCGTTCCCATCTCGTTCTACGGGGATCCAAGTGATCTATTACTTGAGTAAAGGATATTCCCGAGGGATCCCATACAGCTGGATCAAATATTTACTCTCTTCTTTGCATAAATTAAATACAGGCAAGATGAAATTGTAGCTTCGGGCAAGCAACGAATATAGCACGAACGCAATTTTTGGAATAACTTTACTATTGTCTGCATCCGCATTATATTTATTTTTACTTCTTGTTTACTTTCGTCTATTATAACTTGTATTTGTGTAATATTTTAGCGATTTTAAAACTGGCATAATGTAAAAATAGGTGTTCTGAACACCTATAAATCAATCTGCATTATCTTGAGTAGGTAATAGATATTATAATATACATATAAATATGGTTTGTCATGCAAAACATAATAACAAACAAACTTTCCGTCTGGAAAGTTTACCAACAACTTCATCTTAAGACCTCGTTGGTATTCCAAAGGAAATTTTGGACATATTTTATGCCAATAATAGCACATTGTACGGGGATTGTATAGATGCAAAGTTTTCTGGATGTATAGTAAGTAAATCATTTATTTGTCACAAAACAAAACACATTAAAATATACTTAGCTTAAATTAGGTGGCTATATAGAAACAGATAACACATGTATATGTCCACATTAAAAATATTCAAGGTATTGGATGCTAACACCGAAGCCAAACCCTTAAATACTCTAGTCTCTTCACCTCAGAGAGTCTAATAATAATAAAGATAATTTTTTTCTTAATAAAATTTGTGCTTTAATGAAAGGTCCCTGTATCTTGTTACATGAACATACTAAATGTTACTGAGGAACTGGAGTACATTGCCACTTAGGCCTGGTTTCTCTAAGGGTATGTTGGGATAAAATAGGCGAGTTTAAAGTTCTCATACCTTCGTTTTGTCGAATGCAAGTGTCACTTTTATACGTAAACTGAGTTCAAGAGAGTTTTAAGATTTCTTTACTAACTTATCTTTATGACTGACATTGTTCATGTTGTAAGAACACGTTTCGTAGAACCGCATTCACCCTCCTGGTGCCCTTACAAGACAAACTAAGTTTGTAGTTCACCGTCATAATTAATTCTTCCTAAATCCTTTTTATAATAGATATTATTATAATAGATATTATTATAATCCTTTTTATAATAGATATTTACCTGATACTAAGTGTATAAGTATATTATACTAACTGATGATCACGCTCAAGGAATTCGGTGAAATCAGGCCTTACACGATCAGCATTTGAATGACGTTCGCATAAGACCCATAATCGATTCCACGCCAACCGACTCTCTGATTAATTAACGTTTGTTTTATTTCCACTAAGAGCCGACCAAGTAGGTACTTTCATTGATAGACGATACATATAAAACCACTTTCTTTAAAAGAGACGTCGCGTGAGGCGACATAGAAATAAAAAAATACCTCGTAAAAGTATAATAAAATACTGATTGTGAATCTGAATAACAAATATCTTGAATGGGTTTCTTTTATTCATCTTTAATGTTCCTAACTAAGCCTTTGAAGTGTTTTTATTTGAAAGGGTTTGTGTTGATCGAAAGGGGAAAAAAGACAAGTCTTGGTAGAATGCTGGTAGTATGTTAGGTAGCTAGCCTAAATAGTTAAGTAAGATAATTGCGTTTCTTTTCTTTGCTTACATTTACGTTACAAGAGGGATATGGAACGAGGATTTTAATATCTTCGTGTTTCTACAATTTGTACTCAAAGGTGGAACCAGTTGAACGAAATTGAACTTACATGCTATAGGTGCTATAGGTATTGTGTCTTCAAAGTAGACACATGGAAGGCACAATGCAGTGTATAGGAGCTTGGTTCACTTCAGTGCATTATGCTGAGTTGCTTGCACTAACATACTTAGTTATAAACTTCATTAAAGAAATACCTATACAAAGAGACAAAGAGCTTGTGTTATTGGCAACAAATTTTGTAACTAGATACAGTACAGTTTGAAAATGTTTTGAATTAATAACTTATTAATTGTTTCACTTTGTATAGATTTGACAGAGTTCATTCATTATTTTATGTTTAAGTGCATGAAAAGAGTAAAAGTCCCACGCATTGATGGAAATTGATCCCAGCTGCAAAAGTCCCTTGAACGCAACGAAGTAAATATTTAGGAAGGCAAGTGAACACATAATATACCAACAGGAAGTACAGGCATTCAAATAGGCTCTTCGGCTCTCTGTGAATTGAAATGCACAAAGTAATGTCTTTATAGTGATGTAATAGCAGGCTCAAGGATATCAATACATCCTTTAATCTGGTTAAAAATTATTCGTTACATTCATGTTTCTCTAAAGTTATTCTAACTACTTAAATAAAAACAAACACTTGGAGAGAAGGATGTCTTACACTATGTTTACCGAGACGTGATAGAATAGGTACCTACATTTACCCCAGCGGTTGTCGGTTCATCATCATCATCATCATCATCAGCCTATATTAGTCCACTGCTGGACATAGGCCTCCCCTAATGAGCGCCATAGCGCCCTGTCTTCAGCTTGCCGCATCCAGCATCTGCCAGCAGTCCTTCGCAGATCGTCATCCCACCTGGCCGGAGGGCGTCCTACACTACGTTTGCCGAGTCGCGGTCTCCACTCAAGAACACGTTTACCCCAACGGTTGTCGGTTCTTCGCGCGATATGGCCGGCCCACTGCCACTTCAACTTGCTAATTCTTTGAGCTATGTCGATGACTTTGGTTCTCTGTCGGATGTATTCATTACGAATCCTATCCTTCAGAGAAACTCCGAGCATAGCTCTTTCCATAGCTCGCTGAGCGACTTTGAACTGGTGGACCAGCCCTACCGTGAGTGTCCACGTCTCAGCTCCGTAGGTCATTACGGGTAGGACGCACTGATTGAAAACTTTCGTTTTCAAACATTGCGGTATGGATGACGAGAAGACTCGACGTAGTTTTCCAAACGCTGCCCAGCCCAGCTGAATCCTCCTCTTGGCCTCCTTTTCAAAATTGTTTTTACCTAACTGCACAATCTGCCCAAGGTAAGTGTACTCGGAAACAATTTCGAGAAGGTGGCCTTCTACGACGACCGGTCCTGGATTAATGTGGTTATTGGTCATGACTTTGGTTTTATCCAAATTCATGCCAAGACCGATGCGTCGTGAGGCTGAGGCTAGGCCGTCCAGCATGTGGGTCAGCTCCTCTAGCGACTCCGCCATTAAGACTATGTCGGTTCATCGTTATGTCAATTTTAATATAAGAATTTTTATTTATAGAAAACACATTTTTCTGAAATTTTATAGAAACAAAATGCAAATTTCATACATGCCAATGCTTTATTTCGACATCTCTACTTTGACAAGGATATTTTATGAAAAGTAAAAGTCCATGCACGTCCTCATTTTGAAAACAAGTCAGTAATCTAGGACCTTTACAAACTCACATTACTTTGAGACTGTACAGAATTATTTATTTACCTCAGTCTATATGTCGTAGCTAAAGTAAAACTTGGCTCAAACACATTAAGGTTACAAATTATTTGTACAGAGAGCGGCAGCGGCTGATAGCGCTGAACGGCCGGACCCTGGAGATTTCTTCGATCTACTGTGGCATTTTACCAACTCTCAAAAATAAAACCTAGCGTTTATCTTAAAACTGTTAATTTAGATATCTATAAACTTAGGTAACTTAATTCTGTAATTCTAATAAAACCAGATGATTGTCATTGAGAAGAAACAACAAAAACTTTACTCAACGTTTTCAATTGTGATCATAAAAATAAGGTTAGGTGTATTCGAAGTACATGCATGTTTTTCGTAACACGGCAGAAACCGAGCACAGAAATGTCTTCAAAGATAAACAACAATAAGATGTCCATACCTTATGTAACTCAAAGCAACGCACCCCCTTCATATAAAATAACATTACCCTTAAAATCAATACCTACATATTTTTATTTTCATCCATTCTCACATCTCGTTAACGTCTTATTTTGGGGCGAAATAACATAAAATAATTATTCCATATCTCTCCTGTGATGGTCAATGAAATTGTGTATGGGGCAATTCGGATCTAGACAATCGAATATCATCATGGTTTGTTTGCATAAAGTCTCTTAGATTACTGAGTTTGTTCACTCGTTAAGCACTTTGTCAATCTACGAATAAATCAATAGTAGAGTAGTTTGTACAATAACATAGTAGTAATAAAAATAATAGTAACGTAGTGTAGTTTTAGAGAACCCTAGTATCTAGATAAACCTAACATAGGATTTAAGATACTACTAACCAAAACATGTATTCTTTTGTGCCAATAAATGATATCTATCTATCTATCTATCTAATAATTGAATTTAAGCAGCAGCCGTATTAAGTAGGTAGCTTTATTTAAAAACAAACATATAATTTTAAATATAAAAATGAAATATAATTTTATACACAAAACCATAAATTCTGTATTTACCATGTCATGAAACGAGTCTTGCGTCCTGAAATTTGGGCTTTATATGTGAATCTAATTAAAATGTCACATTACACATACACAGTGTGATGTGGCGTAATAATGAAATTCACGACATTGTTTAAGCTACGTCAGCATTCATGACACGCGTGAGATAAGTTTCATGTGAGGTTTTCCTGCTATTTATATCTACTAGATACCCTTTCAGGTGTTATAATGTGATTTTTTTATGTATAAGGTGTGTGTTTTTATACAGATCTATTGTATCTATGCCCTCCGGCCAGGTGGGATGACGATCTGAGAAATACTGCTGGCAGATGCTGGATGCAGCAAGCTGAAGACGGGGCACTATGGCGCTCATTAGGTGAGGCCTATGTCCAGCAGTGGACTAATATAGGCTGATGATGATAATGATGATAATTTTATCTATTACTAGCGACCCGCCCCGGCTTCGCACGTTTTTATTATACGTATAAACTTCCTCTTGAATCACTCTATCTATTTAAAAAAACCGCTTTAAAATCCGTGGTGTAGTTTTAAAGATTTAAGCATTCAAAGGGATATTGGGACATAGGGACAGAAAAAGCGACTTTGTTTTATATTATGTATTGATATTAGGTTAAACTTGTAAGAACTGTTATGTTTATAAAGAAATACAAAATATAATTCCAAGATGCCTTTTCCTGTAATAGGGGCAAGTAACACCTCATCATCATCATCATCACACGCACGACGCACGGTCCTATATCATGGAAACTCAATTATTTGTTTAAAAGCTTTTGAAAAGGTCTCGATCATTCAAACCAAACAATTGAATGCTCCGATAATCCGATCATTACATCGTTCAGATTGGATAAATTAAATAATATTTTATTTGAATACCTTGATAACTAGCATTATTTTTTCTTAATGACCACTTCATCAAAATGAAAAAATACAGGAGAATATTTTTCTTAATTTTATTGAATTTGTACCATCATCGGTTACATAATCTGAAAACAGATAGGTATTATTCACAGTCAGGTATAAAATTATGTATCTTAATTTGGTTCCTACTTTAAATTATTTGAATAAGGCCGAAAGCTCTTCAAAGATGACATTATTAAAAGTTTTACTTTTGTAAACCTAAAAGTACAATTTGGCACTGGCACCACCAAGCTGTCAGGGTCTGGGTTTTTTGTAGGGAAAGCCCTACAAAAAATCCAGACCCTGACAGCTTCAAGAGAACCCAACAAGGAAACCTCCTTAAACAAACTCATAGCAGCAAAACCTTTTTCTACAACATAACATTTTGGAAATGAATAGGTAAATAATTAATTAGCGGCGGTGCGATGTTGGTTCAGGCGCTGAATGTCCAAGTAATTTTTGGACCACAGCTGGCCCTGGCTTCTGCCGACAGAAAATTTAAAACACATCACATATTCAAGAAACTTGCTCTATTTTTATGATTAATGTGAAATGTTAGCGATATTTTAATTTTTTAACTTATCAAATCTAGGATGAAATAAGAAAGCTATATACAACGACATTGTTGAAGTTGTTTGTGGAGATATTCAATTTGATCTTGGATATTTCAGCTAAATTTCAGTAGACATGCTTCGAAAATAATTACGCATTTTAGACTTTTTATTAAGAGTTCTCGCATTAAATCATAATTATTTCAAAAATAAAACTCATTCCTATACCTATTGACGACCGATGTGGCGCGGTGGGCGAAGGTCCGCCTGCGACGCAGGAGGTTGTTCGGGTTCGATTCCCGCCTCGGAACAAATTTGTGCACGATCTGCAGAAATTTGGTTTTTTGGTCTGGGTGTTTAATATTTATAATAAAAAATATCTATCTATGTAGTATATTGTATTAAGTATATCAGTCATCTAGTACCCATAACACAAGCTCTGCTTAGCTTGGGGCTAGATGATGCTGTGTGGACTGTCTGGAATGATTTATTTATTTATTTTATTTATTTATACATTATCACATTTGTACACTGGCACGATCGCTTCCATTCAAACCGAAAAATGCGAGAAAACATTGAAAATCGTATTTTCGGAAGTCGATCACTCATTCGAACTCATTCTAGCCGCCAGCCAAGCTTTGTATTGCGAATCACAATACAAAATGGCGTAATAATTTAACATATCGGAGTAAATTGAATCTCTTTGTCGACTGAAACAATTTTGTGGAGGAGAGGGACTCAGAATAACCAAAGCTTAAAATAACTGTGTCCTATCCAACAAAAGATTCATGTCCAAATGTTAGAATAAAAATATGTTTTACTCCATTAACACCTTAAACTTTGAACAGACACACTACAAAGTGAATTTTTGGTATAATTTTGTGAAATATTAATATTATATTATTTTGCTCATTTTATTATTTTACAAGAAAACTGCAACCAGTTACAGACTAGTAGGAGTAGTATTGCATTTAATGTACCGCGTTCATTACGATGTGAAGCCCAGAGGTAGCGGAGTACATCGGAAAGAAAGCCGGAATCAAATTGAGAAGCTGGACTCTCGTCATAATGTGAGCTTCAGCTCATTTATGGAGAGGGTCCGGACGGAAAGAATAAAGACCTTCATGAGCCCTGACTGGTGGCCGAAAGGGGTGAAGTTCCGGCGGCGGTTCAAGGGCCGCCTATCACATGATCCCCCGCGCCGAGACACGCCGGTGACCACGCGTGTCCATTAGTCATTAGTTTTTATAATTGAATATGTATATATCGATCATCATTATCATCATCATCATCAACCTATCCACTGCTGGATATAGGCCTCCCCTAATGAGCGCCATAGCGCCCTGTCTTCAGCTTGACGCATCCAGCATCTGCCAGCAGGCTTTCGCACATCGTCATCCCACCTGGCCGGAGGGCGTCCTACACTACGTTTACCGAGTCGCGGTCTCCACTCAAGAACACGTTTACCCCAACGGTTGTTGGTTCTTCGCGAAATATGGCCGGCCCATTGCCACTTTAGCTTGCTAATTCTTTGAGCTATGTCGATAACTTTGGTTCTCTGTCGGATGTATTCGTTACGAATTCCATCCTTCAGAGAGACTCCGAGCATAGCTCTTTCCATAGCTCACTGGGCAACTTTGAACTGGTGAACCAGCTCTACCGTGAGTGTCCACCTCTCTGCTCCGTAGGTCATTACGGGACCCACTGATTGAAAATTTTCGTTTTCAAACATTGCGGTATGGATGACGAGAAGACTTGACTTAGTTTCCCAAATGCTGCCCAGCCTAGCTAGATCCTCCTCTTGGCCTCCTTCTTAAAATTGTTTTTACCTAGCTGTAAGTACAATCTGCCCAAGGTAAGTATACTCGGAAACAATTTCAAGAAGGTGCCCATCTACGACGATCGGTTCCGGAACAATGTGGCCATTGATCATGACTTTGGTTTTATCCAAATTCATGCCAAGACCGATACATCGTGAGGCTGAAGCTAGGCCGATATATCGATATGGACCGTAAAATAAGTAAGTTATAAAAGATCTTTTTACTTGTTCTAATGTTGTCCGAAATAAATGACTTTATTATTTATTATTATTATTAATTATTTTAAACTCGTAACCTTCTTCGTACTATTTATACTTAGGTACTTGATAGGTCGTGTTTTACTCTGTAATATCATAAAGTGAATAAAACATGGTATTTCCTACAAGCTTTATTCTAGTTCCCTAAGCAAACCTTGTATGTAAGGATCCGGAACCAGCAAATTGTAGACCAGCTGATGTTGAATGGTAACCACTAACCGTTTTTACCTAACTGACCGTGTGTTATTCAAATCAGATCTAAAATACACATGTGGAATGAGCTAAGGGTCTGTTTTAGTTTTTCAATAGCTATTGTTATATAGCTTATTTGGTTAATCACGTGTGTACACGAACTTTAAAGTAAAGCATGCTAACAAATGGAAAAGTTAGGGGCCAAATAATATCGGACGAAAACATTATTGAACAGATCAAATATGTGAAATACCGTAAAACTTTTACAAGTTATGATTTTTCTAATTGTTTTACCTAGAAAAATAATTTAAATTTTCACCATCTCATAAACTTCATTTTGTAAAGTCCCCATAATAATTCATAAGCCTAGATGACAAACGCGATTTTGGGCTTTCTAGTAAATTGAAAGACCGAAATAGGCGCTGACACAAAAACTGTTCATTTTAGTGATACTTTTACGGACAAATGTGAACCATCAGTTACAAAGGTGGTCTGACAAATAAGTCGCAGAGAGATGGGACAATGCTCTGTTATAGACCTGCCTACTTATATTCTCTTATATGTGAGGTTTGCTTAAACTCTTCCAATTATGACGGATTCATTTCGGTTGATGACTATTTCGCATTGTATGAAACATTGTTTTACTAGATTGGAATAAATCTTGTGCGGTTTAACTAACTGTATAAGAATAGTTTTTCATTTCCGCATAGAGATTATACCTAAGAATTGCAATAGAATTTTATAAAATCTTTGTAGATGTCTCGTGAGAGTCATCGATGGCTCGCTTTGGAGGAGGCCTTTACCTTGATAGGGGTTTTCGAAACAACACAAAGCCCAACCTAAGATTGTGTGCCTTACATTTTAGCAATTTTAAGATACATAGTTTAATAATTTACTAATGTTTTGAGAAATAAAAGCCTTTAAATTTTACTTTGAGTATCCACGTTTACCGTAAGCACTAATGGGGAGGTCTTTGTCCAGTAGGTACAGAACTAGTTAATGATGTGAAGCAGAAATAATGTTTATCGAGACCTTTTCAAAGGGACTTGATAGGAAAAAATTAGTCAATTTAGCAACATTGCCACGTAAATACTACGAGAATCCTTCCAACGAAATAATATCGTAGAAGCGCATTGGCCATTCCGCACCGACTCGATCTGATAACGTAATAAAAAGTAATATTATTTGCGGAACTACTTCGGATGGGCTATCAATATAATCCAGATAGTTTCGCGGAAATTTCATGGTCAGCTTGTGTTGGAACTTGGATTGGAAATACTGCGGGTCTTGTGGTTGTTAAATGTATTATCTCAGTGTATAATAATAAAAACTATCGTGCTTTGTTGACAGTTTACTGGTTGAATAACATGGCTAGCCACGTTTAGTTAGCACTATTTCAGAAAAGTGTATACTTTTTTAAAATAGATCAAAAGTAACCAACGGTTTCCCTGTATCGGGTAATTTTTTTTATGAAGTATAACATACATATTACATAAAATAACTTGCTGACTAACAAATACTTAAAACTTGTTTCAGGCTGACGATGCATCGGCTTCTCAGCATCACCCTCATCACCATGGCCGTCGAGTGCGTGCGCTCCGAAGACAGGGAGCACCAGGGGCCGCAGCCCTGCGGGGGCCGCCTGCGGGGCCCCGTCGGGGTCATACAGACCCCCAACTTCCCCAACGCCTTCCCCGTCCCCATAAAGTGCAAGTGGATCATCGAACACGACAACATAGTGAACGGGACCATATCGATATATTTCACCCAACAGTACACCACCAGTGGGTTAACCTTCACCGAGTACATGTACTATGATGAATCGTACAAGTTGGGGGAGAGACGGGCTCTGACTGTCACAGAGGAGAACATAACGAGGATCAAATGGCTTCAGGTAAGTTTAAGACATTTCCAAGTCTTATTTATTATGCTGAAGTTGTCGTAATTTAGGATAATCTGGTAAAACAGTAATATACTACAATATACAGACATAAACAAAAAGTGGCTGACGTTCTACTTGTGTGAAAAATTAAGATACACAAATTTCACAATATAATAAATTTTATTTGTTTATCGTTACCGAGAGTTTATCTTTCCAGATAGACGTATTCTGCAAAGCTAGTTTTGCTTCTCTAATAAGCCGATTCAAAAGTACCAAGTACGAGATAATACTTTACATGAATTATGAGTGAGGGTGGGCCACACTAGGCCTCGTCGTGGGAAAATCATCGACGCTAGAATAACATGAACAAAGTGTTACCAACGTGCGTACGTTTATTTTTTAAATTATTTAAGGCGCCTTTGAGGGTTAAAGGTGGTATTCCCCCAAATAGTTACAGGGGAAGATCTTCCCTGTACCGGGTCGGCCCAACTGGCCCTCTTACCCAGGGACTTTCGACCGACAATTGATGTCGGAAAGTTAGGCCAGATGTTGTTGAAACCAGCGTTTACGCGATCTAGGATTATGGGTCACGTGATCTACTTTTTTCACTCAGATTTTTTGTTATTTCATTTGTAGTTCAGCTCACATCATGTTAGAGGTCGCTACAGCGCCTGACAACTGTATTAAATTACAAAATATTAAAAACACTTCAAACGGAAATTAAATACAAGGAAACTAGCAACGCGGTAATATTCACAACTGGAAACGGAAGCGGAAAATAAGACAGCGAAACAATTGTAAGTTGCAGCCGTTGCAGGCAACTACACTCCGGTTCGAGCTCTTGCATGTGACGCAAAGCTGGAATTACTTAGTTGCACATGGATAATTATTATTTAAACAATTTCTGTGCTATTAATTACTAAGATAATATTAATTATGAAAACAGATTAATCTCTCTCGTACGTTATATTAATATTAAATGGCTTCCTCTTGGGTCGCAAACAAAATGTTCTTGATATTAGGAGTCTGATTTTCTTTTTCAAATTTTTTAATGTAAACAGATAAATCGTTGTGTAAAATAGTGAGATAACTTTACTCTAGAGTCTAGACCCTTAATCTGTAAGACGTATCACTTACTTAAAAAAATAAAGTTGTTTGCCCACCAAACAGACGTACATATAAAGCTACTTTACCCACTAAGCCGTATCAAGCGCAAATATGTTTCAGATAGAAAATGTATTCGGAAATACTGGCCACGTGCAACCTCGAGCTACGTATTCCCTGTAAAGCCATTGAAAAACAACGACGAGTAAAACGTTCGGTTAGGGCTTCAATCAAACATTTACTAGTGCGATGTGGGAATGGGAATTGTTACAAGGCTGGCATGAAAAGCTGGGTCAGTATGGTCACTTAGGATGGAGCTAAATAGTTATAATAATAATAATGCCTTACTTATAACCATGTAAGTATATATCTTATATTGGTTATGAATTTGGTTTGTGATGTATTTGGTCTATGGTTTATTCTGTTTAGTTTAGTGTGTAGGTAATAACAACAACGAATAATCAGTATTCGTTGTTGAATATAATAATTTGCCTTGTCAAACGTTACGCATTTTAAACGTTAATATGTATTTGCCGCACGTTACTATTACAATGCATTTTTCTACAGCAAAGCACATAATCAAATCATTATCATACATAATTTTGATTATAGCTAGTTATTACTTTTAAAGTTAATTTTCACGTCAATGCTTACTCAGTTCTCGTCTCTCAGCTGTGTGATTTGGCTTTACGCGATGACAGTATGCCATTCAGGATAGAGACACCCGCGACATTTGATGCAATCAGCAGGGCTAGCATGCGCGCCATTGAAGTCGTCGCGCGCGCGACGACTATTTTTCTCGTCGTCGGTTGTTTTCTCGATAATGGTAGCATGCGCACCACGAGAGAGATAATACTCGTCGTCGAGTAACCCTTCTCGCGTAGAGAAAGCCACCCAGTTTAGTTCATTCAATTGTCTATGGTTTTTGTGAACCGCACCCGAAGAAATAAACCAACCTTCTTAGTTCATACCTTCTTTTTAGTATTTTGAATATTTTTACTGGTAGAATGGTGGTGTGTGTACACTTGTACAGTCAAAGGGGAAAAAAAAAAAAGGAGAAACTATTTCAACAATCGCGCGCGAAAATACGGATTGCAAAATGGAATCGCGCAAAACGTAAGTAAAAATAAATAAATGTTATAGATATGTTTTTTACACTTGTGATCATAATACAGGCACCTTTCCGCTTCACCTTGCGCGCTCAGTCAAGCAAGCCACTAGGCAGACGAAGCCACCGAGCGCGGCCACCCGAGCATTCGTTTTGAGTCGAACGTCGAACCTATTTAAAATGTATGAAAAAACTAGTCCGCTTGTCAGCTTGTGGTCGCGTCTAGAGGCCGGGACTGGAGGCCCAATGTGCGGGCTGCCTAAGTACCTACGTATCTACATTCTACAATAAGTGGTAGGTACCTAAATACTTGGTAGACAGGTACCTTCTGGTTATTAATTACTTCTAAGTACATAACTAATTTTTTCATGTTTCAGAATGAGAAGTTCGAAGGCACAAGTGCAATTTTTGATAAATTACATGGTGGCCAATCCAGCATTTGCGGCGGGCGATTTTCGCTCGCCGCAAGGCGCCAAACAACACGAGGAAGAGTGGGCCCACCTCAAAAACGCCCTTGACGAGCTGGGCCCAAAACGAACAGTGGGGCAGTGGAAGATCGTAAGTTGATATAGGTACACTCTCTTTCCTACCCACCACAAAACTACATAGTTCTGTGCTAGGTTAGGTAGTTATCTAGGTAGGTTCTATCTCTTGATAACCTCAAAATAAAAATAATCTACTAAAACAAACCGAAGTAGGTAACTATTATTGAAAAAATATTTATCATATTAACTACCTATTTCAATTAACTTTTATTTTTAGTGTTGGCGTGACCAGAAACGCAAAGCTAGGCTTGAGGGGGGTGAACATTCACGGGCGGTGAATGCCACCGGGAACGCAATACTAGTGCCGGACCTCTCCGATAGTTCGGCACTAGTACTGTGTGCCATAGGCCCTGAGATGGCGGTGGGATTGGGGCCAGCTGAATCCCGAATCGGTGTAAGTGTGTAAAAACTTACTTATGTTATTTATGCTTTGTGAGATCTATATACCTACAACACTTAAATAACCTTTAATTTTATTGCTACAATTAAGTCTTTTTTGTGTCAGATGCCAGCAGAGGTTCCACCACCTGACAGGGTGAGCCCAGAGCCGCCCGCGTCGTCTGCCGCTCCTCGAAGAAAACGGACGCGTGTTCGGCGGGCCATACCGAGCGAGAGTTTTCTCAACGCCCAGTTGGAGAACAATCAACTCATTAAAGTGATTATTTTAGTTGCACAGTATTTACTAGTACCTACATAGGTAATCAAATCACACAAGTAGATTAGACATACTACAGGTAGGTATTCGGTAAGGATGTGGCAGCAACTGTTCATCAATCTGCTTGTAGTTACCTACTTATTCTTTCAAAAGCAGATCTTAAATAAATTTTCTTCTTGTACCCACTACATTCTCATTCATATTTAGTCAATAATAATGATGGTTTATTAAACCATTAAAATATTGATGAAACAAATTAGATGGAACATAGGTAGGTAAGTATATGCCTAACCTAAAATACCTACTCCTTCACTAGTCACTACATAGTATAAAACAAAATCGCTTCCCGCTGTCTGTCTGTCCCTATGTAGGTGTGCTTAGATCTATAAAACTATGGTTTATATTAGAAGGTTTTTATTAATCACCCAAACCAACGGAAAAAAAAATCTGCAGATCATACACAAATTGGTTCCAAGGCGGGAATCGAACCCACAAACCTCCTGCGTCGCAGGCGGACCTTTGCCCACCGCGCCACATCGGTCGCACCAAACAGGGTATTGTGAAATATCTATAATATTTATGAATATGTTGTATCTGTCCGCGGCTTTGCACGAATTGTTTCTAATGTTTCCTCGTCTCATAAGTATAAAAATATAGTTAGGTTGGTATTTTACGTTGTTGTTCCCTACGAACTAGAATTATTTTACCCACCATTCTTGTATGTTTCTACATGTTGCTTTTATTATTAACTACACATTGATTTGTTTTTCAGGAACTGATAACTGAAGTGCGCCGTAGCAACGAGCTGCGCGAAGAGCACCTGGCTTTCTTGTAAGTACCTAAGACCCTGAACTTCAGCGTGGTTGGGTGTTTAGTACACCTACTTTATCATCTACAATCCGTTGAACCTCATCATCATCTGATGTCTGGATCAGGGAAAAGGTTTAAGAAAACATAGCTCGATTTGTATTAAATTAAAGCTAGACAATCCACAGAGCATCATGCAACCCCAGTGTAGACAGATATTAATATAGAATTGAAAACTCTATTAAACATAAACCTACCACACAAAGAAACAAAAGACTACATTAGAATACTACATACTAAGACTAAGTATAAAGGGCGGCTTTATCGCTAAAAGCGATCTCTTCCAGGCAACCTTGGGATGGACTGGATATAATAGAATAATTTAGATGGTGGTAGATCTACTTTTAGACGTACAAACCTTCCTCTTGAATTACTCTATCTATTAAATAAAACCGCATCAAAATCCGTTGCACAGTTTTAAAGATTTAAGGCAGTCAAAGGGACAGGGAAATAGGGACAGAAAAAGCGACTTGGTTTTATACTATGTAGTGATATGTATGTATGAGTAACCTAACTGGTATGGTCATCATTATTATAGTTGGCCTGTTAACATGGCAGATCTTCATCCCCTAAGCCAGAGGTTGTCTGTGTATAATATTAAACTATTATTAAGAATTACCTAAAATGTTATCTTTGTTTCAGACGGTCATCAAGCCACCAATAACTTTTTAATAAAATAATAACAAAATACTTAGATGTCTATTATTTTTAATTGATTATGCAAAATATGTTGTGATTAGATCTGCTCGCCGCAGTTGGGCTTGGCGGAGAAGACCAGCAGGGGGTATTGGTGCTGGCTCCACAGCATTCAATTCGCCTCCCACTTCCCCTTCTTCTAATGGGACTCTGTTAAAACAATGTTTCCATTTAAAAGTGTGAATATTTGTATTTCTAACATTATCATTAGCATGTATCTATGGCACTCATTGGGTTAAACTGATTTACATAATCTACATGTACATAGTAGTAACTAACAGGCTTTGCTGCGAACAAAGTATTATAAGTTATTCATAAATAATTACCCAAAATGCTTCATTAAATTATATAATATGCTGCAGGCATAAATGATTTGTGATGCCTTTTGGGGGGCATAATGAAGGGCTCTATCATTACTTAGGCATCGGAAGCTGCCTTTCAGGTAGCCATTTGTACGCTCAATGCCGTTTCGCACTTGGCAATGCCAATTTGTGAAGTGCTGCTCCCCGGCATTTTGAGCGTGCAATATAGGCGTCATTAGCCATGGCTCCAGCGGATACCCAGAGTCACCTGTAACAAAATAAAAATTTCTCACTGAATGTAAATTTAAAAGCTGAGTAACATTTACATATTTACAAACCGGTAAAAGGTAAAAAAAAAAAAATAGTAACATACACCATACACCACCATACATGAGATTCTTCTCATAGTTACAGGTTCCCATATTTTAATGAATTAAAATTGAGTAATACAAAGGTTTTAGTAAGTTAGTTACTCACCCAAGAGGAAGAAGTTCCCGATTCTATTTTCAGAAAGCCTCTTCATTTCAGCTCTTATATTTGAGTGCCTCCAAATGAAGGCATCATGCACTCTTCCTGGGTATCTGGCATTAATACCCAATATTCTGCCTTCAGAATCAGCAATCTGCAAATAAATAAATTATAGTAGCACCTATTATACGCACCCCTAGAACAACACGGAATTATGTCGAAAAATCTCAAAATCGACTTTATTGCATATTTGAATCCGCAAAGTTTTAACGCGTATACCACTAAAACAGGCTTATTTATATTCACACAGACGCCCAAGAAATGGAGATGTACGTCGCTATTAGTGACAAATAGGTGAAAAATCATACCACGAATACGAATTTATGTCTAGTTGCAACATGGCCACCGTCTTAAAAATCGTATTGCTCATACGCAAGAGCAAATTATTTAGGAATACTATGGTGTCATTGAAATTTTTGAGACAAATTTTGCGAGTTATTTAGCGATAATCCCGTGTTGGAAAATTTTCCTGGTTGGCGTTTTACTAGTATTCCGAAATACGGCGGTATTGTTAACGAAGGTATGTAAATTTTTGTTTATTATTCCAAAATAGTTCCATATTGTTTAACTAACTAACAATTTCTTAAATAATGCTCTATTGATGGCATATTTAAAATTGGCTATAGTTTATTCAAAAATCAGTTTAAATCAATTTTAATTAATTTAAATTCATATTAATAGTCGTTTAAAACAATAAAAACCTTTTTAAGCAGTATTTTTCTCGTTATAGGACTACCAAAACATGTTTTCCAGATAGTGCTGTATTTTGGAATTAATTAGTTTTATCTCATTTTATGGCAGATGATGAAGGGTCACGACCTGCTGCTGTTCGAAAAGCCAATTGGAGTAAGTAACCATAGAGGCAATTGTCAACTGTTCAAGAAATAGATATGGAAAGGATGCTGAACGCACCACTGGCAGCATCAAACATTTGCATTACCAGCGGTTGAAGTAATAGTCGTTGCAGAATCTTGAAGTGATTTGTCAGAAAATAAGGAGATTACAGAAATACCGGTTCATACGTCATTTGGCCCGAGTGGTGAATTTTATTTTATAGATTATTCAGATATAGACCGTTGTTTTACTTTCCCTGCTTAACAAAACAATAGACCCCTTGTAGTCAATAGAATAATTTCTTCTACTTCCTGCTTGAGCATTGTGTATTGGAGTCAGAGTTCATAATCGTCATCCAGCTCCAAGTAGCAGCAGCAACACCTGCACCGCTCCAATACAACCTTCTGATACACAGGCACAATCTCCTGGTGCCAGTACCACTGAGACAACAAGCAATCCGCCTTTTAAAATAAAAATGAAACGAAATCCTTGAGGATGGAACTCCTAATTAAGCGATAAGCGATAGAAGATATGAGAAGGCGTAGGTATGTTTCTGTATGAAACTTTTTAAAACAGATCGCTGAACGTCAGATCCGTCAATCTTGTGACGATAAATGAGATGCATAGCAAAAATAGATGGAACCCACAGGAAGGAAATTTTACAAAGTTTTGGGAGCTCGTCACCCAAGAAAGGCAATGAGAAGTACATCGTCAGGCGTACACAAGAAATCAAGTCAATGTAAAGGTATACATCATTACAAAAATGAAGGCTCTTACTTGCATACTGCTTTCAAATAGAGACATTAATATTTTTTATTTTCGGCGTTTAAAGTTTAAATAATTACTAGTTTTTGAATAATGATATTGATTTTGTTAAAAAAAGTTGAATGAAATTCTCCTTTTGGTAATTTTGTCTTTTATTTTACAAACAATAGGAAAATTCCTCAAAAAAAGTCAAATAGTTCCTTATTTTATATTTACACTTATCCAATAACTGGTAAAAAATGGAACATTATTTCATAATTATTCAATAAGAAGGACCTATCTGGAAATATTTCATATTTATTTCATGAGATAATTACACAACAGAGAATTAAAACGAAAAATGCATGTAATTGCTCGCTCGACTTTTATTGAGGGAAATGAACCATATTATGATGATTCACATCGGATACGTTACATACAACATTCAAAACTTTGTCAATAACTTTTATACAAAAGCAGAAAACGGTTTTTCGTCGTTTCTGAAAAAAGTAGTTTTTCGACTTAGCGCTGTCTTGTTCTAGGGGTGCGAATAATGGTAGGAATACAGATTACAATAAAATTAAGTGGGTATAGTTTAAAATTTTACTTCTCTAATATGAAATTACGTAAGGAATATAAGTCATTGATTTAAGATTTTTTTATGCTTCATTCATCATCACATCACACAAAATATTTGGCATGGTACCTACATCACCTACATATTAAAAGATATTCAGGCAATTTTATTTTATTTTATATTTTATATTAACTGACATTTTCAACACAAGTTATCATACCTGAGCAACATTTCAAGGCAGATCACAAATGAGAAATATTCATAGTGAGTTCCTTTAATTTTAAAAGTTACTTAACCAACTAAAATGGAATACCAATAAGTAACTAGTCTTTATTATTACCAGCTGTACATTGATTGTATGTACACCCTTTCTCCGGTTCTTATATTGAGCCCCTTGTGGCCCAGAAGGAGGGAAGATTGATACGTGTGTGCAATCAATAGTTCCAAGAATGTCTGGCACATTGTACAAATCTTGAAAACCTGCAGCCACACTCCTTCTTGCTGCTTCAGTCCCGGGGAAGTGGACCCATTCATCAAACAGCCTAAAAATTTTAACAAAACAAATGAACCCTTTAAAGGTACCCAAGTACCTACCTAATTCATATAATTTTAAGCAATGCTGTATCCTCTTATAGTTCTGACTTTAGGTAGAGGTATAGTTGTAAGTAATAAGTAAGTCCGTTCAAAGGCAAGTGTGTAAAAATAAATAAGTCTTGCACATAGGTTTTTCTCGTGGATACTAATTAAAATATTAAAGAAGGCGAGGAGAACCGAGCCGACGACCTCCCGTCACATAAAAAGTCATTATAATCTAAGAATAACATCAAAAACCAGTCCTTTCATGAGCAGTTAGCTTAGCCGATGAGACTCCTCGGGGACACTGCTCTGCCGGTAGGCATGCCTACAAATTAATGAGCCGTCAGTTTACTGCATCCTAATTCCAATTCTTTTTAAATACACTTCTATCTCACTCTCCCACAAACTTCTACAAAGTCTTTCAAAAATAAAACAAAGCAAACAAAACAAATATATCCACGGAATGCCAATTCTTTCTCAACAAGCAAAACTGTCAACAGCGTTTCGTTTGTCAATGTAGGTAATGCGTGCGGAACGGCTACAGACGGCGCGACGACGTCTGATTTTTCCATTCGATGATGGAGTCTGAACTTAATACATTAATAATAAAAACCGCGCTTAGCCTGCTCAGTCCTGCCTGGCGCAGTGGTAGGTACCACTAGGTAGGCATTTAGTAAATTGGTTCCGTTGGTCTGGGTGTTTTCTATGTAGGTATATAAACATACATATATCAGTTATCTAGTACCTACCCATAACACAAGCTTTGAGTAGGTACCTTACTTTGGAGCTAGATGGTGCTGTGTGGATTGTCCAGCATTATTTATTTAAGTACCTAGGTAGTTATTTATACCTAGTACTTAGGTAGTTACCAACCTCCTGTATATTGAGTCAGTAAATTGACTAAGGTAGCGGCTGTTTGCCGTCTGGGAGTGGCACAATGTGTGGTCCTGCCCTATTTGGCGTTGATAGCCCCCGTTGGCCAAAAACTGCACGGAACACAGGACCTACAACAAGATAGATTATAATAATAGCCGGTCACTAAAATATGTAAGAATGTACATAATTCTAGGTACATTGTCATCAGATAACGATGGAATTCGTTTAGAATAAGGTTGGTAGGTACTTACTTTCAAATGGGCAGGTAACCCAGAGCTATTATGCGGCTCCAAATCGGCCGCCAACCGAGTAATCAGGTACAAGGCCATTGGTTTATTAATGCGCCATAACCGTTGAAATTCGCTATCCGGCACATCAAGAGGGTCGCAAACATCTCTAACACGTTTTCTTTGAATTTTTCTCTCTTCCCTACTGTTGTAAGCCGCTAATAAATAATTATAGTACGGGACCGCCATGAATGAAAAATTCAAGATTTACTCGACACTTCTCGTCCTCAAATTCAAAGACGAGAGTTATTCCCGCGCTCGACTGTCAAAAGGTGAGAAAATTGGGCGCGCATCTTAGCGTTTGACGAGAAAGGTTTCCACAGATAAGATAAACATTCACTAAATCATTCACGAGACGAGACATGACGACAATTTGGTGTCGCATGCTAACATCGATCGACAAATCGAGATAGCGCCATTTTTCTCGAGAAAAAAGACGAGAAAAGCTTCTCGTGGGCGCGCATGCTAGCCCTACTGGAAGCCCTTTATTTTATTGGTCCAACGCTAATGGAAAATAAAACAAATCAAATCAAATAAGTTTATTTGTAATTTACTTAAACTTATGAATTATTAACTAACACTTTTTAGACCTAGTTTTTTTTTACTTCTACTTTAAAAGTTTTGTAGTATTTTATAACAAATTCATCATAGTATGGGAGACAATGTATTTGTATTTTTGGATAATTGATAAACAAATATTTATTGAAATTTAACTTTGCTCCAAACAAAATATTCTTTAGATCCCTACCTTTACTTTGCTTGGAGTTCCAAAGAACCCACTTATAAGTACTGACTCAAAAATAAATTATTATTTTTAATAAATACCAATCTTAAAAACAACTTTGAATAGTATACATACAATAACATAGGGAACTAGGTAGAAAAATACATATATAAAAGTTTCAATTGATTACACTATTATTAGTCGTACATGGCTAATGTATAGCCTTTTCTGCGGGTCTCTGAGACCACGACCGACGACGTGTATGTAGGGAATCATAATAAGCCCTTCATAATAAAAAAAATCATTGATATGTACATGTACAGGTTTGGTTTTCGGCAGGCGGTAGGTGGTACGGTTGAGTTAGGGACCTGATATATTATGTAGTGTATTGATAAAAACTAGCTAAAGGTGATAAGCAGTCCAATCCATCAACGGCTTCAACTTCAACCATCCAAAACTATTAAATAAAATATCCTTCCACCAAATCCACAATAATTGTACCTCATATCAATTCTCATTTGACTTCACAGAGATGATATTGGCCAAAGCATTTTTCCTGTCAGGAATGGCCGTGACAGGGGTCGACCTCTGTCAGTTGACCGCAATTACGGTACAGGAATTACGCAATAAGAACATTACAGCGGAACTTTTTGTTGATGAGTCGTAAACTTACGGACCTTTTGTATTTTTTTACATTCACAACGAATTGAACTGAAAATAATGAAATTGGACAATATGGTGTTTCTATGTCAAAAAATCATTAACATAGAATCATAAAAGCTAAATAAAAGAAAATGTCTTCTATGGGCTGTAAGTTAAAGTTGAAGTTACTTTTTTCTCGATTTTCAAGGTTCCTCGGTTTTGTATTCACATTTTACTGCTGTCATTTTAACTGACAGTTGATTCAGAAAATGCGTGCTCGGTGGTATCCGAGACATAATTTGACATTTGCCACACATTGAGTTAGAAGTGATTGTCTTGTAGTGCTCCTAGCTTCGAACGTAATATTGGAAATTGTTCTCGCCTTGCCACAATGTTTTTTTTTTATACGTTTTAAATCATTTATTCTCAAAAAGACAAATATAACATGTCACTTACTTGAGAACAGGGTTTTTACTTAAAATTAGGTTTACATAAAAAAATGGTCGTTCAAAATTTTCTCATTCAATGTGCTTATTTTTAGAGAAGTGAATCATCATTAATTATATGCTCAGTTAGTTTGTATTGAACAATAAAGCTCGCGCGGCGTGAGCTACGTTTTCTAATGTCTTTTATTTTAGTGTACGATAGGTTTGTGTGAACGGTGCGATTAAGTATTTTACGAACGAGGATACATGTACTATATTTGTATAGCTGTTTAAGGTTCATTATATGAGTTTGTTTATAAACAGTTTTGGTGGGTGTTAGATGGGGAAGATTAAATAGTAATTTTATAAGTTTATTTTGTAAGATTTGTAGTTTAACTAGTTTAGATTTAGCTGCACTACCCCATAATTCAATTAAGTATAGTAAATGCGGTTTGACTAAGGAATTATAGATGGTATAGCGTGTTTGACGCGGAACACAATGCATGACGTTTCTAATTGCACCAGTAAGCGACGAAAGTTTGGATTTGATGTGTGTGATGTGTGTGTTCCACGTCAAACAACTATCCAGGTGTAGACCCAAATACTTCTCACTGTTCTTTTCTTGCAAAGCAACATTGTTGATTTTGGGAGGGTCATAAATAGGTATTGGTTTGTTTCTGGCCTTAAAAATTATGTAGCACGTTTTAGAAATATTTATGGTTAGAAGATTATGTTGGAACCAAGAAAAGAGAATGTCTAGGTCATCCTGAGCCTCTGACATAATGGTATTTATGGAAGTACCAAAATAGAAGAGGCATGTATCGTCCGCGTATAAAGTTATATCGCCACGTAAACCAATGTGATCTATACTATTTATATAAATTAAGAAAAGGAGAGGTCCTAATATAGATCCTTGCGGAACTCCATAAGTTATGGGTTTTGCTGTACTTTGGGTATCACCAATTTTAACGACTTGTGATCTATTCGACAGATAAGATTTAAACATATTTAGAGCCGTACCTTTGACACCAATAAATTCTAACTTTTTTATAAGTAAATTATGACTTACAGTATCAAAAGCTTTTTTTAGGTCTATAAATATTCCTATTACAATATTTTTTCTATCTATGTTTGATTTTATTTTCGTTACAAGATCGACTGTAGCTGCTAGGGTATTACTTTTGGAGCGAAAACCATATTGTTGTTTGTAGATAAAATTTGTAGCTTGAAGGTAATTTTCTAGTCGTTTATGTATAATTTTTTCTAAAATTTTTGATATTATGGGTAACACAGAGATAGGCCTGTAATTACCTGGGTCTGTTTTGGGTCCCGATTTGAATATAGGTGATACCTTTGCTACTTTTAGCGTATCGGGAAAGACTCCGTCTGATAAGAGTTTGTTAATGCAGTTTGTTAGTCTGTGTAATATTAAATTCTTTATGCATTTGATTACTTTAGTGCTTAATCCGTCTAAGCCAGTACTAGAGTTAGAATCAAGATTTACTATTATTTTGTCCACTTCTTCTGCCGTGCAGAGTTCGAAAGAGTTAAGTTCGCTTTGAGATGTATTATGGGGTAGGGCTTGAGTTAAATTATCGTGAAATGATTGTTGTATTTGATCAGCTAGATGAGAACCAATTGTGGAAAAGTAATGGTTGAAGGTTTCGCAGATCTCCTTAATGTCAGTTACTTGGTTAGATTCAACGATAAGCTTTGAGGGAACACAGCTATGTTTAGTTTTTTTATTCGCTAAGTTGTTGATTAGTTGCCACATTTTCTTTGGTTTTTTGATACAGCAGGCAAACTCCTTGTAGTAGTAAGAGTTCTTTGTTCTTTGGATAAGTCTTGCAGTGTAGTCTCTCTTTATTTTGAATTGTTCGAGTAGCTTTCGATCTAACGGTTTTTCTTTCATTTCTTTCCATAGTAGGTTTCTTTTGTTGACTTCGGCAATGATTTCATTATTTACCCATTCTTTTTGGGGTGCATTAAGAATTTTTGTCTTCATAACCTTACAATCTTTTACGTAGTCTTTTATTTCATTCTCTAGTTTTATGTAATCTCTATCGGTTTTGTCCAGTCCTGCATTTTCGATTAAGGTGTATAGTTTAGAATAATCAACAACTTCATATTTGGTTTTTATCTTGATTGGTGGTTTGAATTTCTTCATTTCAAAAAATATCTGTTTGTGGTCGGACATCGACGAGTTGATGATAGTCATGTGGAAGTCATTGTTTTTAAGGTTAGTACAGACATGGTCTAGAATAGATCTTCTTGAATCTGAATCTCGGGTTGTGTATTTCCTGTTTATTTTATTTATTAATCTATATCCTGCTTCAGTAATAAGTTCTGTATATTGTTTGGTATGTTTATCTGTTTTCTTTAATAAGTCTACGTTGAAGTCTCCAAAAATTATTGCACGTTTACGTTGTTGCAATTGTGTTTCATATTCTGCTAGGAATCTTTCATAATTAGTGTTGCCAGGGTAGTACACTAGTCCTACTTCTAATGCATATTTTTCTATTTGAATCCAAAGATAGTTATTTCCATCTTTGTACGTAGATTCTGTCAAACTGTGTTTTAAGTTGTTGTGAACGTATGTTGACACTCCTCCTCCTCTAATATCAGTCCGAAAGTTATAATAGTGTGTGTAGTTAGGTAATTTCAGTTGTTCAGCTTGTGCTTCGTTTCGAATCCAGGTTTCAGTAAGCAGAATAATATGGATTGTCGTTGGTATTGCTTGTAATATACATTTTAACTCATCAAGCTTCCCTTTTTTACGAATACTGCGTGCGTTCAAGTAAAAAAAGGTCAAACGGGACTTGCTGATTGTTATGTCTGGGTAAGTGTCACATATTTGGTAGGTTAGGTCTTGTGTTGTTGTTTTTGTGGCGTGTCTTTGGTCTTGTTCTGTTGTTTTCAGTGCGTGGTTTACTTTAAGTTTTTTGAATCGATTTTAACAATGTTTGGCAGTCCATTGATGTATTTGATTGTGATGTTCTTTTCTCCACCTTCTTCGCGTCTAGTTAGCTCTTCTTTTAGTGTTTGTAAATATTTTTGTTGGGAGGGGGTTTGGTCACTATATATTTTTATATTCTCAGGAAATTTGGTTTTATTTCTTAGGATTTGTTTGGCGGGTCCTGATGCATCAAAACAAACTTTGATTCGTCGATTTTTTCCTGGATTGTACTTTCCAATGCGGTATACTTTCACTGGCTTTGGGATGTTCGGATCTACAGTTCTGGTTAGATTCTCGATCGTGGTTTCATCTCTGTTAACTCTTTCCTCTGTTATTGTAGACGTCTGCTCTGGTATCCCTGCGATTATTATGTTTTTCTCTCTTTCATATCGTTCTTTTACTTCACGTATCATTTCTTCGTTAAGACACGAGCTGCTGTGAGGATAGTTGGATGATGCCGGCTCATTTTTTTTGTGTAGATCAGTTTCGAGTTTTGCTAGTTTGGTTTCACCTAGGTTTATTTTATTTTCCAGGTTTAAGACTTGGTTTTTAATAGATTTCTGTTCTGTCGACATGACTAATGACGATGATTTTATTTCAGATATCTGCGATTTAACCTCGTCTATATTTTCTTGAATTGACGCGATAGTTTGTTCGTTGGAAGTTCTTAATTCAGTTATTTGAGTTTTGACTTCTTCCATGCTCTCTTGTAGTTGGTTGATAATGAGGTGGTTTGACTCAACATACTTCTCTAGCATAGACGTCATACGGGTAAGTTCTCCTCGGATATCTTTTATTTCGCTAGTACATTCGCATCGATCTTTCATCGGTTCTTTGCGTTTTCGGAGTGTTATTTGGGGATTGAAATCGACTGCATTAGTTAACTTTGATAAATCTGGTTGCGAACCGCCTCCCGTCTTGGTTGATGATGTTGGGGATCGAGTAACACTCATTTTATTATAATTTTGTGGGTGGGATAAAATTACTAAGTTACTCACTATCTTCCGGCGGCAGAAACCACGCTAGGTCAATTGTAGTAGCGTACACTGCTGTTTTTCTTCCGTCCGTGTTAGATGTACTGGTTTCAACACAGCGATGTATGCAGTCCGGTCAGTCCCACAGTATAGCGAATAGTAGTCGTGATTTCTGCGTTCAGCAATACAAGAACGAAATGTAACAAGTCCGCGATTTCGACACAAGGATATTTAAGCCGTCTTTTCAAGAGTATGTGGTGTAGTTTGGAATGGCAAAAGTAATTCAATTTAGCAAAAAATGTGACACACGTCCTCTCAGTAAGGTGGTCGAGCGACCCATTATTTGTTGTCTTTTCTTTTTGTCAGCAAACGTGACTTCAGCACTTTGAAAAATGAAAGAAATCTTACTCCAGTAAAGTGTCTCTCGAAAATAATTTCAAGCATGACTTTAAAAGCTTTTATGCTATATAGCTTTTATGTAGTGACAAACTGATTCTTCGCAGGATCTTATGGTTGTGTATCTATGTATAACGATTCCTTATATTTCGATCTTATTATCAGTTTTCCATAATAGGTGACGATGCATTATCTACTCTCTCTGGCGCCATTGTTAACCAGATTCCTCTAACCCCAAATAATGTATACCTAATGCTGGTTCTAAATCTTCTACAAAATCTGATGAAATACATAGATGTAAGGAAACCATTCCAGATCAGACATGATTTTGACTGCGAGCGACGCCGAGTAATCAGATCTCCTAATAAAACAACTGGCTCCAGTTCCATCCGATATCCAATAGTCTCACACTCAACAACCTACACCTTAGCCTATATGTGCGAGTATAAAATTACAAACTCATGCTTTTATTCACTTAACAACTTCGGCGTACCGCCTTGGATGGGAAATTTGAAAAGTTAATTTGGCAAGCCGTAGAAATTTTCAATTTCTTGCAAACAGGGGCGAACTGAGTATTTGATTAAATGCGACGAGGAAAATTGTGTTACATATCTTTAAAAGGTAATCATATAGGAAACAGAAAATAAATCACTATTTGAATTTATATCCTATCTACTAGGTACGCTGGCCTCATAAATTATTGTAGTAAAAGCCATAGACTTCTAATCAAACTTTCGCGACATATCTCTTGAAAGTTGTATTTTTGGATAAACGTGTCAAAACTGATTATAAGGAATTTGACAAAAAGTACGTTTCAGTTACGACCATAGAACAAAGGAAAAATAAAAAATATTACAAAACATAGTTTCTGAAAAAAATACGGAATGGCCGCTAGACTCCACACACCTGCACAACCATGTCGGCGCATCTTAGGTTTGTAGATATACTACCAATGTTCTACCAATGCATACCAATTTTCTATTATTCCTTTAGGGGCTTGGGACGGTCAAGGTCAAGAATACTTACTTTTTTCCAAAATGTGTCATTATTTTACATACTTTTCCTAATACCTGTGGTCGAATCTTAAACATTCCTTAAAGTTTGGTCATTATTTTTTGTAATAACTTGCAGATAGCTCTTCATTATGACTTGTTAACCTACAGTGCGTCGAGCAGTAGGTAATTGAAACAACAGTACTAGCAAATACTGTAAATGGTTTGTGAGCATACGTGTCAAATTCAGCCCTGTTAATTCGTACTCCAAATGCTTCTAACTAAATTTAAAACGGCTTTCAACGCCTACAGTGTTTGCCGCGATACTTATTGTCAATATGTGTTTGTCAAGGAAGTTGGTTCCCTTGTTAGAGAATTCCTATTAGGAAAAGAGTGTCATGAGTTGAAAGGGTTCTTTGTTTATTTAAATTTTCCCAACCGCCAAGTAATACAACTTATATCTGTTTTTGAAGAAACAAAGTTACATGATACTGATATTACTTATTCCAACTTTTATTTAGTAAGTCCTTCTACCACTTGTATTGTTACTTGGCAATCTTTCAACTTGTTATCCATCGGTCGAATACAGGCCTCGGAAATAAATTATGTTGATCTACAATTCTAAGACGGAATACACAATCAAAAACACCTACGCACTGAAATAATACAGTTCAACAAATGTTGTACCGTTATTATGTCTAGGATCAAAATGGTTTCACATCAAACATTTGCGAGGCGAGTCAATTAATCGTGCTTGGAAACAGACAGAATACGGAACCTTGAAAGATCACGGTTACGCCTCGCCCGTATCAGTCAGTAGCCATAAGTTATAGAGCTCTAGAGTCGAATTTTTCAAAACAGTGTCTGACTGGAAGAATAGTAGCTGCTGATCATCATCATCATCAGCCTATATTAGTCCACTGCTGGACTTAGGCCTCCCCTAATGAGCGCCATAGCGCCCTGTCTTAAATATTCCTACTTATATAAAATTAACGTAAAATGATTTTACGCTTTATAATTTTAGGTCAGGCCAAACAACAAATATCTTGCAATTTTTTTTTATCGGGATCACCAGTATAGTCTTTTATTTAATTAATACAAATTTAAAACAAACAAATTATGTAAATCTATTTTCGATTAAACCATTTCTTACATCACATTACACCGGGCTTCGACTTGCCAAAGCACTCTTATAGCATTACAAGGATAAATTCCTTAGAAACCATTCAAGTTTAGCTCACAAATGTCATTCGATCTCGCATTCAGACCTTCGTTATCCTAAACTATAAAAGGAAAAGTTTGGCCCTATTCCGGGAAACTGTAATTTTACTAAAATTTTACGATTATTGCAAATTAGGCTTTTAGAGCGTATAAGTTAATAATGGTCGATCGTGGAGCGCAGACTTTATATTGGATCAGCTATCAATTAATAGCGATACCTTAATGCTAATAGTGAATTGAAATCAATGGTTTTTGAAAACTAGTGCTGCTTGATACCAGAATTTAAAACCAAACGCCGCCATGATAACAATTTAAAATAGGACTTAGCAATAACGAGCCACGCGGAATCTAGACACTAACAGATAAAAACTCCAGATAAGGGAAAAATAACATTAACGAACAACATAAGATATTATTATAGGAAAGGATTTTCCACCGAATAAAATTAACTCTATCATCACTCTAAACTCCAGTTCAAACGTTTATCTATGAGCTTTGCGATAACTTATTACCATTATGTGTTTTAAAATATTTTTAGTGCGATTATACACTACCAAGCCTCCACAAACCCTATGTCTTCAGGTCAATAAAACAAAAAGTTAAAAGCGTCTTATGGGAATAAATCTCCATTTCGCATAAGACATTATTTTCAATAATCGAAATGACAAAGAGCGCCATTTTTCAACGCCCTGCTATCTCGAGAGACTGATATGAGCACTAGTTCCATGTTCACTTCAATAATACTGTCATCTGGAATGCTATTTGAAATTCTAGAAATAAACTATTTTATTTTGTGTGCCATTTTAGTATTGCGGCCTGCCGCGATGTTTTTTTTACTCGCCAGCGCAACAACGAAGACTGTAAAATTAAAATCACACTTCCTATAAACTTAGTACCTACATACCGAACGATTTGTTAAAGTTTTATCTCGTTTAATTTTTACCACAAATTGCATATTCTTCGTAATTGCTCCAGTTTTACTCACAAAAGAGATCAAAAGCGAGGAAAAATTACAGCACTAGCTTTTGCCTTTGGAATATTATTATTTAGATATGCATCGCGATATACGATGTAGACCTAAGATGATTGTTATAAGAACATTGGTATGTAAGATAATGTTAAATCGGATTGAAGTGTGTGAAAAAGCTCAATCATTAATGAATAGCTCAGGTACTTCAGAACATTATCATTAAATTGAATACATTGGTATTGGAATAATTTCATAACCTACATTGAAATAAACAGCATTTTATGTTAAAAATAAAAGATAACTGTTTCGTTACGACTTAAAACTCGAACTCGTAAGTTGGTTGAATGATCCTTTAATTACAACGTAGCCACAAACTATAAACTCTGTTCAATCGATTACTTGAGATGAATTGAGAAGGATTAGCCACTAACTTGATGGATGGCGGGATCACCTTGTTCCGCAGGTATTAAAGGGGAATCCATATTCAACAAACTTGGATGGGCTTTAGATACCTATTTATTACCTGATTGATGGTATGTACATAAAAGCATAGAAGAGAGGTAAGTATACATTTTTGTGCCGCATGTTACTCATCCAAAACTCACTATCAACTCTTTTATTCATATGATTTCTAAAAAAATTGTGAAATTTGAAGTTGTTAGACTGAGATCTAACAATTTAAGTAATTTTTTGTCAAACTGACGATAGCAAGAAGAATTCTAAGCAATACAAGTATTTGAGAAATTACTATATACCTATGATATTTTTTTGTCTTTTGCAACACAATAAATATCCAAGTTTTTATAGGAGTGTTTGTGCCGCAAAAAAAACAAATAAATAACAAAATCACGACACTTCGCACGAACCCACCTAACTTGAGAAAAACTAAGCAATATGACTGCTCTACTGCCTAAGTTCCGGGAACTTTCTGTTACTTGCTAACCCCAATTTTCTATAAGTAATGGCACAATTTTGGGCCGCTTTCATTCGAGTTTTCAATCAATATTTTGTTTTGTTTTTCACTATTTGCCAGTGGGAATTAAAAATATTGTACGCTAGTTTCTGTTCGATAGTTTCTAAATTTACATTTATTTTAATAATTTAAGTGTTTTTATGGTTCTGACTTTCAATTTTGTGATTCAAAATCATTAAAGTTGAGCTCTCCTTACTTAACTTACTCCTTACTTTTGTATTCATGTCAGTGTTTTGAGAATGTGAGCTGCAAAATACAATAAGAAACATAATGCTAACTTAATGATAGCTTTTTGCCAATAATTTCAGGTACCCAAGCTTAATAAAATTACACCTCAATGCAAGAGTACGCAAACCCTGGCTTCAAAACTTATCCTTCCACAAATTATGTTATTTTGATGAGTGAAATTTCTACAGGATAATAAATATTCTGATCCTCTTGATTTCCTGGTTTAGCTATTCGGTGGTGTCCACTTGGCCGTTATTCTATTCTAAAAGGATCATTAAAAATATGTGTACATAATAATAAATAAATTTCAGTAGGAAGTCCTTTATTATTTGTTTTTGTTCTGAAATAGGTCACACTAAAGGTTTAACAACGCAAAATACTTTTTATGCAGGAATTGAGCACCATGTGGCAACACATACATATTAATATTCCAATTACAAGGTCATGCTTCTAAAACTAATAAGTGAAAAACTTATAAGTTATTATGTACAGTTAACTTGAAACTACGCCTTTCGAGCGGAAATTGCTTGTGATTGGTCTTTATAATTTTAATTAATTGCAATATATTTAGTTTTTAAATAGTTTGACTTATGCTTGTAATAAGTTAAAGGTCAGTTTGATTGTGACAGTGGTATTCAATATTGTCTAAGTTTTTTTTTGTAAATCTAAAGAAATAAATATATTGATTTGCTTATTTGCCAAGATAGAATAAACTGTATCAAAATAAATTCAAGACAAACAACTCGTTGTTTGCTTATAATCTCCATAATTTAACTGATTAATGATCATCTTATAATTAACGTATTGCTTGTTAATGTTAATTAACTACTTTAACAAAATATTTTTATCAGTTAGGAGAATACACCCGAATAATGATCATTCCTTTTTCTGAGTGAGCCTGTCCAAAGTGATAATTCCGCTATTATTAGTTCCATGGAATCGAAATACTATTAAAAATGTTCCATATAAGAACTTGAAAAAACCGGGAGCAAAAACTAGTACCTACTTACTGTAAACAAATGAGATTTATTCATCTGTAGTGAAGGAAGACGAAGCATTTAATCTTTGTCGTAGCACGTCTACGCCGTAGAACTCTACGCCTCGTAGCAAGAAATCGTTTGACTGACTATTCCAAAACTTTGTGTAACATTATTTATTTTAAAACCTTCAAATAATTAAATGGAGCAGACAATCGCTTACATTCAGCAGCAGCTTTCACTATTGCTGTCAATCGTTGTCTAACTAGCTTTATTGGTGGTCGCATTATAATCAGCTCTTGGAGAGCTGGAAGGCCATTTCGACATTTTTATTTATTTTCATTTTTCTGTATTCCACATATACCTACTTGGTACCACCCGCTGTCTAGGCTGATTATGCAGCATGCAGAGTGTTCGTGTTAAATTGTTGTGTTCCATGTTCCTTAAAATTCCAGGAGTCATCTACTTATTAATATCACGTGATTAACGTAATAAACTCTTTATCAGCTTTGTTCGTCCTAGTCATATTAATACAGACCGAACAAAAGTTGGTAAGCGTGTTAAAACGGGTGCGCCAAAGTTTATCGAAAAATACTTTCCCAAGCAAAGTTTACCTATTGAATATTAAGAAGAAAATAATACATTACACTGTAATGCTAATGACAAAGACATGGACAAAACTTAAAAGTAACGTATCATCTAGTAGAGTGAATGTCAAATGTGAGTCCGTTCAGATACGATGGATGTGGTGAATAATTGTATCACGAACGAATATGTCACCTGTTTTTTTATGCTAACACTGATAAATGTTCCAACTGTTGTTGTTGATATCCACCGTTTATTATCAAATACAAAAAACAACTTATGTTTCCATTATTTCATGTGTATTATACAATAGTGTATACGTCATATTATACTGTAATAATTGCCAAAGTAGCCGTTAAATTATTTTAATTAAATCTCTTAAGTTTGAAAGACGCCTGTGGCACAGTAGGTGATCATCTAAATAAGGTCTTAATTCCCGATGCCTTTCAGGTCCACAAAATAAGTGGTTTATTCATTCTGTATACATAACGGGGATGTTTGCAGAATATGAGACGGATTGCTTTGCTGCCATCCTTCGTAAAAAGACCGCATCCCTGATGCGCAGAATACGTGACAGTCCCAACACCATTCTAAAAACCATAGCTGGAAGAATAACTTCTCCCCTGTGGAAATGTTACATGGAGTTATTTAATTAAGTAATTTAGATTTAGTTTTTAGTATTAGTTTTGACTAACCCTAGCAATAAGCCTGTATTTTACTAACAAACTATGGATTCTGTTATCTGCAATAAAATATATATTTTTATTTTATTTAAAACAAAAGGTGTACGTACAGGCATAAAAAAGACCCATATCTAACAAAAACTTTATTAAATCTCAAAATATATAATGCAAAAGCTCTATCAAATTTCGCAAATCTTATAGTATATCAGCAAACTTATAAAACTATAATTTGTCGTGAAAACAATCAAAACAACACTCCAAAGAAAAATACTCAGTCAGCTGTCGACAAGAAAATTATAACGGTTTGAATCAAAAATCTTTTCAATATAAAATCTTATTCCGTACAAAACGAAGCGAGATAAAAGAGATTGCGTTTTTTCGCGACTCTACGTTACTTGCTTATATTTTTGCTAAATTAGATTCGCCAAATAATGCTTTGGTTGGGAGATACAAACTGATTTTTATATCTCTCTGTGTGTGATTTTTATAAGGAATCATATACATCTTAAAATCGCCACATGCTTTTTTTGGCTTGCTGTTCACTAATTTTGATGCCTTCCTGATTTGTTCCAATTGAAAAGTTTTATTTCAGGGTGCTTTGATCGAACTTTGTCCATTTTTTCCTCATACCTATAGTTTCTTTGTTATTTGTTAAATCTGCAAAAACACCACATTACACATTGGGCAGTTTGTAACAAACAACCTCATTCGTCACTGGATGAAATAAATTATGTTTCAGTAAGAAAAACAAATGAGAGACATTTTTTTCAAGCAAACACACTATACAATATAAGTTTACCGGGTTTCTAAAACTGTGTGTATAACTTTGTATATGTACTGTTAATATTATCATGTTTTTAAGCTGTTGATTTCAATATATGCGAAGCGGTAGTTCAGTTAATGTGAAATAACATGAGAATAATGGAAATCAAAAATATAATCGTTGACAATCCTTATTTATTTAAAAATATATTCAGTGATATAGTCAATTCAGTGAAATGTTATATTTGTTTTCTACTAATTACAATTTAAGCTGGTAAAATAAATAAACAAATTAGTGAAAATCAGCATGTAATAAAAGCATATTATTATCAAAGAACTAGCTGGTGCCCGCGACTTCGTCTGCGCATGATTAGTATTTCGAGTACTCGCTATTTTACTTGCGTAATTCCCTTTCTCGTGGGATTTTCGGGATAAAATAAAGCCTATGTATTATTCCAACTTATAATCTATCTCTGTGCCAAATTTCATCAAGATCCGTTCAGCAGTTTTTGCGTGAAAGAGTAATAAACATCCATCCATCTATCAATCTATCCATTCATACTTACAAACTTACGCATTTATCAGTTCGGGATAAAATAAATAATAAATAAATAATAAATAAATAATTCCGGACCAAATAAACCGGTAAAATATATCCCATGTCCAATCGTCCCGAGTTCCATTCGAATTCATTTACTTCCGTCGTGATGCGTGGTTAAAGAATTCTTCTTTCACCCTCTCTCCCAGGGGAACCTTACCAAATTCCGGGATAAAAAGTATCCCATGTCCTTCCTTGTATTATGAACTCAAATCGTCCCGAGTTTCATTCCAACTCATTCAGCAGTTTCGGCGTGATGCGCGGTAAAGGAATTTTACTTTCATACCATCTCCCATGAGAACCTTACTGAATTCCGGGATAAAAAGTATCCTATGTCCTTCCTCGAAGTATGACCTATAATCATGCTGAGTTTCATTTCAATCCATCAAGTAGTTTCGGCGTGATGCGCGTTTACGATACAGACAGACAGACAGACAGATATGAATGAAAAAATTACAGTTTTGGCTTGAGTATCGATAATAGAGTGCCCTCCAAAAAAAATTTTCAAAATATCTTCAATGTACAGAATTGGACCTGTTACAGTTTTATTATAAGCATAGATATAGATTAGCCTTTCAATTGCAATGAAACTGTAATTCAATAAAGTTAGCATATTGCAAACCTACAGATTTTCATATACAAATAACGGTATGATATTTATTTTACAAATAATTTTTTATTTTAACTTATTATGTTATACGTAAAAATATAATTTTTATCTGGAGGTTTTTGTAAAAGTTTTGATTCATTATGTAACCAAGATAGCTGGAGTCGTCGTATCCGGCCCTCTAAACAGCGCCGAAAACGCAAACCGATACAAATGAATCCAATCATAAATTGAACAGTTCAATCGAAATGAACGGACGATTCAGAAGAACACAAAAAGAACTGCCGATTCCGGTTCATACATCACCGAGTAATTGAAAAGAGCTTGCGGGGAATGATGATAATTGCTGAATTTGCAGGTGGCTTAGAGGTTATCGATTGCTCAGGAAAAATGGACCATTGGAATCAATGACTTTAATAGTTAAGACGCAAACAGGACCTAAAGTGGCGCCACCACTTATTTTATCATATAATTCCGAATTTCCAAAATTCACACGTATATTTTCACACGTATATTAAACCTATAATGTAATAACCTATAATATACCTATAATAGCTTTTTAAATGCATCTGTAGTAGTTTCATTTTGTCTTTTCCAAGCTTAAAAAGATATGAAAATTTATATTTTGGGAGAGAAATAAACGAATGGTAGCCAACATAAAGCTTAGAACGTCTGTGTAATGCACGACGCTGATAAAGTTGGGTCAGCAGATGTATGAAACCTTACCATTCTTCTTTCCATTTATTTTGCAATTTAAAAATGACCATGTCTTCATTATAACACAGTTTTAAAATAATTTTCTACATTATTCTCCGCAAATCTGACATTCATACGAACGACGACGAGGCAACGAAAATATTCAAGGTATTCTCAGCCAAAAGAAAATTTCGGGCATTGTTATACGAACCTTCAATAAAACCTCATTTGACGTCTATCCTAAAAGATACTTAGCTTTTACGATCTTACATTCCATATTTTTGTTTTGCCGAAATATTGGAAGCGGGCTCTCAGGAATACCAAAACGTCGAATAAATGTAAACTCTATCGTACAAGTCTTCAGGGCTTTGAGAACATTTCAGGGCCTTGGAATAAAAAGGCTAACTACAGTTTAAACGTTTTAACCTACCAAAAATAGCTAACTTAATCAAAAACTGTAATAAGATTGGCGATTCTAGCCAATCTTATTACATTACTAGAATAGAAGTAGCAGTTAAAAAGTTTTAGTGCAATACTATTATCACTGGCAGATTTTTCCAAAAATACTGAAGTCTTCAATAATTTTTGATGGAAAATTTCTTCAGCTTTATATTATAAAAACGTTCTTTAAACGCGTTTTTACATGTCTTATTTCACACTTTGATTGACAAAAACTAAACTACCCAATACAAAACATCGACCGCGACCCCGCTTGACAAGGGTTTCGGCAATATTTATAGTCTTCGCAACATGCCTTGAGTGAAACCCATCTTCGCGTGTGTTGGAGCAATTGCTTGAATGTTTTAGAATGGAAACATTTATTTTCCCTACAAAGAATAGGCCTGAAAAAACGACCCTAACAGTCGATCAATCACAATTACGATTTTCCTTTTTCAAGAGGTCCTTTTTCTTTTATAGGTATTATGCGTATCAGCATTTATTTATTTTAATGAATACTATACCGTCATCCATTATTCTTCCCATAATATTTTTTTTATTGCCTTGAAGAAATCGCTTTAAAACTGACTGTTTCTTGTCAAATGTTTTTGATTTCCATTTGTTTTGTATAGGTTTCTATTACTTTTCCCAAGTTTTGTCTAAACCAAAAAGCTATACTTCGGTGTATGGTGGTAGTACCATTTAATCTAAGTGGTTTGCAAAAGGTTTTCACTTTATATATATACATACAATATTTATGTATTGTCCTGACAAAATCAGGGATTATAGCTATTTTTTTATTGGAATATTGAAGCGTAACGCAAAGAGGTGGGTCACGTCTATTAAATTAAAATCAAGAACGCTTCTTCTTTTATTGATTCCTTGCTTGAAACGTCTTATGAAGTTTTATTTCACGCTTCAAAACTTAAGCCAAGTTCAAAGTCCGTTAAAGTCTGCAAATTATGCGTTAACATAAACAAATCGTTAAATTCTGTACAACTCGACGTGGACGTTAAATGTCTGTAAAATTAAACAGTTGTACCTACTGGGCCGGAGAATTGTGACTAAAATGAATTTGTGCACCACTTTAGCTTAATCGGAATAATAAGGGTGATAAACTTTAGGACAAATGAAGAAATATGGAAGGACTTTGATGAAAATTTTACACGCCCATAACTACACTCGAGAGCAATGAATCCGGGTCACTCAAAGAATCCAAAAAATCTCGGAAAGTAAGAATGCTAGGTTAATGCAATAAATTGTATTTAATAGACAATTTAATACTCCTTAAATGAAAGTTAAAAAAATATGAGTCACCATACATTTTATTTACACAAAATTACATAAAGAAAAAAAACTGCTGATCTCTCGCTCGTTCGTTTCTGTAACATGAGTCGTTTTTGAGTACGGTCATGTGTACGCTAGCTTGATCGTTATGCTAGCGTACCCACTAAGAATGGTCATTATTTTCGAAACCAGAGAGGGACTATTTATTCTAGTTTTGCATTAATTATGCATTGTTTATACAGTATTTATTAGGCATAACAACAATCGTGTATTCGATTATGGGTACGCTACCATCACGGACACCTTGAAACTGCAGTATCTGAGGTGTGTTTATGTTTCTTCACGTGGAAGGTACCTATTCTGTGAATGTAAGTAGTAGCACAGAGAATAGCAGTGTACATACCTGGTGAAGCAATCTGGGATTCGCAGAGGTCGCCGGTGTAGCCGGGAGCGCATATACAGCTAACCGCGACCGGACCAATCTGTCTGAAAGAATTTGTTTTACGTTACGCATGAAGGAAGAAAAACATCTCAGCTACGTTGAGCTTTATTTAATGTCATGATACTAAACAGATATGGATGCAAAATAAGATTTTTTTCGAAAGTACTAAATGTTCTCGGCAAGATAGAGTAGAATAGATAACTGAAGACCTTATTTAAATTAGAATAAGAATACGAATTTATTTATAGCACACACACACACACACACATTACAATACTTAACTCAAAAGGGTTGAGAAATTAAAAATAAAACCATTAAATTGACCTTTTCCTAAGAGATTTATGAATCATTGCTTACTGGATACAATTTATACCTATCCTTTGGTATTCCATATACTTCGTATTACCTCCTCGTGCTTCCATTACTGCGTTTACGCGGTTTGGCATGCTGTACACCAAGTTCCTTATACTATTTTGGGGAATATTCTCCCATTCCTCTGTGAGAGCAATTTTGAGCTCAGGAAGCGTGATTGGGGGAGGTTTTCGTTGTTTTACGCATCTCCCTAGCTCGTCCCAAGCATGCTCGATCGGGTTGATATCCGGGCTGCGCGCTGGCCACTCCATATAAGTAATGTTCATCTCTTGAAGGTAGTCATTCACAATCCTACCTGTATGAGGTCGGGCATTGTCATGCATAAATATAGCATCCTCACCCAAATTGACCATAAATGGACCAACGTGTTCGTTGAGGATTTCTTCCACATATCTTACGCTAGTTAAAGAGCCGTTTTCTATGATCACCAGCTCTGTGCGACTTTCAGAGGAAATTCCGGCCCACACAAGTGCAGACCCACCACCGTAGGCTACTTTTTCTTCGATGCATGCTTGCTTGAATCTTTCCCCTGGTCTTCTATACACTCTGTGTCTTCCATCGTGCTTGTAGAGCATAAATTTTGATTCGTTGGAGAACATAACTTTCGACCAATCTTCAATACTCCAATTTACGTGGTTCTGGGCATATCTTAGTCTTGATATACGATGGCTACGCTCCAGTTTAGGGCCGTTTGCAGGCCTAAGGGGTTTTAAGTTAGATTCAGCAAGCCGATGTCTTACTGTCCTAGTATGGTTAGGGACAAACTTGTATGGCGTGTCGTGTCGCGACACGGTCTATCGTGTCGCAGACTGCTAGCCACCGATTGCGCCAGAGCGGTGGTGGGGGTTATGTCGCGACACGACACAACAGGCAAATGTGTTTCTATACTGGCGCGTGGCTCGTGGCGCGAACACTTTTTAATTAAGTATTATTTGCAGCAAAATGACAACACATGACGTTGACAACACAAACAGGTTCCTGAAATACATTAATATTAGTAGGTTGGCAAGAAATCTTAGCGCAAAAACAAAAATAAACTAAAGTATTCAATTATTTCATCATAGACTATGTGATCTGTATTAATCTGAATATAAGTTTTACGGATTTGGCTTAATCTGTAATCTGTATTTGTGGTCAAAATTCTCTACAGATACAGATAAATCTGTATATATGGGAACACTGGGCCATAACACCTCGTGTCGCGACACGTTAGTGTGCACACTCACAGCCGCGACAGTAAGCATCGCGACACGCCAGGACACGTAAATATGTTTCCGCCCTAATTCGATCATGCATTTTGTGATTGAACGATTACTTACCGGTGCGAGATCTGTTCTTTGCGTCGTCGCGTCGCGTCATTTCGTTACAGCCCGATTTGAATCTCGCAAAAACTTATTTGTAATTAATAATAATCATTTATTATATATCATAATCAATAATCATTTATCATAATCATTTATTTGACCTGAATTGAGATAGATATCTACCTACTATGAAAAAAGTAGGTAGGTATAGGTAGGTAGGTAGGTATAGGTAGTTAGGTAAGTATAGGTAGGTAGGTAGGTATAGGTAGGTAGGTAGGTATAGGTAGGTAGGTAAGTATAGGTAGGTAGGTAGGTATAGGTAGGTAGGTAGGTAAAGTAAAGTAACGTAAATTTTATTGATCAAAAATACATACATAAAACATAATCACATTGACTTAATATTATTCTTATTATTGCTAATTATATAGAGACTAATAATGGTGATTTCACTTTGATCTCTACACTAGGATACCCTGTGCTGTAGAGATCAAAAAGCAGTTGTGTTTATAATTTAAAATGACATAAACAGTACTAAATAAATGCTCGGAACATAGTAGTTACTTCGATATCTTCTTTGTTTGAGTTACATTCAATTTCAGTGACAATAAATTAGAAATTCCTACCTAGGTAAGTAGTCAATTGCAATGCCAACACATACCCACCTACTTATTTACAGTATGACAAGACGGCTTCCGTCTCATCATAGTCTTTATCAAGAAGCCATGAATGTAGAATCTTCTTGCAAACTCTTCTTGTTTTTGGAAATAAATTTAGTGCTTTGTTTATTTTTGTGTATAAGAAAGGACCTAACCAGGCATAGAATCTACAAAAAAATTGTGTTCGCCTAAATGGGGGTTTCCATTTGATATGTCTGAGGTCTGAGGTATAGGTAGGTAGGTAGGTATAGGTAGGTAGGTACGTATAGGTAGGTAGGTAAGTATAGGTAGGTAGGTAGGTATAGGTAGATTATTATTAATTACAAATAAGTTTTTGCGAGATTCAAATCGGGCTGTAACGAAATGACGCGACGCGACGCAAAGCACCGGTAAGTAATCGTTCAATCGGTCAATCACAAAATGCATGATCGAATTAAACGAAAACTCGAAGTGAGGCGATGATAGGCCGCCGGCAAAATCAATCATTCAAATGAACGGGTCTTATGATCCGGATCATCTTCATACTAGGTCATGATTGATATCGATCATTGTGAATGATCGAATGACACCAGAGGCACTGATTTGTAGTGGTAAATAATTTGTCAAAACTTTAGCACGATATTGAAAATCAAGTATTTCTTTTCATTGAATTCATGTGCATTCAGTTAACAGAAATACTTCCTACTACGACAAGCTTGCAGCACCTATAGGATGGACCCTTCAAGCACGTAGGTAGCATCATTCAGAAGCAATGCCTACTCATGAAAGTAACAAAACTACTTATATTTAGTAATATACATTGTACGGTGTATAATTTCCATTTTAAATTATTTGTTGTGTGTGCGACTGTACCACAATGCATATTTGTTCCTAGAAGTTCACATGGACTTTTTACGTTGTTTCACTAAGAATTTTTATAAAGAATGACTACTGGCAGAGGGAGTATTTCACGCACTATTTATACATATATCATTTATAATCAGTAAAGTTCATTTTCTATAAGATCTATTAGGTTTTTTAATGTGTACGCTGCCATAACGCTAGCTCGGAATGTTTTTGAAAGTCTTGTTTATTATCTCCGTTCCTTTAGAAGCGATCATTATGAAATTTTGCATAGCTGTGGCAGTATTTGTAGCGTATTATTTATGTAAATTTCGTTTCTGTAACATGAGTCGTTTTTGAGTACGGTCATGTGTACGCTAGCTTGATCGTTATGCTAGCGTACCCACTAAGAATGGTCATTATTTTCGAAACCAGAGAGGCACTATTTATTCTAGTTTTGCATTAATTATGCAGTGTTTATACAGTATTTATTAGGCATAACAACAATCGTGAATTCGATTATGGGTACACTACCATCACGGACACAGTTTCAAGTTGTTTAAACGAAACTAGGAGACCAATTAACTTCACAACAACACTCCTATTTCCAGTTCCAACAGGTGCAGGCGGTAATTTACAGAACTCGAAGCAGGTTTCTGCAATTTATTAACAAGTTACGAGTCCACTGAGACATTTTCAGATACCGATACTAGGTACCTCTGTACATATGTTGCCAATTAGACTCGGAATCTACAGGAAACTTCATCGATAGTAGCAATAACCGAGTACCTACAAAAGATTTCAAAACCACAAAATACAATTTACTCGTTTCTGCCCGCGGCTGCGGACGCTTAGTTTCATGAGTTTATCCGTAACTTATATCCAATGGGAACCGATTTTATGGGATAAAGTAGCAGATGGAGATAAGTTACTTATATGCCATGCGAGGTCAAGACTTACATCTATGCAAAGTTCCTTCCTTATCTATTCAGTAGTTTTGGTGAGTTGGAAACTTGCATCCTATTAATAATCAAAAAACTTAGACAAAAATATACCATATCAGAAAATATAAACACCATATCAAATTTTAATATACCTTAATCAAAAAAATATAATATAGTTACCATATCAGCCTACCGTGTTTATTAAGCGTACTGTTTTTTTATTTCAGAGTGTGGCACAGAAGAATGCTCAGAAGGGTGTGAAGACGTGAGCTCGTGTGACTGCAACCCGAAAGATACTGATTTTATAAGTTATTCCAGATAAATCATCGGTAATAAATAAGACATTTTATTATGATTTTCTGCTCACTCGCTAAAGCTCCAAATCAAACACGACTGTTTAATCAATATTACTTATAGGTATATCATAGATCATTTATAATCCATATCTTAAGTCTTATTGCTATTGCCTTTAATGACTAGGGAATTTATTTTGTAATGTTTGCTATCACGATTACTTTTGGATTGGACTATTAGATTATTATTGGAAAATTGAATAATCGCTATTCAATTTTTGTCAAGAAACATTATAACCCTTAGAAGCTTTGAAGTTTAAAGAAGTGAAATGATAGCAAAATTCATTCACCACAGCAGTTCAGTAAATAAATATAAACTTAAAATTGTAGCTAGTGAATTAGTATCCTACTAATTCACTAGCTACGTCTAAGCTAAATTTTGTGAATATTTTCCAGCTACCATCCGTTTCGAGACGAGACTACAAGTTGTGGACCAGCCAAGTATCAACATACCTCAAGAGGTAGTAAAGCAGGTTAGTTTCTTCATCCATCAGTCATTTCTTTTAGTATAATTATGAGACAGACCAAGTTACGATTTCGCTCCAAGTATAATATTCGATTATAAGGTTCGATATAACAGCTCTATTTGGTCAGAAGATACTATTTAAAATGTCCATCATGAGATATTTATGTATTTAATGGTTATATCAAAGCAATTAACTTCAGCTGTTAGCAAGAAAACTATTAAAGGTATCGCAATTGAAGTAGATATTCATTCATATTGGAGCTTTAAGATTTAAGATCAGGAACGATGAATGCAAGCAATGGAATATTCTGAAATGAGCTGAGTGGAAATTGAATATCACGAACTAACAGTTAACTTCCTGAACGTTTCAGATAACGAGCTATCTGAAGGCATCGAACATCACTTTGGAGGATGAAATTGAATTTCTAAACATGAGGTGAGGCAACTTTTGCTGTATTTTACTGTAAAATAAATATTGAATTTTAGATAAGTGAACTTTTTCGTTTTATAAAAAAGTTGTGCTTTTCCATACTCTCAGAGCAAGCAACAAGTACCTAACTAACAGATATGTACAATAAGTTACATAAATTCTTTTATCAATAAACATGTTATCTATGTAATTACACCACGGATAAGTAAATAATATACCCGTGACCTAACATATCAAACTGGTTCAATCAGAGAATTAAACTTAACTTGTTAGTTCATTAGAAGCAAACAACGCTCGGGCGGTGTGGGTGCGCGTGTGGGGCTCGCGTCAGGAAGCTGAACAGCTGAAAGCGGCGCTGGCGAGACTGAGCTCGAGCAGAGCGAGGAGCGACCGGCTCCGGCTGCTGCCGGCCACGCTGCACTTCGAGATGCACTCTGCTCTTAGTCTACATGTAAGTAGAAAGCGGCGCTGGCGAGGCTGAGCTCGAGCAGAGCGAGGAGCGACCGGCTCCGGCTGCTGCCGGCCACGCTGCACTTCGAGATGCACTCTGCTCTTAGTCTACATGTAAGTAGAAAGCGGCGCTGTCGAGACTGAGCTCGAGCAGAGCGAGGAGCGACCGGCTCCGGCTGCTGCCGGCCACGCTGCACTTCGAGATGCACTCTGCTCTTAGTCTACATGTAAGTAGAAAGCGGCGCTGGCGAGACTGAGCTCGAGCAGAGCGAGGAGCGACCGGCTCCGGCTGCTGCCGGCCACGCTGCACTTCGAGATGCACTCTGCTCTTAGTCTACATGTAAGTAGAAAGCGGCGCTGGCGAGGCTGAGCTCGAGCAGAGCGAGGAGCGACCGGCTCCGGCTGCTGCCGGCCACGCTGCACTTCGAGATGCACTCTGCTCTTAGTCTACATGTAAGTAGAAAGCGGCGCTGTCGAGACTGAGCTCGAGCAGAGCGAGGAGCGACCGGCTCCGGCTGCTGCCGGCCACGCTGCACTTCGAGATGCACTCTGCTCTTAGTCTACATGTAAGTAGAAAGCGGCGCTGGCGAGACTGAGCTCGAGCAGAGCGAGGAGCGACCGGCTCCGGCTGCTGCCGGCCACGCTGCACTTCGAGATGCACTCTGCTCTTAGTCTACATGTAAGTAGAAAGTGGCGCTGGCGAGACTGAGCTCGAGCAGAGCGAGGACCGACCGGCTCCGGCTGCTGCCGGCCACGCTGCACTTCGAGATGCACTCTGCTTTAGTCTACATGTAAGTAGAAAGCGGCGCTGGCGAGACTGAGCTCGAGCAGAGCGAGGAGCGACCGGCTCCGGCTGCTGCCGGCCACGCTGCACTTCGAGATGCACGTCTACATGTAAGTAGAAAGCGGCGCTGGCGAGACTGAGCTCGAGCAGAGCGAGGAGCGACCGGCTCCGGCTGCTGCCGGCCACGCTGCACTTCGAGATGCACTCTGCTCTTAGTCTACATGTAAGTAGAAAGTGGCGCTGGCGAGACTGAGCTCGAGCAGAGCGAGGACCGACCGGCTCCGGCTGCTGCCGGCCACGCTGCACTTCGAGATGCACTCTGCTTTAGTCTACATGTAAGTAGAAAGCGGCGCTGGCGAGACTGAGCTCGAGCAGAGCGAGGAGCGACCGGCTCCGGCTGCTGCCGGCCACGCTGCACTTCGAGATGCACTCTGCTCTTAGTCTACATGTAAGTAGAAAGTGGCGCTGGCGAGACTGAGCTCGAGCAGAGCGAGGACCGACCGGCTCCGGCTGCTGCCGGCCACGCTGCACTTCGAGATGCACTCTGCTCTTAGTCTACATGTAAGTTGAAAGCGGCGCTGGCGAGACTGAGCTCGAGCAGAGCGAGGAGCGACCGGCTCCGGCTGCTGCCGGCCACGCTGCACTTCGAGATGCACTCTGCTCTTAGTCTACATGTAAGTAGAAAGCGGCGCTGGCGAGACTGAGCTCGAGCAGAGCGAGGACCGACCGGCTGCGGCTGCTGCCGGCCACGCTGCACTTCGAGATGCACTCTGCTCTTAGTCTACATGTAAGTAGAAAGCGGCGCTGGCGAGACTGAGCTCGAGCAGAGCGAGGAGCGACCGGCTCCGGCTGCTGCCGGCCACGCTGCACTTCGAGATGCACTCTGCTCTTAGTCTACATGTAAGTAGAAAGCGGCGCTGGCGAGACTGAGCTCGAGCAGAGCGAGAAGCGACCGGCTCCGGCTACTGCCGGCCACGCTGCACTTCGAGATGCACTCTGCTCTTAGTCTACATGTAAGTAGAAAGCGGCGCTGGCGAGACTGAGCTCGAGCAGAGCGAGGAGCGACCGGCTCCGGCTGCTGCCGGCCACGCTGCACTTCGAGATGGACTCTGCTCTTAGTCTACATGTAAGTAGAAAGCGGCGCTGGCGAGACTGGGCTCGAGCTGGTTAAAGGTCCCTCTTTTCTAATCCCACTTCACGGTCTGCTGCTGTAGACGCAGGAAGCGGCAGTATTTTCTTCCTTATTTATTAAAAATAAAGGCGAATTCAAATCTTAACCAAATTGCTGCAGATACAGTGAATCTTTCAATAAAGTTTAAATTAGGTAACATAAATAAGGTTAAATCAAATGCTATCAAAACTTAACTTTCAAGCGGATAATTAAAAATTATAAATAAAAAACAAACAAAGTTGTTATCTTGAAAAGTGAAGCTCCCGTTAAGTAAGAAGAAACAAACTTCAAACAATTAAACTTCTCTCTGACCATCTTTCTGAGTTGAGAGGAAAAATGAAGCAATTCCTTACCCCGCGCTGCAAAGTTTAAGACTTGATTGAGATTGTCAAACGCGCGAAGTTATAACATAAAAGGGCGCGCATTTCTGATAGAAAGAAATTCGTTGTAAGATCTTTGTGAGATTTAATTTAGCTTATTAATAGCCATAAACTGTTATTAAACTGTTACGCGACTATTTGTTTTTTCGGTGATGGTTGCATGTATTTTTACAGAATCTGGTCGACAAGTTTTCGAGATGAGATGTGTGCGTGAGATGTTTTATAGGAGAATTTATTTTGATGGTCTTTATTTATCTAGTTCTGCTGCCAATTTGAAGTATTTTACCTTAAGGATTTGTCGCGGTCTAGAGCAGCTCTGGTACGCAAGAAATGTCACAATTCAATAATTAACACATTAACATGGCTTTTAAGATTTACTTTCGCATAAGTTTTTTTAAGATATTCTCTTGCAGAATCGATTAAATTAATGGTAAGTTTGATTTTCTTTGTTCATACCCTTATATACTTGATTGGTACCACATCTCCAAAGCTTAATTTATAACTCCGCCGTTAAGGTACCAAATGGTACAACTGCGGCGTCTGAAGGAATTCGTCTGGTTAATAGCAAAATTACGAAAGTAATCTTGTAAAACTCTGCGAGTTTTTAAAGACGCTATCATGTCGTTGTAACGATTTGGTTTGGGGCTTTGATATTTGTTTGGGTAGATATTTAAGGGCTCTGATTCAAGAGTATTTAGGTTCTAGCTGATTAGTATTTAAGTAGAAAGTAAAAATAAATCTTACCTTTACTTGTTTATTGTTCTAAGGAATCTACCTACTTACTTCCATAATCGTAAATATGTAGTAAAGTAGTAGGTATGTGAGTAACCTAACGCAATATTTAGGTATAATGTAATATTATTTAATAGTTCCGACTTCTTGTTCATAAAATACGCAATACAAATAATATTTATCGTTAAAGGACAAACAAAAAAAAGCCTTCAAAGCCGACGCACGATTAAAGATCAAATGTTGTTGTTTAAGATCATTAGAAATTTGGTTGACTCGCCTTATTTATTAAATCAACTATGTATAAAATATCCACGTATAAATGCTCGTAAAACAAACAAACTTTTCTCCTCAAATAGTTATAAGACAAACTATGCAAGGAATTCCTTTATTCCTAGAGTGATTAGATTGCACAATGATCAATATTCTAAATGTGACATATTTTTGCTCTCTAACAGTAATTTTAAGAAACTAGCTTCTCTCTTATACTGATGTTATACATACTTACTTTAATATTTATTTCTATTATTTAAACTTAATATTTTAAAATTTGCTTAATATTTTCATTAGCGCCTATAACTTTTCAATTTCCTTTATAATGTTTCTTTTAGCGGCAACTTAATTGGTGTATAAATAACTCTATCTATTAATTAACTTAAGAAAATTGTAAACTGTTTGTGCCTCAATAAACGAAAAATAAATAAATAAATAAAGGACATAAAGTTTTTTATTAGTTACCTAGATACGTTCTTGTTGACGAGAATGACATGATTTTATGGTCAGGTAGTAATAATAACTTAGGATTTATTGTTGTGTCAAATTAGGGACAAACCGAGCGGTGTGCATTGTAGTGAGTAAATAAATAAATAACAGACCAAGAAGGGTGTTTTATATCCTCGTTGGGCCCAGTTTTCTGTCTAAATAAATGACTTAAACCCAGTTCAGGCGCCCTGTATAGGAACGTTTTATACGTCTGTCTGAAAAATAATTTAAGGCTCTGAATAAAAACCGAAGCTCTTGGAGTTTCAAATAATGTAGGAGACAGTTTATCATTGTTTTGAAACCCTTAAAGCTTATTTGTTCTTAAAACGTCAGTCGAACAAAACCTTGGTATTCCTTCGTAAGCAAAATCTATAAGTTTCAAACATCACACCGGATAGTTAAGTGCTCCTCCGCGCAGAAATGTTTGCGATTTGCATCCACTCCCTCCGCTCAACTCTGGTTAAAGTATTTTAAAGATTTTGCCCATATTTTTCTATGTTAAGGTTTAATGGTTTCTACGTAGATACCTAATATAGAAGTTTAAATAGGGACAATTTGAAAAACGAGTATTTTCAGTGTCCCTGGTAGTTTTCATATCTATATTATCATACAGCATATATTGCCAGTAAGCATATTTAGTTTAAGTGAATAATTAATTATAATGTATGTGTAAATGATTTCATATTTATGTTTTATTATGTTCTGTCCTCGGTTTCTATGATTCTATTCTATTATATACATTATACTATTAATATCACTAAAAATTTGTAAAATTAAACTACCCACGGCTTGTCTTTTGGGGTACCTAATAAATTATAAATAAATTATAAATATTTCCGGACATTCCACACAGCATCATCTAGCCCCAAGTTAAACAGAGTTTGTGTTATGTTACCTAATGAAAGAACAGTATTAAAATTTCTGAATATGGGAACGATATCGCTCTACCAGAAGTCATTTTCAGCTAATAATTTACTTGAAAAATACCGAAGGCTATTTTATGGAAAAAATTTAGAACAAAGCGTTTCCGCCTCGGTGGCAGCGCAGACTAAGTCGATTCGGGGCCATGAATTTTTAATCTATTTTTGTATTGTTTTATGCTCAACTTTTCGTATTTTTGCCTGACAGCAAACTCCTTTGTTGGTGAAACGATGGTTCTACAGAAACTAAAATCAAACAATTGTATTATTTAATAAGTACACATTGTTAAGGGTAAACGTTTGATTTTCTGGTTGTTTGTGTGATAAAGGAACATTATTTACGTTATTCATACTTTGTTCTTTTTGTGCTTTGTGCTTCTGTATACACTGTTAAGCCTAGACTTCTTCAAACGCTTCAGCACTTGTATTTATAAAAATCTTAGCCTTAAGTACATATAGAAACCTAATGGTTGCAAGTTTTTCACAACTATTTTAGAAAAAACCTAAGCGCCTACGACTGAGACTCTTATGATCGTCACATTGATAGTTTTGGTACCTCCTAATCTAACACAACCGAGAGTCATTAGGACGGTCACATGAAACTGTACGGTAATATCAAGTATTCAGTTTGTGTATCCTATTAAAATCTTAAGCAGGTTATTAGTTCTTTGCAATTGTACTTAATTCAAAATACTAATTTAAAAAAGCAGAGCATCCTGCTAGACATTTTCGTGCGCATCTTTTCAGTTTTAAGGTTCCTTTTGTTGTTAAAATTAAATACCTTCATCATTTCATTCATTTCATTTGCAATTCATAAGCACATATAAAACTAACTGAAAGTGGTCATCGAGTAGATTCAATGATTTTTACAAAGCGACGTGATCCTCAAGTGACTAATGATGTAATTAAGCTTAGATCGAATCGAAAGAAGTTCGATCAAATCGAAAGACATTATTCAAAAAAACGCTTTGATTCCCTAGTATCATGATATAATTTACATACATGTCATACGCATCAGCATTGCCATACAGCGTGGTAATGCAGCCAGTGTCTTGGGGACGCTTCCGACTGGTATTGACATGGATCAATTGAGCTACCTTTAAACTGTTTGCAACCGTCTGCAGTTAGCTCAATGGTTTCAATTGTAAATACTAGTTGTAATTTTTCTATTCCTTGCTTGTAATTTTCGTTGTTAATAAAATACCTTTTCATAATTGTTCTCTATATCATCATATGGCAGTAATGAGCACCTACCGTTCCTGTTTATGTGCAGGAACAAAAAGGCAAAACCAGACCAAAAAATTCTTACTGCAGTTCGATAGAATTATCTAGAAATGGCGAGGCTTATTATTATTAATAAGCTCAGCTGAACGAGTTATTGAGAATCTGCATCTAGCACACAATTTACACGTCGGCATTTACGTGTGCTTACGTGATAACGTGTTAGACAGGGGAAATTGTTGATTACATTACCCGACACTCAGCACGAACGAACAAACCTTGTCGATAGAGCACGGAGGCCAAAGTTCCTATCTGGATAAGGGAAGTCACGAACCCAATAATTAGGATTGACGTATCTTTATGGTTCAGCGATCTGATAGGATTATCTTCAAACAAATTAGTTATGGTAACCTCATTTTAACTTTATGTTCTTGACATGGATCAATTGAGCTTACCTTTAGACTGTTTGCAACCGTCTGCAGTTAGCTCAATATTTTCAATTGTAAATACTATTTGTAATTTTTCTATTCCTTGCTTGTAATTTTCACTTTATGTTTATTTTCGATATATTTCGTAATTCGGCTCATCAAATTGTTGTTGTGATAAAAATTAACTTGGTCTAGCAGTTAACGTCGAATAGGTAGGTTTTATATATTTTCGGTAAAAACAGTAAATCTGTCTGAGTTCTAAGTACATAATATAAGGTAGGTACTAATTTACCTACTGTTTTAATATCTCCAAGTACACAGAATTTGAACGATAATGATAGCGAAGGAAAATAGATGATTCCATTTTTAGAGATAATGGTAAATTTACCTCAACAACCCTACCTGTATTTATCCTTCCTAAAACTCTAGTACAATTTTAAGTAAGTACCTACAGAAAATATAAGTTACCAAAGCATTAATAAAATTTAATTGCATGCAGCTTCCACCTGCCATAACTCATCGTAATGCTCAAGAGTTCTGCTCAGTTTACTACGTGCCTTGTTACCAGCGGTAATGAAAATACTTTACTCAACATCAGGTTTATTTGCTAGAATTCCATAGGGTTCCGTACACAAAGCCGCACCCTGATATAAAGTTTCCACTTGCCTTGCTGTAGGATTCTCATGAACAGCAATAGGTACAAAACAATACAATACAAAAACTCTTTATTGCACACCAACATATAGGTACCTTATAAAAATAGGACAGGGACAATAACAAATATTAAGTTGTACAGTGGGCGGCCTTATCGCTATGAGTGATTTCTTCCAGGCAACCTTTTAGGTACCAGGAAGATGTCTACTAAGACAAAAAGTAATGTACTTAAAAGTTTTTGTATGTATAGTTATGTAGAGAAAATTGCTTATTTAATTTATTTATTCATCTTCATCTTTCATTTAAAAGAACTTTGTCAAAGATTGTAAATAAATATTGTGAATGAAAACCTTCGTGTAAAAGACCGATTCGCACTTGGCCGGATTTCTTATAATATTTCCTGTGAAGTGGCTAGCACTTAGTTTCAAGAGACTTGTGGAATAAGAATAACAGACTCAACTTGAAATAAGGACTAATAGAAGACTCTTCGTCTTTTTTTTTATTCTTTTATGTACAATGTTTCTCTGAAGAGCTGTAGAAAATGGGCTTCCGAGAACTTGAAACAACACTTACGAAATTGGTGATAGCTTAAAATAGTTTTATATGTAAAGGTATTTTTGACGACCGATGTGGCGCGGTGGGCGAAGGTCTGCCTGCGACGCAGGAGGTTGCGGGTTCGATTCCCGCCTCGGAACAAATTTGTGCACGATCTGCAGAAATTTGTTTCGTTGTTCTGGGTGTTTAATATGTATAATAAAAAATATCTATCTATGTAGTATATTGTATTAAGTATATCAGTCATCTCGTACCCATAACACAAGCTCTGCTTAGCTTGGGGCTAGATGATGCTGTGTGGACTGTCCGGAATTATTTATTTTTTATTTTATTTTTTATTTATTGCTTTTGCTTTTTTGCGAATTAAGTAACAATTTCATTTTATTAATTTTGCCTGCTTTAAGTAAGCAATTACTTTATATTATATTATTATTAATAATTTAAGGAAATTACACTAAAAACAAACTATTCTGTAACCTTTTCTGAAATAAAACTTTTTACTTTTTTAGTGTTTTTTTTTAATTAACTCCTACACACCAAAATTTTAACGAAATGCGATGAGCTTGGCAGCCGTTTCCATTAACATTTTTCTTATTAGAAAATAATGATAAAATAAATAAATAAAGCTGGACAATCCACACAGCATCATCACCTAGCCCAAAGCTAAAAAGAGCTTGTGTTATGGGTACTAGATGACTGATAAACTAAATACAATATAAAATGCAGCTACTTAGAAAGATTACCTTCTATTACTGCCTACCTAACCACTATGACCAATAAGCTACGATCTTGGCCGGACGCTCTATCAAATTATGTGCGATATTCTTCAGCTTTTTAAACATTGTTGATTAAATTCTATTTAAATGTTAAAGAGACTATTTTCAACAAAGGATACAATATATAATAGTCGTACATCATTTGTGATTTATTTTCTACAAACCAAATTCATTGCTACGTTAGATCTGCTACGCCATAGTCGATCGTAGCATGGTCTCTTACCTCTTGCCTCGCGGCTCTCGTACGGGTTGGACGTGTTACTCTGATTTTAAATTAAATTTGAAAATATTTGAGGCGGTGGCCCCTCAAGTCCTCTTGCTACATCGTGCTTCGAAGGCTGCGCCCCGTTTGTCTCCCGGAGTCTCCAGTCTTCGCGCTCAGTGGTCCTGCCGTGAGTTTGAAATCAATTTTCCTCACCAACAAAGTTGCACAAAGTCGACCCTGTGGAGGCTTGAACCCGGGACCCTCTGCGCTGCGATCCCCTGTTGCAACCACTGCACCAAGGAGAAGCTGACGGCGGCCACGAAATTTACCAACTAATACGAGACTACCAACTAGAGCGTACTAGAGCCTACAAGATATCTATTAGCAAACATAGCAGATTGCTATCATTAAACATTTTTTCAACTGAGAAATAATCATACATAGTAAAAAACTACTGTAAAATATTTATCGCAAATATGCAGCGCACGCCTTCCAAAGCTGACAAAGACGTAAAGGGCCAGTCTTCGATTAGCCGGTCTGAAACAGAGCAGGAATCAGACTCGGGCAAAGTCACCCGCCGCTTAAAGAGAAGACGAAGTCCCGAAACAGATCTCGATGCAGTATTAACTTTCAAATTTACAACTTTCAAGCACGATATCACCGAACATATAACTAATCTATTCACTGCATTTCAAGAGAAGCAAGACATTAAACTTACGTCCCTGTTGTCTGATATGGGTGATGTTAAAAAAGAAGTCATGGAATTAAAAAAATCTAATGCTGAAATAGAGCAAAGGGTCTCTACACTCTCTGCAAACTGTGAGATGAGTTTACAAAAAAATATCGAGTTGACCAAACATCTGGAGGTTTTGGAACAACAGCGTATGAAAGATGGAGAACGCATTACATTCTTGGAGGATAGGCTAGAGGATCTACAGAGAAGTAGCCGCAAAACATCAATAGAAATTAAAAATGTACCAAAGCAAATTGGTGAAGATAAAGAAGGGCTTATGAAAATGGTACTACAATTGGGTAAATCCATTGACTGTAGTTTAAATTCGACGTGCATAAGGGATATATATAGAGCACGGGAAACGAAGAATGGACAGAAAAACACCCCCATAGTGGTCGTATTTTCCTCCACGTTTGCTAAAACTGAAATCCTTAAAAAGTCTAAAACATATAACATCCGAAACAAAGAAAAACTGCGTGCCAAAAACCTGGGATTTACTAAGAATGAAGAGACATCAATATTTGTCTCGGAACATTTGACAGTAAAAGCATCACGTCTCTTTTTCCTGGCTAGAGACCTGGTTAAATCAAAAGGTTATAAGTTCTGCTGGACATCTTATGGTCGCGTCTACGTAAGACATAATGAAAATTCACCGATTATAATGATTAAATCTGAAATTCAGGTCAACAATCTTCTTCAGGCAGCATGACTATTTAGTATATTAGCTATAATTCACCTATGTGAGAATGTTTTTAATGTTAATCTGTCCCCACATGAAAAAATAATGAATTATTGTTATTTCTTGTTACTTTTAATTTTTATATGTAAAGCTCAACTACTATATACAAATACACACCATACTTATATACACGAAACAAAACAAAAGTGCTTTCTCTGTCCATACCCAAATAAATCAACTAGTAAAGCGTATCACTCTATATTCCTGTCTCAAATTAAAAACAACTACAAAAATAAACCTTTTCTTCCACTATATATTTTACAGACAACAGTTAACATATACATGCGTCACTCCCTAACAACACTTGTAATTCACTTGTACATTAATAATAATGGATAATACCCTAGCGGTAAATGAGTTAGATGATGTAGAAATAGCGCGTTCCCTCGAGTGCTCGTTACAAGATCTACAAAGAACTATCGATATAAAATCAGCCGATCTTACAGTTTTGTCCCAAAATATAAGAAGTGTCTATAAAAATATAGATGACCTTGAATCTAACCTATCTCTCCTAACATTTCAAACTGATGTTATTGTGCTAACTGAGTGTAGGCTCAAACAAAATAGACCTATTCCGCAAATAAAAAAATATAATTCTTATACTTCTACTTTACATTTAAATCAAAATGATGGTGTCATCGCTTACATTAAACATACACATCAAGCCACGGTAAAGGAAATAAAATTGACACATGCATCTTGCTTGCAAATCAATCTTAACAATGTATTATTCCTATGCATTTACAGATCTCCTTCAAATAATAACGCTGATAATTTTATACATTCACTTAACACCTACTTAGATAGTATAAAAAGTACTGAAAATATTGTAATTATAGGAGACATAAATATAAACATTATACCTAAATTAAATGAAAATAACCAATATCGTAATAATAGACTAAACTATTTGAATATGTTGTCAACGCATGGTCTATTACCAGGACATAGTCTGCCCACAAGAGAGAGTAACTGTTTAGACCATATTATATTAAAAATGGATAAGAAAAAGATAACTGCCACAATCGCTGTAGTACAAACCTCTATCACAGATCATCTAATGGTCTGTCTGTGTTTAGCTAAACTTAAAAATAACAAAAAATTAAAACCTAAACTATCAGTAAACTACGAAAATGCATTACTAAGCTTATCTAAAGAAAACTATACAAATCTATTAACACTAAATGACCCTAATATACTATGCGAAGAATTGATTATTATGATACAAACATGCCTCAATAACAATACGATCTCAAAACATATGCCTAGAAGCAAACAAGTTTTAAAGCCCTGGATCACACAAGGAATCTTAAGATGTATCAGAAATAGAAATAACATGCAAAGGAAGTTACGCTACGACCCTAATGACGAGATTCTAAAAATAACATACCGAAGATACAGAAACTTTTGCAATAATTTGATTAAGAAACTTAAAAGAAAATATGAACGAGAGCAACTTAATAAAAATAAGAAAAATAGTAAGAATCTTTGGAAATCAATAAATAATAGTACTAACTATAAATCTGTAAAATCAACAAACATTCAATTACTTAATATTAAGGCTTCACCACAAGAATCTGTCAACTATATTAATAAATTTTTTGCTAACATAGGTAAAACATTAGCTGAAGATATAACATTGTCTTGTAATGGTGGTGTTAATCCTTCTAGCTCCTACTCTGGAAATAGATCCTTTAATAATGTATCCTCGTTTGTTCTTCTGGATACAGACTATCAAGAAGTTTTCAATGTTATTACAAGCCTAAAATCAGATAGTGCACCCGGATGGGATTGCATACCTACTAAGTTCATTAAAATGTCTAAGAATATTCTTACCCCAATAATATGTCACCTTGTAAACCTTTGTTTCAATCAAGGTGTTTTTCCTAACCTGCTAAAGAAATCAATTATAACACCTGTTTTTAAAAGTGGAAATGGAGAAGATATCAATAATTATAGACCCATTTCAGTCCTGACAGCTTTATCAAAAATAGTTGAAAAATTATTAAACAATAGACTTATAAATTACCTAAATAAATTTAATATACTAACGAACTCGCAGTACGGATTCAGACAAGGTTTATCTACTGAAGATGCAGTTAGTGCATTCTGTAACTTTGTTGTCAAAGAAGTTGATAGTGGGAAAAGGTGCTTAGCGGTGTTCCTCGACCTCAAAAAAGCATTTGATACAGTTTCTATTCCTTTACTAATCAAAAAACTAGAAAACATAGGAGTTCGAGGAATACCGTTAGCTTTATTCACTAGTTACCTATATGATCGTAGACAGAAGGTTAATATTGGAAACATCAAGAGTGATGATGAAATCGTTAGTTATGGAGTTCCCCAAGGTAGCGTGCTAGGACCGACACTGTTTCTAATATATATAAATGATATTTGCAATCTTGAAACAAGCTGTAGTAGATTACTCTCATATGCAGATGATACTGCCATAGTTTTCACCGACACTAGTTGGAGTCAAATAAAAACAAAATCTGAAACTGTCCTTTAAAATATCTATAGTTGGCTTAATACAAATTTACTAACCCTTAATATTTCCAAAACCAATTTTATAACTTTCACAAAATATAACAATTCACAGCCCTCAAATGATTATTGCATCTTAATCCATAAAAGTAACTGTAATAAAATTAACTGCCACTGTCCAAAAATACAAAAAGTTACATCTACAAAATACCTTGGCATTATGATTGATCAAAGGCTCTCTTGGCACGCTCACCTTGAACTCCTAATGAACAGGACAAGAAAACTAATCTGGATTTTCAAATCATTGCGTCATGTAGCTAACAAAGATTTACTTCAACAAATATACAGTAGTCTGACACAATCAATCTTAAATTATTGTATACCAGTCTGGGGAGGAGCTGCAAAAACTAAAGTTCTGCAATAAGAAAGAACTCAAAGGTCACTATTAAAAGTTATGTTTTTTAAGCCTTACCGATATTCTACAGAGAAACTCTACTTAGATTCTAATATTTTAACAGTGAGAAAGCTCTACATTTTACACGCTGTACTAAAATTACATAAAACAGTAACTTATGACCCCACAAAACTAACTAAAAGAAGAAAGGATAAGATAATACCAAAAGAAGTAGTACGTTCAAAATTTGCTGCGCGTCAATACGACAAACAGTCAAATCATTTGTATAATAAAATTAATAAGAAATTAAATATTTACCCGCTCACAAAACATGCCTCTAAAAAACTACTTACAGACTGGCTGCTGACCCTTACATACCAGGATACGGAAAACCTTCTGGAGATAGTTTCGTGATAGTGCACAAAAATAACCCCACCACCACAACACACACTTACACTACTGTTATATAATATAACACATTACATTATGCTATATTGATTAGGTTTAAGTTTCTCTAGATTATAAGATATCTTTGTATGTTTTATTAAAGGTACATATACCTACTTAGTCTATAAGTGATCACTCAAAAGGCAAGAGCGAAACCCCCTAACACAGGTATTTCTATACTTAAAAGGGGGATTCCAAAGTAATTTTAAGATTTTGTATAGATTAAGTTATGGCAAATAAACTATTTTATTTTATTTTTATATTTTATATTTTATATGGTCTACGACGTAGCAAATCAAGTTTTGTTTTGTAGCGTTTCAAAGGTGTCTTTTTGGTGCCAAGAAGTAGCGGTAGCGGATATGGAAAGGACTATTTTCTATCCTACGGGAACCGAAGGGATAAAAAGTATTCTATTGCAGATCAAAACCTACATTTTATGCTAAAATTTCAACCCGATGCGTTTACTAGTTTTGGCGTGAAGAACTCACAAACACCCAACGGCACTTATGAATTTGTAGTATGAAGTGTGATTAGATTACTTGTTTCTGGCAGCCGCTCCACTCGCGATATTCGCGGCTTTTAATTGGGTTAAGCAGCATTAAATCCATGTAAGGCGCTGAATTATGTTCCAAATTTAAGCTAAAGCAAAACTAGATATTTGCCTCTAGTGATGAGATCTGATAAGTGTTAAAATATTCACAAACTTTCCCCTTCGTAAGTAGGCCATCTGCTGCAAAGAAAATATTTTAGGATGCTGTTAAAAATCATCTCGCGCTGTACACACAATTGCAACCTTAGTAATTCTCGAGTTCAGGAAATGATTTTGTGATTGAATTCTAAGCGTATCAAATAAGAACGGAAATAACGAAAACGGAAAAATATTGTTATTATTTACTAGAGGTTAGTAGAGGGGTAGGAAAGTTTGAGTATTGGATCACGAAAGCTTAAACTTTGAAATGTGTGACACAGGTCATTATTTATAATGTAATTTAATGGACCATACCCAAAGGATGACAGCGGAGCCCTATAACTGCACCCAAAAGACCAATTTGTCTGACTGATACAGTGACGAAAAGTAGTCATAATAATAAGGAAGTTTCCGATTTTTTTATTTACATGTAAAAAAATAAAACTATACTTGCAATAAAGCCCGCTGAAATTTTTTTTCAATTATCTTCATAAATGACGAAGTTATGATACTTTTCCCGTCCGCTTTAAAACTTCTCGGCGCGCGGCCGCTCAACAACGTCATGACGTCATAACTCCGCTCGAGTCTAGTAGTTTCTATGCGCGGTAACCTCAAACAAATCTAAAATACTAAATCAAGACGGAACGGATATTTATTACCGTTGTGGAATCTGTGCAGGACAACGTTTACATAGTTTTAATATACCTAGCTTGTATTTTTCTTAAGATTTGGTTACCTATACCATAAGAATAAGTAGGTATAGTTATTATTTATTCTTATGCCTATACCTAGAGTTCAAAATCTTACCTACATAATTTTCAGTTATCAATGTTATCATCAATCATCATACCCAGAATAGAGTAGGTAGTACCTATATCTACCTACGCGATATCTCTACAACGATCTGTTTGTTATACCTACCTAGATCAATTTATGTACCTACCTTCCTTTGTGTTAATAAGGGTTATTTTCTTCGCCTTGATAGTCGAACATTGAAGAGCTTTTGGGAATGAGCAGAAATCCAAAGAATAATCCAGTATCTTATGAACGTTCTAGACTTTCAACCATAGGTAGGTATGCCAAGGTTCTCGAACGAATCGAAAGGAAGAACAGAGTCAAGTGGGAATGACAGAGATAGATATAGCTTCCGGAAAACATTGGAAATAAAAGACAACGACGGCGTAGGTGTAAATGTAAGGGATAGAGTTATTTCTAGGATTGCAACGAAAAATCTATTTGGCAGTAGGTATACCGAATATTCGGCGAGCCCCCTGATCAAATAGCCGAATATTAGGCAAAAGTATACGGCCGGATTTTAGCGTCGAAACTTGTACAGGTGATTAACTTGTCGAATACAGTATATGATTATGTACCTATTTCATGTACCAATGACTACTTAAATTATTGTGAGAGAAATTACCGTAGCTTTCTCGAGCAGATCTACAGCTTTAAAAAGCTTCTTTTTAAATCCTAACTTAACATTATTAATGTATGAATGTATGGATGTTTGTTCCTCTTTCACACAAAAACTACTAAATTGATCGAGCTGAAATTCGGAATAGACTTAAGTAGTTTTAGCCCTGGAATAACACGTAAGCTACTTTTCATCCTATAAATCAGTTCCCATGCAATAGAAATAGCCTTTAGACGTTTTCATAGCAAAAACGCGTGCGAAGCCGCGGGCAGATGCTAGTAATCTACATAAATTAGAATAGAATAGAAAACACTTTATTATACTTAAACCTACCACACAAAGAAAGAAAAGAGAACATAAAAATACTACATACTAAGTCTACATAATTATAAAGGGCGGTCTTATCGCTAGGTACCTAAATATAGAAATGGAAAATAAAAACTTATATAAACAGAATATAATAATATTATCTATCATTATTATAATAACTTATAGTATAAGTACATAATGTAACTTATTACTTAAAATATGTTCAGAAAAGTCGATAATAAATCTATATATAATAAATAAATATATGATAAATCGTATCTATATGAAATAAATTAATATAGTTTACATAGACACTCGCCCACACCACGTTCCATGTACTTACTATGAGAAAAATAACGATGAAACACTCGAAACAGTCGAAAAGCGCTTTCCCCCACCTGTGCCGTTGACCCGCGGGAACTTATGACGTCACAGGCCAAATGCCTACCGCTTATTTTCTAATTCGTTTTTGATTCAGTAAAAGTGGAATAACTTTGTAATTTTTCAAGTTTTCAAAATAATTCTTTCACCATATTTATTGTAATATATATGCCCTAAAACTTACATAATTAGTTTTTATTTTTGTGAAATTGGAAACTTCCTTATTGCTAAACAATCTCAGAGGTGATGTTCTAAGCTAATATTAAAATAGACTCTAGGTATACAGAAGTATTCCTAAATTACAATAAGGATTTATCCATCTTATCTGCTTTATGTACGTTACATTATAGTTTATTTAATTGGTAAACAAGCACAGAGGGTTTTAATCGAAACGAGAAGCACCATCTGTTTTATAGTGCTAATACTAAATTGTGCACGGTACTTGCAAATCTACCCTCTATAATAATTGATTTCTGAAAGCTACCGTCTATTAGTGTAAGCTATAGTTCCAACCAATTTAACTAGGTGGCAGTTGATTAAGTTTCAAGTTTTCGTATTTGCGACCATATTAAAAATGTAATACAATGTTCGATTTATTACTGAATTTAACACGTGCACTCTACAAGAGGCTGCGTAGACACGATGGAATGGATCGCCGTCACATTCCTAAATGTATTTCTCAGTTGAGTGCATTGTGTCATCACAAAAAATTAAACTTACAAATCTAAATAAAATTCTTACAAATGTAATTAAACTATACAGATGACAGTTCGCGCAAGCGTCGTCGCCCGGCTGCGCCGGGCTCCGCGACAACGAAGCTCCATACTGTAGACAGAAAAATTGAAAAGGCTTAGAGGAATAAGGCATAGAGAGATAATTTCACAAAAAATTCCGCTTTATCTAGAAGTCAAAAAACAACCAATGTGCGGGTAAGCGGCACGTGATTACATCAGCCGACACCACACAAACGCACGAATAATGTTGCAATTATAACCTTTTCCCCATAAAGTAGGGAAGTTTTAACATTTTGTACAATCATAGCTAATCATTTTTCAGTTAGATGATTTTTCATAAATGCATTTGTGGGGTTCACATACACTTATTTATTTATGCACACATATTTATTTACACAAATACATATTTATTTACATAATAATATTTACAGTTTACTTATCTGCTTAAATTTATTTATTTACATTTTACTTAAATCTATTTGTTTACATTTATTAAATTTACAAACTTAATATTACTTTACTTACTTCTTCTTAATGATGATGACAATGATATCTTAATAAAATACTTATTCTTAAATCTACATTAACTTCTTATTATTATATTTACTTAATACTAAAGATTTACAAAGATATAAAAACATTATATAAAAATAACTTCCTGTACTGACGGAGATTTGCCGGCAAAAATATCGTGTAAGGAAACAATAGATTATTTGTCCACCGAGCGGCCGGCCTGACGTCACGAGCCAGGTAGTCGGACAGGTCCCTTACCGCGCCCCGCGCGCCGCGCCGCGCGACCTTAGCTGACCGCGGCCCCGCAGTCGTATGGAGCCTCACGCGCGATCACTTGTTTCGCTTATTCTATGCGCCCGCGCAACACGCTGATCTTTGCTTATGTGCCTTACTTTCTACTGTCGCCTATCTCTTATCATAAACTATTCTTCTATTGTACCCTTTTCTCTCCTTCTTCATTTACGTAGTGCTCTGTGTTTGTGGAACAATATAAACTGTGAAACTGTGTTGGACTTATTACTCGACCGCACCCATCACCATCTACAAGGTACCTATACCTACTACCACACACACCTTCACCCCTACAACATTCGTCAATTCGATTCATTCGTCAATGGAGCGTTCAACGTTCAGAAATCGTCCCGTTAGTATAACATACCCCTTACATATTACCAACTAGTTGCGCGCCGCGGCTTCGTCCGCATGGAAATTTATTTGCCAAATTTCAGAAATTTACAGTGTGTAACAAAAATAAAGGACCAAACTTTCAGGTGGGGTGTAGATCTGAACACTGAATTCAGGGAAAACCGCGTGACCCTACTGGGGTTCTAAGCGTAATTATTCTAAGTGAAAAGGCTTAGCTTCTGTCAAAACCAACGTAAACAAACTACAAAGAGAGAATTCACCTTTTCTGAGCTATCCCCGGCCTGGAAAACAATACCTGACGCGCCCGAGGTGGTGAACCACGGGCCCCAGAGCTCCAAAGCTCCCCAAAGACGGTAGAAAAATTCTTTCTGAAAAAATGCAAGAAAATATGAGTTGACAAATTGGCAGTTTTTCTTTTTTCAAGAAGCTGTACATTAGTATATTAATATTAAAAAAACGCGTGCAAATCTGAGGGCAGAAGTATGTCATTATTAAAACTGATAGCTTACCTTGCTGCTAAACGCACTTCTCTTCCCTCACTGTTCTGTGTTTGTACGCCAGTCAGTTAAGGGCAAAGTTTTCTGTGTTCAAAGGGCACCAATTCCAAAAGCTGTCAACTATTGCGTCGACTTGTCTAAAGACGTACAAGACTTGAGTTTCACGACTCCGTTTGAGTTGAGAAACTCATTTTTAGATCTTAATCTAAAACATAACTGAGCAAAGCAAGTGAATCCAAGACGTAGATGCCTATATTTACACATTCCCTCTGTTGCAGGCTTCAGGAACTTAACGTATTCAACTGAAAATGTAAAGAAATAATCCAAAAGGCTACAAATTCCAGTGGACATTATCATGTTTTGACCATTAGGTAAAGTAAAATTTTCGTAGGTAAAAATAACTTTAATACTGCTTGGATTTTTGTAAAATACTCTTGAATTTTTGAGAATTTGAAATGAAAATAGGATCTTTGAAGCATGAAATTACTACTGAAAGAGAAAAACGACCAGAAAAGTATCGGTCCTTTTCGAACACAGAAGCCTGGATTAGCATTTCAAAAGCCACATTTCCTTCTGAGACAAAAAAAACCAAAGCTGCAGTAAAACGGAAATAAAACCCGACAAGCAGGAGTTATGCTATTGCATCGGGGTTTTTTATTCAAATTTACAATTAATTTACTCAGATATAACATCCATCTTGTAAGTAACATAAAACTAAAACAGTGACAATTATGCAGTGCAATATTAATAGTTATAAGAATTTCGTATTTCAAGGTATGGATTTTATTTCTTTATGAGTTTATTGGCAACGAAAATTACACGGAATAGTGTTATTTTCATATGGATTTAATTTTCTTCTTCTACCTCGTCACGCAAAATAGACTGTACTGCCAGTTTACATACATAAAATAGTGCTGAGCTCGGCTATGATGCAGTAACAAATAAATATATCATTAGCATATGCTAGTCCACTGCTGCACCGAATTAATAAGTCTGATTATTTCACAAAGTTTCAGCTAAGCACTTACTATAACAGAACTATTATTTGGGAATTAACCGACTACACCCTCTCATCATTCGTTATTTGTGTTTTAGGAAACAGGTGACTCTAAAAAGTTCATCCTTCATGAAAAGCGAGAGAAATAGAAAGTATGGAACTGCCGACGTCACAGACTCTTTGAGGGCTCCAGTCTCTGTAATTACTGACGCTTCAGGCGCCGACGCCGGAGAGCTTATTCATATCCCTTCTACTGAGTCACTAAAGCTGGATTATGTAATGAAACTAAAGCTGATAGGCGTTTTGTGACAATTCACACTAAGAGGATTTTCAGAGACGGCATTTAGCTGTGTGTTTTAAGAATAAACAACGAAAATTACAATCAAGGAATTAAATAAATTAAAACTAGAATATACCTATCTAAAATTGAAACAATTGAGCTATATGATTTTGAGCAAGCACATAGGTACTTTTAATTTTTAAAGGAAATTTTGCATGGTTAACCTTCAAAAATAATGGCCTAACGACAAAGAGAAGAATGTATTGGGGAAAAATCACAAACAATCTGCAAGAGCAGTAAATTTTTGCAGCAAAGCTTGTATTATATATTAAGAGGACGGTGCGGGATTTGACACTAGACACGCCCACACTTAATTATGTCGTCAATTTGTCGCTTTACATACGTAGGTTTGATTAATCTTACGTTATTGTTCTGTTCGGTAGATTTATAAATATATTTAATTTCATTTTGATTTCATATTTTGTTAAACACACCCAGGTACGTCTTCCCTAGAGATCCCCTCAATGACCGCGCTGCTCGCATCCATCAGCGGTTTCCCGTTACCTTTGCCACATTGTAAGTCCACCGTAAGGGTGCCTGCTACCACCTACACCTGACCTATCCATTTAATGATTATGGAAATTTGTGCCTTACTACAGTTTTCAACTTTCTGCCATGTCACCTCATAGGTACATGCTTTCTTCGTAACTTTTTAATTTACCTAGTTAAAAAACTCCATTCAAGTTATTACTAACTTCATCATCATCATCATCAGCCTACATTAGTCCACTGCTGGACATAGGCCTCCCCTAATGAGCGCCATAGCGCCCTGTCTTCAGCTTGACGCATCCAGCATCTGCCAGCAGTCTTTCGCAGATCGTCATCCCACCTAGCCGGAGGGCGTCCTACACTACGTTTGCCAAGTCGCGGTCTCCACTCAAGAACACGTTTACCCCAACGGTGGTCGGTTTTTCGCGAAATATGGCCGGCCCACTGCCACTTCAGCTTGCTAATTCTTTGAGCTATGTCGATAACTTTGGTTCTCTGTCGGATGTATTCATTACGAATCCTATCCTTCAGAGAAACTCCGAGCATAGCTCTTTCCATAGCTCGCTGAGCGACTTTGAACTGGTGGACCAGCCCTACCGTGAGTGTCCACGTCTCAGCTCCGTAGGTCATTACGGGTAGGACGCACTGATTGAAAACTTTCGTTTTCAAACATTGTGGTATGGATGACGAGAAGACTCGACGTAGTTTTCCAAACGCTGCCCAGCCCAGCTGGATCCTCCTCTTGGCCTCCTTCTCGAAATTGTTTTTACCTAACTGCATAATCTGCCCAAGGTAAGTGTACTCGGAAACAATTTCGAGAAGGTGGCCTTCTACGACTACCGGTCCCGGATCAATTTGGCAATTGGTCATGACTTTGGTTTTTTCCAAATTCATGCCAAGACCGATGCGTCGCGAGGCTGAAGCTAGGCCGTCCAGCATGTGGGTCAGCTCCTCTAGCGACTCCGCCATTAAAACTATGTCATCAGCGAATCGTAGGTGTGAGATGTAATTGCCGTTTATGTTTATGCCCTTACCTTTCCAGTCCAGAGTCTTAAACATATCTTCCAATGCGCTCGTGAACAGTTTCGGGGATATGACATCCCCCTGCCTCACTCCTCTGCGCAATTGGATGGGTTTAGACTGCTCGTCCTGTACTTGGACACTCATAGTGGCGGCATCGTAGAGACATCTCAGCACCTCGATATAACGATAGTCTACTTGGCATCGCTGTAAGGATTCCAGAACAGCCCAGGTTTCGACAGAGTCAAAGGCTTTCTCATAGTCCACAAAAGCGAGACACAGGGGCTGATTATACTCTTCGGACTTCTGTATAATCTGCCGCACTGTGTGAATGTGGTCTATGGTGCCATATCCTCCGCGGAACCCGGCCTGTTCCGGTGGCTGAAACTCGTCGAGTCTCCTAGCGAGACGATTCGTGACCACTCGCGAGAACAGCTTATAGACGTGGCTCAGGAGTGTGATGGGTCTATAGTTTTTAAGGAGGGTTTTATCGCCCTTCTTAAAAAAGAGCACCACCAAACCCCCGCTCCACGCCTTAGGAGTTCTCCCACTGTGAAGGACGGTATTAAAGAGGCTCTGTAGCTCCTGTATAATGGGGGCTCCTCCTGCTTTTAGAAGCTCTGAAGTAATACCGTCCTCACCCGGGGCTTTTCCATTTTTAAGCTGCCTCAGAGCTAACACGATTTCATCTTGGCTGAAATCTGGCAGTTCGTCGGTATAGTGGCGTGTCAGGGTGGCTCTAGAATCATGGTCATCTCTTCGGGACTGAGGGGTATGTGCAGTGTACAAACGGCCATAGAAGTCTTCTATCTCAGCTGAGATCTCTGGCTTCGACAAAACGATCCTCCCGTCGTGCGTTTTAAGCTTCGTCAGGTGGCTCCTGCCAAGCTGCTGAGTGAATACTTTGGACCCTCGGTTTCGCTCTATCGCCTCTTCAATGAGGCGTGTGTTGGAGCTCCGAAGGTCACGCCGTACCATCTTCGCGATTCGCTTGTTCAGGTCTGACCTCTCCAACGAAGACATTTGGGTGGTTTCCCGTCTTTTTGTCATCAGATCCAGAGTCTCATCCGAGAGTTTGGACTTCCTGCCAGTACCTAGCTTGCTGCAGAACTTGGTGCCCTCGTCCCTCAATGTTTCGACCAGATTGTGTAGGGTCCCGTCAGCGTCATCAGTGGGTTCCAAGGCAGCGAATCTATCCCCGAGAAGCTGCTGAAACTTCTCGGTGCCCGCCATGATTTGGATTGGATTAGGTCGGAGCGTGGACTTCATCAGACGGTTTCTTTCAAGCTTTAAGTTGATATTCAGAGTGCCTCGGAGCATTCGGTGATCAGATCCGGTGTTGAACCTGTTGATCACTGAGACATCTCTGAATATGTGCTTGCTATCCGTCATGATAAAGTCGATCTCATTTTTTGTCACAGTGTCGGGGCTTTGCCATGTCCACTTCCGCTGGGGCTGTTTCTTAAAGAAGGAGTTCATTAAGAACAGCCCCTCTTTTTCAAGGAAGTTGACAAGCATTTGCCCCCTGTGATTCCTAACTCCATAACCATGCGGGCCTATTCGGGATTCGTTGCCAGTCTGGATTCCCACCTTGCCGTTAAAGTCCCCCATAACAACGTTGAAGTGAGCCTTAGTGGTGTTGTGTAAGGCTTTGGATATGTCTTCGTACATATCCTCCACTTCATCATCCGGGTGTGCCGAGGTCGGTGCGTAGACCTGAATTACCTTCAGGCTATACCGCTTGGATAGCCGAAGGATCAGGTACGCTACCCTGGTCGACACACTGGAGATTTCTTGAACGTTGTTAGAGAGGGCCTTATTGACGAGGAAACCTACGCCACCCTGGGATGTTTTATCACCCTCGCGAAAGTAGAGAAGATGGCCCGAGTCTAGGGTTACGGTGTCCTCCCCCTCTCTACGGACTTCACACAACCCTAGAACATGCCATTTAATGTTCTCTAACTCCACTTCCAACTGCGCTAGATGATTGTCAAGCCTCAGAGTGCGTCCGTTGTACGTTGCCAGGGTCAGTTTCGATACTGTGTGGTAGCCTGCCGGCCGGTGATTCTTAGCACCCCCTGCCCCGCCGTTACCATGGCTGCTACCATAGCCAGGAATAGCGAGGCGGCCGGGTACTGGGGGCCATTTTTTGGCTTGTTTCTTCATTTGGGGGTAATGCCCATAATCCCCACGCTGGGCATGCGGGTTGGGGATCGCAGTTTGGTGAAGGAGTTGTTCTGCGGGGGCGCTGCTGCCCACCCCCGGTGTGTCCCTTAGTCGCCTCTTACGACACCCACGGGAAGAGTTGGGGTGATGCTATTCTAAGCCGGCACCACACGGCAATTACTACTAATTATTATATTATATTATTATAATTATTACTAACTTAACTAATAAAAATGCGTTTTTTATGTATTTCGTATGGAAGTTTATCCCACAAAAACAATGGGTAAAAGCCTAGACTTGTCAATAATTTAATTAAAAGATTGGTTAAAAGTGAGTTGCAAAATCGGATTAGGTTTGTCTGCAAGATAAGTATTTTGCATTTTCGAATTAGGTTAAAAATTCACCTTGGAGGCGTTTGTAAATGAACGTGTTCATTTGTGTACACTTCATTGTTGAATTTAGACTGAACTCTCGCTATAAAACGGTACTTTATTTTGTGCTTTGTATAAAAAACGTGTAACTATTAACGAAATCATCATTTTAAAAGTAAATGAGAAAACAGTTTCAAATACAACATCTTTTTAAATACATCCCTTTATCCTGAACCAATATCATTTTATAGGTAAATAGGTATTACGTGATCTCGTGTTTTTATTAGTATCACTTATGTCATAGATATCGTAGATAAAATATCGTCAAATAGACAGTTTGGTCTTGGATTTTTATAAATTGAAAAGCCCCAGGACGGAGGGCGTCCTCCCCAAACCCAAACAGTAACCTCGGAAAAAAAAATCTCATAGATAACGTAGTTACTGAGGCTTACTGTAAACAACAGAACCATAAATATAAAAAGTTAAAATATATGGTAAATCCCTTTAAACCAAATTGAATTACATACATCATAAGTTAATGTATTCTTCAGCTTAAATTTATTTTCCTTACGTGATCTTCGCCGTATTATACAAAAAATATGATTTATACCGTATGAAACTTGGTCCCAATTCGTATTATGAAAACATTACTTTATTGCATTGTTGTATTTTTATGTAGGTATATTAGTCATCAAGTACCCTTATCACAAGCACATGATGTTGTGTGGATTGTCCAGCTTTATTTTTTTATACTCTAGTTCATTCACCCCTTTATGCTGCTGCTATTCCGCTGATATCAGGACCGAGAATTGAATTTTTATTCAATAATGTAGCCCTCGAAGTAATTCTGCAAATCTTTTTAAACAAGTGTAATAAAAGATTCCTATGAAAGCTTTGGAATCGGAGTTTAAACTGTGGATGCGACATGGATAATAACATTGGTTTTTGTGTCTTTGTTGATATTATGATTTCGAGGAGACTCAATAAATATAGACATATACAGTACAGTACATAAGTTGGTACAAATAGAGTCGTAGGTGTGGTATGAGATGTATGCTATTTACTTACCTACGTACCGTCCGTAGGCTGTAGATATATAGGTAAAGTACAATCATGATGAAAGAGTACATCAAAGATATGCCCATACCTATCCACAAAGGAAAGGAAACAGCCGTTGCTCCCATAATTTTCTAAACGGTAAATCCATTTTAGCTGACTTTATCACCATTACAATTCCAAATAGATACTTAAATAAAGCATAATGGTTATTATTATTTGCCTTCCCCCTTTACTCGTAATATAACCACCGCTTTCCTCGTAATGGTAGTAGATACCTAGGGTAAAGTACGAGTAGACGAGAAATATACGAAATATCTACGTACCTTGCTTGAAAAAACTTAATAATTTAAAATGTGATAGCAATTTTTGTTGGGTAATTTTCTCTGAAAGACAGCTAGACAACAGCAGCTTGGTCGAATAACTTGGCGTACAGGGTATGAAAACTGCTTTCAAAAGCGTAAATTAATATGAAATCGTCCGGTTATCATTCCGGAATACACCTACCTACCCGTATACAGCCATAATATAGCCTAAAACAAATTTAAATTAAATTTTAATAAAAAAATCCGTGTTGAGAAGTTGGTTTGGCGTTTAGGTTTTTGGTTGTTTGACGATGCGGTACGTTTCACCACTGTGGTGATAGTCACCACCTTACCCCACCCCTTTTGCACTTTATGTAAGGGATGCCATGATGCGTTATTTCGTTTTCTTGATGAGTTGTAGTCATCTGAATCAACAATGATCCCGATCTCTACTAAAATTATAAATGCGAAAGAACTTTAGGGGGGGGGGGGAGTTTTATCGAAATTTATATTTTTTTATCTTTAAAACTACGCAACGGATTTTGATGCGGTTTTTTTTAATAGATATGTAGATTGATTGAAGAGGAAGGTTTATACGTATAATAAAAGCGTGCGAAGCCGGGGCGGGTCGCTAGTAAATTTATAAACATTCACGATTCATGTTCTAACTATAAGTATTTATTTATTTAAATTCATCTAAAGTTGTCAGTCATAAGTTTTAGTACGTTATGATATCTTTTGAATGTTATTAGTTTTTCATATTGTTTCTTTGTCTTGATCACCATATTTTTCAGATATTCATTAGATTAGGCGCCCAGATATGGTCCGTCAAATGACTTATACATATATAAAACGTTAAATGTATTGACACTTATGAATTCGTTAACACTAGAAAGACCAAGGCGGTCAATTTGACCGCACGGCGATTTCCATCTTAAATATTTTACAAACTATGTTTTTGTTTCTTTTCATATTTTATGACTTTTCCTAATTTGCTATTGTTAGGATAAATCAATAAAAATAAATATTAAAATATATGTGGTTTATGAGATTACTTTACAAATACCTACTAAGACCGAACACCGTCAATTTGACGGCATATAAAGCCAGCCGATATGAATAGTAAATAACGATTTCTTGAAACTTATAAAGGTACTTTTGTTTTATTTATGTTTGATTCTGAAGTATGTTGGTAACAACAGACAGACAGTAATGTCTAGCTTGTTTATATAAGACTTAGTAAAGCGTGCAAAAACCGCTGATTTGTAGAGGTATCCGTACTACAAGATATGAAACTTTTGTAATGAAAACAGAGACCGATTCAACCCTAACTGTCAATCAAGGAAAACTAGGAAAAATGTTTATTATTTTGAGTAGGTACTGCACTCCAACGTGAGCATAGGAACCGTCAAAAAAAGCTGCCTGAGACAGTATAATTTTATAATGAAACGCAATTTGGTGTAGACATCATCAATCAAATGGCATGTGAGTACACCGTAAGAGCTGGAAGTCGGAGATGGCCTTATCAGGCTTTTTCACAATATACTTGATTTAGCAGCTCTATACTCAAGGATTATACATCGAAAAGTCACAGGAATAAAAAAAAACTCAGTAGTATTTTATCCTTCAACTTGTGAGCGATCTACGTGCAGAGCATGTGAAGAAAAATCTACTTCAACTATAGTACATCTCCAGGACAAGAAAATAGTTCTGAAATGAGTGTATGTTTTACTACAAACAATAAGAGGTGGAAATGTCAAGTCAATCGTAATTGTAAAAAAATAAAACCTGCCAAAACTGCATAATTTGTAAAAGAAAACTGTTTGTAGAAAATGTACGAAAAAATTAAAAGAAACTATTATTATTATTTGAAGTGATAAAATAGTTTATTATTAATAAAGAAATAAATTGACAGTATTTTTATTTTATTTTAATGTAATATACGAAATAATTTAATAAGTATTCTGACTGAATCTCTAGTACCGTCAAATTGACCGCTGCGGTCTTTGAAGGTATAGTATGAAGCCAGGCCCTTCTAGTGTTAAATGTATTGGCGCTTCCGGTTGCCGAACAGTGAACACTACAGAACAACTTATCCGTCGAAAACAATTGCAAATCATTGGTTTTTCAACGCTTTGAAGACATTTGCCGTAGTAATCAGAAGTTAGGTGGCCTAAAACACTGTGGTGAATAAAAATAGTGAAGATAATCGTGAAAACAAAAGGAAAAATCATCATTCTGGAGTTTACATTTGAGGTTAGTTTGGCTGCAACTTCAACTTCTTTATTTGTTGGCGCGACTGACGAACAGTATTAGTGACAGTGACGTACGTGAACTCAAGCGACGTCAAAAGTCAAAGTCACGTCAAAAAGGTACGCGCCGGTGTTGCCACTACTATACAAAGAAAAAGCTCCGAAATGGAGGAACAATTCCAAATACTTTTTGACAAAATGAAAATCGAGATGGAAAAACAAACAAATTCAATATTTGAAAAAATGAATGAAAAATTAGAACCACTGATAGAAGATAACAAAATTATGAAAAATAACATTGAAATGTTGGAAAAGAAGATTGAATATTTAGAGAAAGATACGAAAATTAATAATATCTTGTTTTTTGGTTTGGAAGAAAAAGAAAAGACAACTCAGGAGTTATTACAACGTGTACAGGAAATTATTAAACGAGATTTAAAGATAACTTTGGAATCAAGAGATGTATCAAAGATTCATCGTATCGGTACCAACAAAGAAAACAAAACACGACCTATACTCATTGTCTTTGCAAACACCTGGAAAAGAATCGAGATATTAAAAAACAAAAAGAATTTAAAAGAAGGATACATCACCGAAGATTTTCCAAAGGAAGTATCTGAAAAACGAAAGGAACTGATACCGAAGCTAATAGAAGAACGCTCGAAAGGCAAATTTGCATACATAAAATATGATAAATTAATAGTTAAGGAGGCAAATTTTACCAAAGAAACAAGAAAAAGGGACCTTTCAACTTCGCCAAAAGAACAGAACCAGGCCAAAAAGTTAGTGAGTAACTCTTCAGCAATAAAAGAAAGTAGGAAGAATGCTTTCGATATGATGAGACCAAAAGCAAACTCATTTTCGAATACAAAACCAAACCAAAACAAGTAGCAACTAAACATCAGCAACCAGAAGCAGAACAACCCCAATCCGGCTGGTCCCCGTGGGGTTGTCAGACCAACACCCCCTAGAAAGCAATCCTTAAGAAAAAATAGAAACATAAAAATATACGTCGCAACTTTAAACGCCAGAACGCTCATGACAGATAACAAACTAGAAGAATTGGAAGAAGCCATAAGATTTATAAAGTGGGATATAATCGGTCTTTGTGAAGTAAGAAGAATAGGAGAAGAAATAAGAGAATATAATGAATTTATCTTTTACTTCTACGGTGAAAAACAAGGTATATACGGAGTAGGTTTCCTAATAAAAAAACATCTCAAGGACAAAATAATCAGCTTTCAAGGAATATCAGAGAGAATTGTTGTTCTCAATATACAATTGCCTGAATTTAAACAACCATCAACGATTATCCAAGTCCATGCACCTACAGAACAAGATACGAAGATAGCGAAAGATAAATTCTATAAGAATCTAACAGAAGTACTGCAAAATACAAACAAAAATATAATCCTGATGGGAGACCTTAATGCCAAGGTAGGCAAAAAATCTAATACTGATGAATTTGTATTAGGTGAATACAGCAGTGGAGAAAGGAATGACAACGGACAACGACTTATAGAGTTTTCTTTTGCAAATAATCTTAAAATATTGAACAGTTTTTTCAAAAAAGGAAATAATAGAAAGTGGACATGGATGTCTCCAAACGGCAGAGTTAGAAACGAAATCGATTTTATCTTGACCAGAGAAAAAAATATATTTAGTGACGTCGATGTTGTAAATAACCTAAATTTTAACACAGATCATAGAATGGTAAGGGGCGTTGTACAATGTAAAAATAATATAGCAAGAAAATATTCTACCCCATCAAGTACAAATACAATGATAACATCGCCTATACCACAAAGTGAACTAATCAAATTACTAATGTAAAGTATGATCTAATGGAGGTAGCGCTGATGAACGTAAAAAAATTGCAAACTAAAGCAGACAAGAAAAGTAAACTAGGAGAAGAAACAATACAATTAATGAATGAAAGGAATATAATGTTGAAAAACCGACAAGAGAACCGTCAAAATATCATGAAGATTAGCAAGAACATCCAAGCATCTATACGAAAACACAGAAAATCAGAGAGACTGAAGGTGTTAAAAGAGCAAATCGAAAATACAGGAGGGATTAAAAAAGGTTTAAAGCAATTAAAAGAATACACACAATGGATACCTCACATGAAGAACAAAAACAAGAAAAAGACAAACAAAAGATCATCTATATCAAAAATTGCGACAGAATTCTATGAGAGACTTTACACGGAAACAGACAAAACAACATCAATAGACACAGAAAACGAGACTTATGAAGAAGAAGCACCTTTAATACTAGAATCTGAAGTAATTAAAGCTATAAAAACACAAAAAATTGGCAAAGCAACTGGAGACGATAATATTTCAAACGAAATACTGAAGGATACCATGAACGTTATATCTAAACCTGTGATGCAATTATTCTGGCTACTGAACAAATACCAAGTCAATGGACGAAATCAACCATTGTCCTGCTACATAAAAAAGGAGATAAAAACGAAATAATTAATTACAGACCCATAAGTCTTATGTCCAATCTTTACAAAGTGTTCTCAAAAATAATACTGGGCCGAATAACGAAACAATTAGAAGAAAACCAACCTAGAGAACAAGCGGGGTTTCGCGCCGATTACTCTACCATCGACCATATTCACGTTGTGAAACAAATCATCGAAAGACATAATGAATATGGCCAACAATACAATATGGCATTCGTTGACTATAATTAGGCTTTCGATTCCTTGAGTCATAAATACATCTGGAAGACACTTAAAAGCCAGGGCGTAGAAAGAAAGTATATAAACATTTCACGAGAAATATACAAAAAATCCACTGCAAAGATCCAACTTGAACAGCAAGGAGAAGAATTTAGTATCCCGAAGGGAGTTCGGCAGGGTGACCCGCTTTCACCGAAACTATTCACGGCAGTGCTAGAGAACATATTTAGAAATTTAGATTGGAAAGATTTCGGAATAAATGTAAACGGAACAAACCTCAATCATCTTAGGTTCGCTGATGACATTGTTATATTCGCCAAAAGCCCAGATGTCCTACAGACTATGTTACAGCAACTAGATGTAGAAAGCCAGGAAGCCGGCTTGTCAATGAACCCAGCGAAGACTAAATTGATGACAAATGGAATAAAGGAGAAAATAAAAATAGGACAAGAAACTATTGAATACGTAGATGAATATATTTATTTGGGACAATTAATATCAATAAAAGACCAACACTCGAAGGAAATTGAAAGAAGAATAAGTAACACCTGGAAACGTTACTGGTCTCTAAAAGAAATAGTAAAAAATTAAACGGTACCAATGTCCATAAAAAGCAAACTGTATGACATATGCATTTTACCATGTCTCACTTACGGATGTCAAACTTGGCCTGCTACCAGCAAAAGCTACCAAAAACTAATAGTTTGCCAACGCAACATGGAACGAAGCATGCTTAATATACGCCTTCGTGACAGATGGACAACATCAAAAATAAGAAAGAGAACAAAAGTAAGTGATGTTCTCCTACAAATTAAAAAACTAAAATGGAACTGGACTGGCCACATTATGCGAACAAATAAAGAAAAGTGGACAAAAGACGTAATGGAGTGGTATCCCAGGAATGGAAAAAGACGAAAAGGACGTCAAAACAAAAGGTGGGAAGATGACCTACCAAAGGGATGGAGAAGGTTAGCTCGTGATAGAGACGGGTGGAAAAAACTAGGGGAGGCCTATGTCGAAGGACAACCTGACCATATACTGTTTGATGAAGAATGTTAGTTATTATTTTCTAGATTACATTAAAATTAAACGTAAATTAGTTTTAAGTAGTTATATGATACATTTTTATAATTGGTCAGTGAATAAAGGCTATTTCTATTCTATTCTATTCTAGATTGATTGAAGAGGGAGGTTTATACGTATAATAAAAGCGTGCGAAGCCGGGGCGGGTCGCTAGTAAATTTATAAACATTCACGATTCATGTTCTAACTATAAGTATTTATTTAATTAAATTCATCTAAAGTTGTCAGTCATAAGTTTTAGTACGTTATGATATCTTTTGAATGTTATTAGTTTTTCATATTGTTTCTTTGTCTTGATCACCATATTTTTCAGATATTCATTAGATTAGGCGCCCAGATATGGTCCGTCAAATGACTTATACATATATAAAACGTTAAATGTATTGACACTTATGAATTCCGAACGAAATCGTCAATTTGGTAACTTCTGTATCTTTTGTCAAAATGGCTAAGCGTCCACTGGTCCCCTTAAAGATTGTAGATTTGCCCTACAAATTTGATCTTCCCTGTACAAATAAATTAGAATCTGAAATCAGAATACTTTTTATGCCCTAATCCAAGGCAAGCCATCAAGGTTTTCACCGCTAGTAATGACTAAATTCAAAAGAATTAAAACATGTAAAAGATCTTGAGAAAATAATGCAAGACAATTATTTACTCCTGTATGTGCCAAGTACTAAATCTCAAACTTAATCTGAACTAACGCTCCCTTATTAATTAACTTTCTGTTTGAGTTAGATGGGTAATTATGACTCCAAGAAAATTTATATCACAATGAATGTTAATTTTAAACGTAAATAAATTTAATTAATATCTGCCAGTGAAAGCTGTCATAAATTCGATACATAAAATTCCCAGTACATAATATTTTGATTTTGAAGTTTATTCCAGCACAGACATAATAACATCTACCTATGTCTGTGTTTTCCAGTTAGAAAACAAAAAAATTTAAATCATAAATAGCTATTTGCATACCAGTTGCTTATTCCTACAAAAACGAAAAAATAAAACCATTATCGTTAAGTTACAACCACCTCCATCCCCTACACACGGATTACTGCAAAGCATTTGTTGGAATTGAATCCGGGACAGGATCGGTTTTACATTAAATGCAAAACCGAAATCAAATTTTGTTTCTGTTTTGGTTGAGACAACGGAATAAAATAGGAACCCAGGCAAAAACAGGTTTCCCAACCAGAAGTTTCTTTGAAAAACTAATATGCCTATCGGCCCTGGAGGCAGACAATAATAATTTTTAAGCATTATTTTAAAAGCATTGTGTGTATCTCATACCTATCATTTAAAGAACTTGTGTATAATAAAAAATAAACATCTATAAACCGGTACTGTAAAATAGGAATAACGAAAAATTATCAGCATGTCGCGTCGCATCATTCAAATTATGACATTTTACATAATCAGTAGGTACACCTTCCGATAAATGTATACATAGCTAAGTTTGAATTTACCTTAAATTTCTATAGTTTTTCGAACTTTAGGATTCCTTCCACTTTCGTGGTAAAAAATCTCCCAAAAAGGCCTTCTTTTTTGAAAAATATCCCAGTCCTGTGTAGAATATTATAGGCCGGAACCTTTGTTTCAAATGCTCACCCGCGGTCTTTAATTAATTAATTCTGCAAAGTACCAGGGAACACGTGCCTAATCCCAATTTAAAAATTTAGTTGAATGTATGGAGCCGTATAAATCTCTGGATTCAAAGGCAAAAAGGTCACACTTTAGGTTAATCCCGGTAAGTAAACGATTTTACGATCATCATCCAAATCTACAACCTTTATAACGCACTTTTCCTGGGTTTAAGATAGTTTGGGGAAAATTATATTTTGTCTGCTGCTAGACCAATCCAGATCTTGCCAAAAATTTAAGTTTCGATTTCAAGTGCTCTTAGTAAAAACTTTGTATAGTATTTTTATTAACTTTGCACAGTTGAGCCGCCTAGTGTTTTCCATTCATGATCCTTTTAACGGAACGTAAACAAATTCTCAACCTCTTTCAAATGTCTTCAAGCCTTTGTAGTACTCAATAAAGACATTGATTTCTTACCCAATTTCTAAATAGGAGCTTTTTAAAGACGATTTCATTTTCACGTACCTAATGACTGAACCTTAGCCACTTGGGTCCCTTCAGCCTTAAATTTAACCTGAAAAATTACTTTTTGCGAAAGTTTTCCAGAGAAAAGTTTTACCATTGCGATAAAACCGACATAAATCAGATTGTAAAATAAAGAATTTATGCATCCAACGTTCGGAATTACAATGAGCCATTTTGATGTAAGAATGTTTTTATGAAACAGATGCGAAAGTTATTTGAGAGATGAGTTGAAATTTTATTAAATCCAACAGGCAACGTAATTCTTAAAAGTTATGGACAAATTACCTTTGGCAAATTCATAGTTATGTGATTAAATGACCAAAAAAGTGCTTTTGATTGATTTAAGACTTATCCTTTCGGAAAACCGCGTGTGCGGGCAGCGCCAACGGGCGAATGTGGCGATCTTTAGCGGAGGCCAGCAGTGAACGTCGTTTAGCTGAGATGATGATTATGCATTCTTTTCCGCTTTCAAGTTTTGGTTCACTGCGTAAGTAGGTATAACCAGACTATAATGTGCAATCTCGAGGCATCCGGCTTTTAGAATGCCAGTAAATATATGAAATTAGCTGTTTTTGGGGCTGAACAAAAAAAATATACAGGCCATATTAATAATATATTATCATGTTAGGTACTTTAATATTTACGTCAATTCTGTTAAAAATCAAATTATTTCAATTTATAAATCGTCCTAACTATGTAGACAAGAACGGAAGATAATAATATCCAGAAGTTGTTGTCTTTGTTACAGCGCTAACCCTATCGAATCGCAGATTCGAAGTCCTAAGTCGTAAACAATGCTTACAACTTAACTACGATTTAATTATAAAAATCTATGATTTGATAACATCTGCAGCATGGGAATATATATAGGCCGTGTTATTCAGGAAGAAAAAAATGAGAGAACTGGATGGTACAGCAGATGCGATTGATAATTTTTTTTCCGGGTATCTGGAACATCTGCTTTATATAGAGTATCACAGTGGTTATTTTAATTAATGTCCCAAAAGAGAGACCCAATATGAAATTTGAGTACAACCGTTATTCTTTATTGTTGCGTATCAAAAATGTCCCAAAAGTGAAACATAATATGCAACAGATTGAAAACGTAAAATGATATCTAATGATTCAAATATGAAATGTGTCTTTAATTCCCGTTTGTTGACTTATTTCGTGTCTGTTTAGTTGTATTCGATTTTATAAAGATATATAATGATAAGAAATTTGACATTTAAGTTATTTTACAAGGCACTTAGCAGTCGCTCTATGGGTATAGCTTAGCTTGGTAGGAATTGTTTTATTCTAATAGTGGTACATAATCTTTTCCCTATCTTTGGATAAATTAAATTCAAAGAAGATGTAAATTAAGTATATCCTAATAAGCAAAGGTAGAGCTAATCTAAATATTAAAAAAACTTGTGATCCCCTTCGTCAGCTGATTGATCGGTGATTATGGGACTGATTATCGGTGGCTTTGTCAGTTAACCATTTTAAGAGCAGGATGGCTTGAGATAAATAGATACGCTCGTTCTATCAAACGTCGTCGCAATCTAAATCCTTCAATGGTTTGGACCAAATTCGTGTGACATCGTTTTATATGTATTCATGCTTCTCTGAGTCGTAAAAAGATCAACAAAAGAGAAGACGCACGATAAAATTGTTCAAACTCGCGAGTAACTTCTTTTGAACAATGCCAACAGCGTCAAAGTTCGTACATTATGAAGCAAAGTGTAAAATTGTCGGGACCCTATTCACAAATTTGTATTTAAAGCTTAGAAGAAAGATTTATCGCATGATGTTTTCAACAAAATCTTGAAGTCCCAAGGACATATTATGGGTAAAGGAATTTAATTGAACTTGGTTAGCAAGGGCTTTTTAATTTAATTTTCGTCCAGGAATATAAGTTTCACTGATATTCACATAGAATATTTTGCTCAATTTAATAAGTCAAACCGCTGAAGGCAAACAAAATGAGAGAAATTGTGAATATGGGGAAATCCATGTGAACTCAACCCTGATTCCAAGGCTTTCACGGTCTGTAAACTATTTTGCTTAGTAATCGCACCATTGACAACTTTGCTTCATACGGGACTGGAATTTGCTTTGGAATTTATTTGATTTACGTCATGATTTATTTATTGAATTATAACATCACTAACTCAACGTTAAAACTTAGAAGTGCGACCCACACAGAATATTTAAGATATGAAGGAACCTAGCGCACATTGGAAAGTCCCTTTTAGTGTTGTTTGGGTGTTAAATGAAAAGGGGTTCTCACTGCAAAGCTTAAGCTGAATAATTAAAACGGTTTGCTGAAAAGATTGTGTAAATGGAATTATTATCAGAGGACAGATCAGGGTTGCCTACTAATAACAATGACGGTTTGTATGGAACCTAACAATTCTTTGGCCGAAGATTTAACCATGATTTGATAATAAAATGCCTACTGTTTGTAGTAGAGATAGTTCGTAGTGATAAGGATCTTATTAGTTTATTTGTTGTTCTGTTTGGTGTTTATTATTTAAAAGATGATGAAGTCCACCGAGCCGATTTAAGGCTACGGCAACGAAGAGCTACTTAACGAGAAAACTAGCCAAGTGTACAAGATTTGATTACAGATAAACGATTTGTCACGTACATAGTCTATTTGCTACAAAATCTTCCAATTTATTCACCTAGCGCTACAGCTATACGGGCACGAAAAACTTTGCTACGGCTGAAGGAATACGTACATAATCCAATGCGGTAGAGCATTTCTCATGTGAAACGTTACGTGCCCGCAATAAATAGAACATTCTCATGCATGTGTCCCGTCGGGCCGGCATACAATAATCGTTATTGTATGCATTGCCAATTTATTTTTTATTGCTTTAATCTTGCGGAGTTTAGCAAAATTTTAAATGGATGATAAATCACTTTGTTATGTTTGGATGGGCATGATATTTTTAAGTCAAGGCTCGTTTAGCCAGCCTTTTCAGTGGCAGCGTAAGCATCGACACCTCCTCAGCTCTTTCTCAGAACGTGGATGGAGGAATCGTACCATCATAAGAACTTACTTGAAAAAGGGCCGCAGCTGTGAATGTAGTGAGCTTATGCGTGCGGCCACTTGAAGCAAGTTGTACGATAAAACTGCTGTTTACTGACCGTCCGTGAACAGCTTGCCGGCGTTGCTGCATGGACAGCAGATTTGAGGCAAAAGTTTGCAAGAGTGTGAGGCTTAGGTAAAGTGCGAGCTCTTCTTTAGTCTTTAAAGCTTTTAATCGCATCATTCAAACAAAATTGGCGATAGAAGGACATGTAGGTTTCACGTAGTAGGTAAACACGTAATACATTCATGTACACATGTATGTATAATTTGTACGTAGTTACGGTAGAGCCGTTAGTGTTGGTAATTCAGAACATTTAAGTTTCAACCCCCAGTGGCGATAGCTATAAAGCCCATAATTTAGTATGTAGAACCATATTGCGGTCAAGTTCTACGCCTCGGTGATATAAAATTGTTTTGATGAATGAGTAGGTTGATATTGTAAAGGAAAGGTTTTTGCAATTTTGTTACCCAAACTGGACATATCCTTTTTAAGCAAAACGAAATAAAATAGTTTAAGTTAATAGAAAAGTTAAGTAGGTAATTTTCCAATGGAAAATACTTATACAAACAGCCAAATGAAGAACTATCACTCTTTTCAATGAAAACTTCCAGTACAACAGTAACAACGGACTGGCGTTGGCGGAGTACGCTCACACGTCGACAACGTTGAGCTATGTAACCTTATCGAGCAAGCCACGCATGTATCAATGATGTCAATTCATGCGTAGCGTCTCCGTGGGTTGCAGTGGACACTGCCTCATACATTTTCTTACAGAGCGAAGTCTAATACACGTGCATAGACTCTCCGCGCGCCACGGTGGGCCCGCGCCTTTATACAGGGTCTCCCAACCGTTTTGTTTTAATTAAAACGCGGTCTGCATTAATGTTGCTAGTGTTCCGTACACCCGCGGGAGGTGCCGGAAACTATTGCTGTTTACTGTAATAGCATGATAATGGAGCTTCATTATTACTAAGATTACGAATAAATAAACGAATAATGAATGAGGGGATGAAGGGGATCCGTCCTATGCTGAAAGAGCAGATTATACATAAATTTTGATTATTTGTGTTCCTGATTTTACGAGTAGGTCTCGGTCGCAGAAATTAATAGAACTTGGCTCAATTTGAACTATCTTTCTCTTGTAATTATATCTGTAAAAGTCGCGGTGACAAATGATCACTAAATCAAAACACCCATCCCTTAACGATTATATGAATATTTTTATTGTTATACCTTATCTACCAAAAACACTGACTGAAAAATCAGCATAATAAAACAGTTTATCTCTCCATGGCACACCAGAATGGTGCACAATAGTAGCAATGATGACTCAAGTATCAGAACTGGATGTATCGTGGTAGCTGATTGTTTGCCAAAGTAATTACGCTTATATTGGAGTAATGTCAATGGCCCCTCGTAAAGTTTTAATCCATTCATTGACCAACCAGTTCACCAGCCCGCCAGTCTCAACACGTTTACGTGCGTCACTTACGCTAAAAGTATTAAAGTTGTGGAAATTACTACAAAGACATAGATTAAGAATGTTCTACGGCGTAGCAAGTTCTACGACTTAGCAAGTTCTACGACGTAGCAAGTTCTACGACGTAGCAAATTCTACTACATAGCAAGTTCGACAGCATGTTCTACGACGTAGCAAGTTCTACGACGACGTAGCAAGTTCTATGACGTAGCAAGTTTTACTACATAGCAAGTTCTACGACGTAGCAAGTTCTACTACATAGCAAGTTCTACGATGTAGCAAGTTCTACTACATAGCAAGTTCTACGACGTAGCAAATTCTCTACGGCTGCTTACATTATTCTTTCACTAAAATGTTGCACCAACCACTCGGGTTCTATCCGTGGTTTCAGTGTGCCGACATTTATATACTGATTAAGTTATTTTCTTTGTGAGACTCAAATTCGCTAAACCTATGTTACCATACTTGTAGTTTTGATATGAACCTGAAAACTTTACATACACTACATACGCTACGCTTACGACTGCTATAGATATGGATCAGTTGAGAGACCTCTAGACTGTTCGCAATCTTCTATAGCTAGCTCAATTGTTTCAATTATGCATATAGATACTAGATTTAATTTGTTTATATTCATAGATTGACATTTTTAATAAAGCTCTTACATATTGTAACATTTGTTCTTGTTTTACTGACATACATATGATGATGCAATCGACATAAAATCCTACTAATATTAGGTCCTTACATATGAAATTGGCGTTTTTCGTACTGGCCACTTTAATCACAAATTTCTCCTCTTTGGTAAGGAATTCCAAATTCAAATTTGTACAGCTATAGACTCATGTATTTGTGCTTTGATGATCGTCATTCATTTGTTTTTTTTTCTTCTGTTTTTTTCTGTTTGCGTCACTCATTTTACAAAATGGAAAACTTAAAATATCGCATTATTTACGAGTACGAGTTCCGCCGTGGCACTAGTGCTGCGGAAACAACTCGAAGGGTGAATGATGTGTATGGCGGTCGTGTTGCAAAAGAAAACACAGTTCGTTTTTGGTTCCAACGTTTTCGTTCTGGAAATTTCGACTTGCAGAACAAGCCCCGTGGACGGCCTGAGACTCAAGTTGATAATGAAGAGTTGAAGGCTATTGTGGAAGCGGATCCATCGCAAACCACGTCCGAGTTAGCTGCAGGCTGCGGTGTTAGTGATAAAACTGTTTTAATTCACTTGAAGCAAATTGGGAAGATTAAAAAGCTTGAAAGGTGGGTACCTCACGAATTGACTGAAGCAAACCGGCAAACGCGCGTCGACTACTAAATTAGAAGAGCTTCAATTGGAAAGTCTAAGACATCCTCCGTACTCCCCGGACCTTGCTCCAACAGATTACCATTTTTTTCGAAATTTGGATAACTTCTTGCAAGGGAAAAAATTCAACTCCGATGGGGCAGTCCAAATCGCCTTCAAAGATTTTATTGATTCCCGTCCGACTGGTTTTTTTAGTAAAGGGATCAATGAACTACCTATAAGATGGCAAAAGTGCATAGAAAATAATGGTTCATACTTTGATTAATTAAATATATTATAGTAAAAAATATTCGACTTTTTGTTCCTCCCATACAAAACGCCAATTTCATATGTAAGGACCTAATATTAGAAACGCAAAAGTTTGTAAGTATGGATGTTTGTTACTCTTCCACGCTAAAACTACAGAACGGATATGGATGAAATTTGGCACAGTGATAGATTATAGTCTGGAATAACACTTAGGCTATATTTTATCCCGGAATTCCCACGGGAACGGGAATTACGCGGGTGAAACCGCAGGGTGCTGCTAGTACGAAGTAAAACATGATACGCTAATGAAAAACATGCTACCAATGAGCCATACTCGTGATTTGTATTCGATAGCGCTCGTTGAGAACATGATCCAATAGTGTCATTCCGATGACGCAGGCATGAAGTAGAATATACTGTTTTAAAGGCACAAAAGAATATTTTTTATTATTAGATATTTGCTTAGTTTCTTCCTAATATAAAAAAATGAAAGCTGCAATTCGTTTTTACTAACCGGTCGCCCATATTTACATTAAATACATAAATCTATATATATAAAAGAAAGTCGTGTTTGTTACAACACTTATAACTTGAGAACGGCTGGACCGATTTTTATGATTTTTGTGTTTTTGGATTTGTCTTCGTCGGGAATAGCATATTATGTATAAAAATATGATATTTGACAAATAAATAAATTTGCCCGCGGGCGACGCTGCGGGGCGCAGCTATTATTATATTAAATGAAAAAGTCTCTGTGAATGTTTTATAAGTAATCTCCGATTTAAATCTAATTTGGTATGTAGATAGCTTAGGACCTAGAATAACACATAGCCTATTAAAATTTGGAAATTTTAACCTCTGTCCTTGGTTTGATTCACTCAAAACTTGGTATAAATAAACTGCAAAGTAAATAATTCGACATTTAAGTATGTTTTATTTTTACAAAATTGCGGGATGCGTGCAAAAAAATTATTAAATTTGACAAATCAATTTCTAGGCAAAGCCGCGGCGCGCAGCTAGTTAAAAATAAAGCGTACGTAATTCATCTGTGACTAATTCCTGCATTTTTCACGAGATTTTCTGAGCTTAGTGAATGATAAATTCATTTTCTCACAACCAACTTCATGCAGCCCCGCTTTTAATTACCGGGGCGTTTTAGGAACCTCCCTTAGATACATTTTTAATTACATACAAAGAATTTATTCAATTATAATTTTAATCTCGTACAAGACTCATTTCAAGGAATTTTTCTAAAGATCGTTTAAGAATGATAAGTTATTATTAGCGAACGTTTGAAGAAATATTTGTTCCTATTAATAAAGTTCTAAGTAACGAATACTTCATTTTTATAATATTTTATTACCAGATTTTGATACCAACAAGACCCCTAACTTCATTCAAAACTAGTTCAAAAGCGTCATAAAACTGAAGTAGATTTCACGATTAACAGAGTAATTTAACATGCAAACTTAAACTCTATTAACGGAATAACTAAAGCTTAATTGCTAGAACATACCATTACCCTGTAGCCCGCACAACAAGTTCCAAACTAAAATAACTAAATTTCTTGCATTCAAAGGCTTTTGAAATTTTTTGATGTTTTGTTTTTGAAAATGTGTCGTTTTCAATTACGTATTTTCTAAGTATTACTTTATACTTGGACCTACACTTTAACGGTTCACTGAAAAGGAATGTTTAGTTTATAGTTGTGTGTATAAATGATAAGCATAACATTGTTATTTTTATCTCTTATATACTACCAGCGACCATCCCGGCTTCGCACTGTTTTATTATACGTATAAACCTTCGACTTGAATCACTCCATCTATTAAAAAACAGCGTCAAAAGCCGTTTCGTAGTTTTGAAGATTTAAGCATACATAGGGACATAGGGACAGAGAAAGCGACTTTGTTTTATACTATGTAGTGATAATGTTCATATTTTATCGTTGCTATATCTTTGTAATACTTACCTGTCCTGACAAATGTAGTCAGGTACAAAAATGCCAAAAAAATTGTTTTTGACTTTATTTCACAGAAACTTTAATTTTTCCTGAATCATACTAACCAATATATGTATTTAATATTTACAATTATTCTGGCCCTAGGTAGAGCGATTGGATACGAATATGAAAAAAAAAAATCCAGTGTTACCAACAAACAAATGACAATTTCACTTTCAATAATATAGATTGGAAGATCTCCTTGTCTTCTCTTACTTGTAAGTTTAGCTCTGAGTAAAGTACCTACCAAACGTCTGAAACATTTCATATAATCCGGCCGTTACAACATGATACCGCACTTCCACAAACACATTTCCTCAACTGGGTACGAGTTAGTGCATAGTTAGTTTCTGCTTCTACTCACAAGCAATTACCTTTGATATGAGATAGCACGGAGACGTACACAGAAAGTGTTTTAATGAAACATCTCCACATCTCAAGCAAGCACCTCTTCTACACATGACAAGCTTTTCTACAAATGTGAAAGAAGACTAGAAAAGTTGAGACATTTCAATACGTAGGTACATGATTGTGCCCTTGATCCAATTGCTTCATTGATCGTTTCATTTATTGACCCGTAACTTTTATTCAATGGAATCACCACTACATAGTATAAAACAAAGTCGCCTTCTATGTCCCTATATTTAAATCCTTAAAACTACGCAACGGATTTTGATGCGGTTTTTTAATAGATAGAGTGATACAAGAGGAAGGTTTATACGTATAGTAAAACCGGGGCGGGTCTCTAGTTGTAAATAATTTAATAATCTATTTGACGCACAAATAATAAAATAATTTTATATTTCTTGTCTAAAATTTGGCTATTCGTAATATTATTATTAGAGCCTTGTAAGTTTGTTGTACAAGCGCTTGTTTATTACCAGAATATACTTCACTATTCCTTTCCAAGTTGCAAAGCTTGCATTGTGAACATGCAAATGTCATATACCCTAACTTGCCAAGTACGAGTTCCACATGCTTTAGTTTTCGTTATCAGTGTACTACAGATGAATAAGTAACGATCTTCTCAGTTTAAAACTACATAACTACAAGTAACTTTTTTCTGAAGAATTCTAGTGTGATATTGTAAACGTTAAAAGATGTTTTGCTTAGCGTACCTTAGTTTAAATGGGTTGATTCTGGTTTATTGTAAGAGTCAAAGTAGGGATAGCAAGAGAGTAAGAAAAGAAAGTCAGCTGTCTGTCATCTTCGTAAGGAATTAATATAATGATAGCTTTTCTTCGCCCTCGAAGGAGGAATATCATGGTCTGGGAAGATATTGAGGAGATATTGATTGGGGAAATCAATTATCACTTTATCTCTTATATTATTTTGTACTTATAGTTTAAAATTTGACTTGTCTAAGTGCTTATTTTGTAAGCCTAAAGAAATAAAGATATTGATTTACTTTACTTGATTAATCTTCAAATCGCTTTTTTCTATTTCGGTTATCCCATACGAACACAATATGGGATCGAAACAGAATGAAACGGCTGAGATGTATGAGAGTATGGTACATGTTCTTACTTTTCATCATCATTATCGCTTAAAATCAAGAAATGATAGTCTAATTTACAATGCATAGTGTGAATTTCTGTGTCTGTAACTTTGCATAAGTTACAGACACAAAAGTTCACAAAGGCCAGAGGAAGCTCACAGAGAAACTTTTAGAAGCATACTTACTTTTGAAACTTGAATAGCACTTTAACAAGTTCTATAGATATTTGACTTCATTTATCCACACTGATAAATAAATTAAATTTTTTTTTGTAGTTTCTTACTTTGCGGCTTTGCTCGTGCTTTTTCCATGGAAACGTTTAAAGGTCATTTCTATCCAATGGGAACTGCTTGAAGGGATATAAAGTAGCTTATGTTTTATTCCAGGTCTAGAACTATGTTTCTTGGTAGAAACATATAAAACAAAAGTGAATGTGTATTCTCTATTCAGGACGTTAGGTCCGTATTGAACGTTAGCGCAAAACACCAAAACAATTAGGGCAGACAGTACAGGCTTTTAGGAGTCCGCATCCAGTATTAATGAGGCATCACTGAGTGCGGTCAAGCCTTCGTTTAATTTCCGGCGTGCGTAACTCTCTGAGGTACTTTGATGCACAGCGGACTTAAGCCTTGGGCACACCAAAAGCAGTTGCAGTGCGGTAGCAGTGCGTCTACGTTAGTAAATAATGTAGTTATATGAGGGATGACACACTGAACAAACGCGGGCCTGCTGAACCTACCTGCTCCGCCACTGCGACGCGCACGCACTGCTCTTTGACAAAACACTTGGACGGGAGCAGCGCAGGCGCGGGGCGGTGGCAGCGCAAGCGCGGGGCCGCCGCAGTGAGCACGCGTTGTATTACTACAACTGACTTGTGACTAGTCACACCAGAGCAGTTGAGCGGGACAGACGCAGTGCAGTTTCCAAATGGTTGTAATTTTTTACAAATGTATCATGGAACCAAATGAAAAATTGATAGAGTTGGTGAGAAAATATAAATGTTAATATGATTTAAAGGTCAGAAAATAAGTATAGAACCGATCTTCAAAAGATTCTAATTCCCGACATAGGCTTTTCTTATTTATATCGTGAAGCCATATTCTTCATTTTTTACCTAAAGCTAGAAGCAACAACAGCTCCTCTTCGTCAGAGTCCGATCCGAACCATTCAACATCTTGCAGTGAACTGAGTGTGGCGATCGATACGACACACACAGCGCGGTTATAAAGCAGGAACCGCCTTTAAACTGCTTTCTGACTGCTCATGTTTCTGGTGTGACGTCAACCGCGGCGCAACTGACCTGCCCTGCTATGGAGCTGCGCCTGCCCTGCTTTTGGTGTGCTCAAGCCTTAAACGAACTAAAAAGTTACAAGGTTGGCAACACTGAACCATATAATATGTATTATGATTTAATGAATGATTGGGCTAGATTTGATATAATTCTTTCCTTTTTTAAATATTTACTCATTACTAGAAACCTTATCGAGGCTTTATTAGAAAGCATATAAAAAGGTTTTAATATATTTCTGTTCTTTGATTGCAATTTTCTTTGTCAAATAAGAGTTACCTTTTACAAATGTAACGTGACTAGGTTTCCGTTTTGGTATCTACGTCTATATTGAAAGTAACTTTTTCGCTATTGTTTACGACAATTCCATGCTTATCAAAAAATTTACATGTTTTACATGTATGACATTTGCAACTGGCTGCTCTACAACAGCGAGTTGAAAAACACTGTTACGTGGTTATACATTCTCTTTGAAAGCCGATACTAATTATTGAACTTATTATTATTACTAATAATAATAATAATAACAACTTGCTCTCCGATATGGCCTTACTGGTCCTGAAGTTCCATACTATAAGTACACACCGGCGCCAGTTCTCGAAAACAGCCGTGCCACGCTTTATTGGGACCGCTCTATCATTACAGACAGGACTATTCTTGCAAATAAGCCTGATATTGTACTGATAGACCGGTTAGAAAGATGGGCGGTGCTAGCTGATGTCACCATACCACATGATGTTAACCTCGTTAAAGCTGAGAAAGATAAACTCAGTAAATATCTTGACTTGGCTAACGAGGTTGTCAGCATGTGGGATGTTGATTCAGCGACCATCGTCCCGATAGTCGTTTCGGTTAACGGGGTAATAGCGAAGAGCCTCGATAAACATCTCAAGAGACTCTCGCTAGGAAGTTGGATCAAGGGTCAGATCCAAAAAGCGGTTCTCCTGGATTCAGCGCGTATCGTCAGGAAGTTCCTCTGTCTGCAACCCTAGTCACCGGCTGCTTGAGCCTAGCTTCGCGGCCGGTGATCCACCGTTTTGATATATTTTTTACTGTAGATTAGTTTTATAATATTTTTGTATTTTCTATAGTAAAAAATGTATTTTATAACGAGTATTAAAATAAATAAAGTGAAATAATAATAATAATCGTTTATTTGGTGAAACACAATGGTTCGTAAACTATCATTTTACAAATTGAGGGTAGTTAGTAGGTACAAAAAATTAGTTTTAACAGAGTGATTAACTTTCTACTTTTAACTTAATGTTCCTTAATTTTACTTTAAAATACATATATAGTTAATAATAATTCAATTTGTAAATAGCGCTAGCTCCCACCCTGAGAAATCATGTTTGATGGAACATACACTAAAACATGGTACAACAAGTATTGTATGAGACAGTTAATATAATGGAGTGTATAGTTGCATCTGTTATTTATATTAAATACAGTGCTGTTTTTAGTTACATCATATCTAGTGTGTATTGCGAATTTCACAATGGACAAAAACATCGAACAAAGAGTTTGTCTTAAGTTTTGCATCGTCAATGGAATTTCGAGTTCGGAGTCACTGAAAATGTTACAGAAGGCTTTCGGTGAATCGACTTTATCAAAAACACGTGCTTATGAGTGGTACAAAGCGTTCAAAAGCGGTCGAGATGTGATGGAAGATTTGCCTCGCTCTGGTAGGCCATCAACGTCTGCAATTGAAGTTAACATCGCAAAAGTGAAGGAAACAGTGACTGAAAATCCTCATTCAACTTTGCGAGAGATAGCCGCCGAACTTTCTGTATCTCACGAGTCGATCCGTACCATTTTAAATAATCACTTGGGTATGAAACATGTTGCCGCTCGACTAGTCCCAAAAGACCTGAATTTTCTCCAAAAACTCAATCGCATGAGAGTCGCTGAGGACATGCTAGAACGAGTCAATTCCGACCCAACATTCATGAAACGCATTATTACTGGTGACGAGACGTGGGTTTATGAGTTTGACATGCAAACTAGTCAACAAGCTTCGGAGTGGCGCCTTCCAACTGAACCGAAACCGAAAAAACCACGCCAAAGTCGATCAAAAGTCAAAGTCATGTTGACTGTTTTCTTTGACTCTCGCGGTGTTGTGCACTCGGAATTCTTGCCGGAAGGTCAAATGGTAAATAAAGAATATTATTTGAGCGTTATGCGGCGTTTAAGAGGGCAAATTCGACGAAAAAGGCCAGATTTGTGGAAAGAAAATTCTTGGATTTTGCACCACGATAATGCACCTTCGCACAAGGCCATCATTGTGACCGAATTTTTGACCAAACACTCAACAAATACCATCGAGCAACCACCATATTCACCAGATATGGCTCCGGCCGACTTCTTTCTTTTTCCTAAACTCAAATTACCACTTCGTGGCACCCGTTTTCAATCGGTACAAGACATAAAGGAGAATTCGCGGCGAGAACTGAACTCAATTCCGGAAACAGCGTTTAAAAAATGTTTTGATGATTGGATAATTCGTTGGCGTAAGTGTATCGTTTTTGAAGGAGCATACTTTGAAGGTGATAAAATAAATTTGGATGAATAACAAACATTTTGTGTATTATTGATCTCTTCCCGGTACTTTCTTGACAGAGTAGTATATTATTTAAAAAGTAAATCCGTATTAAACGTTCCACCACAAAAACACCTATTCTAGTCATTTCAAATAATATAGGTAAAATTATGTTGCCACGTTACCGAAAAATTGGTAGAAGAAATTTCGTTGTAATAATTGCGATTCGTATAAATTTTGTAGGAGTAATTTTCAACTAAACCGAACCGGAGTCTTGTGTGTCAAATTCAACGAGTATGTCGTACGTTCATGCAATTTTATTGATTGTTTGAATTTCTTGCTCTGATGTTATTTTATTTGAAACTTGTTTCTAAATCAAAGTTTTTACCATCAGTGATGTATGAGTATTTACTTGCATTTTGATCAGATGTATAATTTTACTGACTCTTGAATTTCGTATTATATTCAAAGAAAAGTTGCTTTTGAGCTGCCCCTGTGATGCTCTCTCAGCTGATTGAGACATCAAAGTTTCAGTGTTTACATAGGGTGCGCTGTACCGAAAACAGGCTCCAATCTTGGTAAACAAATATTAAACTGGCGTAGGAAATAAATGAGTGAAAACGTAGCTTAGTTAAGTTATGTATTAACCTTTTTCAACCGGTCTATTTGCCCTTCTATTTAATTCATAGTGAGTCCTTGATTTAAACCTATTCACCATAGCTTCATAGCCACTTTAAACTACTTATGTTAGAGATGTGATCAAACATGCAGCACTTTCATAGAGTACCTACGATTATTAGGGTCATCTGGAGTGGCTGCTTAATGTATTCAAATTAGGTTCGCAACATCGACTGGCTATTTCTGAAGACTTGCTATCAAGGTCACGTTGAAATTATTATTATTTTAGATGCACTATTCTGCTTTGCCATACTCACATCGCTCACTCAAACATGAGGCTCTTATCTGATAGACATCCGTTCTTAAACTACATATTTTCATTTAAAGTCTTCCAAAATTAGAAACTATCAAATAACCGAAATCATCCCAGTCAACCGATAAGTCTGTACGCACGCTGGTATTGACATAACTAGCAATTTCCTTTGATCAATGAAGACCTTTGACATTTATTTACTTTACCTTGTTTGTCCTTATATCAGCAGTAAGATCAAAAGTGACTGTGTGAAAAGGAATTCGCAAGCGCTTTTTTATGTTTTTTAAACATTTTTCACACTTTATTTACCTTGCTGTTCATCATCATAATCATTGACAGCTTCAATTTAACTTTTGTTGGACGTAAGCCTACTTTTGGATCTACCTCGGGAAGTAGAAGCCGGCAGTACAGTAGCTTCTAACTCAACACCTTCACTTCGATCGTCAACCGGTCTGACAAGCGCGGCAATTACGGCGGTATTATGTCCTCTGCTGAACATGTCTCCCCAAACAAAAGGGGTTTGAGGGAGGTATGTTCAGCAGTGGACAGATATGTGAAATGAGGCAGCCTATTTTCTATCTTGCTGCATCTTTATGTTTTAGGCTATTCCCATTTACAGTGTGTTCAAGTGTTACTAGAGTTTATTTAATCTGAAAATTGCTGCAAAAAATCATGACAAACATTGAAAAGTTCTGACATTTGTAAATATCCTCATTTCTATATGTCGGCATAACTAGCCTTGGACAATTCAATTTTATAAATTCGACATTTTTATACCTAGTCCTTTTTCCTGGCAGACGTAAGTAGCCTAAAGGTCCAAGCTCTTTTCGAGAGCGTCGAGCGGGATTTGTGGGTAACATTTTATTTGTTTTTATTTTGTTTTAAGAATAAGGCAATAATTACATGAGGTACTAGTTCAATAGGTACACCTTACACAAACCTACTAAAGTATATAACTGATGTTAGTATTTGGCTTACAAAGAATGTTTGCACTGCTCTCTCTGTTTATCTGTACCAGTATACAGGGTAAACAAATTATATAAAAATAAAATTGAAAGCTCGATAGGCTTCTATCTCGCTTACCCGTTCAAATACAGAACGAGACAAATACAATATTCCAAAAAACATTCTCGTCATTAAATTTATCAGTAACCATAATCTAGTTGGTGTGAAATTAAGGTTCTAGAAGTCTACGAGCATGAAACTGTTCAATTGCTGTCAACTACGAAAATAAGTTCCTCTCTATCCGATGGAATCTGAGGCGATAAAAGTGTAGAGAAGGAAACGAAAACTTTTCCTCATTATAAATTAATGGACAACCGGTACTAAGAACTCTATTTTCGCCAAAGCCACATAATAAACAGTAGGTTCAATATACATAGCATGATGATTGATTTGCTTCTCCCTAATTAATAGATCGCGTGTCATGTAATGTTGTGTTCATACGACGATATGTATCTGTATGTATTTTGCGGAGTATGGAACAATTAGTACAGAAACTTCAATAAATAAATAATGCAAGACAACCCACACGGCATCATCTAGCCCTAAGCTAAGCAGAGCTTGTGTTATGGGTACTAGATGACTGATAAATTTAAAATAATAAAATAAATTATATAGATTTTTTTATACATATAAAACACCAAGAACCCCGATACAAATAATAAATAAATAATGTTTGACAGTCTATACAGCATCATCTAGCCCCAAGTTAAGCAAAGCTTGCATTATGGGTATATATTGCAGATCATCCAAACATTGTTCCCGAAACGGGAATCGAACCCGCAACCTCCTGAATCGCGGACCTTCGCCCGCCGCGTCAGTCACCACATTTGTCGTCAATAAGTAGTACCTGTTTTGGAAGAACTGTACATAAATGTTGTACCACATATTTTTGAAATGAATTTTATTTCTATTCCGGATGAAATATTCTCAAAGTCTGACCATTCTTGTCGTAGTTTGAAATAGTTGCATCACATTTTAATCACGCGTAGTAGTTGTACTACTATGACTGATTTGGTCCATCTTGCTTTGGTAAGATAGCATGAGTTTAATCAGCAAAGTGATCGTGTATTGCAAGAAAGTTCAAAATCACCTTTTATGCGCAAATACCATAATCATACATAACTTTCTATAACAGAACAAATCATTCCGACCCAAAACGCATACTAACAATAATCTGTTCCAATCAGAACCACAACAAAAACCGAATTCCCTAGTCCTACGCCGAAAAGATGTTAGCAATAAATAAGACTAAACTAGGACTTACTTTTTTATACAGAGGGACTTCTGCTAATAGTTGATAGAACTGAAAAGTTTGGGCTCAATAATATCTACCGACAAAATCACCAAAAAATATATACTTATATGCAGATCAGATCTTTACAAAATAGACCACACACAAATTAAAACAATCAAAATTTTGCAGTTATTTATTTATTTATTTATGTTTAAAAAAATCCACAGCCCTTAATTAATATAAATTATGTACCTATATAAGCTAATTATCAAAACTTACGGCCAAACAAACAGAGTCATCCAAAATCCCGGCAGACTCATAATTTTTAGAATTAGGACAGTGTTGGAAGACAGAAACATAAATAAGCTAATGACCATAGTGGCTATATGCACAGACAGTCATTTATATAGTGATAAGCAAAGCTAAGGATGACTTTCTCATTTACATCAATATGAAATATTTATTTATAACGCTATATTTGGACAATACTCAAGGGTCCAGCTAATGCGCAATACAATCCCTCGAAATGCGGGTAATCTTTACAAATAGTCCTGCTTTTTCGTCACACGATGGGTAATGCGGGCTAACTGGGCAAATCGGAACTTTGAAAATTTGTGATGTAAGAAGTTGATCAACTGAAATATCTGATTGTAACAAGCTGTAGAGCGGTGCAAAGCCGTCTCGGAAACGCTTTCTGTTGGTATTGATTTGGATCAGATGAGCTACGTCTAAAAACAGGTTATTTTCTGTTATTGTAAAATTTAATAACAAGATTGTACTTTCTCGTTTAATCGGTTCGCACACGACTGGTACTTCAGTTCGCTGCAGAACAAAAGTAAGTGGAAACACACGATGAGATCGTTTGACTTTTATTTCATTTAATTTTATTTGTTAGAATTATTTATCCGAAATCTTCAATTTAAAAATTAAATTACGGGCTCAACTCCATAGATACCTAATAAATGATACAAGCTACTTTTGAATTAAGAAAATAACCCTGTTATGATTATTCTTTTCATTAACTTAAGCTTATGCTACTCTAGTTGAGAATATATATTTTATTCCTTATTTTATTTGTTACTAACAAAGAGGAAAAAAGGAGAATGTTGGTTTTATATAAATCACTAACTTAGTCAATATGCTTTAATCGAGTTTGATCGATAGGTACACTTCCTATTGCTTGAACAGAACCTCCGGGCGAAAGTTTATCAGCCCATTCATCAAACTGATCTATATCTTAGACTCTCCGAAACTAACTACTTCTTACTAATTCAATAAACTTTACTGACAATTCAAATAGAAATAACGGACCCAATTCTATTGAAAGGGTTTGGATCAAGTAATTAGTTTCTGTTCCTATGTACAGACTGGGCTACGAGATTCAGCTTGCTCGTTTATTAACCAGAACACACATGCCCGGCTCTGAGTAACGTTGCTCCTTCGAATCGAACACATAACCTTTTATACTATCTATCTTATACGCCACTGAGGTTGTCATCTATCCATAGATAAAATGCCACTCTCTGTCGCAAATTAATTTTAACGTAAACATTATTTCAGCCAAAATTGCGTAATCGAAAGCGGTATTGAAGCCCAAAGGTGTATCATTGTACCTTGTGGTATGTTCTCTTTCTGTGTATGATAAAAACTATGTTTAGTTAAAAATAATAATAATAATTCCGGACAGTCCACACAGCATCATCTAGCCCCAAGCTAAGCAGAGCTTGTGTTATGGGTACTAGATGACTGACATACTTAATACAATACATTACATAGATAGACATTTTTTATTATACATAGACACACTCTGCTTAGCTATTGATTATAATATATTATGATGACGAAAGAACGAAGTCCCAAAAAACGTTTGTGCCTGCCTTTATGAATTCTTTTTCATCTAATTATAATAATACTAAACAAATGCGTGATCTTTTTTTATTTTTATTGTCAAACGAAGAAAAAAATTGTTTTTCTAACTATCGCGTGAAGATAGGAAAGGCTTAGCTGTTTAAATTACAAATTAAGAACTAAATACTAGACCCAAATACCGCACCAATGACTTGCCTTTCAGCCAACGGTGCTTTAAGTAACGATATTGCTCTCAGGTACCCTCGCTCGAAGCTAATGATAATGACATGAGTCTTATAAGAAGTGCGTGATCGTGCGGAAATCCGAGTCATCTACAAAAAGACGTAAAGTACCTAACATCACATAAGCGGATGATTGCGAAAGGGCTATCAAAGAAAGTGGGTTTAGGGAGTAATGTGCTGTTTGAAGAAAAAACCTTAAAATAGAGTTGCCTGTTTTGTTTTATTAAAAATGAGTCATTTTCATTGGTGCAAACTGCAAAAACGCTAGGAACGGGTCGTAAGGAACATAAACGTTGAATTTAACCTTAGGTATTGAAATTTAAGGCACCTATTCCACGCCTCATGTGGCTGTAATTTCTTATGAAAACTTTTAAGCTTTAATATTCCCACAATGGCATTCTATATTAATATCAAAGATTTATGATAATTATGTACTAAGTTACATTCCTGAAATTATATTTTTTTAGATTATGGTTTTCCGTCAGTGTAAGTTTGTCGTTCCATTAGAAGACTACACAACAGTAAAAAACAAAATAACAATGGCCCTAAATGCTGTGTGGGTAAGTATAGCCAAGTTCATAAACTCAAGAAGAAGGTAAGCGAAGGCAGCTGTCAAAATATTTAAGTTCTCGAATCGACAATCATTTGGGTAGGTACTACGACCTCGCACCCAACTTAACATCTCATAACCCACAAAACAACTAAATAAAATAATAAAAGCTTAGAACTGAAACCAGTTCGGTCAGATCGCATACTGTCGCTTCAAAATATTTTGGAAGCAAATTCATTATTGACCTTGTTATTTTTGTTATTCACTGTCACATCATATAATTCACTTTTTTGTAAAGAAAAAATGTCCTAGACGCAAAAACTTTTATAATCTTTAGGCTCTCAGAGAAAGTAAGATTTTTTTGTAAATAGGTAAATACAAATTTATTTAACTGAATATTTTTTATTGATCACAATTCACTTTCAAAAAGTGTTCCTAGTCTGCTATAAAGTTTTCTTCGGTTTCAGTTTTCGGTTATGCACAAAAGTATGATATCGACCTTGTGAAAAGATATTTAGTTTCTATTCGCGGGACCTTATTTTATCGCCGCAACAGTTATTTCCATCTATAAACACCTCAGACCATATTTCCTTTTTATTAGGACGTTAAAATATCCTTCGGAGACGCTCTGGTACGAGCCACGGTACTTTAAAAATATATATGTAGTGTATAGCAAGTCGCAATTGAGACCGAACTAGTTTATAGGGGTTTTATTCAATAATATAGGAAAACATTTACTTTTATCGAAGCGAGAATGGCGTGTGGAAATATGCCTCATCGTCAGGGTGCTAAATAATACTGCCATGGCTGTAAAAAAGAAGTGACCGTATTTTTTGCGTCCACGTCGCTTTCAATGTATAAGAGGTTTGTCGTGACAGTCGAAGGATTTTTGATTCTTTGATGGTTTTTGAGGAGGTAATTTTGCAAAAACACGGCAAGAAGTGAGCTCTTCAACAAAATCAATGTGATCTAGATAAATAAGGAAGGCAAGAATTTAATATTTTAAGAAAGGTTCTTCGATAAATTCTGATCAATTTTTTAGATATCTAGGTGTAGGATGACTAATTTTATTGGCAATTCAAGCTGTTAGACAAGTATTTTTAATTTTAAGTAATAGGCCTTTCCAAGCTTTATTTAGACCAAAGTTTTCGTTTGCTACTGCTGATTTATCATTGTTGTCTTACTAAAATGCACAAATCATTAAAAATCATTCTCAAACTACAGTCAAGATCGTAAAAAAAATATTATAATGCCTTCAAACTCGTTTACTTCGGAACTTGTAGAAAATACACAACGCTCAAGTGGCGCTTATAAAATATTTTGCAGTATATTTTAACCGATAAAGCAGTAAGGGTTAGGTAGAATAAATAAAAAACTGTAAACTCTACGTGCTCTGAAAAAATCCAAGCAGTCGAAGTGACAACTCGGGTCGCTATAAATCCTGTACGTAACGAAGTCATAAAAAAAGAATCAAGTGGAACGCCTCAGTAATATGGGTTAGTGTGTTCACACCCAGCCGGTTTCAGATCTTTAGCTATAGGGTGTGCATTGTGCAAGCTTTTCGACGCGGTGGTATTCAGGGATAACATCGGTCATTCTAAAACTGGTCCGCTATGCGCCAACTGGCTTAATGGTATAAATCAACTATGTTTCTAGCGTTGTCTCAGGTCACTGGATTGCCGGTGCCTCTGCCACTAGAATGAACAACAAGTCAATCGGCTTAGCAGAAATTTTCCTCTCTAACGCACTATGAATCAGAAAAACTACTCAAGGGTAAAATTGGATTACGATGATCGAAAGCAATTACAATGGAATAACCCATGGAATATCTTGGAGATCAAAGCCGAGTACTTAGTAAGAACTGTTTGTTTTTTCTGTTTGATTATTTTTATACTCGTAGTTCATTTATCTTAGGATTTCAAAGCCATTTTATCTGATCCTACAGCAGTCCTGTTTTACTTAGATCCCCAGATTTGGCCTTTAGCCAGAGAATGCCACTGAGTGCGACATTTGAAATAATGTTTCCTACAAATATTAATGATGTTCAAAAGCTTCCTTGAAAATTAAATTTTGCGACTATGCGACCCCAATTAATGAGAAGATGGGTTGATTTTTGTTTCATCTGTTAATAGTTTTTTCGGTAAATAACTTGCCCAAAGTCGTTGGTCGCTACAAAGTCAAGTAAAACGATATAAATCGCCAGAACCGTCTGCCATTTTAGAAGTCCGAAAACATTTTCACGTTCTCTTTTCATAAATGCGTAAGTTTTTTGTTATTTATCTGTTTGACATAAACTGGTAACTTAAAAAGGCTGGAGATCTAAATTTAGAGTTATAGGATGAGAGCTTAAAAAAGAAAACATGTGGCAAAAATAGGTGCGAATGTAGGATAAATGTTCTGAGATCAGTATCTCCCCATTGCCAATAATAGTTTTTTAAATATTCGATTTAACGATAGTAAGTTTACATACAAATCACCTTGATGCACCATTGTAAAATGTATAAGATGTCCAAGGCTTATGTTATATGTGTTTGAAAATTGTTTGCTCTCTAAAATATTCATACACAGAATATGGCATTAAAACTGCCGGTCATGTCGCAGACTTTGGTGCGTAGGTAAAATGTATTTTTTTTAAACTTACCCAATAGAATTAAGTAAATATTCATGTTTGGCACTGCTTAAATTTACATCACATATAGTCATTGAGAATCTGAGATTTCTAATAAATCTTAGATTGTCGAAGATAACATTGTTTGTCAGGAAAGTTAAAAATTTAAAGGTGTTCTTTCTGTTATGTAGGTTAGCTACTTTCAATATTAATCTATCTACGTTGTTAGATTTATATCCTATTCTCGACTTACTGCTGCTCTTATAATCCCACTTTTGTACATGTTTGTCTATATTTATTTAAATATTATTATTTTGTTTCAGGTAAGCAAGCCCGAGTTAATCAACAAATCCATTGCAACAGGCCCATTTGCAAGTGTCTTGGAAAATTATACATAGATAAGATGAGAAAATTCAGAGTAATAAGATATTTTTTCTATTTGATACTCATAAAACACGCTTCCTCACACACCAATGTGTTTACCTACTATGTCTACGACATTTAAAATACACTCGCTTAAAAAGTTACCTGATCCTTGAAAAGCAATAAAATGAAAATGTCTTTGTCCTAAACAGATGTAATTAACGAGTTTTTTTCCAAACAATATCAACAGATAATATGTCAATTATCCCGGGGTCACCCTCGCCCTACAGACAAGTTAAGCCGCATACATATGTCTATCGGATAGCGCATTTGCCACCGGATTTATTTTCAGCTTTGACACCTCTACACGTTTGATAGTGACAAATTAAATAGATGTAGGTATAATCTATTGGGCTGAGCTAGCCTGATTTAAAATTGAATAAGCGTTCAACGCTAAAATATACGTCTAGCATTATAAACAATGTTTGGTTTAAAATCTTACCTGTATCGTCAGCGCTCAAGGCGCGGTATGAAGACAATGTTTAGAAATTTTAGGGAGTTCGTCGCGTTTTACAAATAAGGTTGAAATGGCGATGCGTTTAATTGTAGTTGAATCTCTTGCTCGGCAATATGATTTTTTTTTGCAGTTTTTATTTAATTTAAGAATAAATACTCGTACACCAGTTTGATAAGACTTTTTTACATATGTCTTTAGTTGATAAAATTTCCTTTTATGTGGTATTAAAATTATTAATGGTTGTCACTCAAAATATTGAGCATTTCTAGACGAAAAAGTTTTTTTTTGTTCTTTTTTGTGATTTTTTTTTACGATCCTAGATCGTTTTTATGATTTTTTTTGTATAAGTCTTTTTTCTATACATTTGACTATAAACTGAATTTTTTTTGGGCTTGTAATATGTCGCAGTACGGCTAACGGTGCGACGAAAAATTGTACTTTTTACGGTGTCGCTCTTTGGGTAGCGCCTTAAGAGAGTAGGGTGTTAAATTTTCGAGTCATTTTTCAGTAGAGTTTTTGGGGTTACTTTTGCTCCATGTTGTGTGACACTACACAAAAAAGTTAGCCCAGTAGCAAAGCATGGTCTAATGAAACCTTTTAATTTCTTACAATAACCGATGACGAACGAAGTTACGAACTTCAGAGATCGAAAGAGACCTAACAAAAGGAATTGACTTCTCTGACTTTTTTCTAAATAAAAGTTTCCAGCCAATGCTAGCAAAGTCCTCTCTGATTTCTAAAAGTTTTAATAACTTTACCAAACTTGTCTTTGTTTTATAGTTCTATCAAATTCGGAGAATTATTAGTTTTATACGAGCTTAATCTACTTGTTTGTGCCTCAGCCTTATCTCATTTTAAATACCATTAGGCTCATGTTATTCTATGGCAGGTACGGTACATTTTCTTTGGTACAACGAAAACTAGTTAGACAGTCTGTTGCTAGTGCATTTATCATCTCTGTAAAAAGCGAATGTATGATCTCTTATCAACGTCAGCTCGGTAACAGATACGACTATTTCACAAGAAATGTGATGTAATTATTTAGCATACATTCTTATTTTTCAACATGTTAGGGCACCGTCGTATCTGAATTGTATCTTTATGCAAATCTGGCATCAGTGCCAAAAATCTTCAAATTTTGCAGCCCCAAGAGAGTCGTTGCTCCGTTTTTCTTCTCCGTTTGCCTTTTGTGTGTGACTGTGCTAAGTAGCTTTGGCTTGATATCCTATGCTCATTACTCACAGAGGTTCTTTGTTTCACGACCTATATAAACACATTTTTTGTTGGAGGAGGATTAGGCTCAGTCAACATCGTTATTTATTGTGTAGCAGACAGAGGGCGTAAACGTTCGGCGGAAATAGTTGGACCTATTTTGCGAATCCTATTCTCTCTCTTATTTTTTTATTAGAATTTTATAGGCTTAGTGAACGGTCGATTGTCTGAACTTGCAATGGATATGGATAAGGCGTACTATTTACCAATTTATGTACAAAGTTGTAAGGACAAAGGTAGAGCTTTGCCAAAACTCCTTTTTTTTCAAACTAGGCAGGGCAATTAAGTCATAATTATTGGAATGCTTTTACTTGATTTTTCTTTCAATCTAAAACGAAGTTTTTAAAATATTTAATGAATTTTTACATTCAGTACCTACCTATTCTTAAACCAGAGTTCATTAATGTAACAATATTAAACATTGAATACAATGCCAAAATTAATCACCTTCAATATCACAGACGGTATCCAAACTGTCTGCGCTTCCTGGTCCATTTTAATCAAAAATTAATCATCAGTTAAATAAAACTGTCAGCTCAACGTGTCATTACAAAGGGATCAGTCATTTTGATAGAAACGCTTTAATTTTTCACTTTGGAACATATTTTTGAGTCAAAACGAATGGGAAACGCCACTCCATCACTCATAAACCCCAAATTTTATTCATAAATCGCCCCACAAAGATATCATTCAACGTTTAGTATAATCAAGCTTTTTATTGGACCATGCTAAACTACAATAGATTCTATATCTACACTGGAAGGAGGAAAACAAATTGTCAGTCAAGCGATGAAACCCTAATTAACCTTGTTTAATTAAAATGTAGCTCGACTCTTTTATGTAAGACCAATTATTTTTGATTAACCGACAAAAACGAGTAGCTTCAGTTAATTACTTTAATAAGTATGTAAACAAACTAGCAGTTAGTATAAAATAAAGCATTTGTCTAATGGCCTATTGTTGAGGATATTCTCATGTCGGATTCTTATCTTTAGGGCGAGTAAACCACCAAATGAACATTATCTACTTCAAAATTACCAAATTAATCGAACAAAAAGGTTATTTAATAATCTACTAGCTTCAGAATGCGGCCTTCTTCACATGGAATTTTGATGATACCTGTAAGAATGTAGGTTCGTTCGTACAGATCAAGCAATTATACAATTACAATTCAAAACAAACTTAGAAATAACCTTTATATTGGTGCAATGTGGGAACTCACATCTCTTTTCACTTTGAATATCATTTTGCAAAAGCTATGTCGGGAAAATTTAAATTGAAATGAAAGTAAAATCGGAAATGATGTCCTCTATTTTGTGGGCGGTCGCCATGTCTTCGTCGACCACATAAATTATCTTGTTACTTCATTGAAAGAAGTTTTGTAGGTGTTGTGATTTATTTAAATGAACCATTACAATTTATTCCAGATATCTATAGATTCCAAGAAATCTTAGTATCAGTTTTATTTTTATTAACCAACTATTTCCGAGAAACGGAAGCAAATAATCAGGAACATAAAGCTCTATAAAAATACTGACGATCGTTAAATTCCAAGCCACTGATAAACCGTCAAAAGAGTTCAACTGCCGCAATAAAAGCGATGTTAAAGAAGCAGTAAAGTACTTGTCGAAATATAAAACTTAACTCGTAATGTAAAGTTAACCCGAAACTGCTTACAATTTCATGGAACCAAAATCCTGTTGTTCTCGTGTAATTTATCGTCCTTCAAAATGACTGAACAGAATGGGATTAGACGATTAAGCGAATTATTTTTTTAACATATCGCCTCCTTGGAGGCTTGAAGGATGCTTTCGTAACAATCAAGACACTTCAATGTCGTTGGGAGGGAGTGGTGAAAAACAACGTAAATACTTGATCTTAGTGAAAAACAAATATATCACTATAATCTGAAGGTTTAGTTACCAATTAGCTGCCTTTACGGCCTCTAGGCGTAGCGGACAAACATCCACTTTAGACGCAAATAGTGTTATGATTATGTATTTTTTGGATTTGGCTTTTACATCTCATATGAAAATAAATATTTTTATTAGGTATGTGGATTCCACAATAGTAGCTGCTGTTGAATCGGCTACCAAAGAATGTAGAGCTATTTACGTGGGATGTTGTGTCAACTGTTCACCACATCATACAATTTTCTTCTAGTTCCCCTTATTTTAAGATATTTCAGTAGTTTTCATGTAACTTTAAACTTCAAACTCTCCGCGTCTCTTGTGTGTATTTAATTCGTTCTTTTCGAACAAATAGATACCTCTCCAAATAAATCCACTTTATAGAACCCCGAACTTTCGAGTATTTCGAACAATTAAAACTTAGCGTGCTCTTAAATTGAAGTCTTGTTTCTGCCCGTGTACAAGTCTTGAAGGACTTTTCTTCAGCGTGAATCTTTAGATGCAGCGCTCTCGGTTTGAGGCAAGGTATTGTTTTGGGATTTAATTTTGAGAGCCGAAACATTGGGTTCAGTTGAAATGAAGAATAATGAGAGAAATTCTATTGTATTCGAAAGTTTCGGAATTGTGATAACTTACTTTTCTACCAAACACTTTGTTAAGTTCATCGCTCATAATAAACTTTACTATTCAGACATATTAATGGAAAATGTTTTATACGTAGGTATCCTATGTTTTTGAGTCATCCGGATCTCATTTTAGTAAATTTTTTATTTTCCCTCGCAAGCTTGGTGACTCAGTCAATGTTGTTATTATGTTAATAGTAGTTATTCCACGATGCAAACCATAAGTCCATTGCAATCAAAAACACAGAAAATGTTATGAAAGAATGAATTAATGAAATCTTTGCACTTGAATGAAACATACAATTCAGTTCTTTTATTTGTTTTGATATCCTCAAGAAACAATTTGCAGTATCTACAAAGAAAAGGACTTGAAGACTCCGCCCATTATGTTCTTTTACTAAAACTCGGTCGACGACCGATGTGGCGCGGTGGGCGAAGGTCCGCCTGCGACGCAGGAGGTTGCGGGTTCGATTCCCGCCTCGGAACAAATTTGTGCACGATCTGCAGAAATTTGTTTCGTTGGTCTGGGTGTTCAATATGTATAATAAAAAAAATATCTATGTAGTATATTGTATTAAGTAAGTCATCTAGTACCCATAACACAAGCTCTGCTTAGCTTGGTTGGGGCTAGATGATGCTGTGTAGACTGTCCGGAATTATTTATTTATACCAAACCTCGGTCAACATGCACACCAAAAAGCTCATATAATCAGAGTGATCAAAAATACAAGAAAATATTAAGATATCATCAAAAAAACCACTTGCTATAAATATACACTGCGACAAAAATACCTAGATAAAAATGGAGCTCCGTGATGTAAATTAACTAACCGCATATATTCGCTCTGTATTTTAAACGCTTAAACACGTTCACATCCCACACAGCACTGGTACACTCAGCCATGTAGGTATGTAGTCAGTGCAGTCAGCTTCATAACTATCGACGTACTCCATCACAAGTGCATATTAATTACGGCGAGCGTGGCTCTAACGTTTTCAATGCGACAATGACATACGGGGACCCTTCTAACCCTGGGTTATAGCTTAGGAATAAAACAGCTACATTGATGACAAAAATGAACATAAGAGTAAGTTATTTATTATTATTACAAGTTAAAATTTTTAGTTACAGTATTTTAGTTCAGTGTGCTGAGTGTGAACGGCTTTACTGTTTACTACAAAGTTTGCGTTACTTTATTTTGTATGGAAATCTGAACAGCGCCCCTAGCGGGAAGTTTACAAAACTTTTTTGCAAGTTTGAATCGATAACCATTACTTTTATAGTTTCTTAAAACGTGAATTTGATAGTTTACTTAATTTTTTGACAGATATGCGAGTGTGAACGGCAAATTACGTCAATTTTTGACAGATAGCTACTATAATAAGTAAACTTTAAAAGTAAAGTATTTCACTTGATAATTCTTCAGTGAGACCATAGTAACTATTGTATTAGGCTCGGCGCCCATTATCGGCATCGGCACGACTGAGGATTTTAGGTGGCAAATAGCAATATACATTAACATAATGGCAATGAAGTTGAAATTGCCGTGTATATGGTCGTAATAACAAAAAATACCGCTTCGGTATGCTTGAGGCTGCTGTATCGGCAGCCTTGAGAATGCTTCGGGATGCTTCGGCATCCTTCGGTACGCCGCCGGCGCCGAGGCAACACTCGGGGGGATAGCTTGCCCTGCAGGGCGAGGGGAGGCATCCGCCATTTGAATCATTTGACTCACATTGATATTGAGACGCATCGGACGCCTCGTCATCCATAAGAACGTTGCAGCATAGTTCCCGTCAGTGTGCGCTTGCGTGTAAGATGCCGAAGGATCCTTTTCCTTGCCGATGCCGATAATGGGCGCCGGGCCTTATTCTCTTTGACCTCGAGTGAGACGAAAACGTCACTTCGGAAATACTGCATGTATTGAAGTGAAATAAAAATTAATGTAAAGGACATGATCTAGTACGCTCCGATTTTAGCTACATTTGATAGTAATATTTTGATCCTTTTGTGTTCTCCATTAAAACTCTTGAGCTGGCTGAAATAAAAACTTCCTTTATGGATCTTAATTTCGACAAAAACAGTAATCTCGTCCTAGATGAATGGTTTAAAGGGTAGGCTTGCGATCTAGGGTTGGATGTTCGAATCTTTAAATAAATGTTATTTTTGCTTTATCCTGACCTTTTAGCATAATAATTGTCTATAATCTGTTTTTTTATTAATAAGAAACAGGATTGGAATATTATAAACACATCTTAGATTATAATAATATGTCATCTTATTTTATTTAGAGACTACAAAGAAAGACTAAAATAAACAACATTACAATGATATAACTAATATTAAATTACACTTAATAATTAAAACGTATTACATTTTCGGTTCCTTTTCATACAGCTATGTTGTTTTGAAATCCAAGTTAATAAAAGTCAACACACAAGCTTTGATTATATAAAGTATATAATCAAAGCACACAAGTAGAAGAAACACGTTTTGTTATTATTAGAATACCTATACCACAGTCTGTATACTGTAAGGTCTACTTTATTTCATGCAGCGTCTAATAAATATTAACAATTGAGATCCCTCGTGTGTAACAGACTCAATACGCTAAATGATAAGCATGCTAGAACTAGTAAATTTAATTTATTGACAACAATAATTACTGAATTCGATAACTTTCGATTAGTAAAATTTGTTCTAGCCTGCTTTTCATTTGAGAAACCGTATTCCAGCCTGCATCACTTCCACGCCTTTTGTCCCATGATCTTAAAACTTCTCTGCGTAAATTGCATTTTGATTGAATTCTTCTGAATTTCAATTCAAAACTATTAAACCCCACATATTCCCAATTGAATTTAAATCCAGACTTTTAAGATGGCCAAGGAACTGCAGTCATATCATTCTGAGTAGATAGCAGCTATTCTGTTACAATTTTCGAGCGATGGTTATTGGCGGTAAACCAATTTAGTATTTGTGACAGCGAATTATTTACATCGTCAAAATTATATTTATTTCTGTCTACTTTAAAAATTAGTGAAGTATCATCAGCAAATAAGACTATATCACAAAGATCTTTTTCTAGAAAGTTGATACCGTGAATGTTTGTAAGTATGGATGGATGGATGGATTGATGGCTTGAGGGATGGATTGATGACTTGATGGCTTGATGGATGGATTGATTGATGGCTTGATGGATTGATGGCTTGAGGGATGGATTGACGGATTGATGGGTTGATTGATTGATTGATTGATGGATTGATTGATTGATGGATTGATTGATGGATTGATGGCTTGATGGATGGATTGATTGATTGATTGATGGATTGCGCCTTGATTGGAATGCGCCTCGCGGTTTCACCAGCGTAATTCCCGTCTCGCCTCCTTGCCTTGCCCTTAGGCAAGTCACTGTACTAAGTATGGATGGATGGATGGATTGATGTATTGATGGCTTGAGGGATGGATTGATGACTTGATGGCTTGATGGATGGATTGATGGATTGATGGCTTGATGGATGGATTGATGGCTTGATGGATGGATTGATTGATGGCTTGATAGATTGATGGCTTGAGTGATGGATTGACGGATTGATGGGATGATTGATGGCTTGATGGATGGATTGATTGATTGATGGATTGATTGACGGATTGATGGCTTGATGGATGGATTGATTGATTGATTGATGGATTGCGCCTTGATTGGAATGCGCCTCGCGGTTTCACCCGCGTAATTCCCGTCTCGCCTCCTTGCCTTGCCCTTAGGCAAGTCACTGTACTAAGTATGGATGGATGGATGGATTGATGTATTGAGGGCTTGAGGGATGGATTGATGACTTGATGGCTTGATGGATGGATTGATGGCTTGATGGATGGATTGATGGCTTGATGGATGGATTGATGGCTTGATGGCTTGATGGATGGATTGATGACTTGATGGCTTGATGGATGGATTGATGGATGGATTTATTGATGGCTTGATGGATTGATTGATTGATGGCTTGATGGATGGATTGATGGCTTGATGGATGGATTGATTGGTGGCTTGATGGATTGATGGCTTGAGGGATGGATTGACGGATTGATGGGATGATTGATGGCTTGATGGATGGATTGATTGATGGCTTGATGGATTGATGGCTTGAGGGATGGATTGACGGATTGATGGGTTGATTGATGGCTTGATGGATGGATTGATTGATTGATGGATTGATTGATGGATTGATGGCTTGATGGATGGATTCTTGGCTTGATGGATGGATTAATTCCCGTCTCGCCTCCTTGCCTTGCCCTTAGGCAAGTCACTGTACTAAGTATGGATGGATGGATGGATTGAAATAGAAATAGAAATAGAAATAGAAAGAGAAACACTTTATTTGTTACTCAAACACAAAATAAAGATAACAAAAGGATACAAAATACAATATAACAGTTTGCTTGAGTCACAAAACGGTCCCTGTCTCAGCATGAGCTGGTTGTATATTTTAAAAACTTTGCAGGTTCCTTATTGGCGGGGGGATATTATTCCAGCACCGCGATGCAGCGTAGCGGAAACTGCCCCGGAAAGAGGCCGAGCTGTGAGGCTGCATCGAGAGTTGCTTCGCGCTCTGTCGAGATCCACACGATCTAGAGCTACTCATCCATGATAGTTTGTCATACAAATAAGTGGGCATTTTGTGTTTGATTACACCAAAAAGCAAACAAGCTAAATGAAATTTTGATGTATTGATTGATTGATGGATTGATTGATGGATTGATTGATGGCTTGATGGATGGATTGATGGCTTGATGGATGGATTGATGGCTTGATGGATGGATTGATTGATGGCTTGATGGATGGATTGATTGATGGCTTGATGGATGGATTGATTGATGGCTTGATGGATTGATGGCTTGATGGATGGATTGATTGATGGCTTGATGGATTGATGGCTTGAGTGATGGATTGACGGATTGATGGATTGATTGATTGATGGATTGATGGCTTGATGGATGGATTGATTGATTGATTTATGGATTGCGCCTTGATTGGAATGCGCCTCGCGGTTTCACCCGCGTAATTCCCGTCTCGCCTCCTTGCCTTGCCCTTAGGCAAGTCACTGTACTAAGTATGGATGGATGGATGGATTGATGTATTGATGGCTTGAGGGATGGATTGATGACTTGATGGATGGATTGATGGCTTGATGGATGGATTGATTGATGGCTTGATGGATTGATGGCTTGATGGATGGATTGATGGATCGATGGCTTGATGGATGGATTGATTGATGGCTTGATGGCTTGATGGATGGATTGATTGATGGCTTGATGGATTGATGGATGGATTGATGGATTGATGGCTTGATGGATGGATTGATTGATGGCTTGATGGATGGATTGATTGATGGCTTGATGGATGGATTGATTGATGGCTTGATGGATTGATGGCTTGATGGATGGATTGATGGATTGATGGATGGATTGATTGATTGATTGATGGATTGCGCCTTGATTGGAATGCGCCTCGCGGTTTACGAACGACGGTGAGTTAACGAAATTTATGCAATGTTTCACACTCAGCATTCAGCACCATCTCAGGCATCAGCAGCATCTTTACACCAGATTTTTCTATGATGAGCTTTCAAATAAAAAAGCTCAAAGCCTCTTTAAGTGTCGTCTCTGAGTGCGACCGAGACGCAGCAAAACTACTACCATCCAAAGCATTTCATGCATGAACTAGCTGAATTTTAATTTACCTACAACAGCATGATTCCTCATATTCCCTTAGGGTTTTCATAAAATTACACGAAGCGATGAGCATTCTCATTGAAAGAAAAAGCTTCACTAATTAAAGACTTGCTTAAAAGAATACGAACCGAAACTAGGACGGGGTGCTTTCGTAATGAGCGCATTAAAATTTAGATTTCAAAATACTCAGGCTACATTTTGGTTTGGCAACTTCATTTTTATTTATAAACATAATGTTGGTTTTGGGCGCAGGTAGATTTAATTTAAATATGAGTGCAATTAGTCAGTTATTCGTTACTTAGAACTTTTTATTTTACATAGTGTGCACGACGGAATAGAATAAGCTTAGAATTAGTAATGTAACAAATGTAGATAAAAAATCATAAAGAGTATGTATATAGAAATTAAGAAAAATGATTAAAGTTTTGCTCGCCGCTGCGCATGTCGGGGCGGGGCGGAGTTTTGACTAAATATAGGGAAGTTTTGAGCGAAAATTGTCGTCGCAGTCACAGTCAAGAAAAGTAATCTCAAGAAGCCACAAGTAGTCAGAACTCTCAAGCCACCCTTCCTGCCAGCCGATAGCCTGTTCCAAGTGATCTGGTGTTTTCATTCAGCGCCAATCCCTACACCCCTAGAAGAAATACAGTCCACTTAACATCGTCAGGAACATTGGTCCTTCGAGCCGGATCGAAGATGCCGATCACAAGGAGCCGTCACGGAAAGGAAGAATCATCGCAGGCCAGCACCGGAGAGGCGGCGCAGACCAGCAACAAGGAGTCAAGCGGACAGCAACCCCCAGCGAGTGAAAGGGAGGGCTCCGCTTCTACATCCGCGACCGAGTCAACATGGACGCAAGAGTCTGGTGGCACCGTCGAGACGACGAGTGACAGTGAGGCGACCAGCAAGACCACCGCGAGGCCAGCGGCGGTGCAAGCGCGGTCAACCAAGGCGACCGCGCGGAAGAGGGCTGTGCTGCAGGCGCAGCTCAAACTGGCGGAGTTGCGCTCCGCAGAGCTACAGATCAAGGCGGACGCTGCGAAGGCGGCCCGTGAGCTCGCGGAGGCGCAGCTGAAGCAGGTCGAAGACGATTCTTCGGAGGAGGAGCAGGACGAGATGGCATCCGTACGAGTGACATCCTGGCTACAGCAGCGGCGGGAGGAGCCGCTGCCGCCCAAGGCCACAGCGGAGGTTCCAGAGGCGCCGGAAGAGGACCAAGGAGTACGGGAGGACCAGGCGACGGAGAAGCCTGGGCGGGCTACGAACCAGCCCACCGTGCAGGGGTCAACCGTCGGCGTAGAGGCGCTGGCGGCGGCGCTGTCGCAGATCGCGGCGAGGAGGGAACCACCGAGGTACGCGCAGGAGCTACAAATAAAGTGTTGATGGATGGATTGATGGCTTGATGGATGGATTGATTGATGGCTTGATGGATTGATGGCTTGATGGATGGATTGATGGATCGATGGCTTGATGGATGGATTGATTGATGGCTTGATGGCTTGATGGATGGATTGATTGATGGCTTGATGGATTGATGGATGGATTGATGGATTGATGGCTTGATGGATGGATTGATTGATGGCTTGATGGATGGATTGATTGATGGCTTGATGGATGGATTGATTGATGGCTTGATGGATGGATTGATTGGTGGCTTGATGGATTGATGGCTTGAGGGATGGATTGACGGATTGATGGGATGATTGATGGCTTGATGGATGGATTGATTGATGGCTTGATGGATTGATGGCTTGAGGGATGGATTGACGGATTGATGGGTTGATTGATGGCTTGATGGATGGATTGATTGATTGATGGATTGATTGATGGATTGATGGCTTGATGGATGGATTCTTGGCTTGATGGATGGATTAATTCCCGTCTCGCCTCCTTGCCTTGCCCTTAGGCAAGTCACTGTACTAAGTATGGATGGATGGATGGATTGAAATAGAAATAGAAATAGAAATAGAAAGAGAAACACTTTATTTGTTACTCAAACACAAAATAAAGATAACAAAAGGATACAAAATACAATATAACAGTTTGCTTGAGTCACAAAACGGTCCCTGTCTCAGCATGAGCTGGTTGTATATTTTAAAAACTTTGCAGGTTCCTTATTGGCGGGGGGATATTATTCCAGCACCGCGATGCAGCGTAGCGGAAACTGCCCCGGAAAGAGGCCGAGCTGTGAGGCTGCATCGAGAGTTGCTTCGCGCTCTGTCGAGATCCACACGATCTAGAGCTACTCATCCATGATAGTTTGTCATACAAATAAGTGGGCATTTTGTGTTTGATTACACCAAAAAGCAAACAAGCTAAATGAAATTTTGATGTATTGATTGATTGATGGATTGATTGATGGATTGATTGATGGCTTGATGGATGGATTGATGGCTTGATGGATGGATTGATGGCTTGATGGATGGATTGATTGATGGCTTGATGGATGGATTGATGGCTTGATGGATGGATTGATTGATGGCTTGATGGATGGATTGATTGATGGCTTGATGGATTGATGGCTTGATGGATGGATTGATTGATGGCTTGATGGATTGATGGCTTGAGTGATGGATTGACGGATTGATGGATTGATTGATTGATGGATTGATGGCTTGATGGATGGATTGATTGATTGATTTATGGATTGCGCCTTGATTGGAATGCGCCTCGCGGTTTCACCCGCGTAATTCCCGTCTCGCCTCCTTGCCTTGCCCTTAGGCAAGTCACTGTACTAAGTATGGATGGATGGATGGATTGATGTATTGATGGCTTGAGGGATGGATTGATGACTTGATGGATGGATTGATGGCTTGATGGATGGATTGATTGATGGCTTGATGGATTGATGGCTTGATGGATGGATTGATGGATCGATGGCTTGATGGATGGATTGATTGATGGCTTGATGGATGGATTGATTGATGGCTTGATGGATTGATGGATGGATTGATGGATTGATGGCTTGATGGATGGATTGATTGATGGCTTGATGGATGGATTGATTGATGGCTTGATGGATGGATTGATTGATGGCTTGATGGATTGATGGCTTGATGGATGGATTGATGGATTGATGGATGGATTGATTGATTGATTGATGGATTGCGCCTTGATTGGAATGCGCCTCGCGGTTTACGAACGACGGTGAGTTAACGAAATTTATGCAATGTTTCACACTCAGCATTCAGCACCATCTCAGGCATCAGCAGCATCTTTACACCAGATTTTTCTATGATGAGCTTTCAAATAAAAAAGCTCAAAGCCTCTTTAAGTGTCGTCTCTGAGTGCGACCGAGACGCAGCAAAACTACTACCATCCAAAGCATTTCATGCATGAACTAGCTGAATTTTAATTTACCTACAACAGCATGATTCCTCATATTCCCTTAGGGTTTTCATAAAATTACACGAAGCGATGAGCATTCTCATTGAAAGAAAAAGCTTCACTAATTAAAGACTTGCTTAAAAGAATACGAACCGAAACTAGGACGGGGTGCTTTCGTAATGAGCGCATTAAAATTTAGATTTCAAAATACTCAGGCTACATTTTGGTTTGGCAACTTCATTTTTATTTATAAACATAATGCTGGTTTTGGGCGCAGGTAGATTTAATTTAAATATGAGTGCAATTAGTCAGTTATTCGTTACTTAGAACTTTTTATTTTACATAGTGTGCACGACGGAATAGAATAAGCTTAGAATTAGTAATGTAACAAATGTAGATAAAAAATCATAAAGAGTATGTATATAGAAATTAAGAAAAATGATTAAAGTTTTGCTCGCCGCTGCGCATGTCGGGGCGGGGCGGAGTTTTGACTAAATATAGGGAAGTTTTGAGCGAAAATTGTCGTCGCAGTCACAGTCAAGAAAAGTAATCTCAAGAAGCCACAAGTAGTCAGAACTCTCAAGCCACCCTTCCTGCCAGCCGATAGCCTGTTCCAAGTGATCTGGTGTTTTCATTCAGCGCCAATCCCTACACCCCTAGAAGAAATACAGTCCACTTAACATCGTCAGGAACATTGGTCCTTCGAGCCGGATCGAAGATGCCGATCACAAGGAGCCGTCACGGAAAGGAAGAATCATCGCAGGCCAGCACCGGAGAGGCGGCGCAGACCAGCAACAAGGAGTCAAGCGGACAGCAACCCCCAGCGAGTGAAAGGGAGGGCTCCGCTTCTACATCCGCGACCGAGTCAACATGGACGCAAGAGTCTGGTGGCACCGTCGAGACGACGAGTGACAGTGAGGCGACCAGCAAGACCACCGCGAGGCCAGCGGCGGTGCAAGCGCGGTCAACCAAGGCGACCGCGCGGAAGAGGGCTGTGCTGCAGGCGCAGCTCAAACTGGCGGAGTTGCGCTCCGCAGAGCTACAGATCAAGGCGGACGCTGCGAAGGCGGCCCGTGAGCTCGCGGAGGCGCAGCTGAAGCAGGTCGAAGACGATTCTTCGGAGGAGGAGCAGGACGAGATGGCATCCGTACGAGTGACATCCTGGCTACAGCAGCGGCGGGAGGAGCCGCTGCCGCCCAAGGCCACAGCGGAGGTTCCAGAGGCGCCGGAAGAGGACCAAGGAGTACGGGAGGACCAGGCGACGGAGAAGCCTGGGCGGGCTACGAACCAGCCCACCGTGCAGGGGTCAACCGTCGGCGTAGAGGCGCTGGCGGCGGCGCTGTCGCAGATCGCGGCGAGGAGGGAACCACCGAGGTACGCGCAGGAGCTACCCATTTTCGGAGGACAGGTTAGTGGTTGGTTAGTGTATCGGGCCGCGTACAGAGACAGTGAGGCGTCATTCTCAAAGATCGAGAACGTCATGAGAATACGACGCAGTCTCAAGGGTGCAGCGTACGAGTCCGTGAGCAGTCTCCTCATAAGCCAGCCTGAACCTAGGGCCATCATGGAGGCTCTGGAAAGGAGGTTCGGGCGACCGGAGGCACTGGTGATTGCAGAGATGGAGAAGCTACGGGCGTTGACCAAGGTGAGCGATAATGCTAGGGACTTGTGCATATTCGCCGGGAAGGTGGCCAACATAGTGGCCACCGTGGAGGCCCTTGGTCGGAAAGAGTACCTACACAACCCCGAGATGGTACGCAGCGTCCTGGACAAGCTGACCCCTATCCTGCGCAGTAAATGGTACGATTATTTCGCCATTAAATCTAAAGATAAACCAGAGATGGTAAGATTAGCTACCTTTTTAAACGAGGAGGCGGACAAGTGCGGGGCCTACGCACTGCCTGAAGTCGTTGAAGAGGGACAGCGAGCGAAGAAAAAGGTAGAGAGAACTTATGCGGCAATCGAAACGAGAAATGACAGCTGTCAACACTGCCGTAAGTTTCATAAGCTACGAGATTGTCCGGACTTCGTGGAGGCGGACGTGTCGACTAGATGGGCCATGACTAAGAAGTACGGCGTTTGTTTCTTGTGTCTCAAGGAGAAACATCGTCGCTTCAAGTGCCAAGCGAAGGCGTGCGCTAAGGAAGGCTGCGGTAAGAAACATCACACATTACTACACAGTGAACAGTACAAGAACAGCCAATCACAGAGGAGCGCCGCGCAGAGATATCCGCTTGTGTCACGGGGAAAGATGATACCCGCCCAGGCCGCCTACGTCGAGCGTACCTTAAGATAGCGCCGATAGAGCTAATCGGACCTAGAGCTAAGATAAGTACATACGCTTTACTCGACGATGGAAGTACGTGCACGTTCGTAGAGGAATCTATCACCGAGCTTCTGGGCGTTGACGGTCCGACGGACACACTCTGGATCAAGGATGCGAACGGAGGTGAAGTCAAGCACGAGAACAGCAAGACAGTGAGCGTACGCATTCGAGGAAAAAATCAAAGACAAGAACATGTACTTCGCAACGCTCAGACGGTAAAGAAACTCGACTTTACTACACAGGCTATCACGAGACACGAGATCGAAGATTGTCCGCACTTGCTAGATATAGCTGAAGATTTAATCTACACGAGAGCTCACCCTAAGGTAGTTATAGGCCAAAACAACTGGGACTTGATAATCTCAAGAGAGGTGCGAGAGGGACGGAGAGACCAACCGGTCGCCTCGCTCACACAACTGGGATGGGTACTACACGGTTGCCGCCTAGAGGGGCGAACACAAAAGAACTTTTGTGGATACGTCGGAGCGGTAATGCACCCAGAGAACATTGAAGAAACAATGAAGAACTTTTTCAAGCTGGAATCGCTAGGAATAGAGCCGCGAAAACAGGCGAGCGATCCGGAACAAAGAGCTCTACGAATACTGGAAGAGAAAAGTCGACGCCTACCTAACGGCAGGTATGAAACCGGGCTTCTATGGAAAGAAAGTGAGGTACATTTGCATAACAATTACAGAGATACACTGAAGCGGCTGCACAGCTTAGAACGGAAGCTGGACCGAGACGTGGAACTGAAGGCCAAGTACGAAGAACGGATGCAGAACCTGCTGACTTCCGGCTACGCAGAGAGAGCAGAAGAGCCAGGCATAGAAAACAAGACGTGGTACCTACCGCATTTCGCCGTCGTATCGCCAGCTAAAGCAAAGATAAGGATGGTACATGACGCGGCGGCCAAGTCAGCAGGTAAGAGTCTGAACGACATGCTACTAGCCGGTCCAGATCTGCTGCAATCACTGCCGGGAGTGGTGATGCGCTTTCGTCAGCACGCATACGCCGTTTCGGCCGACATAAAAGAAATGTTCATGCAGATAAAAATAAATCCCGCCGACAGGGACGCACTCAGGTTCCTGTGGAGGGGCGACAGGCGAGGCGAAGCACCGCCGGACGAGTACCGCATGTCTTCGGTGGTCTTCGGAGCCTCATCATCACCATGCACGGCGCTCTTCATCAAGAATAAGAACGCACAGGATCATCAGAACGAGTTTCCGGCCGCCGCTAAAGCTATTATTCGCAATATGTACATGGACGACTATCTTAACAGCTATCCAACTATTACAGAAGCAGAAAGCGTCAACACACAGGTGGATCACGTGAATCGTCAAGCGCACTTCGAACTGCGGGGATGGACATCGAACGAGCCGCAGACCATCCAGAGCCTCGCGGCGCGCGCCGAAGACACCGCGGCGGCGGTCGCCATCGGCGGGAGCGAGGTGGAGAAGGCGCTGGGACTATACTGGGACGTGCGCAGCGATCACATATGCTTTCGGGTAAATGAGCGGAAGGCTCCGCCCGCCCTGATGAACGGAGGTAAGCCACCTACCAAGCGAGAGGCGCTCAGCGTGATCATGTCGCTATTTGACCCGCTGGGACTCATCTCACCACTCACCACACCGGCGAAGAGACTGATGCAGGACACCTGGAAGTTCGGCACGGGTTGGGACGACCCCCTGCCCGAGACACTGCAACAGAAGTGGTGCGAGTGGACCGAGACGCTTCGAAGTCTCGACAAGGTACAGATTCCTAGGTGCTACGAGACCGAACCTGCCGCCACGAGACAACTACACACGTTCGTCGACGCCAGCGAGGAGGCTTACGCCGCAGCCGTGTATTGGAGAACCACGAGAGCGAACGGCGAAGTGAGCGTAGCACTGGCGGCAGCTAAGAGTAGGGTAAACCCCTTAAAACCTATTTCAATCCCGCGTCTAGAGCTACAGGCGGCATTACTTGGCGCTCGCCTCGCCGACACAGTGGCGCGCGAGCACGACTTCGAGGCCGAGAAAAAGGTATACTGGAGCGACTCGAGGACAGCCCTAACATGGATACGGGCCGAGCCGCGAACCTTTAAAACCTTTGTAGCTCACAGACTGGCCGAAATCGAGGACACGACTAAGAAAAACGAGTGGAGATGGCTGCCGTCAGCAGAAAACGTAGCCGACGACGCCACGAGATCGACACCGGTAAACTTTGATAATAAACACAGATGGTACAAAGGACCGGCTTTCCTATACCGCCCGGAGGAGGACTGGCCGACAGAGACGCCGGCGCCGGCCGAGATCACCGGCGAGGAAAAACAAAAATGTTTCACGGCTGCAGTCACTCAGGTCAGTACATCGGGCCACCTGCCAGATATATCTCGATTCTCACGGTGGCTCCGATTGATAAGAGTGACGGCGCGAGTACTGCAGTTCGTGGACCTGTGTAGAGCGAAGAGGCGCGAGACCGTAGCCGCGCTACACAAACGTACGATAAAAAACGCAGAACGAGATCCGGACTGGCGGAAAACACAAAAGAAGGGTAACAAGAAATCCACACAACGTCGGAGCGAGACAACGACAAAGTACATTGGTCTCGAGGCTCACTATCTCATCAAGGCTGAGCAGCTGTGGGTGCTGAGCAGCCAAAGAGAGAGCTTCGGCGAAGAGATCGATCGCATAAAAGCGCACAAAGGTACGTCCAAAGGAGGCAAGCTGTACGCGCTGAGCGTCGCCGTGGGGGCGGACCAGACGCTACGGCTGCGCGGACGTATCGACGAAACGCCCGACCTCGCTCCGGAAACAGCCAGCCCTATCATACTAGACGGTAGACATGCATATACAAAACTATACGTACAGCATGTTCATGAGAAGCTGCACCACGGCGGCGTGGAGACCGTCGTAAACGAGCTACGCCAGAGACTGTGGGTAGTGAGAATAAGACCTACAGTGAAGGGCGTCCTCAAAAAATGTATGTACTGTCGGATCCAAAAAGCAAAGCCGGGAAGCCCGGCCACAGGAAACCTTCCGGAAGCACGCCTAGCACACCATGAGCGAGCCTTCACATTCACGGGATTAGACTACTTCGGTCCACTCGAGGTCACAGTGGGCCGACATAGGGAGAAACGATACGTAGCACTTTTCACGTGTATGAGTTCCAGGGCAATACATCTTGAGGTCGTGCCTAACTTGAGCGCGGACGCAGCTATCAACGCGCTGCGGCGGTTCATATCGAGGCGCGGGTGTCCGCGCGAGATACATAGCGACAACGCGACGTGCTTCAAGGCGGCGGAGCGCGAGCTGAGGGCGGCCGCCCTGGAAGGCGTCGCTGACGCCGCTACCAACAAGCAAATCCGATGGCGCTACATACCCCCCGCGTCTCCCTTCATGGGGGGTGCTTGGGAGCGCATGGTGCGCTCCGTCAAGGAGGCGCTCTCCACACCACGCTGCGCGAGAAGTGCCCGAGTGACGACACGCTCGCCACCCTGTTGACTGAGGTGGAGTACTCAGTTAACTCACGACCGCTGACGTATGTCGCGGTCACGCCGGAGGCGCCTGAGGCGCTCACGCCCAACCATCTACTGTTGGGCCCGAACAGCAGTGTCCCCACCCCGGGGACATTCACCGAGAAGGACGAGCATGCGCGCGCCCTGTGGCGGCGCGCGCAGTATCTGGCTGAGGAGTTCTGGCGCCGGTGGATGCTGGAGTACCTACCTTTACTCCAGCACCGGCGGGAGCCCCACACCGTCGGCGAGGCCCCCCAGCCCGGGGACCTCGTACTCCTGTGCGACGAGGCGCAGCCGCGCAATACATGGCCTAGGGCAAAGGTCATTGCCCTACACCCGGGGCGCGATGGAGAGACGCGCGTCGTGGACGTCGTCACCAGCAGCGGACGGGTCCTGCGGCGGCCTACGAAGAAGGTCGTCGTGCTACCGGTGTCATCGCGCGACGGCGGCGTAGGCGCCGACGACGGCGACGGCGGGAGAATGTGCACGACGGAATAGAATAAGCTTAGAATTAGTAATGTAACAAATGTAGATAAAAAATCATAAAGAGTATGTATATAGAAATTAAGAAAAATGATTAAAGTTTTGCTCGCCGCTGCGCATGTCGGGGCGGGGCGGAGTTTTGACTAAATATAGGGAAGTTTTGAGCGAAAATTGTCGTCGCAGTCACAGTCAAGAAAAGTAATCTCAAGAAGCCACAAGTAGTCAGAACTCTCAAGCCACCCTTCCTGCCAGCCGATAGCCTGTTCCAAGTGATCTGGTGTTTTCATTCAGCGCCAATCCCTACACCCCTAGAAGAAATACAGTCCACTTAACATCGTCAGGAACACATAGACTGATTAGAATCGTCGGTTGCCGTTTTTTCACCTGCATTGTCCCTTAAGGATTTTTTCTGACCCACGGGGAATTTACTTTATGGTTCCCCTGAAATATAGTTAATACTCGTTAGTCTTTATTTATAAAGAACTGAAGAGTAACAACAATGTAGAGATCCACTGAAAACAAATAAATTTAAACTTTTTTTTCTTTTCTTGTTCTTCAAAACAACTTTTTTGCATATATTTTTTTTAATTCATATGACAAGCCAAATTACCTAGACTTTATCGACATCTAATCTTAGTAAGAGCGAAGTTTTACTACAATTTACATTAAAATGTAAGTTTTTTGGTGTGTCTATGTTGACAATAAATACTTGTTTATTCGTGTTTTTATTTAACAAATGTAGTGTAGAATAAATAAATGAATCTTATAAAAGTATCTCAATAATTGGTCTTAACGCCGGTCCTGTCCAGACAGATTTTTAAGCTTTATCTACCCGGTTCAAACCCGTATTTTCTTTTAACTATGTGCGTTTCAGTTACTGGTAGAAGAAAATAATGCAAATGAATACTGTAGGTACATACTTGTTTCAACGTTCAGGATTTAGATCCTCGAGAGCTTTGAACGGAAATTGAAAGCAATGGCTAGTAATTGAACTGGAATGTAAGCGTAAGTTTAATGCGGCGTTGTCTTCGACAGTAATGGCTATTTTGTCGTTTTTATTTGTGTTAAATTACATTTTGAAGCAAAATAAATGTGTTCGACCACATTATAACTATGTAGGAGATTAAACAGAAATACACACAGCTACAAAGATGTCGTCGTCATATTATAAAATGTCTGTACTTACAGTAAAAAAATTAATTTACTTCCCTGACCTAATCCACGTAATAAATCGTCAGTAGGTACATTTACAAGGTTCCTTGAAAGAAATCGCTCAGCGATGAGGCCGCCTTTTGCACTATGTTGTTTTAAATATGTTTGATAGTTAAATATGCTGTTTTAAAAAGAAACATTGCTTATATTCTACAAAAATCAAATAAGTTTTTTGTTTGTTCAGAAATGATGCCGTTATTTTCATTTATGGATGGTAGATGAGTCCCGCTTGCATGGTGAAGTTTTGTTTCAGTATGAATGGAAATTGTGGCTTGAGGCGGTGACCGTAGGTTCAGGAAACAGCTTGTTCATTCCATGATCAAAAAGAAAAGCTTCGAAAAAAAAGTAATAATTTTAAAGAAAATTATAATACGAAAAACAATGGTATTGCGTTAAGCAAACTTTATAGTTACATAAAAAAAACTGTGAAATTATTTTTTTATTCTGTTCTATATATATGACACTTTGCCTGCTTTAGTTTATTCTTGAAACTAAATTTTCTTTCTTTACAAGGTGTAAATATCGCCCCAATATTTCCATTGACTTATCTCGAGACGTTTTCCGGGGAGGTCACTATATCATAAAATCCTAAGCTTTAGCAATTATTCCACGCAAAACCTTTTCTGATATGATCCAATTAAATTAATTTCGTGGGTTCCTCTCTTGCCCCCTACAAATAGACATGATATGCAATAAGATAGGGTAAAAACAGTCTTGCAACACATCTGACAACACTGACTGAATGATCAAATCTAAATTGCTTATTTTCTTAACACAAGCACAACACACCCTTATCGTAGGAGACAAAGGCTATTTAATGACAATGAACAAAGACTATTTAATGGTGAAATTACAACATTATACCATAAAAATCCTATTTGTAATGCCAGTAATATAATATATTTTTTAAAGTGTTGTGTTTTAACCATTTACTTTTTTCCTGTATCAGCGGACTGTTTAATGAGAGCGAGAGCAGAGCACGTGAGCTGCGAAAAGATACGTATTTGATGAAAAATTAAAACAAAACAAGTGCACTGGAGAGAAATACATTACAGTTATGCAGCAAGTTTGTTCAAAAAGACACTCAAGAACTATTATAAATTTTCACATTTAATACGATTTTCTCCAGTGATTCCTGTGAAAAGTTCAATAGATTAATTGATTAAGTTTCGTGTAAATTCACTGAAATATTATGACAACATGCCGATTGGTAACTTTGCTGGTGGGAATACTGCGCTTGTCACAAGCACATATATATTTCTCAAACATTTTTGAAACAGTCTAAAAACCGAAAATGGCGTTTTGATACATATGTGAAATAGTCAAAAGAGGCCAAGTTCGATTTCCTACTATTCGATAGCTTTTCTTAAGGTTCCTGTATGGGCCAACGGCCTTGAGGATTCGGGCGGAGTCTAAAATTTGCCCCGCGCCAACCGCGTATTCCCGCTACATTTTTACGCACGCAGAGTGCGGTCTGCACTCATGGCATGCGGTCGCTTTTAGTTTTGGGTCGGGTGCTCTGTTTCCTCGCGTAGGTCTTTTTTTTACTAGGAAGGTAATGTATCACCTGGTAAAAAAATACCTGAGAACACTGCTCATAATAATATAATTTATTCAGCGTGTAGGTTCACAAGATGGTTTTATGATAACTTATCTAAAAATATACTTACTGACCTACGTACAAAAATACCTACTTAGTTATATTATTTCCTCTACTTATCTACATAATAATAAGGTAAGTATAATAATAATAATAATAATAATAATAACTTTATTTCAGGCAACAAAGAAAATTTACAAGATGTAACTTAACTAGGGCCCATATAATAAATACCTTACAGACTAACATAGATATAATATACACATTCGAGTCATCGACGCTCCGATGACGCACGCGCGGTGTCGTTTGACAGGCGTCCGACGAATTTCCTGTAAACGACACCTTTCGGCCAAAACCCGCTGTCCATATGTCCATGACACAAAACTGCTTGCCGATGCATTCAGCTGCGCATCGCAGCGAACGTTGACATTGGATGCCACGGGGTCGGGTGACCTAAATACCGATTGCGTATTGCGCAATATATATAGGAAAGATAGGCCGGGTTGGATAGGTATCTACACTATCTACATAAAAATGAAACTACAGTTTCATGGTTATCTTTATGTAATTATAGTATAATTATTCATAGGTATTATGATATAATTCTTACTAGGTAGATAGCTTTATAATTTTATGTCTACTCATGTAGAATTCATCCCGTTCCCGTGGGAATTCTGGGATAAAATATAGCTTATGTGTTATTCCATAATCTATCTCTGTGCCCAATTTCATCCATATCCGTTCAGTAGTTTTTGCGTATAATATTAGTAGGACTAGGCATTATTTTATTGCAGTCAAAGCCATTCAAGATCATTTCTACAGTTGTTCTGATAAGTAAGTAACTCTACATGCAGATGATTTTCAGCATCTTTCTCCATCTCCGGGCATCTAAAAAAAGAGGATGTCAAATTCAAAGCATAAAAAATACACAGTAGAGGCGCTGCAATTAGAGGATTCGATCCAGGTCTTTTTTTCAATCCCGGGATTTCGTGATTTGTGAAAGGCGATCCCGGGATCCCGGGATAATCCCGGGATCGTTGACAGGTAAATAAAATCGAAGTCTTATATTCTTCGATGGATATTTCAATTGGCGTAAAGGACAAAACCCAACTTTTCAGGAGAGCCAAAAAACTCTTTTTTTAAATAATTTTTAACTTTATATATATTGTACTTACAAAAAACATTTCTAAAGGAACTATATTTTATCTGACAAGCTCTTCGATGATAATTTATTTAAATTACTCCACATGCTATATTTAAAAAGTTTTTGTCCTTTATGACGTAGCAATTTTGGTAGTTTTTAGTTTTGGACATAAGCGGTCTATTTTTACTAACGAAACTAAACATTTTTGTCGTTCAGACATTCTAGTAATAATATACCTGAATTTGTGTCTTAACTCGATAATTTACTCATAAAAATTAGCTGTAAAGGACAAAATTTTGGTTTCAAACCTTTGTGTTTCAATAAAATTAAGATATTTTCCACGTAAAAAGTAAATAAAATAACATCTGATATAAACCTCTGTTATTGGTAATTTTTGTGAAATTTTTTGGTTTTTCTCGCACTTTTACTACAATGACAAGTGTTCCTACAATTGAATCATACACAGAAACAACTAATTAATCATTACTACATTGTATAAAACAAAGTCGCTTTTCTGTCCCTATGTCCCTATATCCGTATGTCCCTTTGAATACTTATATATTTAAAACTACGCAACGGATTTTGATGCGGTTTTTTTTAATAGATAGTGATTCAAGAGGAAATCATACACAGAAACAACTAATTAATCACTACATAGTATAAAACAAAGTCGCTTTTTCTGTCCCTATGTCCCTATATCCCTATGTCCCTTTGAATACTTAAATATTTAAAACTACGCAACGGATTTTGATGCGGTTTTTTTTCATAGATAGAGTTATTCAAGAGGAAGGTTTATACGTATAATAAAACCGTGCGAAGCCGGGGCGGGTCACTAGTATAGAATAAATTATGTATCTAACTTTCAACAATATAAACTCTATAACAAACATAAAATCCACACCGCTCTTTAATTGTTTTAAGATTATTATTAATTATAATTGTTTTAATCAGACTTCTGGTTTTATTTGGACTTTCATTAGCAATGAATTATACTTACATACTACTTAGTACGTTATTGTAACTGTCCTGCGTTTAAGTTTAGTTCAGTTAACAACCACTTTTTATTATAGAATAAATTTACCTTTACTTTTATTAATAACAACTCTAATCCAGACTTCTATTGTTATCGTTTCAAGATTATACTCATAATAATAATTGTTTTAATCAGACTTCGTTTTACTTGCACTTTTATAAGAATTAAATTATATTGTGTAGGTACTCTACTCTGACCGTAGCACCGTTCCTTCGTCGAATCATGCACACTTACTACCATTAGTTAGTATAGAGTAAATGTACCTTAACTTTTATTTATTTACACTCTTCAACAAACATAAAGCAGCCTTTGTTTCTCATGAGTAAATATGACTAATTGTATATTCTTTGAATCCTTGATGTCGTCTTCGTCGGTTTCTAAAAGTTCATCTGCAACAGCAAGTGGTTACTTACTCTTTCGTATGATGAGAGAATGATTACTTTCAAAACTCTCCTAATGTTTGAATTTTTCAAAAAAAAATATTACTTTCATTAATTCACTAATTCTTCTTTTTTTTTTCAACTTTATGTAGGGATGGTAATGTGATAGATACTCTTTGTGAAAGCGCTTTGGAATAGTATTATTGTCACAAACCTTTTCCAAGTCTTTTTATTTAGTTATAGATATGGGCAATCGGTCTTGGTATGCAGGTTTTAGGTCGTATGTCAGTGTATCACATTCTTCCGGTTTTTTTCAAGCAAAAACTGAAACGAATATACGCTAAAGCTTGTTTAATTTCTAATTAGTTATTTGAGTCGTATAGGCCATCACAATAAAAAAGTTGTATACGACCATCCCTTTTCGTAGTGATATTCTGTACACCCATATTAAAAAAAATGCAAAACTTTACACCACTAAAAGTATTTTCTCTCACCAAAATATGCCATAAAATGCTTGGACGTAAAGGTCATAGACATTGGAATTTAGAAACTTTGACTATACCATTCGATAGATCTCGGCGAGCTGATTACGGCAATATATTTAGCTCAATATCGCCATTTTGTCCTTTACGCCAATTGAAATTTTCATCGACGAATTGTGAAAATTTTTCAACTTTTATTTACTTAAAAAAACAAAGTAAAAATCAATAAAAACCACAACGACTTCTTTTTTCAATTAATTAATACTACAAATAAATATAAAAAAATCAACTTCGTTATTAAAATTTAATGATGGTTAAACGTATTGTTTTACAAGGCGTGGTGACACAGTTTAGCTTATAGTACGCGGCGCAAACGCGTTTCGCTAATTCCCGGGATCCCGGGATTCGGGAGCTTATACTGATAATAAAATTTAGGAATAATCATTCCAGTTTTTTTAATTATAATTTAAAAAGAAAACTAAAAACCGATGTTAACTGAAATGATCAGTTGTTCCTTTTTGTTATTTTTAATGTTTCATATGAGAAATTGGTTAAATTTTTATTTTGTAATTTGTTTTATTACATTTACGTGCTTAATTTTTTGTTATTTTTAACAATTTTTCTCCATCACGAAAATCCCGGGATTAGGAAAAAATTACCCCGAAATTTGCGGGACCTAAAATCGACCGGGATCCCGAATCCCGGGATCCCGGGATCGAATCCTCTAGCTGCAATGCATGGCGCTGAATGTATGTAAAAAGACGAAAACTTTTTTCGTAATAGTAAACGACTGGTACTAAGGGCTCTGATCACTAATGCTAATTTAAAATTATATATGGAGTTCGTGTTCAAAAACTTTAGTTGCTGACTTTGAATGACACGGAGGCGATCCGCGGACCGCGGAGGTGCGATGACTCTGCGGTCATTAGCCGGATCCACACTGGACGATCCAAAGCGCTCCGATCGCGCGCGGCATGGAGCGCGCTCCACGGAGCGTGAAGTGTAGACGTGCCGCGCGCGATCCATGTGCGCGGCGGAGAGCGCACGTTGCTCGCCGCGTGCGATCCATTTGTTGTCGGTTTTTTGGTCACGCACAAAGGGGCCTCAGTCGCTTGGCGCGCGCGGCGGTCGCGTGATCCGCCATATAGATAATTCAACTGATTCAGTATGGATCGGCAAGAGCGCGTTGGAGCAGCCAGTCAGGATCGCAAAAGATTGCTGTTGGATCGACCTACAACGATCCACGATTCACGCATCACGATCCTGGATCACGGATCGCGGGATCACCGATCCATTTTGGATCGTCCGGTGTGGATCCGGCTAATGACCTTTAGCGCCTAAGCGCGTATAGAATGATAAATGCTACTACTAAATGGATACTACTTACTCGATATTATTATGTGTTGGTAGTGGTACTTACGTACTACGGCTGTAATACTTTGTGCTCGAAGATCTTCGTTCCTCAACATTCTAAAATAAATTATTCAGAAATATTTGTCATTGAAACGTAGCTTAGTTAGTAGTTAGGTATGTACCCTATGTACCTACTACCTACATATTGAATTTACTTACTCGAAACATTTCGGTTTAGATAGGTACTTCTACAGCAGTTTTATTTCCTTGCTCTGGATTCTCTTTCTTTGATTCTCTAAAATACAAAACCATAAGTCAGAAAAATAAGACATCGAAAGGTAGACCGGTACCTACCTATAATAAAAAACGATATCCACAAAAAGTACCTAGGTACTTTACTACCATCATTCAACATTCATCATAATTATATCATGGTATCAATCAGCCTACAAGACGTCCACAGCTGGACATTGGCTATCCCAACCACATAGTAAGCCGCCTCTACTCCATTCATCGATTCCCAGGTATTGTCCAATATTGTACCAATCTGAGACTACGTCAAGCTGGTGAGTTATAGTATTTTGTGTGGTTTGTTTACAAACTTCTACATCAAGTTTGGCTAGTGCGAGGAATAGTTGTTCCTAAATACCTACTACTTACCTAGTGTATAATAAACTTACCTACCTTTAAACTAATCCTCGTTAGTTAGGTATCAGATAGATAGGTAGATACTTGGATGCAAGTTGGTAGGTACTTACAAGACTTCGTGCATTTTAGCAGCTTTCGTAGCTCTCATTTTCTTTATATTATTTTCCTCTCCATTTTTTATTTCACACTAGCTGCGCCCCGCAGCGTCGCCCGCGGGTAAATTTATTTATTTGTCAAATATCATATTTTTAAACATAATATGCTATTCCCGACGAAGACAAATCCAAAAACTTAAAAATCATAAAAATCGGTCCAGCCGTTCTCGAGTTATAAGTGTTGTAACAAACACGACTTTCTTTTATATATATAGATTACAGTTCACTCAATAAAAAACGGACCTTACTAAACTAGTTCAACGAATCATATACCTAAACAAGAGTCCGAGCTCAAACCAAACTAGGAATACAAACCTATTACTAAAGCGTCAATGCGCAATCAATAATGTTTATTTCAAATATCGGAATTATATCAAAAATAGCAACGAGTGACACAACCTCCACGTCGGACAGTCCGAGCCACACTGCCGCCCGTCGCCCGCGCACAGACCCGCTTGTTCTATTTCATAGTGGAAACACAAAATAATTAATTGCAGCCGTATTAATAATTTGTTTTATTCGTCATATGTACAATTTGTGCAAAATACTTTGACAAATATTTGAGTGAAAGAAAAATACTCAAAATCAACACCGTTTAGAAGAAATATCCAAATTTAGAACAAAAAATGCTTTACTTTGGATATTTTTTTTATATAGTAATAATATGAATTCAATCATTTCGTATGTACAACTTATAAATAAAAGTCTTGTTTGCAACATATATATTTTTCATACATTTTCATCCACTCATCAAGGAGAAATATCATTTTGAAAAAGGCGCTTTAGCCCATACAACAGCCTTAATGTAGAGAAAGCAAAAAGGAACGCGCGACATGCAATACGATGCGAAGACTGGCATGACTGTATGTCCAGTACGCAAATAGATGTAACGGATTCCGAAGATAGAACTGAGCATAATGAGCTTTAGGTATCTATATTTTTCATGGTACCTTAAGTACCTTATGTACATAAATTAATTTTAATTAATTATTTTATGGGCATGCAATTTGGTTTGAGACACCATTAAAAAGAATTTAACGTATATTAAAATTAAATTATCAGTGTTTCACTACTTTGAATAAGAATTTCATTAAATTAATCAATTTTATTATTGAATGAAATGTTGTTCTGGCGATGACAATAATTTGTTTTAAATAAATATGGTAGTTAGAAACTCTTGTCCTACAGTATGAATGACCGGGTGATATTTTCTAAATTTACTTTGACCATCAGTCCTACAACTACAAATAATTTTAATAGATAATGTGCATATTAACATGCGTATCGGCATTAGGGCCCATTAACATAGATAAAGGAGAATATCAAAATCATCCTTCGATATTAGTCCACTGTTACTGTTGGACATACGGCTCATTAAAGTGAATGATATTACTTTTAATTTGGGAACGCTACGTCAATGTTTTTTATTTCTCAATCGTAGTATTATTTTTTATCATAACCGAGATTTATTCCTATTATTTTTTGAGTTCGCTTATCTTAAAATCAAAACAAATAAAAATCAAAGGATTTTTCATCCAAAATAAGCAAAATTAAATCTTTTGGGGAGCGAGAATTCGCGTATAACTCTCGAAAAATGAGAAACCATTTCAACCGCACAGATAAATAGGTGATTCTCCCGGGCTTCAAAAATACATGTCCGGCTCGAAAAATCATACAAAAAGTATCCCTAGCCCTTTGATTTTTTTTATGATAGTAGATTAGACAAAAATAATAGGGGAGGCCTTTTTTAGTTTTTTAATATTCTTATTTTAAATAAGTAAAAATAAATAAAATCCTTGGAAATTATGACTTCCGTGGTGCGTCCGGACCTCATGTTCCGGTGTTAATAAATTTTTATATCATTTCCTAAAAACTCTGGTACTAATTTACATAGGTTCACAATAACCCAGATAGTTACTTGCTTATTTGACGCTATTACTACGCAAAACTAAGCTTTAGTTGACAAGTTACAACGAGATAACTTCGCGTCCGTCGTTTAGCTCTGATTTCCCTGGTGCGCACTAAATTATTCATAAATACTGTACTTTAATATCTGCGTAAATAGTTGTTAGATTGAGAGAAACTATCAGTCACGCCCCATCAGTGGTGTGTACAACAAAGGTGTATGTCTTTACGTCACTCTGTTATTTCGGTACGTAATCACTTTCCGTGTCTTGGTATCTAGAAATTCTGATTACCATGTTGACTATAAATTTGTTTATGCTAATCCTATTGTTTTATTAATGATGATAATTCATGCCTTTTGTGTTCCTTATTTCGACTGCATATTTCAATGTCAAATAAACCAGCAAATTAAGAAAATTTCTAAGATTTTGTTATTTTTTTTGATTTCCGTGGTGTGATTTCCGTGGATTTTGCGGGTTCATTAACATCTCAATAATATTTTTTTACAGTTTTTATGATGTTTTTTTGGATAAAAGTTTATAATAAATACAAAATGAATAATTATAATATTTTTAATACAAAGATAAACATTGTTAGTGTGGTTTTTGTAAAAAGTTACTTGTATTTACAGTAATGATTTAAAGGTGTTTTTGTAAAAACTGATTAAAACTACAAACGTCAAATAATTGGTATTTAGCTTAATAATCTACTTACTACCGAAAACACATATTTTTATCGATAAGCCAACCCATATTTGATTTTGGTGATATAAATTCTGATTTCCGTGGACACCATATTTTTAAAATTGAATAACTCCGTAACCATAAAGCCAATAAAGTTCCCTTCACTACCAAAAAATTCAAAATTAAATCTTTATTTAGAATATACTATCATGATGTGCAATTTCAACAAAAAAAAATGTGCCACAGAAGTCAGATAAAAAACGAGTTTTCGTAGAATCACCCAAATACTACATGATCTGCTGTTTAAGCTGGATAGGTCATCATATTTTTTTATTGCGGCGAGTGCTAAAGTCCAACTCCACTTTTCTTTCTCAATTGGATGAATTGGGACTGGTAGACCTCTGGTTCAAACAGGACCTTTCAAAAATGATCCCGTATGGCGAACAATATTTCTGAAAGTGGTAATTTAAACGAAAATTATACCTATTTAATAATTTTCTTTAACACTCAGGTGGGTCTTCTGCTCGTTTCATCGATTACAGTTAACTTTGTAAAGAACTAAATTTTATTGAAAACAATAATTGAACTCGGACGAAGACTATTTTTTTATCAAGTTTCCCTTCATCTTCATTGAGAATCTCTGCGACGGATCACCTTTAAATACATTGCAGGTAATTGAATTACCTAGCAGGCTCCTTTCAGAGAAATGGTGCTGACTAAAGGAATTTCCCTCTTCAGTAGCCTGCCAATTGCTCATTGAACAGGAATATTGGTTTAACCTTGATAAAATACCTACCTTTTATAGAAAGTTGATTAAAAAACTTAAAACAGACTCTACCTGCGAAGGTGGAATTAATTGAGAAATCTAAATAATTATGAGGAATCTTGATACATGCTAAATTTAATATGTATATCGTTGAGGAGTTCTCTCGTGAGGATATAACAATGGCTGCAGCGGTCAGGTTCTGAGATTTAGAGTTTATCAATATTACTGAGGTTCGTTAAACACAGATTAACATCTGTGACTGTGACTTACTGAAGTGTAGCAACAGTCTATAAATAACATAAACCTCATCTTTATTGGCTTGCAAATGGCAAACGTAGTTACAGCACATCATGTGGTTACAGTGTTGGAAATAACACGGAGAATTATATTAATCCTACTTATATTATAAACGCGAAACTTTGTAAGTATGGATGGACAGATGGATAGATGTTTGTTACTCTTTCACGCAAAATACTACTAAACGGATCTAGATGAAATTTGGGACAGAGATAGATGAATGATAAAATATGACACAGAAGCCATATTTTATCCCGAAATTCCCACAGAATTACGCGGGCGAAACAGCGAGGAGCTGCTAGTAAATAATAAAGATCAGGGGTTGATTGGATTGTGTTAAAAGTATACTTAATATAAGCAAACGCTTCAACAATCAATGTACATACCTAGTTCTTAACTGCTTTTAAAATTTATATTGATACAATGAGAGTGATTGCTCATAAGGAGAAAGGTTAAAGTTTATAAAATGGACCTTCCTCCCAATACCTGTTACCTTCCGATAGAAAATAGCCTCATGTTCCGTCTAATTTGCTTTTACTGCACACACCACAATATAATATATGAATGGATAATTAAAAAAGAAATTAACAGTCAACGTCATGTTTATGGTCATCGTTGGCAATAAACCGGTGAACCCGTAGCTTCTATTTATTCTGCTAGCCTGGCATTTCCATGGACAGTCTGCCTAACGGCCACGCAAATTTACATATCGTTAAAAATTCCACACATTCGCGGAATTTATATCATTGACACAGGGAAGGGTAATTACGAATTCGAATGGATGATACCTGGCGTATATTAAAGTTTTGTTTATCTGTGGTGACAGTGCCATTTAGGTACTTATTTAAGAGAAATAATAATTCCGGCCACAGAATTTTTTTTTGGCCACGTGGCCAAGCTTCTCATTTAATAACTAAGCATCGAGAAATTGACATAGCCTCTTATAAACTAATTCATCTTCTTTACAACGCCAACTAAAAATGTTAAAGAAAGCGTCAAGTCAATATCAACAATTATTCTAACTTGTCCTTCTGATTATACATTGCCCACTAATTTACTAAGTCGGCCACGGAATTTGCAACTCATCACCATTTTACGTTTTACAGCTTCAATACAAGGTCCTCAAATATTATATATTCAAGCTTCAATAGACAACATCATATAATTATTACTTAACATCTATACATATAATAAAATCGTAGAGGTCGAATTTCTGTACAATGAAAAAAAATGCCATAAACCAAGTCAGGGAGATGTAAGAAGTATAATAAAATTGATTTCATTTTTTTTCAATTTTCTTATTTCTCTGTTTGTCTGTTTGTCTGTTTGTCTGTCTGTTTGTACGGGATAATCTCCGAAACTACTGGACCGATTCTAATGAAATTTTGTATGATGGTAGCCTAGATCCCTGGTCAACATATAGGATACTTTTTATCCCGATCAATTTAAGAGTTCCCGTGGGATAGCTAATAAACTTTAATTGATTAAGTACAGAATACTGAGTCTGCCATTATCATGAAGTTTCATATTAACAACTTTTTACTAATCCCATATGAAAGTACACATATAGTAGGTACCTATACCGAGATAATTCAGTTCACTGCTGAATATCACAAAGGCTGCCTGTCGCGCGGGCTCAGAACGCGCGAGCGGGCTATTGCGGATGGTCACGACTCAAAGATTCTAAAAAATAATTTGTATTCTATGAGTAACAGCAATATTTTTTGTTGGATTCACATCATCATCAGCCTATATTTGTCCACTGCTGGACATAAACCTCCCCTAATGAGCACCATAGCGCCCTGTCTTCAGCTTGCCGCATCCAGCATCTGCCAGCAGTATTTAGCAGATCGTCATCCCACCTGGCCGGAGGGCATCCTACACTACGTTTGCCAAGTCGCGGTCTCCACTCAAGAACACGTGTACGACAACGGTTGTCGCCGTTGTCGGTTCTTCGCAAGATATGGCCGGCCCACTGCCACTTCAGATTGCTAATTCATTGAGCTATGTCGATATCTTTGGTTCTCTGTCGGATGTATTCATTACGAATCCTATCCTTTAGAGAAACTCCTCACATAGCTCTTTCCAAGGCTCGCTGAGCGACTTTGAACAGCTGATCTATGAAGAGCTGATCTTGAACGTCATTACGTTGTCTGGGAAAGTAGTGAGGCAAGGACTACGCTCGACTCTCTGAAACATTCACTGGAAGAGAGACACGCTTGAGCTCTCAGCGTAGCCGCACGAATGCGTCTCCATTGCTGAAAACCAGTGAAGAAAGAGATGCACGAATTACAGCTGATCGAGAACCCCATATGCTTCTACCTCTAGATCGCTGGAAACCAGTGGGATGTATGTACAGCTTACAGCTGATCGAGAACGCCATACTTTGTCACGAGTCTCAGAGACCTTTACTGAAAGATAGTCTCGCTTGAGCTCTCAGTGTAGCCGTACGGCTGCGTCCTATCATCATCATCAACCTATGTTAGTCCACAGCTGGATATAGGCCTCCCCTAATAAGTGCCACAGCGCCAGCAGTCTTTCGCAGACCGTCATCCCACCTGGCCAGAGGGCGTCCTACAATACGTTTGTGAAGTCGCGGTCTCCACTCAAGAACACCTTTACTCCAAAGGTTGTCGGTACTTCGCGAGATATGACCGGCCCACTGCCACTTCAGCTTCAGTTGATAATTCTTTGAGCTATGTCGATAACTTTGGTTCTCTGTCGGATATATTCGTTACGGATCCTGTCATTCAGATAAACTCCGAGCATAGCTCTTTCCATAGCTCACTGAGCGATTTTGGATTGGGAGACCAGCCCTACCGTCAGTGTCCACGTCTCAGCTCAGGTCATTACGGGTAGGATGCACTGATTGAAAACTTTAGTTTTCAAACCTTTATCCTGAAAAAGAGGCAGTTGACGCGGCCTGCCTCCATGATGACCTAGACCGCCTTCAAAACTATTGCATACTCAAGAAGCTCGATTTAAACATTTCTAAATGCTATGTCTGTTCTTTTACCCGTAAGCCTTTTAGTCCTTAAATTAAATTTTACTCTTCAAAACACTCAATTAACAAGGGTAGTCAAGATAAAAGATCTGCGCGTTACGTTTGATAGTAAACTCTGATTTGAATAGTTGGGAAGGCATCGAAAGCGTTATGTTTCAACCTCAGGATGTCCCGCGATTTCTCAAATGTAAAAACTTTTAAAATACTCTACTGGTTTTATGTGCGCAGCCACTAGGAATATGGTTTACAGGTATGTAACCCTAAGTAATAATATGTATATCTCTCGCTCAGAGGGTGTACAGAAAAGATTTCTACGATATATGCAGATGTCGCAAATTTCATTTCATGACTCTCCAAGAACGAAGACGTGCCATAGCGGATCTATATGTCCTGGATCAATTTGGCCGTTGATCCTGACTTTGGTTTTATCCAAATTCATGCCAAGACCGATGCATCGCGAGGCTAAGGCTAGGCCGTTCAGCATGTGAGTCAGCTCCTCTAGCGACTCTGCCATTACGACTATGTCATCAGCGAATCGCAGCTGCGTCTAGATCGCTGGAAACCAGTGGGATGTACGGCTTACAGCTGATCGAGAACGCCATACGTTGTCACGAGTCTCAGAGTCTTTTAGTGAAAGAAAGTCTCGCTTGAGCTCTCAGCGTAGCCGCACGGCTGCGTCTCGATCGCTGAAAACTAGCCAAGAAAGAGAAGCATGACTTACAGCTGATTATGAGAGTCATTCATTATCTTACACCTTACAAACTTTTACCCAGCGTGAGTAGCATTTACCTAATGCTTGAAATCGTCAAAATATTGTTAGAGCTTTACAAAGACGTGATGATCGACACCAGCAACGATAAAATTTAGCCAGGGATGATAATGAACGCATACATCAGGAATACGAGACTTTATTACTAATAGAAAGGGAGAGAGTAAATGAAATACGACAGCAAGAAACCGAAGAACAACACCAAGCTCGGTTGGAGTCTGATCGACTTCGGTAGTTGCTCAATAGAATGTCGATTTCATCTGAAGATTCAGATTATTTACAATACCCTGAATTGAGAAAGAATAAAGTGCGTTTACATATTCACCAAGGATTGACTATGCTTCATTTTCATTTATACGTTTTGTTCCCGTAGTGTCATTTGCACCATTGACCAGTACCATTGATGGTGCAAATGATACTATGATGTACCGTTTGCACCATTGCTCCATTGCTACCATTATTGATGGTGCAAATGATACTATGATGTACCGTTTGCACCATTGCTCCATTGCTACCATTATTGATGGGGCAAACATATCCAATGGTGCAAATGGCACTTATATTTATTATTAATAACAGAGTCAAGTTTTCAACTACTTAAGAGAGTTAAAAGCACTTGAACAATATAAGTATATTAATATATATTCTCCTTTCTTGAAGTGTTAGAAACTATTTGAAAATTCATTCTAATGACTGACATTCATTGCGTTTGTTTCTTGTGTCGTTCATATGATTTGATTGTCATAAAAAGCAGAAAAATGTGCGAATCCGATTTAATTTTTCTGAAACAGAGCCGGGGCCGACTTTTATTACACAATGGGTATCAATACCATTTTCACACAAAGTATAAAAATTTAAACAGAGTATGGAGGTGCCGCTATTACAAGAAAACAAAATGTAAGGGGACGATTACTATATCACAGGTATGTGTAACTGTCTTTTTGCCCGCAGTGCCACTAGCTGATGCTATTTATTTTTCCATTTATTTAGCTGTATATTGTGTATAAGTATATATAGTATAAATATTTTTAAAGTTCGTATCTTATGTTTTGTTTCTTTTTTAGGATGAATCAAAGGTGGTAAAAAAAATTAAGCATTCTGATAACTGCAAGCCAGATGAAAATAAAAACACGGTTTGTGAAATAATAGGGTCCTTCATAGAAAAGGCTACTACTTCAGAAGAAACAGTTCCAGCCGTTTATAAAAAGACTGTAGCCTCAATCAAAAATAAAGGACTTAAAATTGTTCAAAAAATATTGGATTTTTGTTTAGCTGATTATAGTCATGAAGACGAAAGAATTTTAGTCTTTGCATCGGAAGAAGCAAGAGAACTGCTGAAAATTGGTAAAATCTTTTTTTGCGACGGCACTTTCAAGAAATGTCCGAAGCCATTTACTCAGCTCTACGTATTTTTCTGTGACTTAGGAAGCACTGATGACAAAAACTTTGTTGTCCCTGTTGTATATGTGCTTTTGACCAATAAAAAAAAAGAAACATATATTCTCATGATGAATCTCATCAAATCTCAAATCCCAGAATGGGGTCCTTCGAAAATTATATCTGATTTTGAACAATCTTTCATTAGTGCAGTCAAAGTAGTGTTTCCTATGGTTGAACATCACGGTTGTTTTTACCATTTTCAAAACCAATTGCGGAGAAAAGCTAAAAGTCTCAATTTAAAAAAGACTAACGCTACAAAAATTGTTTCTCTTTGCACCATCTTACCTCTTCTGCCAGAATCAAAAATTGAAGATGGATTCAGATACATCATAGCAGAGAGTGATGCTAACGGAAGTAATAAAAATTTGCAGCAATTTATTAATTATGTGGCTAGATTTTGGATGCCGAAAAAAAAACTGTGGTGTTGTTTTGGTGAGAGGCATAGAACAAATAATGTATGTGAAGGATGGAATGGACATATTAATAACTGCTTTAAAAGAAGACCCGCGACAGTGAGTCACTGCTTAAAAGTGCTTAAGGAGGACGCTGCATTTCATGCAGTCAATGCTCTTACACAAGACCCGTACAAAAAGCGATCAAAGGAGGTTAGGGATCGGAATAATTATATACAGTACGTACAGATGCAATTAATTAAAAGTGAAATAGATATTCCACTATTCTTGGAAAAATTAAGATAAAATAATTAAGCATTATTTGTCATTGATTAGCTGTCATTGATTCTTTGTTATTAATAATAAAAATATTTTATATTATTAATAAGCGATTCATTCTTCCATTATCATTAGTAAAGTTTTAGGGGATACAGTATTTGTTCATGGGGAGAAAAATTCTGATCCATCTCTTCCCTGAGGGTCTCGGGGCGGGGCGGATGGCCAGTAAACAGAGCGATAGCTCGAGGAAAGCCTTGAGGCAAAATAAATATATTTTTTAATAGTGTCATTTGCACCATTTGCCCCATCAATGGTGTAAACGGTACATGACAGTGTCGTTTGCACCATTTGCCCCATCAATGGTGTAAACGGTACATGACAGTGTCGTTTGCACCATTTGCCCCATCAATGGTGTAAACGGTACATGACAGTGTCGTTTGCCCAATTAATGGTGCTGGCCAATGGTGCAAATGACACTACGGGGTTATGTTAGGCTTTATGTTAGTTTCTCCCGTGTAAGTCAGCTATCCATTGTTCCAAACCAGTTTATATCGAATGTTGTCTTCAAAGAAGCATTATAAGGTATTTCGATCTACAAATTATTATAATTTAAGTAATAAAAAATCACGCGGACGAAGTCGCGGGCATCAGCTAGTGTAAAATAATACTTCATATTCTTTTATCTTGAAAATAGCCTCTGTACGATTTGGCGCGAGTTAGCGACATGACAACAACCGGCCATTTGCACCAATCAGAGAGCGCCATTCGATTCTTTTAACGACCCGCCCGTGTTTGTTTATTGTGTTTGTTCGTGCGTTCGTATTGCAATAGTTTCATCTGTATTTCATTTATATATGTTTATGACATCGTGAAGAGAATCACTAGGGGTCCAACTTTGGTTCAGGTGATTGACCCCAAAGTTAAATGACCTCAGCGTTAGAGGTCAATGAACTCAAAAAAAACATGAAGAATTACCCCGATTCAGAGCATTCCGATATGAGTTGATTAGGTTCAATTCGAGTGACGGATCCGACACAGAGTACCCCGACTCCACGTGGTCTTGTGCGTGGCGCCCCTAGAGTGTATTTAATAAGCCGGAGGCGTGAAGGGAGTGCAGCCTCCGCCAGCCGTAACAAGGGACAGGCACCGCGCGTGCCGCAGCGGCTGAGGCTGGTCGCCGAAGGCGACCAAAAAGCCGAAGCTGCGGAGGTGAGCAGTGGTGCCTGACCCTTGTTACGCAATGGCGGAGAGGCTGCACTTCCCGAAGCGCCGGAGCTATGGCGAATCGCGATGGAACCAAAAAAACATGAAAAACTACCTCGGGGTAGTTTTTGACCTTGAGGATAATGACCTCAAGGTCACTTTTGTTAAGGTCATTGAACTTTAGGTCAAAGGTCAATGATCTTGACCCAAAAAAACTATAAAACAATAGTTCATTATGTAATAATAGTGGCTTTAATATTTTATATGATGACAATTTTAGGTAAATTTATCCATCGAGAAATGTAGGATGACTTACATTTTAAACATACTAAATTATAAAATTAGAAGCTAATAGAAAGACTATTTTGGTGTCATATATTAATACTTTAGAAGTTTGCTATTTGAATGCATGCCACAAATTAAGATGCTAAAAAATAACCACCGTGCTGAGTTATATTTACAGTGGCTTACATAGTAGATAACTAGTGGCTGAGATACTGTTATTCAGACGCGCGTTGGTTGTGGCCGACTTAGTAATTTAGAAGGTTACTTATATTTTCTGAGGCTAATAATGCTATTTAAAAGAAGCTTGTTTAATTAGTAGCCCTTATTTAATAAGAGACTATCATCTCGTCACTCGTCCACTTTTGTTTCTCTTATTTATGAGAGACAAATTAATGTCGATTGGTCCCATCGGTATAGACTTAGCACTGTATAGGTGAAATTATTAAATTATTGAACACTAGCGACCAGCCTCGGCTTCGTACGGTTTTATTATACTTATAAGCCTTTGCCTCGGCTTATAAGTATATCTGCCAAACTTTAACCTAAATTTTGATATACTAGATCAGAATCGAAACATTGCCAAGGCCTAGAAACTAAAGCGATGTTACATGATTGCTAATGCTTAGGTTAAAGTGTCGTTTCCATCACTCGTATCAGTCAGATTGTGATAGTGGCGGTCGTCCATCAGACGGGCTCAGCCGAGAGCGGCTTTCACCCGATGAATTTGATTGTTGAAGGCAACAATGTTTCTCGAGATTCTGATTTGAAAGAGTGAAGCATATTGAAAGGAATTTATAACAGTACGTGACTCAACTATACAATGCTGAAATCAGACATACACATAGAATGTGAGAGCTAAGTACTATTCTATAGTTTTTTTGATACTTTATACAGGGTGTTAGTGTGAACAGCGTTCTCCTTGAAACCAGAGGTTCAGCATCATGAGTAGAATCCAAAACCGATGAGAAAAGCTTAACACCTATTTTAGTTTTGCAAGATTTTGATATTTCATGTCTTCGCTATCGTACACGATGCCATAGTCACTCTACATACTTTAAGTACCTACCTACGTAAGTACTTATACCCGCGCCTTATTTGGATCGTAACTTCATTACTTGTGCCCTTCAAAAGACGGGATACGGCACAGAAGGTGATCCGACACTGAAGTGCACATGCGGTCACGTGTCGCCTGCAGGGCTAGCATGCGCGCCCACGAGAAGCTTTTCTCGTCTTTTTTCTCGACAAAAATGGCGCTATCTCGATTTGTCGACCGATGATGTTAGCATGCGACACCAAATAGTCGTCATGTCACGTCACGTGAATGATTTGGTGAATGTTTATATCACAAACTATATAGGGAAACTAAGGTTATATTATCTGTGGTAACCTTTCTCGTCAAACCCTAAGATGCGCGCCCAAATTTTCTCAACTTTTGACAACATAACGTGAGAAAACTCTCGTCTTTCAATTTGAGGACGAGAACTCACGAGAAGATTTTCTTGATATTTTTCTTCGAGTTTTGTTGTTCATGGCGGTCCCGTATCAAGAACTAATTATTCATTAGCGTTGTATAGTAACAAAAAATACGAAAAATAGAAAGAAAATTTACTCAAAAATGAGATGTGTTTGCGATTGTCTGGATTTGTCAGATTCATAATTTCAACGGCTATTCGCTTTATTTAATTTCTCGGTTGGCAGCCGAATAGTTTTCCGACAACAGATTTCGAAACTTCTTCCTATTGGGGTAAGTATGGAATATACAAAAACCATTGTACTTATACCTAATATTACAAAATTTTAAGTAAGTAGGTATTCTAATAAAGGTGTGCTCGCCTGTAACTACGAGAACAAGTGCACGCTACGGTTTATATTCTGTTAATTAAAGAGTTAAAAATAAGACACATTTATGGTGAGATATATTTGTGTATACTTTAATAAAATTATATTTCAGTGTTAGCTTGGTGACCATCTGAAATAAAGAAACATTTTAGTTTGATACTAAATTATACAGATATTATTGTTTAACAACCTCAGTGGCAGAACGGGTAAACCTTGGTCTAAGTTGTTGTAAGAGAAGATAGATCATGCATGAGCTTTTCGGTCAAGCAAGTGCATTATAGAAAAGATACCTATATTGTGGCGACTAAACTGAACAAATATTTTAGTTTTCGGTACTAACGTTTTGTGCGATGACATCTTGCAATCCGTGCCTACCAAAACAGAACTTAAGGCAAATATTATTTATAATATCATTCATAAGTCTTTAATACACAAACAAACATACACAAGAAAATCGCGCGCAAATGTTGGAAAAGCTTCTCCTTCTTTTTTTTCTTCTTCTTGCCTTTTCGACTGTTTACCACCATTCTACCAGTGAAAATTAGGCAGTATGGTTTTAAGGCTTTCGCTTGTCCAATAGATCACTGACCTCTATCTATACAAGTACGCTGGACCTATGATATGCCGGGCTTTAGTGAGCCGATTTGATTTTCGCCATTTTGGCGCTGATCGTAGAAGTGGACGGGAAAGGAACTAATAATAGAGATGGGACAATGAGATAAAATACATCGATAAAAGACATTTCCGACGAGTTGTATAATTAATTTTACTATGTAATATTATAAAGCTGACTAGTTTGTTGTTAGGTTGAACGCGCAAATCTCAGAAACTGCTAGTCTTAGGATAAGCCGAAGCCGGACTAACGGGTACTTAGTATGTGGCTAGCTAGATCCAAAACTTAATAGGGACCTTTTTTTAAATAGAAATGTGTTTTTTTCAGGATGGAGTGGAATCGGTAAGGTATTTATAGAGGTAGAAAATAAAAATAAATGTACAATCCTTCAACATTTTTTATTAGTTTCCGTCATCATTTTCAAAGTTACATAGGTAACATAATAAAATTATCGTACTTTGCGTTTAACAGGGAAATTTGAATTATTTTCGTAAATTTTAGACATCACTACAAAATTAAGGAAGACAGGGCGCAATGGCGCTCATTGGGGGAGGCCTATGTCCAGCAGTGGACTAATATAGGTTGATGATGATGATGATGATGATGACTACAAAATTACACTAAACATATAATTGAATAGAAGAATAATTTTTGTCAGACAGTGTGACTAAATAACATAATCTCCGAATAGACTTTATTACTTAAGGTAATACAATTAATTTTTCCTCCATACAAACGTAGAAAGCTAATTACTCCGCCGTAGTCTTGATTTTATCAAAGAATTTTTAACTCTCTGCAATGCTTTTTTGGATGACCTTTTGCAACCACCTTTTCATGTGTTAGAGGACAACTAGATTGTAGCTTAGACCTTGCCTTCTTTGAAGCAATACTCTGTTGCGGGTTGGAACTTGTGCTTCGACGCTTTCGACCTAGAAACAAAATTTTTGTTTATCAACAACTAAACCACAAATGAAAAGTAAAAATATATCAGTATACTGTTTTATAGCGCATTCTTGAAATAATTTACATACAAGGAACATGACGTGGTCCTAATTTTATTGATTAAGTACTTACCACTCAAGTTGGTATTATTCTGATCCATAATTAATGTTCTTTTTACATCAACAGGTATTGTCGGTTAGGTACAGGGGGTGTCTTATGTACGTCGAAAACCTGTGAATTATTAAAAAATTATATGTATTTGATAATAAAAATCGGTCATCGGCGAATTACGTTCTTGAAAGTAAATAGATATCTATAGCAAAAATATCGATAAGTTTTATCGACAGGTAACTTTGAAAGCACTATTAAACTTTATTGTTGATAAAAAACCGGTAATATGAAGATAAATATGTTATTATTACGTATAATAACGAAGATAAGTTTAATTTGTTGAATATTAGCCGAAGATAAGCCGTAAATTCACTTACTTGTAGAATGGAACTCCACTTCCCTTCTGGTAACGAGTTTTGCATAACTCACACTCTTTCATAGTTTACCTATGAATGCCCACCACTTATTTATGTATGAACTAAATAAATAAGACACAACAAACAAGCTAAATCGTGTTAAACCACCAAAAACACTTTAAAAACACGGGAGATAATACAAACGAGACAACGGCCATTTGTCAGTTACGTCAGATTTAGTTGTCATCCCACGCATTGGGAAGCTTCAAATAGGCACATTCAAGAGCTGTCATTTCAAAGGGTATCAGAGGTCCAGCGTACTTGTATATATAGAGGTCAGTGCAATAGATGGACTAATATAAAAAAAAAACTACCTGTAAAAATGTTCAAACTACCAAAATGAAGGTGAAACTAAAAAGGTTAGTTTATTTCTTGGGATGCAGTTCACAAAAACCATAGACAATTGAATGAACTAAACGTATGTTCGTCTGGGTGGCTTTCTCTACGCGAGAAGGATTACTCGACAACGAGTATTATGTCTACCAACGACGTCAAAATAGTCGTCGCGCGTGTTAAAAAATTAGGAGAGTTCCCTAGATAGAATGCTAATCTATATATCAAATGCGTAGCTATTGGTGTATAAACTACATTAACAGAAGTGGCTAAGACAACTCTAGATTCTTAGGTTCGTAAAGATTCGGGTAGTCATCCACCAACACCTAATAAAGTAACACATCAGCTGAATATGTAATACAAGAGACTTCTGCGACCTTGTAGAAGAACCACCATTCATAACTGATCTAATCTACAAGATATAATAACCTACAAGGGGTACCTAAGTTGGGAAGTAGGAAGAAAACACTTCATGCTAATTTTAAGTACCTTGGCTATATTGTATCATCTCAAAGCACTTCTCCAAATTATACATAAAGTACATAACTACTTAGTACTGAAGTATACATTATCATCACGCACAAAGAAATACATATGAAGGTACTTGATAAATAACAATGAACACCATTGCTATTTCGACAGGTTTTTAGCTCTAAAGATAAATCAACACATTTTAAAATTATAAAGGCAAACTGTACATAACCCAGCTTATCAACGATTTGGTTAAGTTTCTACTCGGAAGGTAAATTACAGGTAAAATACCCTACTTATTTGTAGGAAATACACATGAAATACACATACACATGGAAATACACATAAAAGGGTATATAATAACAATGGTTTACTTAACTTTGACATCGAGGCTGCACAACACAAACTGAACCCCGTATCAGGTATTCTTTTGCTTATAAAGCTTTCTCAGAGCCCCTGCAAAATTGCCGTTAATACCAAATAAGGTAATGTTGGCAGAAATGCAACAGCCAATCGGATTACAGTCTTATATATCTTTTATATAGCTGTATTTTTCTAACAAATAACAGTATAAACATGTTTTGAAACTTATTCTAAGACTAATACAATTCATCAAAATAGCTTAATTCAATTCCTAAGGTTATAATTGTTATATTAACGATTTTGCTGAACAAGCATCATTATTTGCGATATACTTATCTTATGTTAAAATAGGTTCTAGGTATACAAAAGTATTACTAAATTACAATAAGGATTTATTCATCATAACTTCAATATGTACGTTACATTATAGTTTATTCAATTGCTAAACAATCTCAGAGGTGATGTTCTAAGCTAATATTAAAATAGACTCTAGGTATACAGAAGTATTCCTAAATTACAATAAGGATTTATCCATCTTATCTGCTTTATGTACGTTACATTATAGTTTATTTAATTGGTAAACAAGCACAGAGGGTTTTAATCGAAACGAGAAGCGCCATCTGTTATATAGTGCTAATACTAAATTGTGCACGGTACTTGCAAATCTACCCTCTATAATAATTGATTTCTGAAAGCTACCGTCTATTAGTGTAAGCTATAGTTCCAACCAATTTAACTAGGTGGCAGTTGATTAAGTTTCAAGTTTTCGTATTTGCGACCATATTAAAATGTTACAATGTTCGATTTATTACTGAATATAACACGCGCGCGACGACTTCAATGGCGCGCATGTTAGCCCTGCTGGTCGAAGTACTTGTGTCACGTGTTTGTGAGCAAACGTTTAGTGTTTATAAAATTTTTTGGATTCTACTCATGATGCTGAACCTCTGGTTTCAAGGACAACGGTATTCACACTAACACCCTGTATAGTAGAAAATTACATCACTGTCACAACAGAAAGCGATGGCATTACTTACTTCATGTCCTTCGGTCCTACAACATTCATTTGCCATTGTAAACTCATCATCTTATAATATTGTCAGCATTACAATTCTAGCGCCTTATATCTACTCAAATGCTTATTTTCCCGTAACGGTTCAATACATTCTTGCCAATTTTTCTGCCAGACAAAAAACAAATATTCTGGTAATCTTCCTCATCAACATTGTCAGTCAATCTACGCCCTGCTGTGACGCCACGGTCACAACATCTGGAATAACAGAGAGGAAGCTGTACTACGCTTTATTTTTATTTGTGACCAAGTGAGAGATAACACTTGTTAACGAGACAGGAATAGAAACAGTAGCTGTAAATTCAAGGTGTTGATGTTTTATTGTGAGTGTTTGTTGAGTCATAATGGTCATTTGTGTTAGTTTGTCTTGACAGCTCCAACAAGCGCAAGTTTGTCAAAGCTTGGCCAACGTGTAGATAATAACAAGCGGGATTCCGAAGTCACAATAATTTTCATAGTGTAGATGTAGAATAAACAAAAAAAGTCGCGCTATTAACGCTAGTAAAAATATGGAAACGACAAAGGGGGCAAATTTGGTCACAACCTATTATTTTCATATTTATTCTATTCCTTATATCCAATGTCCACTTAAATTCGTTTAAAGTCATATCTTCCACTATCGTCTCAAGTGGTTGTGCTTGGTGGAATCTATGTCCGGTCGTTTCCAATTGAAGTACCAACTAATAAGTACTTTAGGTACTAATTTTGGTTAACGATTTTGTTCTAAGTGTGAGGGTAAAAGGATTTTTATAGCAAATAAGGTATGAACAGGTAATTTAAAATTTTAAAAAAGCTCCAGAGGCAACCACTGATTTGCTATATATACCATCTGCTACTATGCTAGAATGTATAGTAATACATTCTTATCTTTGGTGTAGCGGTGTACTTGCAACACGTTTTCATACAAAATCAATAAGTTGTCTTTCTGGTTGTAACATTACTGTTCTAAATAAATACGGAAAACAATGGACGAGATTGGCTCGGCTGTCAAGGGTGTGCGTGAGAAAAATACACGCGCAAATATAACATCTCCATGCGGAAGTGAGAGCGATAGCTAGGTACAGAAAATTGGAACATTACCTTCCGATTTCAAATACAACGATGACGTATCGTTTTCTACTGGTACGTGGTTCTGAAGAATGTAATCAAGATTGTAAAGGAGCTGAAGCCCTGATTATACGGCCGTACGTTAGAAGAGTTCAATACCACACGGTCGCATTTTAACTACAAAAGTTGTGAATACAGTGTTTCAACTGCTAGTCATGAATGTCTAAAGCAGTAAACTGAATACCCAATACCCATATCCGTTAACGGCTATTCCAAGACTGTCAGTTTACGTACAATATATGTTTGTTTACGTATATATACATGAGCTTATTGGTATACATAAACATAACTATTCCTGATTAGTCCTTATTTACTAGAGCTCGGTGAAAAGTGTTGCACTATATGTACCTCCCTACAAGTAAAATGCAAAGTTACAATAAATTATAACAAATAGCGACAGAAGTCACGGTAAAAAGCTAGTGCGTAGTTGTACGAAGCTAGGTTTGGCGGCCACCCAACGCGTAACACATTTGACTGTTTTCAAACCACTATGGTAACAGCGGCTAGCACAAGGGGAGGTTAATCTATTTCGGTGATTGTACCAGAATGTCGAACATGCCCCAGGAAAGGGGATTAAATTTTGGGTCTGAATCTCGGATGACCGGTCAGTAGATAATTTATCTTTGCGGGTTAGCACACCTATAGTCAAAAGCACGAAGAAATTCACGAAAATAATCCAGTCTTTCGGTTTAACCATTTTAAGGTTTAAAACAAAATTATAACATCGTTCCAAAAAAGTCTCAGTAAACTATTAAAAAGGTTATAAGAGTTTAATTTGTTATGTTTTAAGTTCTTACTAAGTTTAAAAAGTTAGAATAATCTATAAAGTTTGAAAATTAAGTATTTACGAAAATGCATAAAATAGTTTTCTATTAAAGTAGTAACCAACCAAAACAGCCACGTTACTGTCTATGTGTCTATAACACTACTGGCTAAGTACCTGCATTATTCTCTACTACTAGTATCATACCAAGTAAAGTTATATGTCATGCATATCTTTCTACTTTTTAAAAAAGGTATAAACAACTTTATCTTTCTACTTCCATTAACCAGCTAACCACCAAAAGCTATATGAAGCAATGGTATCTAAATGTAAATTTGCCAAACAGATGTATAAAATGCTTGGTATATAAAACCGATTACTTCCCAATTAATGGTCCATTCAATGAACCTTTTCCCAGACTCCAGACAGTTAATATTGCAAGCACATATCGTTTATTGTACCTACACCAAGGACAATTTATCAAAGGTAGGTTCTGATCAATCCGGCGCGGCTGGCGAAAATCAATTCAATGTCCATTTCCATTGATTTCGTACGAACAAATGCTTTAAATTGTCAATTGAACTTCATCACAGCCGCAGCAGGATGAAGCGATGGTTAATTTCTGTGTTTGTTTTTGGTAAGTTGGAAAAACATTTTCTTTGCATGTTTATGAGAAACGTTAGCAGAGAACGATAGTTATGCTATTTTGAATTTTATTTGTAAATTTTTGAAATTGACTTCTTGTAAAGGCAATTTCCTATTTTTCCTATATTTGTTATTTTCTTTGTCGATTTCTGTGGAATTCCTTTTAAAGCTTTGCTATGCAGTATCGAAATTAAGATTCGTGATTTTTGAAGCAGGTATTCAGATTATGTGTGTATTTTCCTCATCTAAATTCCAGTAAGCATCGTAAACATATTTCTTTATTCTGCTACGATAATCTAATTGTTTGTTGAAGTATCGGTCTATACAATCAATACTGTACCAATACTGGACGAAGGAATTTGGGATTACATTTTGTATGACTAGTCAAGTAAAAATTTTGCGATAGCTTCAAACTAACTTCTTATACAAAGCAAACTTTACAACTATACATATAATTACGACCCACCAAACAACAATCTAACACTCCAAGTTATTTCATCAGCGCGGCCAATTAGTCTGGTGGAACCTCAACACTTAGTTTAGAAAAGACTGAAAAGATTGTTCACCCCTTGCCCCAGCCAACAAGTTTAGGTCTTAATGGAAAAGCACCGAACGAAATTCCCAAGTTTAAACATTAAAGTATTGATTGGACTCCGATAGTTTGAAAGTAGATTAGCAACGGAGACTGAAATAATGAAAAAAGCTTTCTTTTCGAAGTCAACACAGCTTGGCTATTCTTCCATTATTTTAAAACTGTAATGTTATTTTGGTTCGAACTTGAAGTTCCCTTTTTTGTGGGGTTTTAAAAGGTTTTAAATTTCAAATAAGTTTAATTCTCAAACAAAACTACTTCTATAATATATTAATAAAAGGTAATCACTACACTGGTCTTTTGTAAAAAAATATTATAAAAATGACGATTTGAGTTTCCCAATTTTACTTGTAAAAGTTTACCACTGTATTCAAGAAACAATATTATTTGATGCATGTACCATACCGTAAACATCCGTTGTGTATTATCTACGATATAACTTCGGAACCGATAGTACGTACGATCTCACTCACTTCACAAGTAGCCAGATTAACACGAAGACAAAGATAATCACCTCCCTAATCACCAACCCTTCCCAACAACAGGACCTACCTCCATTTTCATTCTCGCTACACCTTGCGACCTTATTTATCTATATATATATAAAAGAAAGTCGTGTTAGTTACTTCACTTATAACTAAAGGACGGCTGAACCGATTTAGCTGAAAATTGGCAGGGAGGTAGTTTAGAGCCAGGAGAAGGACATAGGATACTTTTTATCCCGTTCGGTACTTATAATAAAACCGTGCGAAGCCGGGGCGGGTCGCTAGTTAGATAACAAAAGTCAATTCTTGTTGTACCACAACTGGTTAAATGAAAGCCTTATTTAGAGCGGTGAAGGTTTATTTTGTGAAGGTTTCGTGTTTGATATCTCTGAATGTAGAGTCTGCTAGATATGGTAACAGTGTGGGAGATGTGCACCCGTGTCAGTTGTCACTGCTGCGGTTTGATTGTTGTATTATTTAGCAGCCCCGAGGATATTTTCACATATCAGATTTGCAGTGATTTTGATAGAACTGACCTACCTACTGCCTGTCCTTGGCATCAATTAAACAATGGGTTCAGAAATATATTTTATTCCATTCTACAATATATTTTTATTTGAAAATTATTTATTATATATTTCTTTTTATTACAAAAAGATGCAAAACCTGTCATGATATCAAAGAGTTCTATATCAAAAGTAAAGTTAAGAACTTGAAAATAGTTATTAACCGGTCAATTTCAGTTTTTTTAAGACCATGAAATTTTCATGAACCGGAAACTGGCAGCAAAGTTTTAAAACCAGATACAATTTTCAACTCAAAAGACCAGTCAATCGTCCAAAATAACGTTATAAACACCTCAAAAATACTTTAATAGTATTATTTTCGCTGTATAATAGCCCATGGCTATTATTTGGAGTAATTTGAACGTGGCGCAATGGTTTGTAAAAAATAAACAACCGAGCATTTGGAGCACAGCGGTTGCTGTGGTATAGTTTCACGATTTAAGTACCACTGATAATCGCGCTCCAACACAAGCATGGATTTTTACAAGAAATCAGTACAATGGCCGAAAATGGAAATGTGGTCGTCTGTTAGCATAGTTTAAGTTAGTTTAGTTTCATTATAAGTAGTTTTTATTTTACAGATTCTTTTTTGTAAAATATTGTTAAATATAAAATTTGATAATTTTAGAACATAATTTTCATTGAAAATAAAATAATTTTCTAATCGCTTCTTCTAACAGTACTTACGGTAAAAAAGAATACAAGTAGCTGCAGTAGCGAACTGTATTAACTCCTCAAACCTGCAGTTGAAAACCGGATCATAATGAAATCCGTAGTGTTATGGTCGACGCTTTCAGATAACCGTGACTGAGGCTTTGTTTCATTGAGATATGCGCGGCCGACCAACAGCTAGCTTTATCTTTTGGCTCTGTCTTTTACTGGCTGTAGTTCCGTATTGCAGCCATTGTCACTGTTTCATTTGCCAAGTTTTAGTACGACTGCGTACGTATTGGTCAAAATACTAAAGTAATTCTGACACTCACCGTAGTAGTTGTATAATAGTCATAATAGCTGTAAAACTAAGTTATTGTCTATATCAATATCTCCTGCAGTAAGAAATTGATTCATCGTTATCTAAAATTTAGTTGGTTTCTTACCTTTTCACAACAAAACTACTGACTGTATGGGGCTAAAAGGTTTTGCTGGTAGTTGGAAAAAATGATTGTAAAATCAAGGCTTATTTCAAGGATAGGAGACAATGAAAAGCCTAAGGCATTATATTAAGCAGCCTAGCAACCAGTTTAAAATATCAACAACTGCTAACATTAGAGACGTTACAACAATAGCTATACAGTTTTGTAACCAGAACTTTTATTTATTTTATTTTGGTTTTTTATATGTAAAAAATAAATAAATAATGCAGTTCACACAGTTTCTCTAGCCCCAAGCTAAGCAGAGATTGTATTATGGTTACTAGATGACTGATATACTTAATACAATATACAATAATATTACGTACATAATATAATTAAATAAACCACCAATTTACGATTCCTTACTAATCCAACTCCCACGCTCAAAATTACGGATCCCTCAAAGGTATTAATAATTTATTCTGTGCCCTATTCTGGAATGGCATTAATATTTCAGATGTTTACTCAGACCTCTGTCTGGAATACAAGGTAATTAACATACCTACATATGTAGATGAATACCTAGTTGAACCTAGATCCCAATTACAGAAAGCAATTAAATAAGTTAACATAACTACAGTACTTATCTAAACAAACCTATAGTTACCTATCGTTAAAAGGAATAATAAACTTATACCAAGACACTTACATTGCTTTGCTTATAATAGGTAAAAACAGAACTGAAGTTAAGATTTTTGAAAATTCCAATGTTGGAAACATTATCACTATCACTACATAGTATAAAACAAAGTAGCTTTCTCTGTCCTTATGTCCCTTTGTATGCTTAAATCTTTAAAACTACGCAACGGATTTTGATGCGGTTTTTTAATAGATAGAGGCAGCTTTATACGTATAATAAAACTCTGTGAAACGGGGCGGGTCGCTAGTACATAATAATATAAAAAACTTAGGACTCTCTTAAGCAACTGCAATACATACGTCGGTTGTATTTTAACATAAGTTTACAGATTGTTGTTTGATTAATGAAGGATTTGCAATAACCGCAGGAGGAAGCTTATAAATGTAAGTACCTACTGATTGTACTTGAAGATTATTTATTTGGTTTTATTTGCAGCATTCCGCAGACATCTTTCTTTAAATTAATATTAATTTCACTACATTTATCATTAATATAAACAAGTATCTTCAGCTCAATTGACGTTCAATCTGGATTCCCGGACAATATATAGTCCGTTGCCCAGAAAAAATCTAAAGTGATTATTCTGATCACAGGCTCAGACCATTGCAAAGAGATTTGCCATTGTAGCGATCTTTAGGCGAGGGCAAAGTTCAAAGGTCTTTTTATGATGAAGATCTTACAAAGGTTATGATAATTATGTAAAATCAAAAGCTACAATAAAGCCAAAGGTACACTAACGGGTACCCATGCCAAAATTGAATGACCTCAACCAGGCTTCGTCAGATAAAGGGGTTTTGGCAAATCTCGCACCTGCCCTCCATTAATGGAGCTCACTGATGGGTCTGCCTAATGTTGGTGGAAGCACGTACGATGTAACTGTTTAGTTAATCGCCTGTGACTTTGACTCTACTGAAGAACTGAGCCTACTCTATTTCATACAAAGTAATATTAATGTAGATTTAATATTAGTCTATGTACAATGTGTTTCTTTTTATGTGTATTTTGTTTAACTACGAGTATGATCATTGTATCTGAAATAAAGACTTATTATTATTAAAAATGGTATCTACCTATTAAGTACCCATTAACAAGTTCTTACTTTGGGGCTATGATGCCTGTGATATTATTTTTATTGGTTTTATACCAAACCAGAGGGTTCCACGACAGTAAAGCAAAAATATTGATGTCAGAAAAACGAGTGCGCTACGTTACTCCGAAGAACGGAACACCGAATTACACGCCCCCGAAAGACAAGTTTATTTTAAAACTTTTAATCAAATTGATGATAGAAACATTGCAGGCAAATTAAAATTATTGATATCTTATTAAAATCGAATCAAACCAATTAACAAAATATAAGCGTCGAAATTATTAAAAAAAAATATTCTATTGGTAATCGTACTAAGTCATGATCAATTCACGGCACTTCGCTCGGCTCATTGATAATATAAAAAAGTCGATAAACTTTATTACCTACAATTGTATTTACCAGCTCATGGAAACAATATATTGTGATCGGCTATGCCTCCTCTAGACAGTACCTATTCTACAGTTTGCAAAATGTAAAATGAAACGATTGAGTTCATTTCAACTCGAAAAAATATTAGTATCTATTAGTTTGTTTCTATTCTTTGATTGTAATTTTCAATAGTAAATTCGTTATATGAAGCAGCCATAGCTGTATGCCTCGTTTGTCCTAGATCACCTTATACCATACAAGTAGATCTACGTGAATTTATGTATGCGGTTAACTGCGGGATGACGAGGCAGGCCCCCGGAAGTGCCGCAACGAGCTTCCGGTGGGTTGGACACTTCAGCGCATTTTTTTTGATAAAACGCTCCAGGTTGTGCGAAGGGTGGCGTAATAAATAGTTTTTATGGATCTATTCCTCTTATTTAATATCGGGGTTTAGGTGCGGAATCGGCAAAACTCTTTCACATGCTAAAATTTATCGTAAATCGTGTTCATATCGCTTAGTTTTTGAACACCTATCCGATATTACTTTTATTATGTTAATAGATACCTACGGATGTATTTTTATGTTATATTCACTGCCCAATCTCAGCGGTGCGATCCGCAAGGGCGCGCCCCGATGCTGCTTCTTGGGCACGATGGTACATTGTTTAAAAGTGTAAGTAGGTAAAATATCCAAAGATAATTTAGCTCATTTTAGTAATTAAAAAATGTGTTTTAGTTAATTATTACTAGCGTACACAGAATTAACAACGATAGATACATAATCTGATCCAAAATTTAGTTCAAACATTTTAGTGTGGAAATTATGCATAACATGATAAATTGAACGCTATCGCTTTGTGAAGCATTATTTCAACTAGGTAGCTGATCTCAGCACAATGTGTTCGTAATTAGTGGAACATTCATAGAACATGGATCAATGAAAGGCGGAAAATTGAATTCAATTGTTTCATACAATGAAACGATTTTTTTTCGTATATGGGAATGAATAAAAGATTTTTGATTCGGTAAGTTAACTAATTTAAATCTTGAGGCTGCATAGATAGTAATTTATTCAGGCTATGTGGTTCATGACCTTATATTGAATACATTTGCTTAAGTTTTATTTTTTTTACTCAAGCTTCATGATAATGAATTGAAGAGCTTTTAAAAATATTTCACTTTTTAACATCTCATCCGATTACACGACCCCCGTTTAAAGACTTACTACGACGACGAGGACGAAATATTTAGCAGTACCTTAGGCGTGGTTTGATATATAAAAGCTTTCAGCTGGAAAAGCTATGTTTGGATTGCACCACACCTAATGCAGCAATACTCGTTCAAGCACGTCGTTCGCGCTCGACTATCAGTGTTTAGCTTTATAGTAGCGGTTTCACAATGAATAGCTGTAATCTCTGCATCGCTCGTGAGTGTACACTATCTGGGAGATATGGGCTGCATCGACCGCAGTGAGCCTGATCAGCGGTCGCCGGCCGTTCCCTTCCTAGAGTCCGGTTTGATTTGCGGTGGAGTTTGTTTGGCTCCTTCCTGAATTCTAATAATATAAGAAATGACAAAGTATCATGATTCATCATGATTATGAGTACGTGTTACAGAAATGAGTACCTAATGCGCACACCGTTCCTGCATGGATATATTATAGGCTTAGCCCTTCTAACCCTTCAAGTTCAATGTGTCAATGTCAATGTCTCATGATATACAGGAAAGGTAATTTACTCTGTTCTTCAAAGGTCTTAATTATTTAATTTCATTTGTCGTACGAAATATGGTCATAACATAATACAAGGTCTTAAACATTAGAATAGTGGCACATGATCAACCAAAACACATAGGCATGCAAAGAATCTTTAAATTAGGTTTCTATACCTAATATATATTCAATGCATTGACGTAGTATGTAGGTATATAATATAAAACTTGTTTGGTGTAACGAGCATTGAAAATTTTATAAACTTAAGAGTATTTGCAATTTTATGTTTTCCTTTCAATCGAAATAGCAACAAGATTTACCAAGAATCAAATAAATGACGATCTACATAATAATTCTACTAGAATATATTATAATTCTGTCGAGACAGAAATGAAATAAGTTTCAAACAAAATATTTTTCCCTCATTTTCATAGGAACCTAAGATCTTGAGATGCCCGATTTATATTATTATTTATACCTTATTTTATGACGATAAGGTTCTCTGTACCAAAGTTTCAATATCCACGCGCAGATCTTTCAAGAATCAACATTCTGATTTGAAAAGAATGCCAGAAGCAATTCCTAGTATTCTTTTAGCGTACTTTGGCATAACGCTTGACTTGCAATTTCGTGCATGTATGCTTTAAAGGATATCAAATTCAATAGGTAAGGATCGATGACTTAGTGAACTTCGCGAGCAATCGATGCATGCGTAAAAGAAAGAAAGAAAATACATTTATTTGGCCCTTTTACATATTAATCGTAAAGCTCTGGATCGACAGCAATGACAACAAAATGGTATTAACAGAAGCAGGCTTCAGTGACATAACATCGGCTCGGCTGTGAATGATGATGAAAATTACTTTCATCATAACTAGAACAGCTAAAGTTGAGCTATAAATGACTTAATTCTAAAAATGTAGTTGATTTTTCAGCTCCTAACCGCAGGATTGATATACACGCAGCGAAAATTTATATACAGTAAGGTCCTACTAGTTACTGGTCTAATAAAGCCACGAGGTTACTGGTCTATAGCTTTGATGCCATTATATACTTGAAATGACACATATCCGAACGATAGTCAGAGATGATAAAATAGCGTAAGAATATACGTTCCAAAATAAAATCAGCGTGTCGCACTACTATTAGTGATCCAGGAATGTTCTCTTTGTACCGAGAAGAGCATTTCAGTGGGTCCCGTGTGCCCACAGTGTAAAGCACAAAGGCTATCTTCGAATGGGTTGAATCAAGCGGAATGTTGGAACTTTTATTGAAACTCTCCCCTGAGGGAGAGTAGCCGTGAGCAGGATATCCTGTAGGAGGGAAATAATATACATGAACGCTTTGTTATTTTGTAGTCAAAGCTTTTTCGTGAGGAAAATGAAACAAATAAATAATGCTTTCTACTCTATTGATTGGAACACAATGAATTATTGGTAATTAATTTTAAACTAATAAACTCAAATGTTGGTATGTATCTGACGTTTTATACTATAGTTCGTATCTGACACTTTACAAAATTTCTAAGCGATTGAATTGAATCTCCAAAAATGTATCGATTTCGACGTGACTATAGACACCCGCAACGTGCAGCAATACGCTGACCAATTGCGCTACAAGACCAAGTGACGAAGGCGTAAATCATCGGACATCCCACCTTCAGGGGAAACATTAAAGTTCTACAATTCATTTCAAAGACTTAAATTATGTTTTGTTCGTTTGACAAGAGGTGTCGCGTTGATAATAATTCTTATGATTTTTGTTATTATAGTTCGTATATCCCTGATGTTGCAGGCGTCCATAGGCTGCGGTAACCGTTTTCCGTCAGGCGGGCCACATGCTTGGTTGCAACCTTGGCGGTATAAAAAAAATTTTGGTCTTTTTGAAACTCCTAATGAATAAAAATGTTTAATTGTAATACATTCCTGAAATCACATATGTAGGTACTAAGTTTTTTACTAAATGATGAAAAACTCACCTACATTAAACTAAATGTGGGTGGCAGTTTTTCAACATTTTTTGGAGCACAAAACGAGTCTTGCCAACTCGCTACGTTTTTGCACCCCCTGACGTTGCCTAACCACAGCTTCGTCCAAGGTCTCTCCATTTTTATAATGATCCAAGTACCTAGCCTTCGTCGAGGATAATCCAGGATTATGCCCTTGCCTCGATTTGTAATCCTTGCCTGTTTTTGTTCCGAATTTTTCAGTTAAAACTTTTTTGTAGGTGGCTGTAACCATTGTTGATTCAATGTCTAAAAAGGTTTAAAAGGTATAATTTCATGTTACGAAACTGATAAAGATTTCTATATTTTATTTTGAAGCTTTCTTTGTTTCTTTTGTACATGAAAGTTAATACGAGTTCAGATTATGGAATATTGTAAACGAAGGTATTGGGATCCTAGATTTGAAAAAATAATAACTAATGCCACAACACACACTGCATTTAACTTCAAAAATACGTCCTTTTTTGTCGTTACTCATTTAAACAGATTTCACGGTTGAAAACAGCCATCCATATTACGTCAGAAACTTTTTATATTGACATTTGTCTAGATAATGAAAACTAACTCTAAACTGTTTTCACTATCTAGAAAAAGACAGGGCTGCCAGACAAAAAAATCCTATCAATAAGACTGAGGACAAACCTATCGAGACAGGGGAATTTCACGATTAAAATATTCAGATTTAGAGATGACCAAAAAAAATTTTCCTGGTTGTTTCTTCTACTAAGAAAATTCACGGCGTTTTTTCGCCTGATCCGGATATGTAGGGACATAGTATTTCTTCGAACACGCCGTATACTACTTCACAAAATAACAATAATGTACAATGTATGTATGTAGTGCAAAGTTCAACAGCTCACTCCCCGATCGCGTCTGTTCCCATCCCGTCCCCGGGGATTCAAGTGATCCATTACTTGAGCAAGGGATGTTCCCCAGGGATCCCATACAGCTAGGTCAAATTTCTCTCTCTACTTTGCATACATTAAAACTAAGATAGCTAAAAATTCGTAGCTTCAACAAACAACGTGTGAAACATGGGAGCAAATTGCTGACAGACAGTTTCATTGCCGTTGGAAAACTTTGTAATTATTTGTAGATTTTTTATCGTAACTGCTATCAATTTTCCGTGTTTCAAATAAATCTCATTTAACTTGATATTTACTTTTGACATCTCATTACATTTAAGAACATTTTATTAATATAAGTATAATAAGCTCCTAAAATACTTAATATAGCTCGCAGAAGTATGGTTTGAAAGAGGTTTGTCAAGCAATGTATAAAAATCGTTGTTACTAACAAACAAACTTTCTGTCTGCAATGTTGCCAAACAACTCTGTTTTCAGATATCTTGTTTGTATTCCAAAAGCAAGTTTTGTCATATTTTATGGCAATAATAGCATATTGAATGGGGTAATGGAGATGCAAAGTATTCTGGCTGTGTCTATGATTAATTGTACGATATTGAGCTTCGAGCTCCGAAAGTTTGGGGAAACAAATTGAATCGTGTTGTTGGGTATTTCATATATTAATTCAAAAATAGACTAAAATCAGAAAAGATCAAAATATTGTTTAGGTAAACGTTTGTGGACTGTATAATGTAAGGAGTGCGTTTGCAATCAAAAGTGTTAATGTACACTATTTAACAAGGGTTGTATTATAAAATCTGTGCCAAGGGCTTGCGGTGTAAGATATTTGAAGACTGCCTAATTTTCTATTAACATGCAAATTAAGGCCTTATACGGCTTTAAAATTTGCTCGCACGTGTTACGCGAGTATAACGTTGTTAACGTCATGTAATAAGTTTTCCATTTAAGTATATGGCTTAAGGAAATAGGTAATAGAAAACGAATTACAGAAATAGTTTTTCTTTTATTGACTAATAAGTTAACTAACATTATGATGTAGAAGGCACTGGGTAGCGCACATCAAAGTCAAAGCTATGTGGTATCTTTCAGTTTTATAACCTTACATAATGACTTAAATTTATGAGCGAAATAAAGATCCTGTACCTGTAACATGTTTATTCTAGATACGTGTAAAGAACTACAATATATTATCACTTGGGTCTGTTTTCTCAAAGCGAAGATAGGATAACAAGTCCAGTTAACCCATTAATGGTCACCGTACCAATTCGGGTACACCTAAATAATGAGGGTAGAAAAAAAAAGTGTTGACACCAGTCGAAACATTATTGTAGTTTTCAGTAGTTGAAAGTGCTCTGATTGAATAAATATTTAAACGATATATCTATTATTAATAGTTTTTTGATAATTTCTAGTTGAATTTTTATATCAAGAGACGTGTGAAGGTGTCTCAAGATTTTTAAAAATTATGTTAAGTAGGCAAATATAATCAACCTGATATCTTATGATATGTAAAATATAGTAAATAATTGATGATTTGTAGCATTTTACAGTAATGTATTATGATAATTTATGGTTTTGTGATGCTCAAAACATTACTGTGCCAATTTGGGTACACTGACCACAAGTGTACTAAGTTTATGCATTATTTTTTCAATTTGAAAATGAGTGATAGGGATAGATTAAGCGCTAAAAACAACTTTTGAGGCTTATAAGAGTCCACAAATTCCATAGAAGAAGACTGTGGCGGTTGAGACTGTACTGGATTATGACCTAATTATAATCCCTCCGGATCCCAGTGTCTTTACTGATAAAAAAGAAGGTTTGAACGGCAACGATGTTGGATCAAACTTACCGAATGATGTACCCGAATGTGTTGAGGTAGTTCTCCATGATCTCACACTCAGAAAATAGCAGTGATCATGACCCTCTACCTACCAAGAGAGCCCTAATAAGAACCAATGTATCAAAAACAGATGACCATTCTAATAGATTTGAGTTCATCTACGTCCAAAACACCTTGTTTTTTATCCATGGCAAAAATGGTGGTAGATATTATTCACCTACATGATTGATATGGCCATATCAAATATTAGGTGAATTCACTTACAATCTAGAGAAGCCAATATCTTATTTCGACGGAGCATAGCCTGATTATTATCTGTCACCCCAAAAAAACTCTGCTCCTCCTTGAACATCGAATATCTAGGGTTTGCAACTCGATGGCACCGACCACTTACCTAAAAAGCTCCCGAACCGAGTAAACTGTGTTATTTGTCATAACACAAGGCGCTGGAACTACAAAAATGCAAGAAAATCCTGAGCATTGAGAAGCCTTGTTCCGAAAATTTTGACTCCCATAGTTGGCCAGTGTGCCAATTTGGGCACACCCCTATAAAATGATGAAAAACAAAAAAACCTAAATTTTTTGCTCATTATATATATTTTTGTAACCTACTTAATATATTAATAAACAAACTTTCAAAAAAATCCGTGTACTTTTTGTATGACCATTAATGGGTTAAGCTAGTTCTCAGTTACATATCTTTGTTTTGTACTTGCTTCGGCAGTACATATACTATATCCTTGTTTTAACGAACGCAAGTCTCGGGATAACGCGTGAATTTCGTTCAAAAGTATAATAATTCTAGATTTATTTAACCACCTTTTAACCTACTACAATGTTAATTAATTAGTGTAGATAAATTAATTGATCACACACGATGAATTCGGTGAAATCAGGCCTCACAATATCAGCATTCGAATCACCTTCGTATAAGTCTCACTACCGACTACTGTTACTGATTCCACTCTACTCTTCCTGATTAATTAACGTTACGTTTTCAGATGTTTGCCTTTCACTAAGAGCTGACTCAGCACTTTCATTTATCAACATGAATAAAACCTATGCCATACCTACTTTTTGCAGAAAAAGAGACGTCAGGACAAACGACAAAAAAAATAATCGAGGGTATTCGTTTTGAAGGCAAATACGTCGTAAAAGGCTAATAAAATATTGTTTATCATTCTCAATAACAACTAGGTTAAATGGGTTCTTTTATGTGCTTAACTAAGCTTTTTATTGAGACTGGCTTATGTTGGTCGAGAGGTCAAACAAGATCAGTCTCTGTAGACTGATGAAAGTATTGTTGAAAACTAAACTAAAGCAAATATGTCCCATGCCAAATTATTTACTAACTTGTAGTTGTAATGTCTTTTTGTTATTTAAAATTAAATCAATCTGTGACACGACAATCCGCAGGCGTTTACATAGTGGATTACGGTGGGCCAAAGTTATATCCTCTGCACAAACCACCAATCTTGATAAAAAAAAACCTGATATTTATTAATGTACACCAGTCTTAAAGCGGCTCAATCACTACAAGGCTCAAAGAATTTAAATGTTAAACATACAGAGACCAGTAAAGGCCGATAGCACGTAAAGGCCAGACCCCTGGAGATTTCTTCGATTTCATCGGCATAATGCCGCAGTAGACTCTTACCAGCGCTGACTTACGCAGTCTTAAAAGAGCTTTAGAAAAGTTTAAATATATGTTACCAACATACAGTAGTAGTAGGTAATTATTCATTCCTCATAAATTCAGATATGCGCTTATTAACACACCGTATACTACTTCACAAAATCATACATCTCTGGTAATCAAACTTTTTTGACCGTAAGTTTTCAGTTAAACAAACAGAAACATCAAAACTGATTTAACAAGAATAATCCTTCATGATAGAGAGTTGCGTTTTTAAATTCGGGTATTGGATGTGAATCTCATTATTATGTCACATTACACATACACAATGTGATGTAAGCTACATAACATAACGAAATTCACGATGATGAACATTGTTTATGCTACGTCAGTATTTCTGACAGGCGTGAGATAATGTTTCAAGTGAAGTTCTCCTGTTATTTATGAACTAGCTGGTGCCCGCGACTTCGTCTGCGCATGATTAGTATTTCGAGTACTCGCGATTTTACTTGCGTAATTCCCTTTCCCGTGGGATTTTCGGGATAAAATAACCTATGCCTATGTGTTATTCCAGCTTATAATCTATCTCTGTGCCAAATTTCATCCAGATCCGTTCAGCAGTTTTTGCGTGAAAGAGTAACAAACATCCATCCATCTATCAATCTATCCATCCATCGATCCATTCATACTTACAAACTTTCGCGTTTATCAGTTCAATTCAGTTTGGTTCCCCTGGGCTAACGGATTTTCAAAAATTTCTCACAGCATCTGAACGACGCGCGCGCGTCGTTCAAATGCTGTGAGAAATTTTTGAAAACCCGTATAGCCCAGGGAAACCAAACTGAATTCCGGGATAAAATGTATCCCATGTCCAATCGTCGAATTCATTCACTTCCGTCGTGATGCGTGGTTAAAGATTTTTTCTTTCACCCTCTCTCCCAGGGGAACCTTACCGAATTCCGGGATAAAAAGTATCCCATGTCCTTCCTTGTGGTATGAACTCAAATCGTCCCGAGTTTCATTCCAACTCATTCAGCAGTTTCGGCGTCATGCGCGGTAAAGGAATTTTACTTTCATACCCTCTCCCATGGGAACCTTACTGAATTCCGGGATAAAAAGTATCCTATGTCCTTCCTCGTAGTATGACCTATAATCATGCCGAGTTTCATTTCAATCCATCAAGTAGTTTCGGCGTGATGCGCGTTTACGATACAGACAGACAGACAGACAGACAGACAGACAGACAGACAGACAGACAGACATGAATGAAAAAAATTACAGTTTTGGCTTGAGTATCGATCAAAGAGTGCCCACCAAAAAAAATTTTCAAAATATCTTCAATGTACAGAATTGGACCTGTTACAGTTTTATTATAAGTATAGATAAGCTTTCAGGCTTTATGGCGAAATTATTTATTTATTTATTTATTTATACAATTTTCAGGAAATTAACAGCTAACTTAATGATTAGGTATGTGACTAAATACTAATGGCTATAAAGAAATACTTTTTTCATATTTTCACCACTTTAAATAAATTTAAGGTACGGTAAGGTGCCTGTGTTGGGACCCATAGTGCTGAGACTATATAAGTAATGATGTTGTATTATAAGCTTTGGTAATTAGTTAGTTGATAAATCTTAAACGAACATAAATTTGAGTATATACGCTGCTAATAATAATTTGCCACTTTCTGTCCGCAGCTTTGTACCTACGCGTTTTTAATGAATATAAAGCAGCTTTTAAGTTATTCCAGACATACACAAAATCAAAGCAAAATTCAACTCAAACGTTTCAGTAGTTTTAGTGAGAAGAAGTAACAAATTTGTATCCTCACTTCGGCATTCATAAAATAAGCGTGATATAGATGTAATCCTGAGGTTTTACTCTCGTACTCAAATTAATAGCCTTAGTGTACTCATTATGTAACTGTGCTACACGGATGCAGATCCCACTTTAATACGATTCAAAAACTAAAACCAACGAACAGAATCAGATGAGCATTCTGACGTCACAATGGTTTTAAAAGCAGAAACATCTCGCTGGCTAAAATCCTGTGGCAACGCGCGGCAATTAATTCCACTGTCGTCGGTAAAAGCATTTTAAATATTTTTAATTAAACTACTTCAAAATGGTTTCCTTGCAAGCGTTTCAAAATATTACTTAATTTCCGTAATAAGTAAAACTTTCTGTAGAACATTAATCATTATCGATGAATCAATATTGATGGAAAAGTTCATGCTCTTTCAACGTCAGAAATCACTATAGATAGTCTGAAATTGCTGAAAGTTAAGGATATCTTTAACTTTTTCGTCATTTTCTGCTGCCTTATTATCTAACTTGAAATCGATTATCAGTTAAATTCAAATGTCAAACAGTGGTACAATCGTAGTCAAGGCTAAGCTAGGTTACAAATGTCAAAAATGAATCGATTGTCTAACTCATCTGATAATCTCGATTGATTCAGTTGATTTAGATAGATAAAAATAGTTATTTAGTGAGAATAGTTATTAAGTAAATAGTGAGGTAGATAAAAATATTATATAAATTAGCTTTTATCTAGTCAAAACTGCTTAAGAGGTCAATAATATTGGTATTCAGGTAGTACTTTAGCAGTGTTTTGACAGAACCCAAAACCCGCCAGATCCCTGATTAAAAATTAGCTGGAATTACACAATAATTTAGTAATTTTACAGCAATTACATTGTGTATTATTTGTATTACGCAAATATTCAATTCACTCTCGGGACATTTTGATTGGATTACGTGGCCCTTTGTTAGTACACAAAATAATTAACCGTTTTTGAGTTTTTGAAGAGTTTTGCGCGTTTAAAAACATAATAAAACACCCATTCTTATACAATTACATTTGTTCACTGGCACAATCACCTTCATTTATAGCTTTGTATAACGCGGAAAAAAACAAAAGCAGAAACAAAATACAATATCCGTATTTTTTGGGAGTCGTTCAATCATTTCAACTCATTCAAGCCGCCAAGCTTTGTATTGCGAGTCACAATACAAAATGGCATATTTATTCATCATACCCGAGTTAACTGAATCTCTTTGTCGAAACAACTTTTGCTAAGAAGGGACCCGCAATGAACATGGCTTAAAATAGCTTAGTCCTAACCTACAAAATATGTGTGTGTAAAATTAAGAGTTGTGGGTTTTTGAATCGACCAACATGTCGATTCACATCGACATCTTAGAACGTTTATCGAGGCCTTTTCAGTGGGACCTGATACGATCAAATGAGTCAATTGGTGAGCCCCATTGCTACATACAGATACAACAAAAACATAGTAGATACAAAGATGATACGAATCCTTTCAACCAGTAATATCGTAGAAGCGCATTAGACCAATTAGCCATACTATACCGGACATCATCTCGCAACTACTCCATTTATATCTGATTACGTAATTAAACTGGATATTATTTGCGGAAATACTTCGCTATTTTACGGATGGGCTATTTTAATATCCAGTTTGTTTGACTGAAAGTTCATGGTGCACTCGTAATGGAACCTTTACGGGTTATGCGGTTAGATCAAAAAAAAACGTGCGTATAATTATCTGGTAGATTAATGTGGTTAAACTTTTCTGAAATAAGTCAAACATTACCAAATGATCGTGTTTAAAATAGGTAAACATTTTATGTTTTACAGTTAATAGGCAATATCTCATTATAAAACAATACTTAAAACTTGTTTCAGGCTGACGATGCATCGGCTTCTCAGCATCACCCTCATCACCATGGCCGTCAAGTGCGTGCGCTCCGAAGACAGAGAGCACCAGGGGCCGCAGCCCTGCGGGGGCCGCCTCCGGGGCCCCGTCGGGGTCATCCAGACCCCCAACTTCCCTAACGCCTTCCCCGTCCCCATAAAGTGCAAGTGGATCATCGAACACGACAACATAGTGAACGGGACCATATCGATATATTTCACCCAACAGTACACCACCAGTGGGTTAACCTTCACCGAGTACATGTACTATGATGAATCGTACAAGTTGGGGGAGAGACGGGCTCTGACTGTCACAGAGGAGAACATAACGAGGATAAAATGGCTTCAGGTAAGTTCAAGTCATATATTTACATTTCCACGTCTTATTTATTCATACGCTGCTGGAAGTTTCAACGGTGTCGTAATTTAGGATAATATGGTAAAATAGGGTGACACAAACAATAAAGTGGCTGACGTTCTATTTGTATGAAATATTAAGATAAATAAACTGTTTATGGATGCAAATGGAAATAGAATCCATTAACAATAATGGTACAATATCCATTATTGTTAATGGATTCTATATCATCCTAACATGTCGAACAGGAGTTATAAACGGGCGTTTGTTAAAGGAACAGCTGTGGTTTTATGGTTTATTTGTGACTATCTAAACCAATAATGCATAGGTTTTAACCAATGCATTATTGGTTTTACAATATCATAAATGCAATTTGTTTTTCCTAGTCCATAGCTTTTTTTTAAATTAATTGAAGAGTACATCTAAGTCTCCCATTAACAGATAATAACACCAAGCTTGAGTAAAATAAATGGATTATAAAGTGAGGCCTCACTAGGCCTCGTCATATCATCGACACTAGGATATTCACGATGTTAAACACGCGGATTCTTTAAAATTATGTAATACAGAGTCATTCATTTTAATAAAACTGACAACAATCCAACAATAACCAGCGTTGAGTCGTAAAAATACTCTACTTATTTAATAAAACATCTGTCCTTGTTATTTTGTTGACAAAGTTTAATAACTTATATACAAATAAGACAAAAAGACTTAAGAGTAGTTCAGGATCGGGAATCTCCGATTCAAAGCAGAATAATGTTGTTTTGAAATAGTCGTAAAACTGTAGATTAGGGTCGGAGCAGTGCGTCACTGCTCAAACTATGTACCTACATTTGGAGTACTACGCAAGATCTTTGTTCAAAATAACCAGCATTTTAGCTGAACTATCACCGTGTGTACCACCCGTTAGCTTTTAACCTTTTTGCGAGGGTTGTGCGGTAAAAGTCTGCAAAGTCTTCGTTTTTTATTTTCATTTCCGCTCGTGTAATAGAGTTAGGAGGTTTACCAGTTGTTAATTTTACGTTTTTATTTCTGCATTTCAACAGCTGGTTCATATAGAATGTAGTTTTTAAATTTTATTTCATTTTACGAACTAAAGTAAAATTAATGCTATGTATCACAATACGGTCTTTGCTTATAATTACTTGAATGATATGCTACTAACTTGTAAGGGAAAATTACAAGTTTCCACATAATATTACCACATTATGAATACACCATTTGGAGATAGGTACTTAATCATCAGACGAGTCACACTGTTATAAAGCTACTTGCCCACGAAACTAGAGTAGCTACTTTCCGACGAAGCCGAATCACCGCGAACATTCGGTTCACATACAAATGCATTCGGAATTACTGGCCACATGCAACCTCCAGTATTCTGTGTGAGGCCATTGAAAAACAGCGACGCATATAACGTTCCGTTGGAGTTTACATCAAATATTTACCAGTAGCAATGCCTAGTTACAGGATGGGAATGAATAGCTGGGTCATTATGGATATATAATCTACTATATATATATACATATTAGATCCCCAACCCGCATGCCCAGCGTGGGGATTATGGGCATTACCCCTGAATGATAAGTAAAGCCAAAAAACGGCCCCTAGTTCCCGGCCGCCTCGCTATTCCTGGCCATGGTAGCGGTCATGGTAACGGCGGGGCAGGGGGTGCTAAGAATCACCGGTATTCAGGCTACCACACGCTTACTAAAATGACCCTGGCTACGTTTAACGGACGCACTCTGAGGCTTGACCATCATCTAGCGCAGTTGGAAGTGGAGTTAGAGAACATTAAATGGCATGTTCTCGGGTTATGTGAAGTCCGTAGAGAGGGGGAGGACACCGTAACCCTAGACTCAGGCCATCTTCTCTACTTTCGTGAGGGTGATAAAACATCCCAGGGTGGAGTAGGTTTCCTCGTCAATAAGGCCCTCTCTAGCAACGTTCAAGAAATCTCCAGTGTGTCGACCAGGGTAGCGTACCTGATCCTTCGGCTTTCCAAGCGGTATAGCATGAAGGTAATTCAGGTCTACGCACCGACCTCGGCACACTCGGATGATGAAGTGGAGGATATGTACGAAGACATATCCAAAGCCTTACACAACACCACTAAGGCTCACTTCAACGTTGTTATGGGGGACTTTAACGGCAAGGTGGGAATCCAGACTGGCAATGAATCCCGAATAGGCCCGCATGGTTATGGAATCAGGAATCACAGGGGGCAAATGCTTGTCAACTTCCTTGAGAAAGAGGGACTGTTCTTAATGAACTCCTTCTTTAAGAAACAGCCTCAAAGGAAGTGGACGTGGCAAAGCCCCGACACTGTGACTAAAAATGAGATCGACTTCATCATGACGGATAGCAAGCACATATTCAGAGATGTCTCAGTGATCAACAGGTTCAATACCGGATCTGATCACCGAATGCTCCGAGGCACTCTGAATATCAACTTGAAGCTTGAAAGACACCGTCTGATGAAATCCACGCTCCGACCAAATCCAATCCAAATCATGGCGGGCACCAAGAAGTTCGAGCAGCTACTCGGAAACAGATTTGTTGCCTTGGAACCCACTGATGACGCTGACGAGAGCCTACACAATCTGGTCGAAACGTTGAGGGATGAGGGCATCAAGTTCTGCAAAAAACAGCGAACTGGCAAGAAGTCCAAACTCTCGGATGAGACTCTGGATCTGATGACAAGAAGACGGGAAACCACCCAAGTGTCTTCGGCAGAGAGGTCAGACCTGAACAAGCGAATTGCGAAGATGGTACGGCGCGACCTTCGGAGCTCCAACACACGCCTCATTGAAGAGGCGATAGAGCGAAACCGAGGGTCCAAAGTATTCACTCAGCAGCTTGGCAGGAGCCACCTGACGAAGCTTAAAACGCACGATGGGAGGACCGTACTGTCGAAACCGGAGATTTCAGCCGAGATAGAGGATTTTTATGGCCGTCTGTACACTGCACATGCCCCTCGTTCCCGACGAGACGACCTTGATTCTAGAGCCACCCTGACACGTCACTACACCGACGAACTGCCAGACATCAGTCAAGACGAAATCGTGTTAGCTTTGAGACAGCTTAAAAATGGAAAAGCCCCCGGTGAGGACGGTATAACTTCAGAGCTTCTGAAGGCAGGAGGAGCCTCCGTTATACAGGAGCTACAACACCTCTTCAATACCGTCCTCCACAGTGGGAGAACTCCTAAGATGTGGAGCAGGAGTTTGGTGGTGCTCTTTTTTAAGAAGGGTGATAAAACTCTCCTTAAAAATTACAGACCCATCACACTCCTGAGCCACATCTATAAGCTGTTCTCACGAGTGATCACGAATCGTCTCGCCAGGAGACTTGACGAGTTCCAGCCACCGGAACAGGCCGGGTTCCGCGGAGGTTATGGCACCATAGACCACATACACACAGTGAGACAGATTATACAGAAGTCCGAAGAGTATAATCAGCCCCTGTGTCTCGCTTTTGTGGACTATGAGAAAGCCTTTGACTCCGTTGAAACCTGGGCTGTTCTGGAATCCTTACAGCGATGCCAAGTAGACTATCGTTACATCGAAGTGCTGAGGTGTCTCTATGAAGCTGCCACTATGAGTGTCCAAGTACAGGACCAGCAGTCTAAACCTATCCAATTGCGCAGAGGAGTGAGACAGGGGGATGTCATATCCCCGAAACTGTTCACGAGCGCATTGGAAGATATGTTTAAGACGCTGGACTGGAAAGGTAAGGGCATTAACATAAACGGCGATTACATCTCACACCTTCGATTCGCTGATGACATAGTCGTAATGGCGGAGTCGCTAGAGGAGCTGACCCACATGCTGGACGGCCTAGCTTCAGCCTCGCGATGTATCGGTCTTGGCATGAATTTGGATAAAACCAAAGTCATGATCAATGGCCACATTGTTCCGGGACCGATAGTCGTTGATGGTCACCTTCTTGAAATTGTTTCCGAGTATACATACCTTGGGCAGATTGTACAGCTAGGTAAAAACAATTTTGAGAAGGAGGCCAAGAGGAGGATCCAGCTAGGCTGGGCAGCATTTGGGAAACTACGTCAAGTCTTCTCTTCATCCATACCGCAATGTTTGAAAACGAAAGTTTTCAATCAGTGCGTCCTACCCGTAATGACCTACGGAGCAGAGACGTGGACACTCACGGTAGGGCTGGTCCACCAGTTCAAAGTCGCCCAGCGAGCTATGGAAAGAGCTATGCTCGGAGTCTCTCTGAAGGATAGAATTCGTAACGAATACATCCGACAGAGAACCAAAGTTATCGACATAGCTCAAAGAATTAGCAAGCTGAAGTGGCAGTGGGCCGGCCATATCTCGCGAAGAACCGACAACCGTTGGGGTAAACGTGTTCTTGAGTGGAGACCACGACTCGGTAAACGTAGCGTAGGACGCCCTCCGGCCAGGTGGGATGACGATCTGCGAAAGACTGCTGGCAGATGCTGGATGCGTCAAGCTGAAGACAGGGCGCAATGGCGCTCATTGGGGGAGGCCTATGTCCAGCAGTGGACTAATATAGGTTGATGATGATGATGATGATGATATATATACATAATAGACTATCTAGTTTTGCCTAATTAAACGTTTGCATTTTTAAACGCGAATGATGCATGTTTCCAACTTTATAATTATAATGCCAAATCTATTGTGTTCACTGGACAAGCTGAGAACGAAATAAGTTCATTAGTCATATAATAAAAATTGAGCTTTATATAATATAGTATTGGAAAACCCAGCTGTAATGTTGTGTTATGCTATGTAAAGCTGTTTCTAAAGTTAATGTTAAAATCCCAGCTGTTGTCTCTCAGCTATGCGTCATGGGCTCTATACGATGACAGTATACCATTCGGGATAGCGTCACCCGCGACATTTGGGTGCAACTGGAAGCGCTTAGTTTATTGGATGGACAGTTTAGCTGAAAGGCTTTCTCTATATTGAACCTTGTTTGGAATTGACAGAATAAACTATTTTTACCGCACTAAATGGCCCCGAGCTTTTTTGTTTAATATTTTTACTTCTTCTATTTCAAAGTTTTTAATTAATTAGGTAAATGATAAATGTAATTTATGATAAATAATTTGAATAGAAGAATTTGCTATCTATACTTATAATAAAACTGTAACAGGTCCAATTCTGTACATTGAAGATATTTTGAAAATTTTTTTTGGAGGGCACTTTATTATCGATTCTCAAGCCAAAACTGTAATTTTTTTCATTCATGTCTGTCTGTCTGTCTGTCTGTCTGTCTGTCTGTCTGTATCGTAAACGCGCATCACGCCGAAACTACTTGATGGATTCAAATGAAACTCGGCATGATTATAGGTCATACTACGAGGAAGGACATAGGATACTTTTTATCCCGGAATTCAGTAAGGTTCTCATGGGAGAGGGTATGAAAGTAAAATTCCTTTACCGCGCATCACGCCGAAACTGCTGAATGAGTTGGAATGAAACTCGGGACGATTTGAGTTCATAGTACAAGGAAGGACATGGGATACTTTTTATCCCGGAATTCGGTAAGGTTCCCCTGGGAGAGAGGGTGAAAAAAAATTCTTTAACCACGCATCACGACGGATTTGAATGAATTCGAATGGAACTCGGGACGATTGGACATGGGATACATTTTATCCCGGAATTCAGTTAGGTTCCCCTGGGGTATACGGGTTTTCAAAAAATTCTCACAGCATCACTGAACGACGCGTGTGTACGCGTCGTTCAGATGCTGTGAGAAATTTTTGAAAACCCGTATAGCCCAGGGGAACCAAACTGAATTGAACTGATAAACGCGAAAGTTTGTAAGTATGAATTAATAGATGGATGGATAGATTGATAGATGGATGGATGTTTGTTACTCTTTCACGCAAAAACTGCTGAACGGATCTAGATGAAATTTGGCACAGAGATAGATTATAAGCTGGAATAAGAAAAAGGTTTTATTTTATCCCAAAAATCCCACGGGAAAGGGAATTACGCAATTAAAATCGCGAGTACTCCAAATACTAATTATGCGCAGACGAAGTCGCGGGCACCAGCTAGTACTTATAATAAAACTGTAACAGGTCCAATTCTGTACATTGAAGATATTTTGAAAATTTTTTTTGGAGGGCTCTTTATTATCGATTCTCAAGCCAAAACTGTAATTTTTTTCATTCATGTCTGTCTGTCTGTCTGTCTGTCTGTCTGTCTGTCTGTATAGTAAACGCGCATCACGCCGAAACTACTTGATGGATTCAAATGAAACTCGGCATGATTATAGGTCATACTACGAGGAAGGACATAGGATACTTTTTATCCCGGAATTCAGTAAGGTTCTCATGGGAGAGGGTATGAAAGTAAAATTCCTTTACCGCGCATCACGCCGAAACTGCTGAATGAGTTGGAATGAAACTCGGGACGATTTGAGTTCATAGTACAAGGAAGGACATGGGATACTTTTTATCCCGGAATTCGGTAAGGTTCCCCTGGGAGAGAGGGTGAAAAAAAATTCTTTAACCACGCATCACGACGGATTTGAATGAATTCGAATGGAACTCGGGACGATTGGACATGGGATACATTTTATCCCGGAATTCAGTTAGGTTCCCCTGGGGTATACGGGTTTTCAAAAAATTCTCACAGCATCACTGAACGACGCGTGTGTACGCGTCGTTCAGATGCTGTGAGAAATTTTTGAAAACCCGTATAGCCCAGGGGAACCAAACTGAATTGAACTGATAAACGCGAAAGTTTGTAAGTATGAATTAATAGATGGATGGATAGATTGATAGATGGATGGATGTTTGTTACTCTTTCACGCAAAAACTGCTGAACGGATCTAGATGAAATTTGGCACAGAGATAGATTATAAGCTGGAATAAGAAAAAGGTTTTATTTTATCCCAAAAATCCCACGGGAAAGGGAATTACGCAATTAAAATCGCGAGTACTCCAAATACTAATTATGCGCAGACGAAGTCGCGGGCACCAGCTAGTACTTATAATAAAACTGTAACAGGTCCAATTCTGTACATTGAAGATATTTTGAAAATTTTTTTGGAGGGCACTTTATTATCGATTCTCAAGCCAAAACTGTAATTTTTTTCATTCATGTCTGTCTGTCTGTCTGTCTGTCTGTCTGTCTGTCTGTATCGTAAACGCGCATCACGCCGAAACTACTTGATGGATTGAAATGAAACTCGGCATGATTATAGGCCATACTACGAGGAAGGACATAGGATACTTTTTATCCCGGATTTCAGTAAGGTTCTCATGGGAGAGGGTATGAAAGTAAAATTCCTTTACCGCGCATCACGCCGAAACTGCTTAATGAGTTGGAATGAAACTCGGGACGATTTGAGTTCATAGTACAAGGAAGGACATGGGATACTTTTTATCCCGGAATTCGGTAAGGTTCCCCTGGGAGAGAGGGTGAAAGAAAAATTCTTTAACCACGCATCACGACGGAATTGAATGAATTCGAATGGAACTCGGGACGATTGGACATGGGATACATTTTATCCCGGAATTCAGTTAGGTTCCCCTGGGGTATACGGGTTTTCAAAAATTTCTCACAGCATCTGAACGACGCGTACACACGCGTCGTTCAGTGATGCTGTGAGAAATTTTTGAAAACCCGTATACCCCAGGGGAACCTAACTGAAATTTCTTCTTTTTTTTGAGAAATTTCTCACAGCATCACTGAACCGTTCAGATGCTGTGAGAATTTTTTGAAAACCCGTATAGCCCAGGGGAACCAAACTGAATTGAACTGATAAACGCGAAAGTTTGTAAGTATGAATGGATAGATGGATGGATGTTTGTTACTCTTTCACGCAAAAACTGCTGAACTGATCTGGATGAAATGGCACAGAGATAGATTATAAGCTGGAATAAGAAATAGGCTTTATTTTATCTCGAAAATCCCACGGGAAAGGGAATTACGCAAGTAAAATCGCGAGTACTCCAAATACTAATCATGCGCAGACGAAGTCGCGGGTACCAGCTAGTTAATAATATGAAGGTATATTTTTTATAAGCCTACACTGTCCCATTGTGGGCAAAGGCCTTCCTTCCTTCCACGCGAAATCTTTTGAGTACTCCTTTAGTTATATAAATTTACATTATATGTATAAAAAGTTTCACTATTATAGTCGTACATTCCATTAGCATTTTCCGCGGGTCCCTGAGACCGCGACGGACGTGACAGGAATCATAATCAGGACTTCATAATTCATTGATATGTGCTCGCATATTTAGAGCGCCATTGTTGGGGACTCTTTGAATTTCTTCAAATTTCGTTGTAATATTGCAGGAAAGTTGTGAAGTCCTACTAAAATACAGTAAGTTTGAATAATATACTCAGTTGGCCATAGCAAATACAAAAAAGACAAATATTCATTTTTTTTATCATGAATATAAAAATGCAACAACAAACAAGTTAACAGGCGTAGTATGACATATCCTCACTTACCCTTAGAGCAGACTTATTACGAGGAATAAAACTCATACATCACACCGTTTCGTTTACTTATTGATAAAAAAGTTAATCCAGTAGAGATAATACGACTTCCGTGTTGAGAGGCATTTGTTCAACATTTTTAACGCTAGCAAGCCGGACTAAATTAGAATCAAATATTTTTGCTATTAAGTTTAAATATAAATTTAAACACTAACTCAATAAAATGCTATCAAAAATCCAGTCTGTAATTTGATTTGTCTTGACTTATTCTTGGAATCATTATTTCAGACACAGGCGCTCTGTGTCCTCATTTTAAATGGATATACTTTTTCAATATACACATAATAAAAAGGTTCATAAAACTAGAATAATCATACCAAACCCCCGTAGGGCGCTACTAATAAACGGTTGTCGGTGAAACGATTAAGGCTAATTTCGTATTTCAATCTAACGGGGGTAGGTTTCCAAAAACTACTATGATGATGATGGTAACAGATTCTTCAAAATTTTCAAGAATCTTTACCATGTCTTGATCTAGCTTTTTTATTTACAACGTAACTGTGAACGCGTTTATGGATTTTTGTTTATATGTATGCACCTCGAGTTTAGTACCGCATCGTAAAAGGAAAGGTGGCGAAGTAGGGATTTACTACCGAGACTTCTAGAAAGTTTTTAAAACAGTGCCGAACGTTTGTAAGAAATTACGCGAAGTCAAACTTGGATTCATTGATCTGTTTTTTTAATTAAGCTAAATAAAAAAAATACTTTTTCATCAGATTATATTAACAACCGAAATTAATTTTATATGGAGTTTAAAATTCATTTGAGGTAAATCTTACCTTTATTTTATAGCGTATTAGGAACAGTTTTCAGAAATTAGCATCGCTGGTTTTTCTTTTGATCGTTTATTTGTTGATCAGTCGGTAAACTTTTAGGAACTTTACCTTATTGAGAACCATTACTTTCAGAAAATAAATGAAATATTTTTGTGTTTGATGATGTAGCACATTTTGGCAATCGTAAGTTTAATTGTATACTGATTTAGTAAGCGTTTACCTAGACTTATCATCATCATCAGCCTATATTAGTCCACTGCTGGACATACGCCATAATGAGCGCCATAGCGCCCTGTCTTCAGACCTAGACTTATAGCGACTATAAATTACCAGCTGAGTTCAAACCCACTTCATACATTTGTTACAAAAAGAGTTCCAAAGAGGCTTGCATAAAACATCTGCTTCCAGATAAGTCTGGCCCTTTCACTCGGACAGCGCTAATCTTTATTAAATAAGGAATCCGGAGTTACCTACGTACCCATGGTAAACAGAATTCGTAATCTTACTCTTTCAATTTTTTTATTTAAAATAAGAGTTTCCGTGCTCTAAGAGTTTACAGTCGATAGCAAATAGTCTCAAGTTTTTTCAGTGACATTACGTAATAAACTCAAACTGAACACTAAAATAATGTTTTTGACTCATATGGTTGTTTGACTCGACAAGGGTGAGCATTATAAAATATTATCAATGTTCCCAAAATAAGGAAATTTATTCAAATTCATGGAAAATTATTGATAAATTATTTCAGCATTCAATTTCCTACTCGATAATATGTCTACGAAAGAATGTTTTCAATTTTAAAAAATGTGATTTTGCTCAATGATTTCCATTATACAAAAATCTTACCTCATAGAATAATGTTTTTTGATTTGTGATATCTAGGCATATTTAAAAATGTTCCTATCTTAACGCTATTTTACGTACTCTAGCTTCAGCTATTATTATGGATCCCCCTCACTGAAGGAGTATATTAAATACATTATTAGTTCTATTATTTACCGTATTCATTTTGAGTCAGGTGAGCACAACCAAAAACACATTGGCGGCGACAAAACCGCAACTAATTTCTTCTTATCAAAAACAAGGTGACCTTTAAAGATAAAATAACCTGAAAAGATTCACCCCCTTGGGTGTGATTCGGTTTGTTCAAACTTAAACACGTTTAAAATTCGAAACATCTACATTTTCCCGCTTTTTATGGTCGCTACGTGTTAGAATGTGGAACAGCTGAGACATTATATCAAATTCAAGGAGGGTTTTTAGATAGGTCTCCGATGCTTCTATTTTACTCTACATAATTTGCCTATAGGAAAGAGTATTTTGAACAATCAGGCGATGGAGGAAGTTCATTGTGACGTAAAATATGGCGGGTGTTGTATTTGATCTTTAATATAAACAAAGAGTTAGGTGTTATCAAAAATGATGTTGAAAATATAATTGATTGGGTCGTAAAAATTTCGTCGACATCACTTTTACCAAAATAACTTACTTCAGACGTGATTGTCTCTCAATAGGTTGAAACTAAAACAAAAGGTTGCGACCACTCACATGCAAAAAACTATAATATAATGCAGGTTCCCCCTTCCCTTGATTTTTAAAACTTGTTTATTATTCCTTTAAAAAGATCAAAACAAAACATTCCAAGTCACATATGATTTAACTGCGAAGTGCGAGCTACGCCGAGTAATCAGAATCCTAATGAAGAAACTGGCTTCAATTTCATCCGATATCCAACAATCCCACACTCAACCACCTACACCTTACCTTTATATAAGCGAGTATCTTAGAAAATTACATAATCATGCGTTTATTCACTTAACAACTTTGGCGAGCCGCCGTGAATGGGAAATTTGAAAAGTTAATTTGGCAAGACGTAGAAATTTTCGTAAACAGGGGCGCACTGGGTGTTTGATTATGTGAGATGAGAAAAATTTGGTCCATTTCATTAAAATATAAAATATTACATACTTATATTGATGACAGAAAATATTTCACTGTTTAATGTCCTACCTACTAGGTAGGCTAGGTACGCTTGACTCTTAGATTATTACAGTAAATCCCCATTACTTCTAACTTAAACTTTCGCGGCAAGTCGCTTGAAAGTTGAACTTCTGGATGGGCGCATCAGAACTGCTTAAATATAAAGGGTGTAACACGCATGTACCTTTTGTCAGCGCTTCATAATTGTTTGTTTGTAGGTTCAAAATGTTATACCAATACATATACATTTTCCCTTCTTCCTTTAGGGGCATAGGAAGATAGATAAAAAACCTATATGGACATTTTTCTTAAGGTAACGAATATTTTTTATTTTTCAATAACTCGTGATTGTAATTTGTTTTTTTTTGTTTCCGACCTGGATAATATCTACGGTCGAATATGAAATATTCGTTAAAGTTTGTCCTTTTTTTACAACTTGCAGAGAGCTCATTACCTATCTATTTTTAGATTTTTATATTTATCTAGTGCACCTATTGACCTAAGTTTTGTCTAGCAGTAATTGCAACAACAGTAATGGCAAGTACAGTTCGTTCAAGTTCGTTCCTTTAAGTTTGTAAGCCTATTAAAAACTGTAACTTATCAAATTCAGCCCTGTTAACTCGTACAAATACCAAATGCTTCTAATTAAATTTAAAACGGCTTTCAACGCCTACAGTGGTTGCCGCGATACTTATTGTCAATATGTGTTTGTCAAGGAAGTTGGTTCCCTTGTTAGATAACTCCTATTAGAACAAGAGTGTCATAAGTTGAAAGGGTTCTTTGTTTATTTAAATTTTAGAATTCTTGTTTGTTCAAGGATTGTTTGCTCTTACGTTCACATGTTGGCCTAGTCAATGCGAGTCTTGTTTCATTATTATATTATTCTTATGAACTTGTGTGACGAATTGGCTGCCATTAAATTCCAATAACTTAAATCCGTTTTTCGAAGAAACGAAATCCCATGATCCAGATATTACTCAATCCCACTTTTATTCAGTAAGTCCTCTACCATTCCTACTGTTGCTTTGAAATTGTTCAACCTTTTATCCGTAGGTCGAATACAGGCCTCGGGCATAAATTATGTTGATTTACAATCCTAAGACAGAATACACAATCAAAAACACCTACCCACTGAAATAAAATAGTTCAACAAATGTTGTACCGTTATTATGTCTAGGATCAAAATGGTTTCTCCTCAAACATTTCCGAGGCGGATCAATTAATCGTGCTTGGAAATAGACAGAATGTGGAACCTTGAAAGAACACTGTTACATCTCGCCCCTAAGCTAGCAGTACATTGGAAAATTTGACGCCAGGCCAAAAAACAAATATCTTGCAGAATTTTTTATCGGGATCACCAGTAAACATTTTCGTTTACTTTATACTTATTTAAATGTAACAGGTTCCTGTTTTCTATTTGATCATTTCTTAAATCACATTACACTGGGCTTCGACTTGCTAAAGCACTCTTATCACATTACAAGGAGAAATTCCTAAGAAACCCTTGAAGTTTAGCTCACAAATGTCGTTCGATCACATTCGAACCTTCATTACCCTAAACTATAAAAGGAAAAGTTTGGCCCTATTCCGGGAAACTGTAATTTTACTAAACTTTTACGATTATTGCAAATTAGGCTGTTAAAGCGTATAAGTTAATAATGGTCGATCGTGGAACGCAGACTTTATCTTGGAATGGCTATCGAAAAATAACGAAACCTGAATTTGAATTGACATTAAATTTAATTCAATGGTTATTGGAAACTAGTGCTGCTTGATACTAGGATTTTAAATGAAACGCCATGATAACAATTTAAATAGGACTATAAGCAATAACTTTTGGTTGACACAAAAAACAAATTTAAAGAGCGCTTACAACAAAAATAAAAACACGCATGCTGGTAATTAGTTCTCTTTAGTTATCTTTAAAGCGATAAAGTACTAAAATAAAATAAAATTTTCATAGTGAAGCCTACGCCAATTCAATTACTTCCAAAGAAATCACTCTTTATTGGATTCGTCATAATTAATTCACTACACGGAGTTCGTCGTAAGTGTATCAGCAACATTCAGTAACTAGAGGTTATCTTTGTACTGCGCTTTTCCTCAAGTCACAGTGAAAACAGCTCACAACTGAAGTAGGTACTTAGTCCGGGTTTTCCACTTTGTGAGCTTTACTTAACACATCGCCTGTCTGCGATTCGATGGCCTAAGCTATATACAAGTACATGAGAGCAATAAATAAATAAATTAAAATAATGAGACTTTTGTGTGTCACATAAGTTAAATAATTTTTTGTAGTTGTTCGCTTTCTAAAATGAGAATGTTTGTGGCGGTGATAGATTGAAAGTAACAATTTAATGATTCATACGCTCACATTCCAGCAGCAGCAAAAGAAAACATGGAATAGACTAGCTGGTTACGTAGTAGCAATATTTCTAAGGCATTAATATTCTGCCGAGAGCTCATACAAATCAAATCAGGAACAAATTGGGGTGACCTGGCGATAGCAGATGATTTTATTTTGTGCATAGCCTGCGGGGCGATACTGATTGGTTTTGGTTGAAGGTTTATTCATAAACATTTTAAATGACTTATCCCTTTTTATTTATAAAAGGGTCAGGCGTCAAATCCAAATATTCTGCTGGGTTGATTCAATAAAATTTTGTCATCCTCATGTTCGCCCTCCCTCAACTTCACTGGCCACGGTTGTCCTTCTTAAATTCTAAATGAGCATATTTTTATGAGAGAAGCTATATTCCTTTGGCTCTCAAATGAATCTGAACCGATCGGGCTAAATTAAGGGGTTACTTTCTGCAAGTAGACCAACAGATATATATGGTACTTTTTTTAAAATTAAAACGCGTTTACTTAACCCGTGTTTATTGGTTTGTGCCTACAACAACAACATTACAACACTAACAAACGCAAAAGTAATTCGAAAAACATGCTTTAAATCGATTCATAGTTTTTAGTAAAACTCCAGAGAGCTAAATTACGCGAACACGATATGACAATCATTGTCCATTCATGGCCACGAGGCATTCAAACGGAACGACATTATCTAATGGTAATATTAAATGAATAGAAAAATTACTGTGAAATTCTTCAAAGCCTCAGAGTCGAGTCCCTTCGCCCAGCCACGTGGAAAATGAAGCGACAAACATTTTAAAATCCTCAATTTGTGTAGCGGTTTGCTTTAAGCTTGGTTTATTTGAAATACACCACTTTAATCACTGTAATGAAAGTGATCACACGTGTGTGTTAGTAAAGTCCGCCTATTAAGTACTTCAACCACTTTATAAGCATAGAGCTTGGTTTCACGCACATGTGACAATATTATAAGAGACAACATTATTAGAGTAAAACCCGAGTCAATAAATAATAAGATCGTTTGTCCAAAGGGACGTTATGATCTATAAACAAAACGCACAAAACAAAATTAGTCTATAATCAGCAGTGAGATTTCCCGTCATGTAAATGAGTCACTTTGGACCTGTAAACGTGGTTATTTAACCAATTTCGATCATTATTGTAAAAGTCAGGTCTATTCTCAAGTTTATCGTCAGTAACTTACTGACAGCAATCGAATGCAAATGAGCAGCCATTTTATGAGAGAGAGGGTGAAGTATAGATGCGATAATAGCCCGAATTTAAATAAAGTTATGACGAATGTGACTCGTTACCCTACCATGATTACTAAGCTTTAAAAACCCTATCGTAATGTTTTTCTTACTCGCCAGATAACAACGAACAATGTACAAGTTCACAATGCCGACAAACTTAGTACTTACTTATAGAACGTCTTGTTAAAGTTTTATCTCGTTTGCGTTTTACATCGAATTGCATATTCTTCGTAATTGCTCCAGTTTGACTCACAAAAGGGATCAAAATCGAGGAGAAACTAAAAGTTCTAAAAGCACTAGCTTTTGATTCGGGAATATAATGCATCACGATATACGAGGAAGACCTAAGATGATAGTTATAAGTACTAAGTCTTTAAGCAGGTAAGATAATGTTGAAAATGGATTGAAACGTAAAAACGAAAGCTCAATGTTAAATTAATAGCTCAGGTACTTGAAAATATTATCATCAGATTGAATACATTGATATTTGTTCATTGCAATAATTTCATAATCTGCATTCAAATAAACAGCTTTTGAATTTAAAAATAAATGATTACTACTGCATCACCACTCGTTCGTTGGTTGAATCATCATTTTATTTAATTAATTTAATTTTTTTATAAAATTTTATTACAATGTCGTGACAAACAATAAACTTTGTCCAAATCGAGCACTTGAGATGAATTGAGAAGGATTAGCCACTAACTTGATGGATGGTGGGATCACCTAGTTCCGCAGGTATTATAGGGGTAATCCATATTCAACAAACTTGGAAGGGTTGCCTACTCATCCAAAACTCATTGTCAACTCCTTTCTTCTAAGATTTTTAGAAATATGGTGTAATTTGAAGTGCCTGAGATCTAAGAATTTAAGTTTTTTTTTTCAAACTGACGACAGCAGCTGTTGGTGGCCATTATTAATCAAGAATTCAACCTTAGCTTCCGAAATAGTTGAAATTATAAACAATAATCTTTTCTGCCGTGTGGTGCCGGCTTAGAATTGCACTACCCCAACTCTTCCCGTGGGTGTCGTAAGAGACGACTAAGGGATATACCGGGGGGTGGGCAGCAGCACCCCTCTAGAACAACCCCACCATCAAACTGCGATCCCCAACCCGCATGCCCAGCGTGGGGATTATGGGCATTACCCCTTAATGATAAGCACAGCCAAAAAACGGCCCTTAGTTCCCGGCCGCCTCGCTATTCCTGGCCATGGTAGCGGTCATGGTAACGGCGGGGCAGGGGGTGCTAAGAATCACCGGTATTCAGGCTACCACACGCTTACTAAAATGACCCTGGCAACGTTTAACGGACGCACTCTGAGGCTTGACCATCATCTAGCGCAGTTGGAAGTGGAGTTAGAGAACATTAAATGGCATGTCCTCGGGTTATGTGAAGTCCGTAGAGAGGGGGAGGACACCGTAACCCTAGACTCAGGCCATCTTCTCTACTTTCGTGAGGGGGATAAAACATCCCAGGTTGGAGTAGGTTTCCTCGTCAATAAGGCCCTCTCTAGCAACGTTCAAGAAATCTCCAGTGTGTCGACCAGGGTAGCGTACCTGATCCTTCGGCTTTCCAAGCGGTATAGCATGAAGGTAATTCAGGTCTACGCACCGACCTCGGCACACTCGGACGATGAAGTGGAGGATATGTACGAAGACATATCCAAAGCCTTACACAACACCACTAAGGCTCACTTCAACGTTGTTATGGGGGACTTTAACGGCAAGGTGGGAATCCAGACTGGCAATGAATCCCGAATAGGCCCGCATGGTTTTGGAATCAGGAATCACAGGGGGCAAATGCTTGTCAACTTCCTTGAGAAAGAGGGACTGTTCTTAATGAACTCTTTCTTTAAGAAACAGCCTCAAAGGAAGTGGACGTGGCAAAGCCCCGACACTGTGACTAAAAATGAGATCGACTTCATCATGACGGATAGCAAGCACATATTCAGAGATGTCTCAGTGATCAACAGGTTCAATACCGGATCTGATCACCGAATGCTCCGAGGCACTCTGAATATCAACTTGAAGCTTGAAAGACACCGTCTGATGAAGTCCACGCTCCGACCAAATCCAATCCAAATCATGGCGGGCACCGAGAAGTTCGAGCAGCTACTCGGAGACAGATTTGTTGCCTTGGAACCCACTGATGACGCTGACGAGAGCCTACACAATCTGGTTGAAACGTTGAGGGATGAGGGCATCAAGTACTGCAAAAAACAGCGAATTGGCAAGAAGTCCAAACTCTCGGATGAGACTCTGGATCTGATGACAAGAAGACGGGAAACCACCCAAGTGTCTTCGGCAGAGAGGTCAGACCTGAACAAGCGAATTGCGAAGATGGTACGGCGCGACCTTCGGAGCTCCAACACCCGCCTCATTGAAGAGGCGATAGAGCGAAACCGAGGGTCCAAAGTATTCACTCAGCAGCTTGGCAGGAGCCACCTGACGAAGCTTAAAACGCACGATGGGAGGACCGTACAGTCGAAACCGGAGATTTCAGCCGAGATAGAGGATTTTTATGGCCGTCTGTACACTGCACATGCCCCTCGTTCCCGACGAGACGACCTTGATTCTAGAGCCACCCTGACACGCCACTACACCGACGAACTGCCAGACATCGTGTTAGCTTTGAGACAGCTTAAAAATGGAAAAGCCCCCGGTGAGGACGGTATAACTTCAGAGCTTCTGAAGGCAGGAGGAGCCTCCGTTATACAGGAGCTACAACTAGGGATTGCAATCCGGTCCGGCGGATCCGGTAATCCGGCGGATCCGGCGTGTTATTGGACATACCGGATCCGGTGAGTCAGCGCCGGATCCGGTGGCGGATCCGGTAAAGCAAAAAATACGCGAACGCAAACGTCTTAAAACAAACGATGAAACAATTTCGGTCATTAGTTATAGTACAGATGAACTTTGCATGTTACACCTATGTTGTTTGTGCGATTTTCTTTTTTTGAACGTGCACAATACACTCTTCGTTTTATGTTATGCCCTTTGAATTTCACCGTATGTTCACCGATAGATTGGGTTTTCGTATTGTTCAGGGCTTTTTGAAACGCATCATTGAGATGTTGCATTACTGGACGAATTTTATATGCTCTGCCGTAAGTAGGGCTGCTTAGGTCTCATTGTTGCAGAAATGAAGGTTTCGCCGTATTTCTTCGAATCGAGTCCGAGGCATCACCTTCGATATGAAAGGCACTACCATGTCTGGTTCTGTAGACCAATAATCCCTCAATGATGGTAAAATATGGTAGCCCATGACTAAATTCATACCAAGAAATGCTTTCATCTCGTCGGTTTCAATAGCGAATTCCCGCCCATTTTGATGAGCATACCGCAGTGTTTCTAATAAAATTTGTTGCACTAAAAGGTCAAAGTAAGTAGCTAAACCAAATATTTCAAATGGAGTCGAAGTACCAGTTTGATCATTCATTCATTAAGGAAATACGTTTGGTGTGCATGTTCTCTGGCTCCACTTGAAAGCAGGTTGATAGTCGGTGGCGGAATAGCGTCAATCCGGTGAAATCCGGATTGAAAATTATACCGGATTGCAATCCCTAGCGAGAATTATCAGAAGTTTCAAAATTTCATTTAGTACAAATAGTACCAAAAATGACAGTTAGTACCAAAAAATATAAATAAAAGTGACTTTATTTTCCATAAATACGTATTTTATTTTTCTTTTTATGTATTATTATCAAAACTAAAAATCACTAACTACTAGGCCAAGTAACTTTGAAATCCGGCCGGATCCGTCCGGATCCGGTCGGATTAGCGTCAATCCGGTGAAATCCGGCCGGATTGAAAATGACACCGGATTGCAATCCCTAGCTACAACACCTCTTCAATACCGTCCTCCACAGTGGGAGAACTACTAAGGCGTGGAGCGGGAGTTTGGTGGTGCTCTTTTTTAAGAAGGGTGATAAAACTCTCCTTAAAAATTACAGACCCATCACACTCCTGAGCCACATCTATAAGCTGTTCTCACGAGTGATCACGAATCATCTCGCCAGGAGACTTGACGAGTTCCAGCCACCAGAACAGGCCGGGTTCCGCGGAGGATATGGCACCATAGACCACATACACACAGTGAGGCAGATTATACAGAAGTCCGAAGAGTATAATCAGCCCCTGTGTCTCGCTTTTGTGGACTATGAGAAAGCCTTTGACTCCGTTGAAACCTGGGCTGTTCTGGAATCCCTACAGCGATGCCAAGTAGACTATCGTTACATCGAAGTGCTGAGGTGTCTCTATGAAGCTGCCACTATGAGTGTCCAAGTACAGGACCAGCAGTCTAAACCTATCCAATTGCGCAGAGGAGTGAGACAGGGGGATGTCATATCCCCGAAACTGTTCACGAGCGCATTGGAAGATATGTTTAAGACGCTGGACTGGAAAGGTAAGGGCATTAACATAAACGGCGATTACATCTCACACCTGCGATTCGCTGATGACATAGTCGTAATGGCGGAGTCGCTAGAGGAGCTGACCCACATGCTGGACGGCCTAGCTTCAGCCTCGCGATGTATCGGTCTTGGCATGAATTTGGATAAAACCAAAGTCATGATCAATGGCCACATTGTTCCGGGACCGATAGTCGTTGATGGTCACCTTCTTGAAATTGTTTCCGAGTATACTTACCTTGGGCAGATTGTACAGCTAGGTAAAAACAATTTTGAGAAGGAGGCCAAAAGGAGGATCCAGCTAGGCTGGGCAGCATTTGGGAAACTACGTCAGGTCTTCTCTTCATCCATACCGCAATGTTTGAAAACGAAAGTTTTCAATCAGTGCGTGCTACCCGTAATGACCTACGGAGCTGAGACGTGGACACTCACGGTAGGGCTGGTCCACCAGTTCAAAGTCGCCCAGCGAGCTATGGAAAGAGCTATGCTCGGAGTCTCTCTGAAGGATAGAATTCGTAACGAATACATCCGACAGAGAACCAAAGTTATCGACATAGCTCAAAGAATTAGCAAGCTGAAGTGGCAATGGGCCGGCCATATCTCGCGAAGAACCGACAACCGTTGGGGCAAACGTGTTCTTGAGTGGAGACCGCGACTCGGTAAACGTAGCGTAGGACGCCCTCCGGCCAGGTGGGATGACGATCTGCGAAAGACTGCTGGCAGATGCTGGATGCGTCAAGCTGAAGACAGGGCGCAATGGCGCTCATTGGGGGAGGCCTATGTCCAGCAGTGGACTAATATAGGTTGATGATGATGATGATGATGATGATGATAAACAATAAAACAATTTGCGAACTGAGTCCCTAAGTATAGAGAAATACTTCGTTTTTTTGTCTTTTGCTAAACAATAAATATCCAAGTTTTTATAGGACTGTTTGTGCCGAAAAAACAAATAAATAACAAAATCACGCCACTTCGCACGAACCCACCTAACTTAGAGAAAAACTGAGCAATATGACTTCTCTACTCCCTAAGTTCCGGAAACTTTCTGTTGCTTACAATTTTCTATAAATAATGTCACAATTTTGGGGCCATTTTTTCTATTTTTGCTATTTCAGTGGTGTCGAGGTAACCGAGTTGGCCTCTATTCTGTTAATCTTCTAAATGGATCATTAAAAATATGTGTAATATTCTATAAATTTCGAGATGAAATTGTTTATTTTTTTTTTCTGAAAAAGGGTTCAAAATTGATTTAATAACTTAAGTTTAAGTACCCTTTATACAGGAATTGCTGAATTCCCAATTATTATGTTTTATGCTCCAAAATCTCCATAATTTAACTGATTAACGGCCGATTTCTGGAACGCATGTCAACTTCATAATTTACTAATCAATGTTCAAATCTCTATTCAAGTGTCATTTGGGTTTCTCGAACGTTGATTACGTACTTAGATTTTGAACAGTGATCACTTGACAAGCCTGTCAAATCATTGAAGCAAAACTCTTGTCAAATATCAAAATGGGTTTCTGGAACGATAATTAAGCATGATTCTTTGGTCAAGCTCTTGTCAAATCAATAATTAGCTAATCGGAGATTTAGCTCTAATTAGTTGAAAATTTTACAACAATGTGCTATATTTTGCCAAGTTCTAAATCGAATATATATAAAAAATCAACAGGTTGGTACTCCTAAAGCGGTTTTGTTATGTATTACTAAACATAAGGATCGTTTTACCATTATATAAAAATAAATTAAATTACCTCTTATATTCTAGGATGCTTCGTTTTGCTTCCGCATATTAGAAACATATAAATAATATAAAAAAACTTGGTGAAATACAGGAATTAAAAATTTTTGGTAATAAAGCAATGTAAAAGGGTTCCTACTTGCCTACTAAAGTAGTTAAAGTTATTTTTTCTATTTCGGTATAGTTTTTATCTTCATAATAAACAATCTATTATTACCTATCTAATTTACAATTTTGAATTTTTTCAAACGTAAACAAACAAGTATTCGCGCCACAAGCATAAGCATAAATAATAACTGGGCAGAAGGGACTCTTCTTTAATCGAGTCCAGACATGTTTTTTTTTACTTAGGGCACTACAATGCACTATTTATATTTTATAATAATGTTCAGAACACACCAACTATTTCGGATATAAGTATATTCAATATAGGTTACGACCCATCAGTTCAATCCACTTTTTTCTTCTAAAAAAAGAAAACTGGATGAGTAACCTACGTATTAGGTTGGTACCTATTATTTCACAAAGGTACACGTCAGTTTGAATTATTTATTAAACGAGAGCACATAAAGAATGCATCATAAAAAAAAACCTCGAGGTAATTCATGATACTCAACTCAACTCAAAATCGCACCGGGCTCTCGGACAACATAACTATAATTTCAACTAATACTTGCGGCCGCCACCGCGTGCCGCATTCCGTAAACATAAATGAATGATCATTAAAAACCGCGTGCAGTGTCGCCGGCTGTGGCAGCCCGACCGATATGCCCGTTTAACGTGGAAAATAGTGTAGGCTAATATCTTGACCTTGAGCGCGTTTCCTTTCTATTCTTACATACTACTATTTACTTATTCTTATGCCACAAGCGTCATTTTTAGGGTTCCGTACCCAAAGGGTAAAAACGGGACCCTATTACTAAAACTTCGCTTTCTGTCTGTCGAAAATAAATATTTAAGGCGGGCTCCCATTAAAACGCCTTTTTTACTATTTTTGGTCGATATTAATAAATGGTAACATGGTAACAATGGTAACAGCCTACCTGTTACCACTTGAAATATTCACAAAAGACTTAATTGTAAGTATATTTTTACTTAAATTAATAAAAAATAAAATCTAAAAAATATGGTACGGAACCCTTAGTGCGAGTCTGACTCGCCCTTGGATGATTTATTGAAGTTTAGGAGTGAATGACTGAACTGACAGAATGACAATCGTAAGATGATCAATGATTGGCTAATTATTATCTAATCAGCGTTCGTGCACCCCGATTTGAATTGACCAGTGTGTTAAATTAATCGCTTTGTCAACTGATTTGACATTTGAATAGCCTTCTAGAAACCGGCTATTATAGCCGGTTTCTAGAAGGCTATTCAAATGTCAATGTCAACAAAACCATCCAAGGGCGAGTCAGACTCGCACTAAGGGTTCCGTACCATATTTTTTTAAATTTTATTTTTTAATTACTGAAGTAAAAATATACTTACAATTAAGTATTTTGTGAATATTTCAAGTGATAACAGGTAGGCTGTTACCATTGTTACCATGTTACCATTTTTTAATATCGACCAAAAATAGTAAAAAGGCGTTTTAATGGGAACCCGCCTTAAATATTTATTTTCGACAGACAGAAAGCGAAGTATTAGTAATAGGGTCCCGTTTTGACCCTTTGGGTACGGAACCCTAAAAATGACGGTTGTGGCATAAGAATAAGTAAATAGTAGTAAGTAAGAGTAGAAGGGAAACGCGCTCAAGGTCAAGATATTAGCCTACACTATTTTCCACGTTAAACGGGCATATCGGTCGGGCTGCCACAGCCGGCGACACTGCACGCGGTTTTTAATGATCATTCATTCATGTTTACCGATCGCGGCGCGCGGTGGCGGCCGCAAGTATTAGTTGAAATTATAGTTATGTTGTCCGAGAGCCCGGTGCGATTTTGAGTTGAGTTGAGTATCATGAATTACCTCGAGGGTTTTTTTTATGATGCATTCTTTATGTGCTCTCGTTTAATAAATAATTCAAACTGACGTGTACCTTTGTGAAATAATAGGTACCAACCTAATACGTAGGTAACTAATCCAGTTTTCTTTTTTTAGAAGATAAAAGTGCATTGAACTGATGGTTCGTAACCTATATTGAATATACTTATATCCGAAATAGTTGGTGTGTTCTGAACATTATTACAAAATATAAATAGTGCATTCTAGTGCCCTAAGTAAAAAAAACATGCCTGGACTCGATTAAAGAAGAGTCCCTTCTACCCAATTATTATTTATGCTTATGCTTGTGGCGCGAATACTTGTTTGTTTACGTTTGAAAAAAATCAAAATTGTAAATTAGATAGGTAATAATAGATTGTTTATTATGAAGAAAAAAACTATACCGAAATAGAAAAAATAACTTTAACTACTTTAGTAGGCAAGTAGGAACCTTTTTACATTGCTTTATTACCAATATTTTTTAATTCCTGTATTTCACCAAGTTTTCATAGATTATTTATATGTTTCTAATATGCGGAAGCAAAACGAAGCATCCTAGAATATAAGAGGTAATTTAATTTATTTTTATTTAATGGTAAAACGATCCTTATGTTTAGTAATACATAACAAAACCGCTTTAGGAGTACCAACCTGTTGATTTTTTATATATATTCGATTTAGAAATTGGCAAAATACAGCACATTGTTGTAAAAATTTCAACTAATTAGAGCTAAATCACCGATTAGCTAATTATTGATTTGACAAGAGCTTGACCAAAGAATCATGCTTAATTATCGTTCCAGAAACCCATTTTGATATTTGACAAGAGTTTTGCTTCAATGATTTGACAGGCTTGTCAAGTGATCACTGTTCAAAATCTAAGTACGTAATCAACGTTCGAGAAACCCAAATGACACTTGAATAGAGATTTGAACATTGATTAGTAAATTATGAAGTTGACATGCGTTCCAGAAATCGGCCGTAAGTATCTTATTTATTAACTAATTGCTTGTCAACGTCAATTTGCTAAAAGATATTTGAATATAGTAGAATAATGATTAAATTGAGAATTCCGATATAATATAGGTCCCATGGAATCGAAATATTTTTTTTTCTATTTAAGATCTATTATTATTGAAGAAATTGAAGAATGATATTGAAGAAACCAGTACATACCATAAAAAAACTAGTACATACCATAAATAAAATGAGATTTTTTTATGACTCAGCTGAGTTTAGCTGTAGTGAAGACGCTATGACATAATTGCTCGTAGCACTTAATCTTTGCCGTAGCACGTCTACGCCGTAGAAGTCTACGCCTCGTAGCAAGAAATCGTTTGACTGACTATTGCAAAACTTTGTGTAACATTTATACTAAATTTTGAAACCTACAAGTAATAAAATGGAGCAGAAAATCGCATACATTCAGCAGCAGCGTTCACTATTGATTTAAGGCATCATTGACACGAGTATTCGCGAGTTCGGATTGCGTTTGTCAAATGTTGTCTAAACTAGCTTTATTGATGGTCGCATTCGGTAGCTATAAAGCAGTCTAAGAGCCGGGAGGCCATTTTGACACCTGATAATAGAAGTTTACATTAGATTTAATTTTTGTTTATTTAACTTAGACTTTGAAAAACCCGCTGTCTAGGTTGATTATGCATTGTTGTTGCATTTTGAGTCCCTGTTAAATTCTGACATAAAACAAAGCCCATACTCTCAACAAAAGATATGCTTTCAAATCCCAGCAGATATCTTCTTTTTAAAATAACGCGATTAGATATATATAGATAGATAGATAATAATTTAATTTGAACTTCAGACATACACACAAAATACAACAGTTAAAAATTACAATATTAAAAATAGTCAATAAAAAATTAAATTTAACTAATAACAACAACAATATAGGTAATCAAGGTATAATCTCTATGTGTGCTGCAGTACGTCAAAAAGGCCTTGGCTCAGAGTGATATTTTGTCAAGGAAGCAAAAGCACTGATTTTCAGCCATGACCTATTGAGAGTAAGCAGAACGACACTCAAAACAATGTTTTATGTGCTCCTAGCTAAGTGTTTGTGTTTTATTAAGTTACTGTGGCATTTCCTACCAGTCATACATACTTTTATGACGTGACATACCTACCTATATGACAACACAGTACCCACGTAACGATAAACAGATATAAACTTTATTTTTGGCAAACGAAGTGCTTAGGGATACCTTCAATTTGTGATTTACGTTAAAAACTCTTTTTCAGCCATTTTTATTCCGACAAAACTTAAAACTAACGTATGCCCCTTGGCTACGTAGACTGAATATCAAATTGAGTGAGCCCGTTCAGATACGATGGATGTGGTGGATAATTGAATCACGAACGAATATGTCACCTATTTTTTATGCTCTCTCTGGTATTTTGCTCGAACTGTTTTGATCATGATATCTGCCGTTTGTATCAAAAAATAAATATTTTTAATTATCGAATGTACATATAATGTTTTATGTTTTTAACAAAGTAACAGACACATAATTTAAAATGAAAATCTTTGAGTTTGAACGACGACCTTTGAGGCACAGTGCGCGATGATCTCCTAAATGCGGTCTCGATTCCCGATACGTGCAAAATGTTGGTATATCTGTAAAAAGGTCTTTCAGGTCAATAAATAAGTGATATATTCACCTTGTATTCATTACTACAGTGTAGGTGAATATATGCTGTGTTATTGATTTTTATAGACATAAAGAAGACCAATATCCCACAAAAAATTGTGGAATGTATCGGTTACATGTACATGTAAATGTCCTAAAATAAACGTTTATTACTATTATAATTAAAAACTTTATTTAATCACAAAATATAAAATAAAAAGCTCTTCTTAATTTTTTACGTCTTATAGTGTCTCATCAAACTTATCTATTTATTTTAAAACTAAATCTAATTGAGATTAAGTAAATAGTTTTGTTTTCTAAAGCGAAGTTAAAAATACTTATATATGTATTTTGACAAACGCACGTACTAGAAATCGCTCCTTAATCTCAAATCAAGAACTGTAGTCGTCACAAAAGAAATCAAAGCACAACCCTCCAAGAAACACACTGACTGTCAGCTCTCGACGAGGAAATGATGAGGGTTTGAATCAGATATATTTTAATAAAAAATCTTATTCCGTACTAATCGAAGCAAGGTAAAAGAAATTGCGTTTTTTCGCGACTCGCCGATGCTTGCTTATACCTACAGCAATATTTGCTATATTAGATTTGCCAAACAAAAGATGCAAACGGTTTTTTTTTCCTTTCTTAGATTTGTATTAGGATATAGAGATCTCAAAGCTCTAACAAGAGGTTCACTAGCGCCGCCACATATTTTGAAACAAAGAAATTTCCAAAAATCAAACGTTTACTTTGTTATACCGATCGTAGTATTTTTTAAAACATCCATAGTAGTTTTATTTTGACTATTATAAGAAGAGGTACGAAGTCAGAGTTTGGAGGACACCAAGAGCAACATAGTATCTCTTTAATTTTTTAAACTATTAAAAATTATTAATTCTTTTGTAATTTGTTACATCTACAACACCACCAAATTATATCGGTCAGATTACTGCTGAAATAGCTGAAGTGATATAAAATGTATGTTTTTACACATTGGGCAGTTCGTAACAAACAACCTCATTCGTCACTGGAAGAACATAATTTATGTTTGCGTAAGAAAGAACGAATGAGTTTTTCAAGTGGTCAGAAGGTGTTATAGATGCTATATTAGTTTAAAAAGTACAATATTATTAGTTTTAGTGTTCTTCTTAGATTCCTAAAACTTGGTATGCTGTTGATTTCAATGAATTTAAATGAACGTTAGTAACGCTGCCTTTATTAAAAAAAAATTAACATTTCGATGAATACAATCTCAAAGATCATTTGAGTGGTATTAACTCTGTCCTGTGGTCTTTAGAGTTTTCAATTTAATAAATGCGTTGATAATCCAATTTGATTTAAAATGTTTAAATTCAATGAAACAATGTAGCTAATTTCTATTATTACAGTACCGGTGGTAAAATATATAATTAACAAAACACTAATTTCTTGCATAAATATTTAACCGGGTACTTTTGGTAATTGGAAAAATCTTGCGGGGAAGTGAATGATGACTTAGAAGTTATCAAAGGCTTAGGGAAAATTGACCAATAATGGTATCGTGTCCTTTTCGTCACTTAGAACCAATAAACTAAATGAACTGTTACTTGAATGACTTCATTGATTAAAATATTAGGATCATTTTTAGAAACCTGTGGAGACTAACCTAAACGATTAAATTTTTAGTAAGAGCAGTTAGGAACTGGTCACTTTATTAGCTAGCTACATCGGCATTCAGGACCTTAGCCATACTCTTGGTTCATGTTCGATAATTCATTTTAGTTAAAAGGATATTAAAAACGAAAGTCCTACAGAAGGTGAAAAACAGATCTCTTGCATAATATGGTTGCAGCGTACTGTGCACAAACATGAACCAGTGTTACATCGGGAAAAGGTGGTTCATCTGACGGATCTGTTTAATACAATTGTTAGACAATCCTTGGAATATCTCCGGATAAAAGGTAACGAAGCGGGTCGTATATTATTATCTTAGCTAATTGGCAAGGCCGAGCTCGCAATTGAATAATGATGATGACTGATGAAAGTCTTGGTATTCTAAAAACAACAGCCTGATGTTACTTACAGCCGAAAGCTGGTCATCTCAGAAGAACCAAAACTTTATTACCTTTTTTAAATATGTGGAATATAAAAATCTTTTTCTACCGCAAATGCTTTTCGCCCATATAATAAAACTAGCGACCCGCCCCGGCTTTGCACGGTTTTATTATACGTATCTATAAATCTTACACCGCATCAAAATCGGTTGCGTAGTTTTAAAGATTTCAGCAAACTAAGGGACATAGGGATAGAGAAAGCGACTTTGTTTTATACTATTTAGTGATGAAAAACTTTTAAAGTAAGCTCTTGGAGAATGTATTATTAAAGATGTTGAGATACACAGAATACAAAAGACCCCATTTTAAAAGGAATAAATTTACGACCAATTCAATATTCTGAATAGAAATCTTCTCATTTAAAATATTTTTCAGCCGAGAAAAGTTTAGGTCAAAAGATAGATAAAGGTGGAATAAAAAATTACGGGTATGTTGTTGAACCTATTTTTGCCTATATTCTTATATTAACTTGCTAGCCTATATTACCTTTATTTCTCAGAAGTTTCCGAGTGAAAAAGTACTTTTTACACAAATAGGCCAATATAGTTAGATAACAGATATGTTAATAACCTGAGCTATGCTGACGACATGGTGTTGCTCAGCCCTACGATTAAAGGTTTGAGAAGATTGTTGAACATCTGTGAAGAGTACGCGAATAAGCATGACTTAGTATACAACTGTAAGAAAACTGAAATGGTAGTATTTAGGTCTGGAAAGGGTCCTGAAAACATTCCAGAGGTCTGCCTCAATAAACAACCTGTTAAGGTGGTTGAACGATTTAGGTACCTTGGCCATATCGTTACTTCTAATCTGAAGGATGACGACGACATAGACCGGCAACGCAGAGCGCTATGCATAATCGGAAATATGATAGCTAGAAAGTTTTTTAAAGCTGCACCTGACGTGAAAATTACACTCTTTCGATCGTTCTGTCAGTCGTTTTAAACCTGCCAACTCTGGACCAACTACACAAAGAAGTCGCATGATAGTATCAGAGTTACGTACAACAATATTTTTAGGCACCTCATGGGCTATAAACGTCACTGCAGCGCTTCTGAAATGTACATGAATGCACGAATTGACTCCTTTCAGGCCATACAAAGAAAGAGAATTGCTTCATTTATGTCCAGAGTTGACAGGTGTAAAAACACTATTATAATAAGCCTGTCCGACCGACTTGTGTTAACAAACACATATAAACGATGGGTGGAACTAGCCACCTAGATATTATTATTGTTAATAGTTATACCTAAATTAGGTATGTACTTATTTTATTTCATTTTTTTTTCAATATTGTATTGTCATAGGTATCTAAGAGGAATATGTACCTACTCATATGGAAGTTTTCTGAAATAAACGATTATTATTATTATTTCACTTTATTTATTTTAATACTCGTTATAAAATACATTTTTTACTATAGAAAATACAAAAATATTATAAAACTAATCTACAGTAAAAAATACATCAAAACGGTGGATCACCGGCCGCGAAGCTAGGCTCAAGCAGCCGGTGACTAGGGTTGCAGACAGAGGAACTTCCTGACGATACGCGCCGAATCCAGGAGAACCGCTTTTTGGATCTGACCCTTGATCCAACTTCCTAGCGAGAGTCTCTTGAGATGTTTATCGAGGCTCTTCGCTATTACCCCGTTAACCGAAACGACTATCGGGACGATAGATATTATTATTATTAATATCTCTGAAAATGTCTTAACACAGTTTTTAATATTTTCCTACATGATTTTCCACGTATCTGGCAAGAACGACGATGCAACAATAATATTCAAGTACTCTCAGCCAAAAGAAAATTTCAGGCATTGTTATACGAACCTTCAATAAAGCCTCATTCGACGCTCTATCCTTAAAGATACTTACGATTGCTTTTACGATCTCACATTCCATGTTTTTATTTTGACGAAATATTGGAAGTGGGCTCTTAGGAATACCAATACGTTAAGTAAAGGTAGACTATCGTACAAGTCTTCAGGGCTTTGAGAACATTTCAGGGCCTTGGAATTCCAAAATTTAACTACCTACAGTTTTTACCTACCAAAAATAAGTAAACAACTAAAACCGGCAATCTTGCTGGCTTGATAGAATAGAAGTAGCAGTGAAAAAAAGCATCAGTGCTGTTCTACCGTATCTACCTAGTACAATAGCTACATTTGAGAAAATAATTATAAAGAAACTTTTCCAAAATTACTGAATTCTTCTATAATTTGTAAATTTGTGATGAATATGTTATGTAGGTACTATAGAATATTCCAATATGTTTATAAAAACGTTCTTAAAATGAATTTTTCACACGTCTAATAGTTCATATTGATTGACAAAAACTAAACTACCCAATACAACTACTTTACAAAAACATCGACCGCGACCTCGTTTGACAAGGGTCTCGGCAATATTTATTGTCCTCGCAACGTACCTTGAGTGAGACCCATCTACGAGTGTGTTGGGCAATCGCTTGAATGTTTTAGAATGGAAACATTTATTTTCCATAAAAAGGATTGCGCTGAAAATACGATCCAAACAGCAGAGGAGTCGCATTTTTAAAGAAAAAATAATTTTAGGGACATTCAAACTAAATAGTTTTTTATTTTTTCAACTCCAGCGTAATATTCCCGTCTGTATGATTATTTGTAAATTGTATTTGTGAAGGTAAAACATTCACTGAAAACTACTATTATACACAGAAAATTTATTATTAAGTTTATTATTTTATTAATAAATCCTAGAAACGACTTCATAATGAGCAACGTAAGTGCTTTAAGCTCCGACCGCACATTCATTTGTTGATTTAAAATGGCTACGATTAAGCTCAACATGTGCACTTCCCCAGAACAAACAGCGCTAAGCACCACTAAACTCATCTGAACTCAATAATGGCGGACTTGAGAAATAAAGGCGATGTTAGGAAGCTTACAACTAACCTACATTTAGTTAATTAGTTGACCTGCTGCTAACGTACTGGTTATTATGGAACTTAGCTGACAAACACTTTTCTTTTGACATCTATTTTGAGGTCATATCTGAGGTGAAATAGTTATGAGCTGTAACGTGGCTGTAACTATGGATGATCGTCTGTGTTGAGGTGCTATTTCGGCACCCTTTCAAGTTGGTCTATTTGTCAAATACGTAGATATTCAATCCTTACTAATACTAAAAATGTGAAAGTTTGAATGTATTTATGGATGTTTGTTCCTCTTTCACGCAAAAGCTACTGAACGGATCGGGGTGAAATTTGGAATAGACGTAGTCTAGCCCTGAAATAACACATAGGCTACTTTTTATCACAATAATCTGTTTCCATGAGTTAGAAATAGGCTAGAGACGTTTCTATAGAATCAACGCGTGCGAAGCCGCGGGCAAGTGCTAGTAGGTACATGTGGGCTTCTCTAGTAATATACCAATAAAATGTTTATAACAGACAAGAATATTCAAACAGAATGAGATGTGTCCACCGTATTCTGTAATTTCAGATACAATACTTCAAGCCGTAAAAGCAATCCTATAGTCTATTAGTATGAATGAATGAGTGGATAAACTCTTGTACCATTTGACATGAAACAATATTTAAAATAACTCGTATCCTTATGTTATCTAGTAAAACAGTACAACAGGCGCTCTTATTGCTTAAAACGTTTATAGGTAGTTTTTGGATGTTAGGCATATACTGGAGCTTTTAGATTTCCAAGTTTCTAAGAAGGCGCACGTAGAAGGAACATTAGTCAGTGTCGTGTACTATCCATTTCAAGATAGTTGTGACGTATGGACTTAGTCAGATACATACTTATTGGGCTACTTCGGTCCTTCCCATGTTTCGAGTACTAGCTTTGCTTAGAATCAGTAATAACCTCTAAAGAGGTAATTATTGAGTCTTCATTTACTTGAACTAGACCAGGCATTACACAAGTCAAATTTTAAACTATTTTAAGCTTAGTTTTGTTGATAGTGTCATAAATAATTAATTTACTTTCATCAACTGGAAAACCTTAGCAATCACTCTGATAGTTTGAACTGAAAAAAATGCACCATTAGTAGTGGTGGTTAATTGGGTGCAGATTATATTTCCCAAAAACCCCTATTAACATGATCCTCTGTGTGTGTGTGTGATTGGAAGACTCTCTTTATACAACTTATTAATATAGTTTATATTTTGTAACCCAAAGCGCGATGCACTCAGCCACAGCTAATCTGCCCGCGCCGTCACTCCAACGATGCTGACAACCTACAAATTTACGATGTCATAACTTACCGCCGCCGCCCAACGGCGCTGCCAGCCTGTAATTACTTGTTTATTAGACCAACTCGCAAGCTTTCTGCTACGGTCTACAAGAATCCACTTTTCCACATGAGCTAAATTAATTTTCTGTTTAGAAAGCTAACTGAAACCCTAGATTTGCTCGGAAATGGAGCCAAAGTAAACTACTCCTATCCTACCTAAACATTGGCAGAAAATAATTATTTCTACTATATAGAAGACTACTATTTACCCACGGCTTCGCACGTTATTTCCATGAAAACATATAAAAGCTATTTCTAACTCATGGAATCTGATTTATAGGATCTAAGCGCCACAATTAGGTCTATTCAAAATTTCAGCCAGTACCATTCAATAGTTTTGTAAGAGTAACAAACATCCATACATACAAACTTTCGCATATATTAGCACAGATTTTATAATACAAAATTTTAGTAAGGATTAGCTTAAGTCTTGAAATGACAGTGTATTTTTCCGTTTCACAGGAATTAAACATTAATACGAACTGTACACAGTAGTAGTTAAATAAAAGCTCCAAAAAGGAAAAGCTGCAAATCTTCAAACTTCTTAATGGGACATCCGATTCGGAAGTAAACCCCAAAGCCGAGCAATGCGTCAACGTACACAATAAAAATAATCGGTGATAGACCAGTCTTTGATGAGTCTGCAACGTAACCCCCAATACAGCATTCACCGTTCCTATTTTTCCGGTTTGAACTTTATTTGAAGGATATTGCTGAATGCTAAGATACTTTGTCAGTGTTATTCACTTTTACCGCGTACATAATGTAGGTTTACTGCCGTTTAGACTCATCCTGTTTCTTGGATTTGATTGAGCCAGGGAATGTACCACGTATTCAATCGACTAGATACCACTGATGTGTGGAATTACAATATAAGCCCGCGCAAGGAATGCTTGGATACCAGCACAGCAATCAGTATGATACCTACGTAACGTATTGAGAGGAAATTGTTGAGAAGGCATTCTAAATTCTATGTTAAGAACAATTAGAGCTTACATTTACTTAATTCAAAGTTTCATCGACTCATTCATGAAGAACAACTTGATAGAAAATGATTATTTTGTAGATACGATTTAAAAATAATAATAATCAGGAAGCTCTTTATTTTTATTTTGTTGCCAGTTTATATATGTATATCGAGATGCTGTGTGGATTGTCTAAAAAACAAAGAAGACTGGCGAAGTTCTTTGACTCTCAGCCCCACCCATTTTTTGCCGCGTTCATGAACAAAATCAATCAATATTCATACAACTTAGCAAGACAAACAAAATGATATTAAAATTTAGCTTCTTAAAGTTGGGAATAAAAAGATATTATATGAACAATGAACGAAGTTAGGTTATAATAATATAGGTATAATGTATAATGAGTTATTGTCATTTCCTTAGAATAATTAGGCTTAGAACCGCAGTAGGCTCACGCGAAGTGAAGCCGTTTCAAGTTAGCCTTTAAAGGCTAAGTTGTAAGTACATCGCTCGACTTATCAGTGCATTATGTCAAGTCCTACGGGGAAGAGCTCTAATAAAAATTACTTATTGTGCAGTGAAAGGGTGTCACAACTCTTCACATAATCATTAAAAACAGTCCAAGATTCAATATTAATAATAACAACCTGGAATCTTTTATGCTTGAGTAAAACATTAGTTTAGGTACAAAAATCAATCGTAAACAAAACAGACGCCATTACAGTAAAATGTTGAAAAAATATTTTATGGCTTCAAGTTAAAGCGGAATTTTGTGTGAAATTATCACTCTATGTCTAGTTACTCTAAGGTCATTTCCTACAATAAACAACATAAAACTATTTTGTGACCATTATTTTGAATCCCCAAGACTTTTTCATTAAAGCATGACCCTACAGTTATCTAAAACAGGTAAGTAATGAAATCAATTACTTTTGCTTTTCATGAATAAGTTGTAACTACCTACTTTTTTTGACTGGGTACTTTGTACAGCTGTACCTACCTATAACTAATTGACATTTTTATCTAAATCTTGTGCAAATTCGATGATGATTTCGAATTTGATGATGTGAATCTGAGACTCATTTTATCAAAATCTAATTGAAATCTATAACAAAATCAACATATTTATTATCTTTTAATAATAATATACTGACAAGTCGAGAGATGTACGTAGCCTTTATAGGCTACCTTTAAATGTCTCCGCTTCGCGTGACCCTACTGCGGTTCTAAGCGTAATTATTCTAAGCTATATTTTAGTCATCGCTTTGAAATTGGCAATTTGAAGTTGAAGCACGTACTATTAGAACAAATACATTTCCAAGTACTTGTTCATACGACAGCGCTTTTAAATCGCGACGCTTTTTTATCGAGCAGTGTTCCATTTTGAGCGCTGGGCGTTGTGCGTTAAAGGGAATAAGTACATCATAATTTATGAAACTTCATTAATTGTTTTACTTATCTCAATGCCAGTCGTTGTACAGTATAGGTGATATCGCAAACGCAGTAATTTAGCAGTATAACCACTTCGACGTCGTCGTACGGAAGCGTGAGAGGAAACATAATAACTTAACTAAGTTATTTAAAAGCGCCCGTATGAAAAATAATTTCGAGAACGTTATAAAAGCGCCAACATTGGGATTGAACGCAAAGCTTTTTAAGCTCTCGTGCGAATGAGGCCTAAGTTTATTCGAAAACAAAATCAAAGTCAAAACGTTGCACGCATGTCAACTGACTTTGCCATTTGACACGTAGTTTGACGTTTGAACGTTCCATTATTGGCACTTATTTTATTTCTCTCGCTTTTTTTCATCATTGATTTCGTTTCATTATTACATTTTTGAAAATATTAAAACGTTTATTACTTACGATTCCCAACTTTAAAAATTATGAGATTTTCTGATTAAAAGCCCCATAATCAAAGGAATGAATGTTCCAATTTCTGACCATGTACGTTTCCTCAAATTTTTGGGTCCATTTTCGCCATTCTTCTTTAAATAAATACATGACTGAACGTGAACATGAACCTAAAAAATTACAAAATAGAAGATATTCGCGACTGTACCTCGCTTATTTTTTCAAAACAATTTCATCCCACTACGTCTCTGAGAGCTATTCATAAAATAGAATTTCAGAATATCACTGTCCTGTTTGCTGTGTTCAACTGTACTATCAAGCGCAGGATCTAATTACGACTGCAGACGGTTAATCCCTCTTGGACAACACTATTATTGTGTTTTTTTGAATTATATACTTTATATCAGGAGCAATAAGCCATCGCGTAAAGTGAATGAAATTATATCTGTCGACAAATTAGTTTTTTCGGTTATTCATTTTATTGTAAGCAAATCATGGGATTCTATTCTCTCTATTCGATAGTCAAACTTCGTAATTTTTGTGTAATTATGACCTTCGATAACGTATATTATATTGTAGGTTGGCTATTTTTCTTATAATAATCCGGAATGTAGTCGTTGGATATTTGAGATCATGCAAAAAATGGTGACAAAACGTCAGATTTACATAATCTGTGTGGAGTATCATGTATTTATTGGCTTGCAGGGTTATGCTCACACAAATTAAGTAAAATTTCTGAACTAAATCAACTTCACTAAAAAGCTTCTAAACTTTGATAAAAGAGAAACGAGTGTGACGTGACCGCAAAACATAATTTTGTTAAATTAAAGCTAATTGTATTTTCATTTTGCACAGAATACCTTATATTCTGTTACGAATACCTGGGTTTCTGTATCACTTATAAATTAAATAGTGAAACTGACGATATTTTTTCCAGAAACGTAGAAACCATGTACGTATCTTAGGTACCATACGGATCCACACTCCACTGCAGTATAAGATTTTATTTATATTCTCGGGCTAAACATATAATCGTATTAATTCTTGGTTTTCTTACTTATTCTCTGTCAACATTATTTAGGAGGAGCTTTTTGAATTATACAGTAGACTTCAAGAAGCTGAAATAAAATGAAAAATAGATCTTACACTACACAACCATGCTACCATCCATTTGCTGTCACTCTGGCTTGAGAACAATAACCCTGAGTAGAGTTAGACCATAAAGCACGCACTATCCCTGGAGACTAATCAGATAGATATAACGGGATACGGAACTAACAGGCCGTGAGACACTAATGGCTGTAATAATTACAATGTGGTGAGTGCTTGCTGTCGACAGTCATGGCCTTCTCTTCTTGCTGTTTATTTATGTGCCTTTTCCCCCGGTGATAGGGTCGCGATTAACCTCATTATGAAATGGTGGTGATGGACATAGAAGAAAGCCAAATGTTTTTTATGTTGCCTAATGTTATTTAGTGTGTAGACACATGTGTGTATTTTTTTTAAGGAAAACAAACTTTGAACAAATTTTATTTCAAATAAATTTTAATGACTCTATGTACATAGATAACTTATAACTGTCTTTTATTAATCTTTAAAATGATTGTGTAGAGTAAAAAATTATAGTTTCGAAGAAAAAAAGAAAAACTCGAAAAAATACTTGGTGAGAGCACTGCTAGCTCTAAGCAAGGGTGTGAGTTCAAATATTTAAAAATATAGAGTCACTGAACGGACACGTGTAAGCAGGAGAAGTTGAGTAAATATAAAACAAACGTAAATCCGCTTGAACCTAGTTAACTGTGGCCACTATTTTGGTAAACATATAATAATCTACGTTCGTCCTCTCCAACTAATATAACTCATCCAGCATTACTGGTCTAACCACGGAACTGAACAAATAAATTGGCAAAGTTATACAGCCCACCCGTTCTCCTCCTGAATAAATTTATCATTTATTCATCATACGTTCTCTAAAACAATGAGAGTTAAACTACTAGATGACACGGCTGTAAAGTCACTTTAGGTGCAAGGGTGAACAACAAAACAGGTGTAGTTGCTAGTTTATTTGTGGTAAAGTTCTAAATCCAGGTTAAAACAAAACATATATTCAGGTAGGAACAGCGGTGTTCATGTTGACTACGGTCGCAGGTTCAATGTTTCGTAATAAAATCATAATTGATTTTTAAAATACGTTTTAACGACAAATTCTAGTTTTAAAATATTTTTGTACTTAAAATGGTCATCTGACACAGACTGCAGTCAGGTTCATGCAATGACAGTTGTTATTTTATTATTTGGATTTTATTAAAAAGTAATAATTTGGATGACTACTAGTTGTAGGTATTGTTTATTCAAATTTAGTTTCACATACATATAGGTACATGCAATTGTTTTAGAAGGCCAATTCAAATCAGTTTACGAGTTGATGTTATTTTTCCTATTTGATATTCATTTTCACAATATTTAGTATCTTGATGAGCGTTAAATTTCCATCAAAGTATAAGCACGATGATAAACTTTAATGGTTCATTTACCTTCGAGTTACGGAAACTGTTTATAAAACGAAAAGCAGAGAAATACCTCAGAGCTATTGTGTAATTAAATATCTTGGTTGAGACTTGCGACAGAAATATACTTTGTTAAATATTTGGTATTCAGGTGGTTTTAAGTAATAAATTGTTTCTTTAGGTAGTGAAAATGTTTTTAAGTTAGGATTACTTCGTGCTAAGTAATTATGACGTTTCCATGGACAGATATCTCAGTGATGGAAGGAAATTTGCGTCTTCGAAACTGCCGATAGCAGTTAATATAAGTTCAAGGTATGTTTCTTGATATGACAAAGGTCTTTTTTTATGGAACCCCATAGAAACCATTAGAAAAGTTAAGACGTATTAATTAAGAACACTGGAACCCTTGCAAGCTAGTTCATCAGATCGCTCTTAAATGATAATAATAATCACTACACTTCACTTTTATACTATAAAACAAAGTCGCTTTCTCTGTCCCTATGTCCCTATGTATGCTTAAAGCTTTAAAACTACGCAACGGATTTTGATGCATTTTTTTATAGATATAATTATTCAAGAGGAAGGTTTATATGTATGATAAAGCCGTGCGAAGCCGGGGTGGGATATGGTTAAAAGTGAATGTGTGAACTTAGTGTAAATTTGATCAATGAAAAAGGTATATTATTGTGAATCCATTATAATGTCGCTCAAATGGTTCGCAGGACCGTCTAACTAAATGCATAATAAAACAAACCTTATAATTAACATAGTTCGGCTCAACCTGTAACCGTGTGTTTATGTAAATGCGGGACCGAAGCATTATGCATAGTAACCGCTAATCACCAGGGAATGTCCGGATATTCTGCTAAACGAGATGTAACATAACAACGGCCTTTGCAAAGCAACCGATCGGTTTTGGCACGACACTTTATACGGTAATCTAACTAATGGCTGTATTTCTATGAGGATCTGTGGCACAGGGGCTTAGGGGAGCTGGGATGTAAAAGGTAGTGTTCTGTTTCCACAGCGCCATACCAAGTAGATAATTCCTATAGATATTACAAATATTTTAAATACCTCCTTTGGAGGGCAGCTACTTTCTTTTACACACAGCCCTGCTTAGCTCGGGGCTAGATTTTGTTGTATGAATGATCCAGAATTATATATTTATTTATTTGAAAAACGTTTTATTTCCTTTGATTGGCGCAAATGGAAAAAAATACAGAATAAGAGTTATCTGCTTACCCAACCCATTTCTTTTGGGATCATAAACAACAAAAAAAAAATAGGTATATGACATAAAAATATGTGTTTGAGCTTGAAATGATAAATCTTTATGTATAAATGAGTAAGAATCGTCTCTAAATATACAAATCCCTATCTCGTAAAGTATTCAGAGCGTATATCGAATCATCGTATAACGATATTGCTCTGGAAACGCTATCGTATCGTCTTCTCGTAAAACAACTTCAATCCAGAAACCGTCGTTTAAATTGTAAGTTGCCACGAAAACCGTTGGGAAATTACTTCAGTAAATAATTTTGTAATTTGTATCAGAATCTTACATTAATAAAACTAGAAGCTCCTTTCTAATTAAATGTCCTATAATTTTAATATTTACTTATTTTGTTAGAAGTGGATTTCACTTTTCGGTGAAACTAATTATTTTTTTTTGTTTCAAGTATGGAAATAATTTATGAGCTAGAAGTAACCGAAATATAAAAGGTAAAAACCTAAGTTATAATTGGCAATATGCATTTGGTTTAAATTGAACTGATTTTTTCCACTGAATACGTCATGTTGTCCTGAAATTGTATCAATTCCATTGTTTCCTTAATTGGTTGTTATTAATTGCACAAAATATCAATGAAAAAATGCAAAATAAGCGCGTAAATTCGAATTTGCGAAAAGCATCACCATCGGTCGAACCGAAACGTGACTTATTCGGTTTGGATTTATAGATGTTGCTGTGTCTGAAAGAAAAATTGTTTTTAATTTGTGTTTCTGTAGTATTTTTCATTAAGTAGTACATTATCTGGTAGCATTAAATCATTTTAGATGACGACTGAGAGTGGGTTTTTTTATTTGTACAAGATCATATCAATAAAATGGTTTTGTAGCTTTTTCCATGGTGTAAAAAGCTTTTAAAACTGAAAATCAGTATAAAACAACCAAAATTTAGTATCTAACTTATAGCCAACAAACACTGGTCGTTGTTCGTGAAGTCATTCATTCATTGACGGCGTTCAAACAGATAAAATTTTTGCTATATTTTAAATATTATTAAAAAAAACTGAGTGTTTCCGACGGTATTTTTATTTTTTATAGCGGTGTAAGAAGTGAATAAACAAAAAATACATGCCTATATCCCTATTGTAGGTTGTAAGTTACAAAACGTGCGTGCCATAAGCAACACTTTTTGTCTTCAGATATGAATTATAAAATTGAATTTCATAATTTTAATAGTTGTGAACTAATCCTTAACGGACCCGCTCAATCCGCTCATGTCCTATGTACTGTTTTATGTAATGTACACACCTACATATTTACTACAACTTTAATAAAACTTCAAGTAATGAAAACTCTAGGATTACGTTAATTTGCTATTTAATTGTTAATCGTTAGAAGTTATTTTAGGAACTGACCTAAAATGGACTGTCGGAAAATATATATTAATGGTAGTAAGTAATTTAGTGTGTACGAATATTTCTGAAAACTATTGATCAATAGTTTGAGAGCTTCTTAAGTTTGTTTCATCAAAATTGGTGAAGCCGTTCCAATCTTACGATGGTTAAAATTAAAACTGTAAGGAAGTTTGTAATAATTTACAAGTTGATTTCGATATAAATAGCTGCGTAGAGGGTCTTCGCCTTTCGTAGAGGGTCTACGTCTTTCGTAGAGCGTCTACGCCTTTCGTAGTGGCGTAGCAGAGCTACGATAGTCGTAGCAAATTGCTCCACGACTAGATTTCGTATAATTATTAGTGTAGCAACTGTTCATAATCGCTTATGTTTTTTAATGAAAACTGTAAACTTTCACTTTTCGCTAAAGTTTAATACAAAGTCAGTATATCCCAATAATGCACATGTATCGAGAAAAACAACAAAAAAATCGCTTTCAGCGAGAAAGATAAAAATCTTACTCTTGGTCACAATGCATATGGCATGTTTTTACTGCATCTTGATACTGAAAATACGTATACATATACGTATATAAACGTTACATTTCCACACAGCTCGGAATGGCACGCGGTTATGATTAGGTTCACGAATAGTTATTTTCACATTACATATCGACATGAACGTGGTTGAAAATCTGAGCTATTTTTACGTACTTATATATTACCAGACGTTCAAATGGCGCTGATCATTTCATGGTCTAGAAAGTAATATGAGTGATTATAATTTATCGGATTAATTTATCATAAGGCAAAAAGGAAGAAACAACTGCTTGTTGACTTTGATGTTTTTGTAAGTGTTCGTTGAGAACCTTCTGAAAGATGTTGCCATTTTTATTGTTCTCTGTAACGCACCATAGCGAGCCATCCGAGATTAAAGCCTGCTAATAATAACTTTGGTGATGTTTATGCATGGGGAAAGTTTTAAACCAACGCGAAGCTAACTTGAACGGCTATACAAGTCCTCGGAGTTAAACAGCCAAAAATTTTTGAAGAGTTTCCTCGCTAGGAAGTGTGTCATGTTTTTAGAAATATTCCAATAGTATTTGTTTTGCAGTTTAGATGGAATTGACACCGATTATTGTCATTTCAAGGACAAAAATGATCTCATCAAAATAATTAGAAACGATATGAAAAATCTTCATCTTTTGGTTTCTCAGATATAATCGATATTTAACAAATATTACTTATAATATTTACTGACGCTAATACTAGCCACGAGGCTGTTTTTTTGTATAGTAAAGTTTCAAGTAGTTAGAAGTAGTTAGTAAAGTTTAACATTCGACAGCACTCACAGATTTAAATCAGCAATATTAAATTGCCTTTTAAACCGTGAATACCTATAATAGCGTTAATTATCATTCAAAGTACTCAGTAACTGTATTACAGACTCTATTGAATATAATTCACCGAAATCCAATTTTCGAGCTCAGTAAACACGCATGAAACACAACAAGCTATTTTGATTTCAATTAGTTGTACGAGACTGGTACAGTCAACGTTAATTTTACAATGTTTCTTTACTGATATACTGTAACTTTGAATCCTATATTGGTAGATAATTCTAGAAAATGTAAATGAATGTCACATCTTTGTTATTGAAAGGTCAAGCGAAAGCCGTCCGGCGGTTGCTCGAAAAAATAAGAGTTATTATCTGAGGGATGTAGATACTGTGTACTTAAAAACTCAGTGTTCAACAAAAAACCTGCTCGAAGAAATTATTGCAAAAACTTTAAATGGAATAAAATGAGTTTACCGATATTTTTCTTTAGCATCAAAAGTTCCAAAAAATTAATCAACGAGAAGAACAACAAGAAGTAATGAACTGGGCCTGAATTTCACTAATTTAAAAACAAAGGTCTCACTAGCGCCATGCTATCAAGATGACTAAAATGACTTTTGTGCATTTGGAATTCTATTTTTTTGCGATTGAAGAGATTTTCATTCTAAGAATACGAAAACTGTGAAATTGGTGGTCATAAACGTATTCGTCACAGCTGTGATTGCAGCTCAAAAAGTTTGCGCTAGTAGAATACTTAAAGGAGTTTAACACTGTCATTTTGACATGATACTATTGTAATGGTGAAGCGATTTATTAAGTGGAATTTAGCCGCTGATAGACTTTGTTGCTGGCTGTACTAACATATAGTGCAGAAGGCAGGCGGGATTCGAGACCGTGGGGCTAAGGTGTTAGAGTTCAAGAACCCAAGAACCTAAATTGTATCTCAGTAGGTACTATATATTTATCCACAAGATAGTTCATATTACTTTTGAATAAGCAAGTTGAAGAGATTAGATCTTAAGATAAAGTGGTAAAGTTCAATTTCAGACGGATTCCTCATTCTTCTTCAGGGGCTTCAAACTTCATTGTTCCCGGTAGCTCGTTATCCCTGGTAATTAACTTTTGGCCGACATCGTATGAAGCTGAAAATGTGGAAATTTTATTGGTTATTAATTGGTTGTCAGCATACTAGATAGGTACTGCTTCTATATTATGGACGACCTGATTTATACTATATAGGTACCTAGTTATAGTATTATTTGCACACACTTATACCATGAGGGTACTCATAAAAAGTTGCATATCATTAGATGTAGAAAATTTTGTTTGATCTAACAGCTATCTTGTGAATTGTGTGTGAGTGAGTGTGGAATGGAAACGAAATTTGTATGATTAAAGATACATTAATAACAAAGGTTTCATAATCATCATTCTGACTTATGTACATTAATACTTAAAATAATTCTTTGTGTTGTGTTCTAAAATAATTCTTTGTCACTCACGAATCTTTAAAGATTCGTTAGTAAAAACTAGAACGCAGTATGGTTTTTAAATACAATAGATAACTTTTCAATTATATGGATCATCATCATCATCAGCATTATCGTCAACCTATACTAGTTCCATTTTGTCTTTTTAGCAATTTCACACGAATGATTTTGTAAGATCCTATTGCTGTAAAAATAATTGAAAATAAGAAAAACACATTAAGTATTGTGTTAAATTTATTCTATTATAAATTAATGTTTTTATGTACGGTAGTAGTAGGGAAACACTGTGCAATAGTATGCGACTAGATAGTTCCCATTGGTAGGTAGATAAGGAAAAATCAAAGGTACTTTATACTCGGTAGGTAGTCAAAAATTTAATATCTTTTTAAGTATTATAAGGTAATTAAGTTCATCATGAACGGTGGATATAATAACAAGTTTTCGGGCCAGCCCTGAAAATATCTGGTTACGATTTTTACAATAAGGAAACGAGTAACGAAAAAGATAGACCTGATCTCTCCTGATTTTTTTTGTTAATTTTTGTTTTAATTAGAAGGCATAAACACCAGTTTCATTTTATTTTTATTTACAAACACAAAGGAACGGTACGTAACACAAAACTCAAGCTTCTATTTTCAAAATGACAATACAATTCCATTTTCCACCAATTTTTTTTACCCTTAAATTCTTTGCCTCGCGTTATTGAACCTTTGCTTATATTTTAAATACCTACCTCAATTTTTTTTATGGAATTTGGATATACATTTTTGTGAATTTGAAAAACTCTAGTGTAGTTTCAAATTCTGGCTAATTCTCACATCAAAAAACACAAGGTGACGCAGTGTGCGGATACTTCGAGGTTAGATGATGTATGGGTTTTACGATTTAATCATTCGTTTTTTATGTTTTCTATCTACTAATGTTGTGAATGTGAAAATTTGGGTTGATAGATTTTACTTTGTTTTACACCAAAACATGGTAGTACTAAATAGATCGGGTTGAAATTTTTAACATGTAGTTCAAAACTTGAAATAATGTAAGACTACTTTTATACCCTGCAAAATGCGTGCGTATAAAATATGAAATAACGTAAGAGCATAAAAACATTGTCATCATTTATAACATTTAACAAGAAAATAATTTCTTTAACTTGAATCCCGTGGACATGTATTTAGTCCAATCAAACTTTCTTTTGTATTTTCTTTTGGTATTGTTTGAGCAATATCAGTGCTTGAACTAATCAAATTAATTGTTTTTTCTTTTGTGATCTTGACTTGTTGAAGAGAGTCCACAGCGGCTATAAAGCTTTTCTCCCGCAACAAACTATTCGCAAGCAAGCAGGATGTGCATAGCATGTGGTCGGCAAGAGGTGCTTTGGAGGGCAGCCACAAAAAACTCTCAGAGAAATGGATAATACCAAGAAAATATCAAAATTACATAAGATATAAAACGTACAGCCTGCTCATTCTGAGTCAGAAAAATAACGTTTACTTATTTCATTATAATTAAAAAAAAGGTCATTGACAGGACGATTTTAAACAAGATCAGTGTATTGAAATTTTTTCAATTTTACACATACCTTATAGGTGTCTACTAGGTATACCATATTACCAGTTAGAGACTCCGGTTTGATGAATATGTAGAACCAATTGGTATATTACTTATATTCAGATGGATCTCTCTCAAATTTCGGAGATTAAGTCTTACTGGTTAATTTTTAAATTGTTTGAAATATTACTTAAACCTAGAAAAAAATTACGAAAATTACGAAATTGAAACCCCTAATCGAAAGAAACGATGACATGGAGACCATCAATCTTTGGATGGAAAGCACGAGTAGCCCATAACCCTAATGACGCATGTGCGCCGATTCGTTTAGGACTCTGAGTTGTTTAAGTTAAAGTATTTTACCTTTAGATCTTAAAGGACTCTTGGACATCTGACAAAATTCATGTTACAAATCATTAAACCTAGGAAATAAAGTGCCCACTTTGATTTATGTTCACTTCAATCTTTTTAAAGTTCATCTAAAGAAAATACGGAGAACTGCGGCAGTACAAAGAACAAACATATCGCTGCCAGAGTTTTCTTCCAGACGTCCTCAAAATATGAGATGACAAGAATATATGGTAGGTTGTGTCCATTAGTGAGCTGGAATGAGTAAATCGTAAATCATGAACAATATCGAATTGTCTATTGAACCGTATTACAATAAGTTACATGTACCGATTATATCTCACACAGTACAATACACCATTCTGGAGGCATTGTATTCAATAATGTAGGTACATTATTGTACATAACTGTTTGATCAACTATTGTGGCTGAACAATTCTAGAGCTTTGTATGAAATTTCAAATGATTTCATAAGAATGGTGGATTTTTTTATTATATTCGTAATGGTGTCACTGCTGGACAAAGCCATCAAATCCTTTATTGTGTTTTTTTCTTTTTAGCTATGTAATGAGTTATGATAATGAATCGACTAACAGCAGAAAATAGTTCTCTAAAGTTCACCTCCAATCTGATAAACTTTCTCTAGCGGCTAGAGAAAGGATTGACCCGGTTTATCAGATTGGAGGTGAACTTTAGAGAACTATTTTCTGCTGTTAGTCGATTCATTATCATAACTCATTGCTCATTGCCGCTGCAAAGGTACATACATACTAGAAGGCTAGAGTCTAGCCTTCTAGTATGTATGTACCTTTGCAGCTCCGATGTATTTGCATTCTGCAAGACTTAAAACGTTTTCAAAGGGCTGAATCTAACTGTTGTCCTTCTAGGAAGGCTTTATTGGTGGCACAGTGGGTAATGAAATAGCTAGCGTTTTTAGCAACTTCTCAATTCGGTTTTTGAGGTCCGAAACTAAAATGAAACAAGAAAATTATTAGAAAATTATAGTTTTTAATTTGTTTTCTTTTTGTTCCTCCTGTCTTGTATTAGCTTTGTTAATTTGTACTTGACAATATTATACGTGAATATTCTATTTGAACTGTGCTTGTAAAGTTGTTTTCTTTTTGTTTACAAGTGAGAATTCGACAAAGTGGTTTAAATTCCTACGTTATGAACTATGCTATATTTTTTGTATCAATCATCACTACATAGTATAAAACAAAGTCGCTTTTTCTGTCCCTATTTCCCTTTGACTGCTTAAATCTTTAAAACTACGCAACGGATTTTGATGCGTTTTTTTAATAGATAGAGTGATTCAAGAGGACGGTTTATTACGTATAATAGGGTCGCTAGTTTGAATATAAATTAAAAGAACTCATCTTTAATTATTTAAAGCACAAATAAACAATATACACAAGAAAATCTTAAAACTAGATAAGATGGCATAGGCGAGTCTATCCCTAAAAAGAGTTCTCTTCCAGCAAACCTTATTGGGAGAGAGTCAAGTTAGAGTACCCACTACTCTAACTTGACCAAACCACCCAATAAGGTACTTGTGCATATTTTTGCACATACAAAGGTGATTTTATCCTCATAATATAATAATACCTTCCACTTTATCATATTAAACTCATGATATAAATATTAAATGACGTGACCCGAGAGCTGGTGAATATCTGGCTCAGCGCATCAGCCAGCATTGCCATACAGCGTGGTAATGCAGCCAGTGTCTTGGGGACGCTTCCGACTGGTATTGACATGGATCAATTGAGCTACCTTTAGACTGTTTGCAACCGTCTGCAGTTAGCTCAATGGTTTCAATTGTAAATACTAGTTGTAATTTTTCTATTCCTTTGCTTGTAATTTTCGTTGTTAATAAAGATATATAAAAAAAAAAATTAAATTAAAAGACATCAATTAAAGTGGTATACTAAGACATGGGACTTTGGGATATCATTATCAATAGCCGCCAAAGCTGGCCAGTAAATAGAAGGTACACTATCCGGGTATTGAAATAGCCGTTAGGTTTTTAAACTTTGATAGTTAATTTGGATGTATATAAACCATAACTCAATAGACACAGAGATCCGATTAAAAAAATTGAGAAATGATCACCAAAATGACCACAGACTTAACCACAGAAATGATCTTTTGATTGAATCATTCGCATATTTGAAACCAAACAAAGTTACCGTAAATCTTTATCCAACTGTACTCGACCGTAAGAAGTTAAGTTATCGTAACGGTCTGTATTTTGAACACATGAGTGTCTTTAAAGTCTTATAAAATGATGTTCTAAGTGGAAACAATACAGAAATACTTGTAAAGCTCCAGGAACTTTTGTTCTTTGGAATTCAAACAGCATCTCACAATGTTACTTTGTGCCAAAGCAACTGCCGGTGGTCATGGTCTGGTACAGTTCAGATTTACGACTGTTCTAGTTCGGACACCGTTTAACTCTTCCACCCGAATGGTCTGCAACGATTAAAACTTGGGACATAAGTTCGAGTATGCTTGGTCTTTTAGTGTGTTTCATTCATTTCATTAAGTCATTTAATAAAACTCATATAAGAACTTACTACTAAGTTACTTAAAATGGTACAAACAACACTGGTTTAGAATTTAGAATTATGAGTATAACAAACCTAAACCAACGCCCAATATTTATAATTATACATATACCTATGTAGCAATGCTACAAACCGCGTACCTTTTTTAGCATCATTCTTGTCATTGTACGGATCCCATTTTTTAATCTTTATCGGCCTTTGGGCATATCTGCAAAGCTGTCAGCAAATGCAAATACATTATTTCCAATAATTATTCCATTAATAAATTATCAGAGGACATAGATATCTTAAATAATAAATCCTTAATAAATAGTAAAATGCAAGAGAATCTTCGATCAATGTTGAGAGAATCCATTGACTGACTTGCATTAAGATCCTCACCAGTAAATATATCACGGGATCTTGGTTCTTATGGCTAATAAGAGCCCTTATATAATGGGTATCACTTTCTGAATTCAAAGATGTTAGATTTATAATTATTATTTATTTTTGGTATGTTGAGATCCTCACTAAGAAAAACAGATGAGCTTTCTGTTTTTTTCAGCCTACGAGCCCTTTGATCATAATATACTTAGACTGAAAAATCACAAACTATCATTAAAAGTTTTAAGAGGTAATGCTTGGTTTCTTTTTAAAATCGTTAGGTAAAAGTATGATTTCAGCGTAAATTATAAAAAGAAACCGTGTCTCGCTAGAACGTATAACCATGATAGAAAATGCTTAAACGCATTGGTTTTACAAAAGCACCCTATTACAGTTTTTACTCAGAACAAGACCTAAATAAATGGTTTCATTACTCCCTCTACTCAAAGATTATTTAATGTAACTCCGTATCTCAAGTTCACAGTTCCTATAAGCATTATACTATCGGCCATATGTTGATTCATAGAACGGTTAGTCAGCTAACTTTGTAACAAGCGCTGGATATTAGTGATAACTTGCCTACTTAGAACAGACATACGGTGAGCTAATCCTGAAGCTTGTTAGTTAAGGAGATTGTAGACGGGCAACTTTGATGGCGACTTAGTATTGCAATTCATCTGAGTCAGGCTGAAATCTTCATACAGATTAGTTATTTTTGACATGGATCAATTGCGCTACCTTTAGACTGTTTGCAACCGTCTGCAGTTAGCTCAATGGTTTCAATTGTAAATACTAGTTGTAATTTTTCTATTCCTTGCTTGTAATTTTCGTTGTTAATAAAGTTTTGTTATTTTTCTCTTAAATTTTATAATCGTATTTAATTTTTTTTTTTAATTTTGTAAATTAAAAATAAAATTATTTACCATCAATTATTATTATTAGTGTGAAACTATTATACCTAATAAAAGCCAACTTATTTTACAAATGGCCTTCTTGGTTAAGTTAATTTAAGAACAGAAGATTTAAAAAAATGTTTTACGTAGGTACTAACTTCCTAGCAACGAACAACTTAATTATCATATTGTATTCAACTTTTTGTAATGTGCTTCTGTTATTCTTTGACAGTCTTCCGCCAAAATACAAGGGATTTGTTCAGAGGGAGTAGAAATTAAATTTTGTTGCCCGGGAAATGGAGGGCTCATAAAAGTTTATTAATAAATTGAGCTTTTTCACAACATTGCTCGTGTATTTTCTATTTCTGGAGTTATATTTGTGAAGTCGCGTATAATTCACCGATCTGTTCGATTTCTTATACTCGTGAACTACGATAGTTTATTAATTTTTTTACATTCCATTGTTTGTACGCTGGATAACTAACCAAAAATATTACCTTGTAAAATAATTCTTTCTCTTGCCCAATTATTTGACATTGACAAGAGATTCCACCATTAATTCGTTATATTTAGTAACAGCACTGTTGTCAGAGGTATTAGGATAGAAAAGATAAATCCAACGGTGTTAGATCGCAACTGTTTTATTAATTAGATTGAATTAACACGAAGATAAAATAGGAAACATTGAAAACAAGTAAAACCATATATCACGCAATACACGTACGGTATTGCTAAGCTAGAAATATAAGATTTTAAGAAATCTAGCTTTCGCATGTTGATTAACCTGAATAATATGTACTTTGTACAGTAGCGTTCACTATTTGCTATACCCCTAATTTCTAAAATATTCGCCAACAATAATGTTGAAGAACTTCAAACAATCTTAAACTTAGTGCAAAAACTTAACAATAGTTGAGATTCGAACCACGGCTTATCGCATCGCAGTCGACCGTTCTTTCATTTCTGCTACCCGGTATGTTCACTCATAGTTCGAATTTTTAAGCCAGTAGTTTTATCTTAACGGTGGTAGTTGAATCGGTTGAATGCATTTATTAATTTTGTTCAAATGAATGAGGGTAGTTAGTTATTTTATGTAACGAATGACAGTCAAGTAATCGTTTCACCACCGCTGGAGTATAATTATTGTTATGGCATTAGTAAACTGTGTTTGCGTGTTAAAAGTTTGAAATATCAAAAAAGAATAGCCATTTAATCAATTTTGTAAGCACTAAAACTATAAAAAATCACGAACAAAACGTTCCTAATAAAACTATTGCAAGTCAGCTTGGGATAAGCGTAAGTGTATTTTTATTTTGTTTTGTATTGATTCGTCGTATTGATTGAGCATAGATAATTAAAATTTTATTTAACTTTCAAGGAAATAACAGTTCAACTTTGGGTGAGGAGATACGCTTTGACTGAAGATGTAAAGGCAAAGCGATCGGGTCCACGCCCATGGGTTTTCACATCAGAACGCCATAGACAAATTGTGAATACTCACAGCCATGTCTGACATGGAGGGTCGGATAATACTATGGAGGAAACCAAACAAACGACTCCTACCACAAAATATACTACCTGTTCAAGCAAGTGGCAGAATTACCATAGGTAAGATGTGATATAAATAATAAGTATTACCATGCAAATTCTGCTGCAAAATCAGTTTCTTTTACTAGAGACTAAATGACCTATATAGTAAATTTCCAACATCTTTTTTATTACAAACTAAATTGCCTGTCCAGTCAATTTTTAATTGAATTTATACCCCCCCTACCTACAAGTCTTGAGAAGTCAGTTTTTTTTTCAGGTTATTGGGGCTGGATGTCATCCATGGGCCCAGGAGAACTCGTAGAAATTGGCGGCCGCTTGGGGAACAATATTTACAATTGTTGAAAAAAGTTATGATACCACAGTGCTCGTTGCTTATCCAGTATCTCAAATGAAAAGTAGGCTAGAACAAAGTATACCAAGCGAGGGTTATCCAATTCGATATTAATTTTGAGTAAACAATAAATTAGTTTTGCTATGGTAGTTCTAGCTTGCTTTTCATTTAGCGTATTGCACAATGATGCTCCAAATTTCTCTTAATGGGTAAATGATGGTCTTTTACACACGAGAGATCTAAATTGTTAATATTTATTAGATGCTGCCTATAACAAAGTAGACCTTACAGTATACTGTGGTATAGGTATTCTAATAATAACAAAACATGTTTGTTCTACTTGTGTGTTGACTTTTATTTACAAGGATTATAAAACAACATAGTTGTGTGAAAAGGAACCGAAAATGTAATAAATTTTCTTAATATAAGTTAATATAATTGTAGTGTAATTTATTTTCTTTCTTTCTTTTGTATTAATAAAATAACATCACATAAAATCTGAGATGTGTTTATTATATTCCAATCATACCCTATTTATTATTAGTAAAAAAACAGATTATAGACAATTATTATGCTATTAAGTCATAGGTGAAAAAAAGCAAAAATAACATCGGTATAATGAATCGAACATCCTACCCTAGAACACTAGCCGGACACTTGAACCACTCATCCAGATTGTGATTGTTAGTTTAGTCGAAATTAAAGATAGCTTTTATTTTAGCTAGCTCAATTGTTTTAAAAATCATTTTCATTACTTACCAGCTTATTTTTTTCTTTTATAATAATAGTAGTAATTTTCTTTGTTATTTTAGTTACTAGTGCTTTGTCAAAAAAAGCAAAAAATTGTTTAAGTAAAGCAGCAGGATTCGTTCCTGGTATGTCTATTAGGGGGGGTAAGCAAATAATGAACGCCTCTGTACATCTTGGCCACTAGAAAAAAGGAATTTTTTTTTGTTTTGTGTTAGAATTACATAGAACTGTTTGACACAACTGAGATTCTTTCCAATAATCAACACTACATTGTACTGCGTACAACTGGTAATAGATACAATGCAACTAAAATTCAGGAGGTATCAAAGATGAGAAAAGCCAATGTGCAAAATAGCAAAAAACCAAACTCTTTGGGAAAACGTTGACACTAAATTCAGCGAAGGACAATGTCCAGATTAAGGGCGGTAATCCCTTGGGGCGGTAGTATTATCTTTATAAACCGTTATAATAAATCCTTTTCTGTTTTCAAACCCTCAAAAAACAATGAGCATTTTGAAAAAACAAGGGATGAGCATTTTGAATGAAACATTTTTTTTCTGATTCCTGAAAATATTTTCAGACATCAAAATCTTTCCGTTTCTGTTTGTTTCGTGTCAGATGTGAAACAAGATGATTCGAGGATCATATTGAAGATGAAAAATCTTCTCTCTGTTTGTTACTGGACTTTCAAATGCTACATTTGTTCAAATTAATATGCTGAAGAGTACACACAAGTACTTAGGTGTTTCTTATCTTTCAAGTATAAGTGCAGAGTATGAAGCTGTACAGAACTTATCAAAGTATATCTTTTACAGCCCGACGGAGTCGAATCAATTGTGTAGGTTTGGTCAATTGTTTTTTTCTCTTTTTCCACTAATGGGCTTTGTTTTAGTATGTGAAGGGAGACAATTATCATAATTATTTCTTATTTCATAATAACTATGCTTAATATATAACTATTGAAGCATTTGCTAATAATTAAAATTATGTATTTAAAACTAATATAATTCAGTTTAAAATTTGACATGTTTAAAAGCTTATAGAAGTTAACATGTTGTAAATTGATTAAAAACTGTCAATATTCTGGTTCGACACCCGCTCCTAAAGTTAACCTTGAAGAAATTTATGTAGCTATCAGGACTCGTTAGCTGGGTTGGCTCTGACCTAAAATTATTCGAACATAATGTACAGAAAAAGCAGAAGAAGTATTGTCGGTTAAATGCGTAGAGCAGAGTGTTCTTAAGGTCCACGAAGGCTAGAAACTCTGAATTCAATAAAACATCCGTAAAATATACAACCGAAAAACGGCAAAGGAAAATAGGACCAAAATAATATTTCTTATTTGCTTAAGTATGAAGTGGGTGGTGTTCCAGTTATATTCTGATGATATTGTCTCTCATTTTTATTTAGGAGGTTATTACGAGTGACAGAGGAATGGAAAATTTTCGGCAATCATAGATTGCTAATGTCGGGTTTTGGCTGTTATGCTAATTCTCTTTTGTAAATGAAGAGGATTGTTTTTCATATTTGAATAGATTTTAGATACATATATAAATAAGACGAATAAGCTAGTGTTTATCCTAATTAATCTGATGATCGTGTTTCAGTAGAAAAACAAATCAATAACTTTATTAATCTTTATCTTGAAAATTAATTAGAAAATTAAACTAGAAAAAAATATAAAATTAATATAAGAAATAGGGGGTTAAATTGATTTTCTCTTCGCTTCAATCTTTTGTCCATGACAGTTCATGACATACCTTTACCTGTGCCCAGAATAGACTACTTTACAGCTTACAGCTTAGAAATAATATCAGAAAATTTGTTTACAATGAAATCCATCTATCAAAAAAGAGTACCTTAATGCCGGTGTAGTTTACTAAACATACATAGAATTTTCATATTCTCTGACTATATCTTAGCACTGGCTCTTTTTCTGCTAGAATAAATCTAGGAGTAGGTATACATAATGACGGACAGGTTTTCCGAAACTTCCATTTTCTTAATGTTGAACGCTTTCAGTGCAATGAAACCGAAGTAAAGCCGATTTCCAACAACACGACAAACTATGATCCGTCCTATTTACCGCTTTAAATTTCTATTGCACTATGCCTCGGAAAAATGAGAACGGAATGTGTAACGGAGACCATCCATCTTCGGGACTTTCTTAGTTAGATTTTCTACTGTATGAAGCTGTCATATACCCAGCTCCTCTATATTTTGTGAAAACTTCCTTGGAATAAGTATTTAATATTGTGTGACTTTATTGGAATAATTTGAGCTTCAACTTTTGTATGATTTTTGATCAACGAAAGTTTCCCTTAAAGACCTTTTTCACAAACAAGTATGTGTTTTTTGATAGGGGGATTTTTCATACGGATCCATTTATCAATTTTTGACTTTTATATAGTCAACACCCTTGCTTACAAAAATATCTATTATAATTGGAATGAGCAGTTAAAAATATAGCGCATTGCAAAAAATAAACAGAAGAATTGGAAGCCCTCTTTTTAAATTGAAGTTGGCTTAAAATAGATGTCGATTGCGTAGTTCATTCAACCAAAATTCAAAGATATTTCTTTTTGTACGCTGAACAAATAATCAATAATCTCTTAAATATTACCTTATCGATATTCAAGATTAACTGTCTTTATCAATGATCTCTTGAAAACGAGATTTTTCTCATGCTGAATTTATTTTTAAGGAAAGTAATATCAATAGCGTATACCTAATTAAATATTTTAATATATAAACTTTTGACAAATAAAAAATTGATCTCTGTTAAGTTTATATTAGGTCCTTACATATGAAATTGGCGTTTTTCGTACTGGCCACTTGAATCACAAATTTCTCCTCTTTGGTAAGGAATTCCAAATTCAAATTTGTACAGCTATAGACTCATGTATTTGTGCTTCGATGATCGTCATTCATTTGTTTTTTTTCTTCTGTTTTTTTCTGTTTGCGTCACTCATTTTACAAAATGGAAAACTTAAAATATCGCATTATTTACGAGTACGAGTTCCGCCGTGGCACTAGTGCTGCGGAAACAACTCGAAGGGTGAATGATGTGTATGGCGGTCGTGTTGCAAAAGAAAACACAGTTCGTTTTTGGTTCCAACGTTTTCGTTCTGGAAATTTCGACTTGCAGAACAAGCCCCGTGGACGGCCTGAGACTCAAGTTGATAATGAAGAGTTGAAGGCTATTGTGGAAGCGGATCCATCGCAAACCACGTCCGAGTTAGCTGCAGGCTGCGGTGTTAGTGATAAAACTGTTTTAATTCACTTGAAGCAAATTGGGAAGATTAAAAAGCTTGAAAGGTGGGTACCTCACGAATTGACTGAAGCAAACCGGCAAACGCGCGTCGACTACTAAATTAGAAGAGCTTCAATTGGAAAGTCTAAGACATCCTCCGTACTCCCCGGACCTTGCTCCAACAGATTACCATTTTTTTCGAAATTTGGATAACTTCTTGCAAGGGAAAAAATTCAACTCCGATGGGGCAGTCCAAATCGCCTTCAAAGATTTTATTGATTCCCGTCCGACTGGTTTTTTTAGTAAAGGGATCAATGAACTACCTATAAGATGGCAAAAGTGCATAGAAAATAATGGTTCATACTTTGATTAATTAAATATATTATATTAAAAAATATTCGACTTTTTGTTCCTCCCATACAAAACGCCAATTTCATATGTAAGGACCTAATATAACTGAAGATGTGAAAATATCTTTAATTAATTTTCAAATCACGATATACGCTTCCTATAAGTTCCCAAACTGAAAAACTGAAACACTAAAATCCCCTCGTTAAGTCACAATCATCATCATCATAATTGATATTTATGCGGGGTTACTACAAAAACGAAATTACTTCTTTTTTAGAACGCACAAAAAGCTACGTATTTGGTTCTATATGACAATGTACAAAGAGTGTAACCCACTTGTTATTGTTCAAAATCTTGTACATTCCCTATTTAAGTTTTCCGTTTAAATTCAACTGCTGCATTTCCCTGAGGGGATAAAGTAAGAGAAATAATAATTCCGGCCACATAATTTTTTTTTGGCCACGTGGCCAAACTTCTCATTTAATAACTAAGCATCGAGAAATTGACATAGCCTCTAATAAACTAATTCATCTTCTTTACAACGCCAACTAAAAATGTTAAAGAAAGCGTCAAGTCAATATCAACAATTATTCTAACTTGTCCTTCTGATTATACATTGCCCACTAATTTACTAAGTCGGCCACGGAATTTGCAACTCATTACCATTTTACGTTTTACAGCTTCAATACAAGGTCCTCAAATATTATATATTCAAGCTTCAATAGACAACATCATATAATTATTACTTAACATGTAAAATAATACTTCACATTCTTTTATCTTGAAAATAGCCTCTGTACGATTTGGCGCGAGTTAGCGACATGACAACAACCGGCCATTTGCACCAATCAGAGAGCGCCATTCGATTCTTTTACCGACCCGCCCGTGTTTGTTTATTGTGTTTGTTCGTGCGTTCGTATTGCAATAGTTTCATCTGTATTTCATTTATATATGTTTATGACATCGTGAAGAGAATCGCTAGGGGTCCAACTTTGGTTCAGGTGATTGACCCCAAAGTTAAATGACCTCAGCCTTAGAGGTCAATGAACTCAAAAAAAACATGAAGAATTACCCCGATTCAGAGCATTCCGATATGAGTTGATTAGGTTCAATTCGAGTGACGGATCCGACACAGAGTACCCCGACTCCACGTGGTCTTGTGCGTGGCGCCCCTAGAGTGTATTTAATAAGCCGGAGGCGTGAAGGGAGTGCAGCCTCCGCCAGCCGTAACAAGGAACAGGCACCGCGCGTGCCGCAGCGGCTGAGGCTGGTCGCCGAAGGCGACCAAAAAGCAGAAGCTGCGGAGGTGAGCAGTGGTGCCTGACCCTTGTTACGCAATGGCGGAGAGACTGCACTTCCCGAAGCGCCGGAGCTATGGCGAATCGCGATGGAACCAAAAAAACATGAAAAACTACCTCGGGGTAGTTTTTGACCTTGAGGATAATGACCTCAAGATCACTTTTGTTAAGGTCATTGAACTTTAGGTCAAAGGTCAATGACCTTGACCCAAAAAAACTATAAAACAATAGTTCATTATGTAATAATAGTGGCTTTAATATTTTATATGATGACAATTTTAGGTAAATTTATCCATCGATAAATGTAGGATGACTTACATTTTAAACATACTAAATTATAAAATTAGAAGCTAATAGAAAGACTATTTTGGTGTCATATATTAATACTTTAGAAGTTTGCTATTTGAATGCATGCCACAAATTAAGATGCTAAAAAATAACCACCGTGCTGAGTTATATTTACAGTGGCTTACATAGAAGATAACTAGTGGCTGAGATACTGTTATTCAGACGCGCGTGGGTTGTGGCCGACTTAGTAATTTAGAAGGTTACTTATATTTTCTGAGGCTAATAATGCTATTTAAAAGAAGCTTGTTTAATTAGTAGCCATAAAGTAATAACCAGGCAAGGATGATAAAAGTTACTTCATGTCGCCATAAGACAACACGCAAGCTACATAACATATACCTTTAGCTAAACAATGCAATGTATTCGATGGTTGCCACAGTGTTCTTTTTACTCGTTATTTATTCGTTAGAGATCTATAGATATACGTGGATGTTGTTTACCTCGGGAGGCCTCCTTCGATGGTTATTAATAATTAATGAGCAAGTATTTATTGGAAAAATATTGAATCGTAACAGAGCATAAAATAAAAACTTAACAGATTTTTTTTAATTCTTCTGTATTGTAACAATGAAGGCTTTAACTATTAAAGCTTTCATTGTTAGATTAAATAATGTTATAAGGAACTGTTTCTGTTTTATAACGGTTTATAATGGTTTTTCATAATTAGGTATGTGGACGGAAAATCTTTATAAACAAGTAGAGGGAAATTATGTTTCATAAGACAAGACTCAAGAAAGAGCGAAGTTCCCTCAGTAGGACATGCACAAAATATTTATCGTAACACGTCTACGCTCAGACATTTTCTCCCATAAATCTTCAACCCTAGAGGCTGGGAAGATAAGCAATCAATCAACACGTAGGTATACAAATCATTTACAACGCTATACATTTGTCATAAAGGCAACTTTTCTTTGATATTGTTGACGGTGAGTTTTCTTCTGTAAATGTTAACTTTTGTGGTATTAGAAATAATGCGACATGCGACGATTTGTAAGCAATTTGGTATTTTATTCAATGGTTATTTATTCGTTCTTTAGCCATGAAAATAATCTCAGCAAATAATTATACCCTGTTTTATGAAGCGTTCTGAATTTTCTGAATCATTATGGTCAACTTTTTACAGGACGACCCGGAGCAGTTTGATCTAATTTTTACAAATTTTAAACCGATTTTGAGACGAGATTTATTCGGCTCATTTTTATTTTCCACTGTTCTATTTTACAATATACTATTACGGTAGTCTGTCTGTATGTGGACTGTCGACCCAAAGGACACCCATAGAGCACATACTTCAACCACACGGAAGCCGCGGAAATCGCAGTGAAATAATTTAACTTTCCTTACCTTCATTTCGCTTATTTTTATGCTTTACTTCGGTTTACTCAGAAAACCGTTTTAAATAATATTAAATTTCTTAAATACTTATCCAGGTAACCAAATACTTATGCAGGTTAGCATTTACTTTCTGACTAACTAACGTGATGTTAGTAAAGTTAGTCGGAAAGTAGTTTAATTAAGACGGCTTACAACAGTCTGAAGTTAGCTCAATAGTTTCAATTCTAGATTACGGCTGCCTCATAGTTTAAGTTGTTACTATTTTTGTGTTTGTGATTATTGTCAATAACATAATTATAGAACTTCTTATCACAACTTCATAATTCAAGAACTGTTAGGGGATAATGTGGCCGTGGATGTCCTAAAAACCGACTAAGGGAACCTCCCAAAGGTTGTCAGTAAGTATTATAGAGGTAAAATCCGTGCTTTGGTGTAGGTTATTTAACTTATCTACTACCATTGGTTTGCCGAGCGTAGTAACTAGGGCTTAACCTCGCGTCTCTTAGGGAGATATGTTTAGCAGTGGTCTTATGTGTGTTGATGAAAAAAAGAAGCAAACCAAGTAAATTAACCAAGATATTTGTCGAGTAAAACCTTTTCGTAGCGTGCGGATGTAACTTAGCAGGTGGTGAGTGTTATAGCTTTCACGCGAATTAAGTTTCAACGTTGCGAAACACTTTTCAATTTCCCTACAGAGTCACATGTTTGCTTGAACGGTTCGGAATGTTTTCGAGAAAACCTTTTACAAACATGCATTCAGAGTCCAATACTACTTAGGAAGTAGCTTCTGCCTGAGGCTTTGTTTGCGTTTTCCGGCAAGAGACCACTTTAGGTCTCTTTGTATATTCCAGGTCCTGATATTCAAAGTAAAATTAAATCTGTTGAGTCATTTTGGCCATGACATGTCATTATTTTAATAATTAAGGGGAACAATAAATAGTACAATAGAAAAAAATCGGCGAAATTATATTGTTTAATTTCAATTATTCTTGTCTCGGATTATTAACCCTTGTATTACATAACAGGGACGTACTATAATAATATACACAAAATGTAAGAAAATACAGTTAAATTAAATAAATCCAAAGATCAAGAAAACAGCACACACAAACAAATAGGTGTATCGCTAGATCCACGAAAACGATGAAGGTATTTTTATTAACATCACTTATTTAGTTCTGTTTATATTTCCGAACGAAGTCGAGCAACTTGTGCATACAAAGGCTCCTTTCAACTTTCTCTATCAACAAACAGAAATACAATTAACACCGAGCCTTTTACCACCGGACGCTGGAACTTTGTTATTTTGTCCCATAAATTGTTTTAAGGAAAGCATAAATATCTTGCCGAGTTCTCTGCCTCTACAAAATTTAGTGTGCCAGTTTAAATATTAACATGGGAGTTGTTATTTTTATTTTCCTCTAAAATAAACATCTAGGTTACTTACTAAGGTCCTAAGGTTAGGCGAGCTTAAAAACTGTACTTACTTCATTTTTTAAAATATCGGTTTGTTCCTTGTTACCTAGCCAAAGCATTTCTATGTCAGATTCTATGTAGTTTAAATGCTTCTAACAATTTTATAGAAAAAAAAAACAAGCTTGCTTTCTATACAGCCGTTTATTAAGAACTAATTTCAAACAATATTCACAAAATTTCTTAAGAAGATAAACACGTAAGAAGAAATAAAATTCCTTCGCTAATTTGAAACATAATTTTCCCAGTAATTACCCTGTTTCTGTAGTCTAGTATCTTCTATAGTTGATAGTGCATAATTGAAGGGACAGTGTTAAATATTAAGATGGCCTGGTACGACTAAATGAGATTCTACTTACGATTAGGTTTGCAACCATCATCATTTATACAAGTTTACAAATTGATCTTCAGATAATTATAATTATAATTATATTCTAAAAAACCTATTTTATGAGAATATGATATTCTTGCCTGCAGATTCATAAATAGAAACTAAACACGTGAACATAAAAGTAACTTATGGAATGGATTGAGTATGAACATTGAACAACTCCAAAAAACTGGGATCAAACTCTCTAGTTCTACAAATATCACAAAGCCCACATCTTATCCTGGAAAAAAGCTTATGAGAATTGTGTCGTATAATACGAGTATTTACTTTACATGATTTAATATTACCTACATCAAAAATGCCTCTAAGCATTACATTTTATTATAAAAAAATAAAAAAGGAATCCGTCTAATTTTTCACAATCAGTCTATTTTGCGCTAAGACCCTCTGCGCCCTGAAAAAGCTTTTTAATAGGACCGGTATGATTTCCTTTGATCATGTCACGCTTCGGGCAGTCGGAAAACATTGGGCGTTTAGACGACTTGTTTACTTAGACAAATAACTACTTACTTCTTTTATTTTTTATACTTTATTTTATTTATTAACGTAGGAACCTTTTTTTAAAAGAAAAGGGAACCTTGTACCATCCTTCCCTAGTATTCTCTCGTTTATAAGAATCAAAAGAAAATCAGAAAACAATATTTATATTACGGCAACTTTAAGGAAAAATAACAAAGGAAAACTTGTTCGAAAGTAGGTTCATTTATTTTCCATACTAAGTACATAAAAAAATAAAAAGAGTTTTATTCCAATATCGAAAACAAGAGAACAAAATTTTTTACATTACTTTTACATTACTTAAACTGATTAAATTAGAAATATATATTATTTAGTCAGTCACAAGAAAATTATTAAACTTTAAAATATGTTCGTGTCATTAAATTAAAATATTCATTCGTAGTCATCGTGTTTTCTTGCTGTCAGTTTATTTAATTGTGATATGGACACCTTCGGCGGTATATTATGCATACTAAGTTCATACTAAGTTCCTAAAATAATTTAGAAGTTTATTTAAATATATTGCAATAATTTTGTTGAGTAGACCTAGTTAAGGGATATTTCAAGTAAAAGTTAAATAAGTAGTAGTTAAGTAAAGTAAATGGATATGGAATGTATATTCTAACTTTTTTTTCAACAGTTTCTTGTATTTTAATGGAACACATACATACACACAGACACACAAAACGCGTATGAAGTATTTTTTAATATAAAACTTACTAAACTAAACTGACTAACTCGTTCTAGTTCTAGTATTCGATCTTACTCCATATTTCAATGCCTCGTGAGTACTTGTAGTACTAAAAAATTCAAAGCCGAGATAATCCCTTGCAAGATTTACAAATTCGAAGTCCGTGTCGTCGCTTATCCGCAACGCTAACTGTATAGAAAGTTTATCTGTCCTCCGAAGATGGAATTTCAAGATGCATTATTCACCTGGACTCCATCCACAGAGTAGATTCCGGTAGGTACCTCACCTGGGTGGGTCTTATTCCGTCCTACTCGTACGTTTGCAGAGTACATGTTCATTGCTTATTCCACGCCCTCGCGCTCGCAATAACCACGCAGTTATTAATATTTCTTGTTTTAAATTCAAAAGAGAGAATAGATTTTGACATTTCTACGATACGTGAGCTTCTTAATTTAGAGGCACATAACTACTTGCATTTAACATTCATATTCATTGTCTTAATTATTCAATAGCCTCAATATTGTTCATTCATAAAATTTTAGTATAGAAAATTTACAATTCTAATTTCAAATAACTTATAAGTAAGATAAAACTAAGCTCATAAAAGAGAAGGCTAATCAAAATAGACACACACATGTCTCTGTGGAAAACTAGGTCCTTTTGAAAGCAATGTGTGGGAATGAGCGCGCTTTTGAGACGGAGTGGAAAGGAACCGAAAAAAAGCATCCCACTGTGTTTGTTGCTTTGACGATGTTAGGTCAGTTTTAATTTCATGTAAATATTATTATTCACACATACAAAACTAAAGATAAACCCGACTCGCACACGAAGCGTTCTGTGTCATCTATAGAAACTTTAAAAAATCATGTCTTTGTAAGGGAGCCCTCTTGAATATTTATTTTAATCTGATTATAAGTATTTGTTCTATAGCGACAAAAATTTGTGATTTCAACTGCTTGTACCTATCAGAGTGCAGAGAAACAGCCTGGTGACAGACGGACGGACATCGGAGTCTAAGAAATAGGGTCCTGTTGTACCCTTTGGGCACGAAACCTTAAAAACTTGTTTTTAAAATAGTTTTATTTGATTTTAAGGCTGTGTCCCCAGTAGGCAAACTTTGAGCGGCCGGCTGAGTGAGCCGCGAATTTGTGGCGAACAGCTACAAACTCAGATCAGTTTGCGTGCGTATCGCAAGCACTGGAACCCGCGAGTCGACCGCTAACTGAGAAAGTCGGCGCACGTAACGCTGCAAACTGCGTACAGTGAGCGCAAACTAGCAAACTGTGGACACTCAATTTAAAATGTACGGAAGGGCGTACTAAACTGATACGCCGCAAACTCAGTTGGCTGCTCACAGTTTGCCTACTGGGGACACAGCCTAAATAATATTGATACTTCGTAGCTATATTCCATACATAATATAACGTAAAAACGTACATAACATAAAGAGCGGCGGTAGAGGTAACAGACCAAGCTCAGCTTAATTAGCATGATTTATTAGGCCTGATTCCACAGATAGCTTTTCTGCTTTCTTTTGAGCTATAAATATTCTGTTTTTATCGGTGGTGTTGCCCCATATTACAAGCCCATATCGAAGAGTAAATTCAATATAGGCATGAAAAGACATTCGCGCGCATAGAGACAACGCGTGTGAAGCCGCGGGCAGATGCTAGTAGTACATACAACACAAAACGCGTGAACAAAAGTTTCACAAACGCAAACGTTTCATATTTTCCTAATCTTCCTTTCCTAACTTCCAAACCGCAGTGATTACAATTGTTGTTTATAATTGCTGCTTAAATAGCGTGTGTTTCTCTCTTAAACATTTGGCTTAGTCTGGGATATAGTTGGATTATTGTACCATTAGAATAACGCTTGAGTCGCTTATCTATACCGCGCATCCTGCGCCATTGAAGAGATCGCAGGTTTTGTACAGTTCTTCAAATATGGCTTTATGAACTACTTATGCTTAGTGCAATATCATTAAAATCTTCTACTTCGCTTTCCACGAAAGTTAAATTAAAATACGTTTAGAAGGGGAATTATTTGTTTCCTTTATCCTAGGTGACGAGCCCGGTCCTCGTGGTGGAGCTCACCCTGAACCAGCTAGAAGGCACCCAGCTGAGAGCCCTAGGGCTCCTGAACGTGTTCGGGTTCAACGTGACGTACGCAGTGCGCGCGCCCGCGGATCCGCCCGGGCCCGTCTCGTGCAGCGCCATCGAGTGCCGGCTGCTGGGGCATTGCAACGCTAGGCGCGACTTTCAGTGAGTAATAATAATAATAAAGCCATTTATTTCCCAAACAACAATTAATAACAAACAATTATAGCATTATATGATTAAATTTCGTTTTAAATTAAAAACGTTTCTAATTTAAGGCTTTAAAATATTTAAGGTTCTGAACTGTAACTAAGCGAAGAACAAACATTAATAATATTTCACATTTATAATTTTCTAGGAAGTTATAATCAGCTTCGGATTTTCAATGGAGATCAGCAATTATAAAAAAACAATAGAAGCCAATGAATTAGATTCTTCTAATTTATCCAACAGAAATAAACAAAACAAGTTTAACAAGAAGTAAATTTTTAATGGAGTTCACAATAAAACAATATAAACAAAACACGGCTAGCTCTTCTGAGATTATCAAACAACTGACACTGATTTGAGTTAGGTAGGTTAGACCCTTATAATTATTTCTCAACTCCGAAAGGTACCTAGAGTTCTAAAAATACTATTATCTTTATTTGCAGAGAGTTCTTCTGTTCATGTTTCGAGGGGTACTCCGGCGCGGACTGCGGCGTCGGCCCGCTCTGTCCTCGGACCTCCAACATGTGCAAAAACGGTGGCACTTGCAGGTAACGTTTCAAATTTAATTTTAGGCTAGTGATCTAAGCAAGCATGATAACATTTATTAACCGCACTGCACTGTTTTATTTTTATTTTATTAACTTTAACTCATCCTTATTTGTACCGTTAAATTAATTAAGACGTTGGAAAGCTAAGGGGGTAGTCTGAGGCTAAGGGCATAAACATAAACGCCAATTACATCTCACACCTACGAATCGGTGATGACATATTCTTAAATGGCGGTATCACTAGAGGAGCTGACCCACATTCTGGACGGCCTAGCCTCAGCCTCGCGACGCATCGGTCTTGCCATGAATTTGGTTAAAACCGAAGTTATGACCATTGACCACATTGACCCTAGACCGGTCGTCGCAGAAGGTCACCTTCTCGAAATTGTTTCCGACTACATTTATCTATCTTGGGCAGATTGTGTAGTTTGGTATAAACAATTTTGAGAAGGAGCCAAGAGGAGTATTTGAATTTTACGAGAGGTCACGTCAGAGGGAAGTAAATAATAAATTCATCATAAATCTCTTATTTATTTATTTATTTAGAACTACCAACAGAAGATACACAATAAACACAAATTAGAGAGAACATAAATTCTCTTTTTCGAAGAAGTGAAACTTTTAGTAAGGTTTCAGTTCTCCATCATGCCGAGTACATTTATTTTAAACGTTTTCTTTTTTTGCATTAAGCTCTGTTTTTGTACCATATAACAATAAATCCGATCCGATACACCGAAGCTTAAGTTTTTAGTGTTTTTCATTTTTTATTGTGTGTGTTTTACTTCAAATGTTTAAATGTTTTAACAGACAGATGGGTCCAGTCGCGGTTAGCTGTATATGCGCTCCCGGCTACACCGGCGACCTCTGTGAATCCCAGATTGCTTCACCAGGTATGTACACTGCTATTCTCTGTGTATAAAAAGTAATAATACCATTTATATCTAAGTATCTTCCTGTTCATACCAGGTAAATCGTAAGGGTTCTAACAAAACTGTTAGATAATGATAGACTTTTATAAGGCTTCGGTGTGTATCAAAACGAAAGCCTACTGTAGTGTTTATGAAGCCTTCTTTGTTTACTTTTCAGAGTGTGGCATAGTAGAATGTTCAGAAGGATGCAAAGACGGGAGCACGTGTAACTGCAGCCCGAAAGATACAGATTTCTGTAAGTTGTGCCAGATAATACGTGGTAATATTATGACACATCTTAATCCGAACTTCTGCTCTCTCGCTTTACCTCCAAATAAAACACCGCTGTTTGATCTATACTAAATTGTAGACTTTAATTTATTTCCATATCTGAATCTTCAGGCTTATTACTATTGCATAAAGCCATATCATCATCACCATCAGCCTATATTAGTTTAGTGCTGGACATAGGCCTCCCCTAATGAGCGCCATAGCCCCCTGTATATATGTATTATGCTATCATTATCATCATCAGCCTATATTAGTCCACTGCTGGACATAGGCTATATTATGCTATGTCTATCATTAATTCAACGAATATCGAATTTGCAATCATGATTATCCTAGTGTAATTTTTTGACAAGAAATATCATACACCAGTTTTAAATGGGTAAAAATAAAAAAAATCTTTCTTTCTTTCTTCTTTTACCTCTTTATGTACGGAGTTAACCATAGGGATACTAGTGTTATCGAAATTATTTTATCTTCACCACTGAGTAATATAGCTATAAATTTGTTAAGGTTAGTTTTTAATTTAATTCAATTATTATTGTAATATATGATAGTTATATACTAAAACGGAACAGAGAAAGTCATTTAATGAGTCATGGGCCTCAAAATATAAGTGATAAAAAACACCTAGAAGTTTTCATTATTGAAGTTAGTACAACTGCGTAGGCCAATTAGTAGTAGCAGCGAAATAACAGCCAAATAAAATCACGACAGCAGTTAAATACATGATCTGTATCTAAAATGACGTGTATTCAATTGATTGATTTTTCAGCTACTATCCGTTTTGAGACGAGACTACAAGTTGTGGATCAGCCAAATGTCAACATATCTCAAGAGGTAGTAAAACAGGTAAGTTGATCATCTATCAATCATGTTTTCTTGCAAAGATAACAGACAGAACAGCTCTCAAAACAGCTCTGTGCGCTCTCTGCGCTCTCTGTAAATTTGTTTATATTTACAAAAAAGTGATGCTCCATCAACCAAATTTAAACTAGTAAGCATTAGACTGGAAAACTATTTCAACGTCTTTTCGCAAAGGAGATAGTAATATTGGAGTTATCGATGAATGCAAGCAATGCAAGATTCTGAAATCAGCAGACTGGAATCTAAATATCACGAACTGACAGTTAACTTCCTGAACGTTTCAGATAACTAGCTATCTGAAGGCATCGAACATCACTTTGGAGGATGAAATTGAATTTTTAAACATGAGGTGAGGCAATTTTTCCTGCTTTTTTAACTTTATATTATGATATTTTTTTGTTTCGGGGAAAGGACTTTTAGCACATTCAATGAATTTAATAATAATTCATTTTTTAATACTTACTTGTTATGCGGTCCCATCAAATTCTTTCAGAGCAAGCATCCCAAACCTTACTAACGGATATGCCAATAAGTTAGGCCATTTTTTGTCAATTAACAAACTTGTATGTGGTTGTATCACACATAACTAAATATACCCATGGTCTATCAAACTGGATAATTCAATTTGATTAAACTTTACTTGTTAGTTCATTAGAAGCAAACAACGCTCGGGCGGTGTGGGTGCGCGTGTGGGGCTCGCGTCAGGAAGCTGAACAGCTGAAAGCGGCGCTGGCGAGACTGAGCTCGAGCAGAGCGAGGAGCGACCGGCTCCGGCTGCTGCCGGCCACGCTGCACTTCGAGATGCACTCTGCTCTTAGTCTACATGTAAGTAGAAAGCGGCGCTGGCGAGACTGAGCTCGAGCAGAGCGAGGAGCGACCGGCTCCGGCTGCTGCCGGCCACGCTGCACTTCGAGATGCACTCTGCTCTTAGTCTACATGTAAGTAGAAAGCGGCGCTGGCGAGACTGAGCTCGAGCAGAGCGAGGAGCGACCGGCTCCGGCTGCTGCCGGCCACGCTGCACTTCGAGATGCACTCTGCTCTTAGTCTACATGTAAGTAGAAAGCGGCGCTGGCGAGACTGAGCTCGAGCAGAGCGAGGAGCGACCGGCTCCGGCTGCTGCCGGCCACGCTGCACTTCGAGATGCACTCTGCTCTTAGTCTACATGTAAGTAGAAAGCGGCGCTGGCGAGACTGAGCTCGAGCAGAGCGAGGAGCGACCGGCTCCGGCTGCTGCCGGCCACGCTGCACTTCGAGATGCACTCTGCTCTTAGTCTACATGTAAGTAGAAAGCGGCGCTGTCGAGACTGAGCTCGAGCAGAGCGAGGAGCGACCGGCTCCGGCTGCTGCCGGCCACGCTGCACTTCGAGATGCACTCTGCTCTTAGTCTACATGTAAGTAGAAAGCGGCGCTGTCGAGACTGAGCTCGAGCAGAGCGAGGAGCGACCGGCTCCGGCTGCTGCCGGCCACGCTGCACTTCTAGATGCACTCTGCTCTTAGTCTACATGTAAGTAGAAAACGGCGCTGTCGAGACTGAGCTCGAGCAGAGCGAGGAGCGACCGGCTCCGGCTGCTGCCGGCCACGCTGCACTTCGAGATGCACTCTGCTCTTAGTCTACATGTAAGTAGAAAGCGGCGCTGTCGAGACTGAGCTCGAGCAGAGCGAGGAGCGACCGGCTCCAGCTGCTGCCGGCCACGCTGCACTTCGAGATGCACTCTGCTCTTAGTCTACATGTAAGTAGAAAGCGGCGCTGTCGAGACTGAGCTCGAGCAGAGCGAGGAGCGACCGGCTCCGGCTGCTGCCGGCCACGCTGCACTTCGAGATGCACTCTGCTCTTAGTCTACATGTAAGTAGAAAACGGCGCTGTCGAGACTGAGCTCGAGCAGAGCGAGGAGCGACCGGCTCCGGCTGCTGCCGGCCACGCTGCACTTCGAGATGCACTCTGCTCTTAGTCTACATGTAAGTAGAAAGCGGCGCTGGCGAGACTGAGCTCGAGCAGAGCGAGGACCGACCGGCTCCGGCTGCTGCCGGCCACGCTGCACTTCGAGATGCACTCTGCTCTTAGTCTACATGTAAGTAGAAAGCTGAAATACCGAGAATACCGATGATCCAAACTGATCTGCCAATCACATTTAAACGGCTTTAATTTCCAGAAAATATTATTTTGCCTTAACTTAAAGTTAAGAAAGTAATCTTGTAGAACTTTGCGAGTTTGAAATTGAGGATGGGGCCTTAACCATAAGAATAAATAATAACTGGGTAGAAGGGACTCTTCTTTGATCGAGACCCAAACGCCGCCTTTTATATACCTACTTCCCCCTTCACCTCGTTACGCCCCTCTGTCACCCAGACGTTTTGCCAGGGTTGCTACTACACTGTACCGCTGCGCCGCCACCGCCGCGCCCCGCCGTGCCGTCGTCGTGAGGCGAGGCGACCGAGAAAAAATCTACGACCGATGTTCTTGTTGTTTAGTGTTGTTATGTACCTACCTACCTAATTAATTAGATAGAAACTTACGAAAACAAAATAATATTCGAAAATATTACTTACTCATCTGCACAATCTAAAAGTTGTTTTTAGTTTATTTTTCAGTTATTGTTACAACCGGTCACAAAACAATTACTTAACCGTGACGTCATTTTATAGAGGTACTTACCTACACAAACCTTGTGTGATCCACGTGCGGCGTCGCCCGACTCAATATGCCCGTCACAGATTTATAAATAGTACTAAAATGCCCGTTTAATGTGCAGAATCGTTTAAGCTAATATCGTGACCTTGAGCGCGTTCGGAGCCGAAGTTTCCCTTCTACTCTGTTTTTATCTATTATATGCCTTAACATTTCGTTGAATAGCTGGTTGATGGCTCTATATAGAAATGTTTATAGGTTCATGCTACTAAGCATAATTACGCAGATTGTTCAAATTAAACTTACCTTCACTTGTTTATTGTTATAAGGTACCTACTTCCATTATTGGTACTAGTAACATAACGCATTATTTATAGATTCTTAACCAGCCCATATAATTTAATAGTTCATACTCGTTATACTAGTTCATCTTGTCCATAAAATAAGCAATAAAAATAATATCTAACGTTATACGAGCAAAAGTTTATTTATTGGTTACGAGATTCGTTCTTGCTGACGAGAATGAAAAGATTTTATGGCCAGGTAGTAGAATACATTTTTTTTTATGAACCAATAATTAAGGATCGTTTCTTGTGTCAAATAACGAATCAAACATTTTATTGCGCACTGACCGAGTGGTGGACATCGTCGTGGGTAAATAAACCCAAACAAAGTGAATACTTATACTATTTAAGACCAGTTTGATAGATCCAGTTCATGCACCTAGTATAGGCTAACCTTTATAAATTGGCCTAAGCCAATATATACTTCTTAAAATTATTGTTGGCTCTAACACTAACTAAAAACTTTCCTAACGTACATAGTTTGTCAAATTATCAACGTTTATCAATTTAATATAAAAAAACTAGCGACCCGCCCCGGCTTCGCACGGTTTTATTATTCGTGTAAACCTTCCTCTTGAATCACTCTATCTATTTAAAAAAACGCATCAAAATCCGTTGCCTAGTTTTAAAGATTTAAGCGTTCAATCAAAGGGACATAATGACATAGGGACAGAGAAAGCGACTTTTACTATGTAGTGATGATATTTTGAAATCCTTGAATAAAATATTTTTTATCATTAACGGTTAGTCGAACGAAACCTTGGTATTTAATGTATTGCATTAAGTATATCAGTCATCTAGTAACCACAACACAAGCACTGCTTAGCTTGGGGCTAGATGATGCTGTTTGGACTGTCCGGAATTATTTATTTATTTATTCCTCCGCAAACAAAATAATATGTAATTTACAAATACAACACTAGATAATCATCAAGTGTGGTGTAAAACATTTTTGCATGGAGGACGAGGACTTAACTAAGTGCTTCTCCACGTAAAAAGTTTGTGATTTGCATCAAATCTGGAAAAGTATTTTTAAGATTTTACGTACATAATTCTGTTCGTTTCTTTTTTATTTTAAATTTACTTTCGTTTCTTTACTTTTAAAAAGATATATAAAAGATATAATCGTCAAAATAAAAAACCCAGTTACATAAAATAGGGTAAGTTAATGATTTCCACTATCGGTACAAATTATTTCGGAAAAAAAACTTAACTAGTCGTTTTTCAAAATAAATGAACGAAACTGTCAAACAACCTAAATCGTCATACTTATCAGGAAGATAAAACTTTATCCGGCTCTTCAAGTAATAGGTAACTTTATTTGTCTGTCTATGTGCCTTATTCGACCATTTGACCAACGTGCCTTTTTTTTAGTAATTACCCACTGGTTTACGACAACGACTCGTATGATTGTCAATCGCCATAGATAGTCTTGATACTTCCTAACCTAACACGACCAAGAGTCATTAAGATGGTCTCGCATCCAACTGCAAAGTTCCACGAAAGTGGAACTTTAATTATTTGAAATGTGAAGTTTCTAGCGCTAGTGTCCTTCTTTTGGCGGAGCGCCAATAGTTCTTCCTGAGGTTATTACATACGGGTTCTTTTATTATACTTAGTAGTACAATATAACTTCCATTTTCATAGCCCCGAGGGATATTTCTAAAATCTGTGCTCGTAGCGCTAGTCGGTTACCCACACAAATAAAGCAATAACTAATGTACCTATTCAGATTGTTTCCGTTTAAAGCTAAAGCTGAAGCTTTAGAACTGTAGGGAATTGTTATATTAAATGAGTTAACCTAACCTAACGCGGAAAATACACGTTGGCACTTAGCTGTGTTTACGTTATAACGTGTATTAGAATGGAATTCTCGAAAACATTACCCGACACTCAGCATGAACAAACCTAGTCGATAGGACACGAGGCCTAGGTCTTAAATAAGGGAAGTCACGAAACCAATAATGAGTGACAGGTCTATATTGTTCAGCGTTCGGATCGGATTATAGTTAGTACAGCAAAAAATAAGCTAAGAAAAGAAACTGAAAACTTGTCAAAATTCTTCTGGTTACTTATTTTAAATAGTAATGCACATGTTAAACATTTCCTATACTTATCTATATATCTTTATTACACTCGTGTGTGTAACTGTTTTTCGTAGTGTTTCCGTTGAAATTAAAATGCATGCTACTCCCTCCTGATACGCTCAAGTGTTCAGATCAGCTAACTACGTGCTCTGTTTACAGGTATAGTGAAAATGTACAAGTTAAATTAAAAATACTTTGTTCAACTTCAGGTTGTATTTGTTGTTTTCTAGATTTAAAGCGTTGCTTTACAATAGGATGCCATCGAGTATGAAATGGAACGGAGCCCACTAGCATGAGTAGAGCTAGTATTTGACCGGTTTATTTCGCTTGAATATAGCATTCAATGCTGCAGTATGCCTGACGACCACGGAGTCACGCGCTGTTCCATAGGGAAATCTAATAACAACATCTCTTCGTTTTTGCTCCGTGATGCTTGATAATTCACATTATGGACACTAAGTTAGTGGTATCGTCTAAACATTTGCAGCCTTACCACAAAAAAAAGTTACGACTTAGACACGTGTTTAACAGTTTTTTAACAAGGTTTTGTAGGATGACTTTTGCTAAACAACTGTTAAACACCTGTCTAAGTCGAGAATTTGTTTTTTTGTGGTAAGGCTGATTAATTTTATAATTGACAGGCTTTGATCATAAACCAGCGTCCAGAAGTATGGGAGGGGTCGGAGTTCATCCTCAGCTGTATTGCTTACGGGTCTCCCGATATCGCCTTCACCTGGTACAAGGACGGGGTCAAGGTCAACTTTAACGGGACTACGAGGTCAGTTCCTACCATAACTTAGGCATGATAAAAATAATGTATTAAATGCTAATTATTATGTAACTCATGTGTAAATTGAGTTGTTCCACAAACACTGTTTTTTATGAGGAAGTTTGGGTGGATCTTGTTGCCTCTTACACGTAGAACTGTTGAATGAATGGGACTGTAATTTCCCATTTAATGTATTTTAAGATCTTTAGTAATTCAGTAAAACAGTCGTATTTTTGACTTGCTCGTGATAAGTGCAAACAGCTGGCGTTAATTCTCATACTATTTATATTGAATTACGTTAAGAAGTGACACTCGAAGAGTAGTGTAAAAATACATTGAAAAAACTGAATGCATATTCTTTTATACATTAATAGACAAAGTATGTAGTAACTGAAATTTAGGCTGTAGTATATTTTTCTCTCGCGAGTTTATTTTTACATGCGTTAAATCGTTATAACTTGACGAATTATCCACTGGAGGTAAAAAAATAACATATTTAGTTACGGCTCTATAGTTTTTATCTATAATATTTTCATTCTGTATTACGTGCTATCACCCCTGGTACCTCATAAGTGGTTGTCTTATCATATAAAGCAGCAAACGCAAGCTTTAAACTAGTGTGCTCAGAGTTCATTCAGTTCAGAGGAACAAAGAACACAAACGATGAATTTGGCTCACTTCAAAGCTTTGGTAAGCAATAAAAATCCGGGAAATGAACTGAATTTTTATTGTTCACTGCTGAGGCAAAGTGAATGGTTCGGGAAAAGGGAACCTTGCAATAAAAAGGTCTGGTATATAATGCTGTTGCGCCAGTTTCCCTGACGCTTATTACCGCTTTAAGAATAGATTATCTTAGATGCTGCTCACTATGGAACCATGGAGTTTTTCTAGTATTTTTTTGATAAAATATAAAGATCAAATAGAAAATAGTGTTTACGATTACTATACGTGCAGCACACGATAAAGAATGATGGAAAAGTAAAATGCTCAAAGGAAGCTACAGTGCACTTACCTACAAATCTGTCTTCTTTATAAATGCAAGTAATATTTTAATAATTAATAGGGACATCTGGAGCCGTACAGTGTCCGAGGACGCTCTCCGGCGCCGCATGTCCGTGCTCGGCGTGTCGGAGGCCAAGGCGCTGGACGGAGGCCAGTGGTCCTGCGCGGCTGCCGACGCGGGCCGCAGGCGGTGTCGGGCGCTGCGGCTGGCGGTGCTGAAGCCGCCTGCTATCCGGCTGGTGCCTTCTACCTTGACTGTTGAAAAGGTAATAACAAAAATGTATGCCACCGTTCATACAAATTCACAATCGCTTGTTGGTGTTATCACTATCCTGAAACGGTTCGATTATAAGCAGCGTGGTCATGTTATTTTCATTACATGTAATAAGTGTAATAAAGAGTTATTATGCGTTTTCCCGTCTTTAAGTGAGATATTAATGAGGTATTTTATATCTTATACTTAAAATATATTGTTGTCACTTTTTTTCATTATGTAAATTTTCCCTAGAATTTTTGTTTAAAATGTACCTGTATTTAGATTCTACAACCGAGTAAAAGTATAAAATAATTATTAGAGAATGAACCGACTTTAAAGTGGAGGTAATGTACGTCTTATATTTGAGTATCATAATAAGCTGTTTAAGTATAAACCTTTGCTTTTCGTCTTTGCCTATAATCCAGGGAGACAACGTCAGCATAAACTGCTTGGCCGGCGCCGGGCGAGCGCACGGGGCGCTCGGGTTCAGCTGGGCACGGGAGAGGACGCTGCTGCCCCTGGCTCCGGGGAGGGAGGTCTGGGAGGACCTTTACCCTGCCGGCAGTGTGCTCAAGCTTTTCAATGTTCAGGTGAGCTGGCTGTCCTAGGATAGACAATAAAGAAGATAATAACTTCAACCATGATATAAAAGTTTGTGACTCAGCTAAAATGTTGAAAGACCACGAGAAAATAATTCGACACCACTTCAATGAATCTTAATGCTGATGGTCCGAACTGCTTTGTTACGCAAACACAAACAAATATCTATGCAGAAATCAGGAGAGTTCCGATGTCAAGTGTCCTCCATCGCCGGCACCAACGCGAAAGGAGTGACGATGTGGGCACTCGGCGCTAGCGACGAGGCCTGCACTGCCGACGCTTCTCACGGACTGAAGTGGAAGAAGACTGCTCCGGGAGCCTACGCGTCCGCGACTTGCCCTCCAGGGTATACAGGTGAAACTACCAGGTATGACATCTTAACTGTACAAGGTAAATTGTTTTACCCACATGTCGCATTGCTTCTGCCAGCTAACGGTTGCCTTCGAGCTAATTAGTTTTGTCAACTTTTATAGATTTTGTGAACCCAAGACTTTGCAACGTGGCGTGAAATGGATGTTACCTGATTTCTCTGGTTGCGTCGCTGACTCCTTGAAAGATATCTACGATCAGGTAAAAAACATATCATCATCATCATCAACCTTTATTAGTCCACTGCTGGACATAGGCCTCCCCCAATGAGCGCCATAGCGCCCTGTCTTCAGCTTGACGCATCCAGCATCTGCCAGCAGTCTTTCGCAGATCGTCATCCCACCTGGCCGGAGGGCGTCCTACGCTACGTTTACCGAGTCGCGGTCTCCACTCAAGAACACGTTTACCCCAACGGTTGTCGGTTCTTCGCGAGATATGGCCGGCCCATTGCCACTTCAGCTTGCTAATTCTTTGAGCTATGTCGATAACTTTGGTTCTCTGTCGGATGTATTCGTTACGAATTCTATCCTTCAGAGAGACTCCGAGCATAGCTCTTTCCATAGCTCGCTGGGCGACTTTGAACTGGTGGACCAGCCCTACCGTGAGTGTCCACGTCTCAGCTCCGTAGGTCATTACGGGTAGGACGCACTGATTGATAACTTTCGTTTTCAAACATTGCGGTATGGATGAAGAGAAGACTTGACGTAGTTTCCCAAATGCTGCCCAGCCTAGCTGAATCCTCCTCTTGGCCTCCTTCTCAAAATTGTTTTTACCTAGCTGTACAATCTGCCCAAGGTAAGTATACTCGGAAACAATTTCAAGAAGGTGACCATCTACGACGATCGGTCCCGGAACAATGTGGCCATTGATCATGACTTTGGTTTTATCCAAATTCATGCCAAGACCGATACATCGCGAGGCTGAAGCTAGGCCGTCCAGCATGTGGGTCAGCTCCTCTAGCGACTCCGCCATTACGACTATGTCATCAGCGAATCGCAGGTGTGAGATGTAATCGCCGTTTATGTTAATGCCCTTACCTTTCCAGTCCAGCGTCTTAAACATATGTTCCAATGCGCTCGTGAACAGTTTCGGGGATATGACATCCCCCTGTCTCACTCCTCTGCGCAATTGGATAGGTTTAGACTGCTGGTCCTGTACTTGGACACTCATAGTGGCAGCTTCATAGAGACACCTCAGCACTTCGATGTAACGATAGTCTACTTGGCATCGCTGTAAGGATTCCAGAACAGCCCAGGTTTCGACGGAGTCAAAGGCTTTCTCATAGTCCACTAAAGCGAGACACAGGGGCTGATTATACTCGCGAAAAAACATATACTGGCTTTGTATTAATTTCTTTGTCCTGATATTCTGCAATATTTTTTTTTGGGTCGCTTCGGACTGGTACTGACATGGATCAATTGAGCTACCTTTAGACTGTTTGCAACCGTCTGCAGTTAGCTCAATGGTTTCAATTGTATATACTAGTTGTAATTTTTCTATTCCTTGATTGTAATTTTCGTTGTTAATAAAGATATTGTTATAATTAATTTTTATTATTATTGGAGTCCCCAAAACACAAGCATATGTTTGCTTAAATGGAGGCTTCCAAATCAATTTATATTTTGTAAATAAGGTACTGCAATAAACGTTTTTCATTTTTTTCATTTTTTCATTTGACTCTTCTTTGCTATTTTACTACTAACTGCAGGGTAAAGGCCTATCTAGCACAAAGTTTTCAATTGGTTGAAAACAAATAAATTAATCATATTTTTTTTTCTCGTATTAAATATTTCATACAATGACAAAAAAAGAAATTGGCATTGGTGGGACAAAAATTCTTTAAGGTATTAGCATCTTTGTTACATAATTAAACTAGGAAAGAATTGTAAGCATAGGAAAGTTTATTTTACAAATCATCATTTGCGTTTCTTTTCTTATGACTTTTGTCTATGTCTTTGTATTTGTTAATCTATATTTTGTGGGTTTTTTAGCAAAACTGTTAAGTTTGTGGAGGTTATTTTAAGAATTGCTACGTCCATGAGAAGTGTTACTTCATTTATAAGTGTTTAGTCCGATCTTATTAGAACCTATCTAATATTATTCTAGAGACCGCCAAGTCCCTCCACCTATCAACACAATTCCTACCAAATTGCTGTTCAATCGATCCCACATTTCAAAAATAACCTTTTCCAGTTCACAAAAATATCCTATGGCTACTCTTGGGACAAAGTCTCTGACGTGGCTCGACAATACGGCGCAGTACTCCGGTCATTGCCCTCACATCCCGGAGAAGGGACACAACCACTCTACCATTCTAGAGAAATGCTGTATTACCTCCTATCTTCTGCTGCACAGCCGAAGGATAGGCTGGAGAGTGCTGACCACCTGTTGAAGATTTATGATACCCTGTTGAGGCATCCGGATGCCTTTTTGGATGAAGAGGTAAGAATTTTTGAACTACACTAATTTAAGTACGTATCACATTTGTTGTTCAATAGCTAACGTTAAATAAATTCTGTGTTAGGTCCTTCTGCACAGAACACATTATAATGTTTTAATTTCTTTCAGAAAATATATGACCTTCAAAACGCAATAGCGGACGCTGCAGGCATGAAAGAAAACCTCGAACACAACTATCATGAATTCACCATCAAAACCAAAATCCCTAGAGACGAAGCTTCTCACTTCGATCTACAATCTCACTCTGGAATAGAGGAATGGAACTTGGCTTCAGCTGGAGTGGAGCTGGTGGGGAGGACAGGAGTCGCGTCGGTCGTGGCTGTGTTATATCATAATCTGGCGGCTAGGTTGCCATCGTTGAGGAGATATATTGAGTTCAAGTGAGTTGTTCAGTTTATAACGTTGGCTTACTTCAACTGAGCAGTTTAAAACCTGAACGGTTGGTGTGTAAATGTCTACAGATAACTTTGATATATAGCATATTAAAAAAAATATCTTAATAAAGTTCAAGTTTAATGTTAAATACGAATTCGAGAATCTACTGAAATGTTTATTTTCATATTGTTTGTCTGATAGTTATCTTGAATCTTGAGCTCCTTTTCCAGTTATCATCAGATAAGTTTTTCATAGCCTTGCATTCATATTTATCCACATCTTCCATTGTACTCTGTTTGTATTTCGTTTTTTATCAATCTCTTGTAGCAATACTTCTTCTAGGCCCGAGCAGGAGATGGAATACCTCATCGCGTCACAACAAATCCAGTTGACAGCCAGCGGACCTGGAGTTGACAAGACGTTGCAGCATCGAGTGAATCTTGTGTTCACGCATGTCAAAAACTATAGTGCTATTGGTGAGTGCAAATTTTAATTGACCTGAAGAGGCGAAAATAACAGACTTGATTTGTCAAGGCTTAGTTCTCAGTGCGAACTGGATCCCCTTGCTAAATCACGTATTATGTACAAACCAACAAAGCGTTTACGTAACTTATAGACTTTCTAACTTGATACATAGCATCAAAACTGGCGTGTGGTCTCCGAACGTCGAATGAGCCTCGATCGTGGAGCAACAAGGCGTGCGAGGTGCACGTGTCGGAGCCCACGCACGTCAGCTGTCGGTGCCGGGGGCTGGGCACCTTCGCACTCTTCACCATCGCACGGTCTACTCTGGTAAGAATACCAGCCTACTGCTGGATTTCTGGACCTCAGCATCACTATATATAACATTGAACTCGTCATTAATTAAACAAATATCTCATCTCATGCAGCGATAAGTTAAAGAAGCTGACTTTAGTTACCTAACTAAGTGTTATGGGTGCTGTGGGTAAAAATGTAGCTGAAAATGGTAAACCTGAATTATAAGGGTCGGCACCTTTTGATTTCTCAGTAAAGTGTTGGTTTTTTTACAATTTGTAATGACTAACATTAACTACAACGACGCAGTGACTACAACTGAAATAAATTCGATTTAGACCGATGCCGAAAAAGACCTCCGCGGCATAGTCAAGATCACGGCCAGTCTCGGCGGAGCGATGTGCCTGGCTGCGGCCGCTCTCCAGCTCCTGGCGCTGGTGCCGGGCAGACGCGCCAGGCTGCCAGTGCTGCTGAAGGCCGCTACTGCTGGAACACACTCTGCGGCAATGCTGACATTGCTTGAGTGTGATACTAGACAGGTGCCTTTGATGTTAATTGTTTTATGACTTTATTGTGCCTGACCTGTTTTACTAGAAAAGATGTAAAGTTAAAGCATCAAAGATAAACCCCTGTTAAGGTGTTCATAATACATACAAGAAATCTACATGCCTTTTACTTCTTTTCCGTTTATTCCTCCATCATCAACACTCTTTTGAACTGTAAGCTTTTGGTATTCAAAATGAGTAACCTTTTTCCAACCTATCAGGAGGTAGCGTGCCCCGGGCCGCTGGGCTGGGTGTGCGCCGCGTGCTGGTGCGCCGGCTGCGCCGCGCTCTGCGCTCAGCCACTCATTCTGCAGGCCGAGCTGGCGGGCAGGGCGCAGAGTGCTCCCTCTGTGGGGCTGCTAGCAGGTTAATAAAAATAATTTATTGATGAATTAATAAAACACTCAATCTGTCTCTAACAAATGTGGAAGATAATGAACTAAGCGATCTTATAGTAGCTTGCGAGTACGGCTAACGTCTAAAATGATTTAACTATGTGTAATATTGCATTGGAAGCAAATGAGTGTATGTCATATCTCAGCCCGAGATAATTTTTTGGAGAATTGTCCAGAATGTTAACCTGGCTCAAATAAAGACCAAATGATTTGTGCCCTTAAAATCAAAATAAAAACAAAAAAATACCTATTCACAGTTCTCGTCCTAGGTGTATGCACCCTTGCGTGGCTAACAGCACGACTATGGGGCGGCGCGCCGTTACAAGTGGGGGCGGCCGCGGGCGCCGTGTGCGCGGGCGGCTGTGCCTTGTTAGCTTTACTCTGCCTGGCGCTGGCGCTGTGCGCTGCGCTCAGATTGCGCACGATCACGCATAAAGTTCCGGCGGAGAGGAGGAACTTTTTGAAAGACAGGTGAGTTTGTACAGGTAGTGGCGAAGAAGGGTCAATTCCTAGGCAATCTTCCTATTATTATGGCTTAATTTCTTTTGTAAAACCTGAAGCAAAGCTAAAACAGTTACGTGGTAAACTGAAAATCACCTTTGTATTTCGCGATGAGTAAAAAGAAAAACAAACGTGGCAATGGCAACAGTAATCAGTGGCACCTGTTCAACTTTTGAAACTATTTCAGAGGTCGAGTGGTGAGTCACACACTAGTCCTGCTAGTGACGACGTCGGCGGCGCAGGCGGCCGGCGTGGCGTACGCGCAGCCCGGCGAGCGGCAGGTCGCGCACGTGGCGGCGCTGTCGGCCGCGGCTTTAGCCAATGTAAGATCATGAACTCGATGTTACAATCTTAGAGGATCACATATTTTAGGAAGATTTACCGGAAATTGACCCCAGCACTGTCTGCTGACGGCAAAGCAACGGCAAGTAACGTAGTTGTAAACTTGAATTTTAGGGCATGAAACCAATTTTCCTAAAGTTTTAAATCAGTATCAAATCCATCCAGATTGTTTAAGGCAGTTTAAGTTCAAGTAAAAGAAAATAGAATCCTTCTAATCTGCCTCTCAAGATCAAGCGAACGGATCTACTGATTTTCTTCTATCAACTATACTCCATATTGTATCCTAGGGAGTAGCCATGCTGGTGTGCTACGTGCTGCGCGACGAGGCGTGTCTGCAGTCAGCGCGGCGCGTGCTCAGCCTGCCCGCCCGCGGGGACTGGCGGGACTCGCCCGCTGGTGATACTTCTCTCAGTTGTAAGTACCCATCTTACCTATCACAAAACGTTTGCACCTAACATTACTATATCTTGAGAGTTTGTTTGTGATTTGGATCATTTTGATGTTGAATAATTTGCATGTCGATTGTTGCGATGGCATGCCTGGTATGACTCGTTCTTAATATTCTCTTGTAACTCGCAAAAGGGTCTCACCACAAATTATCGAGACGATCAGAAACGGAAAAGCTTTTTCTATGTTAAAAACATGATCTAAAACATAAAATGTGACTTAAGCAAACTGTTTTCTTATCTTTCTGATCTTTATTAATGATTAAGTACATTCTGCCTTCCTTTCTGGCGTGTCCAAGAGTCCTGTAAAGTCCAAAGGAAATAAAACACATAGAATTTGAATGTGCTTTTAAGTACAAATATTATATGTTTCTATTCTTTCTCTGGCCGGCCTACTTCGATTCCCCATCGTTGAAATCCTATTCAAGTTCAAAAGTCGAGTGCCTAACCGATCATACTTCCCAGTGTACATAAAGCAAGGGCGCGAGGTGGAGAGCCGAGGCGCGGCGGACATGCTCGAGAGCTGCCCGTCTCCCCTCGCCTCCTACTGGAGGGCGCCGGGCCTGCACACTCCTGACAGGATTCACAGGTGATTACTGAAACTAGGTCTAATATTTCACGATAAGAGATGTCATTTTAGGCTGGCCAGTGTAGTATCTATCTGTTCTTTGTCTGCTTTGCAACACTAATCCTGAGTATGGTGATAAACTGTGCTTGTAACCTACCTAAAACTGCGGGTGAAGAATGACTGAATATTATAGACAACAGACTCTTGAGGATACTGCTCCGCTCCCTATTTCGACAAAATACCATCACAAACATATATTGTCTATTGTGTATTGTCGACATGAAGCTCCCAATCATCGCCTCATTAATCTCAAAATATTTGCATTTTCAGAAGACTATCAAACCCCGACGGTGTAGCGGACATCGTCCGCTGCGTAGAATACAAAGATTCCATGATCAGTCCGCACCGCTCCGAGCGCCACGTCACGCACGCGGTCTGCGACCTCATCCCCCGCGCCCCGCCCCGCACGGAGTACATGTCCAGGGTCTGTCTAGAGCTAGACGTCCTAAACTCCCCCCCGCCCGAAACAGACACCCCTCTCCTAGTGTGCTCGGTAGACTTCGAACCCTACGACAAACGCTTCGACACATCCAAAGAAAACTGTACGATATGCGTCCAATCGAACCCTGACGTGTCCAGAATACCCACCCCGCCTGTCAAATCCTGTCTTAAAAAAAGTAAATCCGACTGTTCGTCCACCTCGCTCCCGTCCAATGAAGTCAAAGAAGACACAAAATCTGATTTAGAACGAGTGAATAAGGAGTGGAACAAAGCGTACGATTCGCAGGACACGGATCGAATGCTCAACAAAATATCCCACGATCTGGATTTTCTATTAAGTAGGAATTTAAACTCTAGTAATATACACGAAAAAATAGAGGAGGCGCCCCCTTAGGTACAATGTGAAATTATTAGGATATTAAAACAGGGTGCATAGTGTACATATTAAATCTCTAACGAATTAGTACTCAGTAGTTTTAAGTTTGTAAATAATCTAGCCATAAGAAAAGTTTCTGCTAATTTTACCACACTTTTTAAAAGTTTATTGTCGTAAAGAATAAACCAACTGTGTAAATTTAAAGTGTATTACGAGAGTTAACGATAAATATTAATTAAACTGATTGTGATGTGAAATACAAATTGTAAGTGCAGTCTGCTGCTCTAATTATTATGTTTTTACGAATACAAGGTCATGTACATCATTTTGTAAGATATTTTATGCTGTAACATTCTATTCATTTCTTCGTTCTTACCAGTAAACCAGTACCTAAATATGTGTTTGTGAGGTAAGCTTCGAGGACTGTGCTTGTGGTATATACTGTGTAAGGAAAATAAAACTGTGATATTTGCGAGTACCGAGTACCTCATTTATTTTATTTTATACCCTCCACGCTATTAAATTAAAATAAATGTTTGCTTCACCCGAGTGCTGCCTGCTACGCTTCTACTCTGGCTGCGCTTCACCTGATACAAGCCACTAGTGTGACGCCACGAATATAGATACATAGTTATAATGGATTAGAATTATGAAGCATGCAAAGTAGAAGGAAAACCCGTCCGACCCAGCTTACGAATAGATTGAAGCGAAGAGAAAATCAATTAACACTTAATTTCTTAAATTATTTTGAAAATCTTAAATATTGGTTTAAAATTTGACTTATCTTAGTGCTTATTTTGTAAGCCTAAAGAAATAAAGTTATTGATTTACTGATTAATAAAAAATAAAAAGCACATTAGGAACTTAGCCAGCCGTTATTACGTACGTCCGCAATTAACGATCGGGAACGACTTCGGTGCGGTCTTCCAGAAATTACGATATAGGTACACTCATAAAAACTAATTCAACACTTTCGTAGTTATTACACTGAATTAAAATGATAGAGTTGAATTTCCTCTAATTTATATCTGAAATAGAGGGGAGGCCTACTAATATAGGCTGATGATGATGATGATATCGGAAATAGTCAACTGCAAGTATTTATAAAGATGAACAATACCGCAACGGAATCATTTCATAAAAAAATTGTGAATAAACCTAGATTCACGATTTTTTTATGAATGGAATCTTTGAGGCGGGCTCGAGGTCTAAACAAAAAATGACGTGAATGGTATGTTTCGTGGGTCAAGAGGGTCTATTGAGGTACGAAAACACAGGGAGCCCTAGATTCAAGAGCGCTGCGCCTAAGGAACTGTAGATACGCCATTTAGCAGCTGCACTTAAACAGAGTTCGGCAGAACTGGGTCACTTCGTATTTAGTACGGGCTCGATGCATTAGAAATAAATAGGTACACCTTGATAGAATAGACACCTTATAATAACAATTATTTTGAACAAACAGAACAACACTTCTTTATAAATTATTTCATAAATTTTCCTTAAAATTGTCAAAATCTTGAAATCCTCATACCATACTTCAAAAAATCAATTGTCAGGTACGATTGTAGGCGGTAAACATATTTTTACATTTAGTTCAGTTTAATATAACCACACAAGGATATTTTTATATATTATCCTATGTTGCGGCTTCTTAGCAAGACCCGGGGGATATTTTTATTTTAGAATCCGTATTGATGTTAAGACGCTGTGTGTCGACAATTGGTCCTTTTTAAGCAGAAGCAGATAATACTTCTGAGCAAGCTACATTTCAAATTTGTATATCTATATTACTTCACGTTCATACCTAGATCAATAGCTAATCCGAAAACATAACAGCAGAAACTTTTCTTAATAAATATATGTTTTCAAAATGATACGTTTCAGAATTTAAAATCAAAATATATTGATAGCTACGATAAACATCAACTAGGAAGTTATTGGAAAAGATAGGTAACATTTTTATCTAGTCTCTCGTTATGTGAGTTTTTTGATGAAGATTCTTATTAAATTTAAATATTAATTTATTCGATTAACAGCAGGCGCTGAGCCCGCCGCCCATGCCTCAGTACCGCCGTGACCTCTGTCAAGGCTGGACGTGTGCTTGATGTCGTCTCAGATATCAATGACAATCCATACGTAATATTTATCGTGAATATTCGGTTAGAGCCTGTCCAGATGGGGCGTTTTACGTGCGCTCCTTTGCGCGGTGCGTTAGGGAGGGACTCGGGGACAGTTATTATAAACATGGAACCAAATAAAATAGTTTTGGAAACGTCGGAAGCAAAAAGCACTACAAAGATTTAACATAATATATCCAATTCTACTAATTCTTCCGTTATTAGTTAATTGTAACGTTTCATGGTTCTATTGGATTATCTTTGATTGATTCAATTTTCCCATACTGCAATTCTTTTTTCAATTTCGTCTATGAAAAGTACAGTAATATATGTACGGTATAAGAAATACGTCCACTCGCGTCGCGCGTACCACTGGCTGGACGAGGAATCGCGCACCAGCATCTGGACGGGATGTAGGTATAGTGCTCTAGTATCTGGAGAACGGGAATGTTTAAACGCGAGAGCACTCGCGAGTAAAACGCTCCATCTGGACAGGCTCTTAGCTAGCGTTCCCTGACAGATTGACTATGTTTCATTTCGATTGACAACTAGGATTTAGGCAAATCAAATTTTTGAATATAGAATAACAGTACGCTACACAAATTATCAAAACTAAATTTCATTTAGCATCCAGAGATATGATATCGTTTTGCATAGAGTGGAATTGGAACGTAATAGAGATGGCACAAAAAAATATTATGATGGAAATCTATAAATTAGGATTTGGTCCCGTCGATTCCAGCTTCTAAATTTCCCGAAATTGCTGGATGATTTTAAAACCTGATAATTGTAAATAATTTCTCGGAAAATTTCGGGTCTTTCGGGAAAACCATTTTAGCATTTAGAACAGTACCGAAATAACAAAACTTTATCTATTCCATCATCTTGTAACATTTCGGATATATTCATACCTTCGCGGTATAAGGTATGTTAGTTGGAGCTTTATCTCTTACTAGCGACCCGCCGCGGCTTCGCACGGTTTTATTATACGTATAAACTTTCCTTTTGAATCACTCTATCTCTTAAAAAAACCGCATCAAAATCCGTTGCGTAGTTTCAAATATTTAAGCAGTCAAAGGGAAATAGGGACAGAAAAGGCGACTTTGTTTTATACTATGTAGTGATGATTTGTAAAAATTAATAGGTATGAAATTCTTAGGGTTATATCAGTCTTTTGTGTTTGTGTTAATGCCTTATGGTTTTTATTGTTTTATTGAGCGATGCCAGTTTTTTTGTAAATTAAATGAATAGTATAATATTTCACACCGGCAGATATACCTACCAAAACTGTCAGTGTTCAAACTACGGAACCAATTAATGGAACTTAACATTCATATTTCGCATTCGCATTTTTATTTAGCAGCAGACAGTTAGATTAGGTCGTATTTGTAAATAACGTATAAACGAATTTGAATTTTGAGTATCTTTTTCTCATTATTAAAAATAGAGAATTATAAATTATACCTCATATTCTTTATATTTCGCAATATGTTTTATTTTACCTGAATTTACCTAAAGTGCAAATAAGATTTCCTTTAGACTGTTTGCAATCTGCAGTTAGCTCAATGGTTTCAATTGTATATACTAGTTGTAATTTTTTCTATTCCTTGATTGTAATTTTCGTTGTTAATAAAGTTATTTATTTCCTTATTTTATATCTTTATCTATATCTGCAGGCAGACTCATTCTGTAAAATCTCGAATTTGAACTCAAATCCACTCTAGTGACCGAGCTACGTCATTCTTTAGCATAGGCTCTATGCTAAAGAATGCATAGGGGAACGTAGACTAATGAAAGCTGTCGGGCAATGAGTGATAAGGTAAAATTGAATTGATGGTAGCCTAGCTAATATTTTGAAGAAGATAAATTATGTGCAATTTTTTATATACTGAAACAAGTAGAGATATGTGGTACCGATGATAAAAAAGTATTCTGGCAGTGATAGTCCAGATTTGAGAGATATTTTGTACATTTTGTTTGGATCCATAAAGTCTGGATCTTTTGTTTACCATCAATATTTTTATATTTATTTTCTCCATTTTGTTTGCAAAATTAATTGATTAATTTTGGTTGTAAAAATGTTATGATTTGAAAAAAATTTGAAAAACTCCAACAGTAACACAAATGTTACTGTTAGTATTGCAATTTTTTTGATCTAAAATTAATTATATTTGCTCTAGCATTAAATGGGCAATCATTAATTGCAATTGACAGGCAAAAGGAGCGACTGACTGGTTAAACTGTAAATTGTACCTTAATACATATCTATAGTTAAGTACTATTTAATAATAAAGAAAAGGTTTTTTTTATTCTTCATATTTCGACTTTTGTATGCCAGTCCCGTATTTTAACTATAGGGTATACTATACAAATATATGAAATTGATAATAATAATAGGAAGAATTTTGACAAGTTTGTCAAATTTTTATTAAAACATTCCTGGAGTAGGCTCCTGTTGCCCTGTTCTCCCCTAATTGTCAAAATCTCAGCATTTTAAACTGACAGCGGATTTCTAAGGGTCATACCACACGGGAAGTTCTCCCGCTGCGGGAATACGCTTCTGGACCGCACTAATCACATTTTAATATGAAATATGAAAGATATGATTTTCCTTCGCGGTTCACAGCTAGGCGGGAGCAATACGACCGCCACATGTAGCTTCAAATCACCGCTGATAACCGGTTCTTACTACATGGACGCTTTCGCGCTATACGTCATTCTGCGCGGGTTTATCATCCCCGCGTATCCCTTGTAGTTTGATGGTCTACGGCATTTTTGCCGAGCGGATACCCGCGACGGGAGAACCGCCCGTGTAGTATGACCCTAAGTGACGTTCGAAATGAAATTATAAAATGCATAGGCTGATCTATGACTATAACACTGCTGGTAGATGCTGAATGTGGCTAGCTGAAGACAGGGCGCTATGGCACTCATTAGGAAGCATATGTCTAGCTGTGGACTAATACATCATCATCAGCCTATATTAGTCCACTGCTGGACATAGGCCTCCCCTAATGAGCGCCATAGCGCCCTGTCTTCAGCTTGACGCATCCAGCATCTGCCAGCAGTCTTTCGCAGATCGTCATCCCATTTTGCCGGAGGACGTACTACACTACGTTTGCTACGACGCGGTCTCCACTCAAGAACACGTTTACCCCAACGGTTGTCGTTTCTTCGCGATTATATTATATTTTATGAAATATAGTATAGGTACCTATGCATAAGCATACATATTATTAATTTACTTATGCATTACCTAGGAACTTGGGGAGGTCGTTACATCAGGTACAAAACAGGGTAAAGTTACCCATAGTAAAGCATTATTACCTACCTACGCAGGTACCAGCAACGCGATATTATAAAAACGAATATACTTATTAACAGTAGGCATGCGCCATCTATGAGGTAGCCCTTGTCAACTCTCCTGGTTTTTCTGCCGCATTTTTAGCTACTTAGCGCGCCTTAAGCCACTCTGTAACGGCTCTCACTGGCTTTGACAAATGTACAGTCGATTTTATTATTTGGCATCACTTTGTCTAAACTGCCTGCGGACAGTGTGGAACCCATCTACCTATCTTCCTTTGACAGCGTGCCAGTGAACAGGGAATCAATGGTTGTTGGGATATGGGCTTTCAATAAAAATTTGTCCTATTTATCAATACTTGAAGGGAACGAGTACGTTTTGTTTTTGGTTCGTCTTCAGGTACGCTATGAATAGATTTATTCATGCGCGATGCTTATCATCACTATCACTACATAGTATAAAACAAAGTCGCTTTTTCTGTCCCTATTTCCCTTTGTCTCTGACTGCTTAAATCTTTTAAACTACGCAACGGATTTTGATGGGGTTTTTTAATAGATAGAGTGATTCAAGAGGAAGGTTTATACGTATAATAAAACCGTGTGAAGCCGGGGCGGGTCGCTAGTTTCCTATAATTTAATTATACTTGGATTCTAATCAAGATGTTTGTGTCCACCTCTCAAAGTTCTTTTGAAACCGTAACTTTTCACAGACATATCCACGTCTTATATGATAAACTGATTAAAAAGTACGACAAAAGTAAAACATGTAGGCCAATGATAAGTGGCTCGATAATGATTTTTAAACTTGATGATGATGATGATGATTCGATCATTAACATGGATGTGTACGTAGGTATCCACTTGAATAGACGGTTGGTTGTTTTTAATTTACTCATAGTCCCATAAAAATTTATGAGTTATGTACTAGCTTTAAATACGTAATTATTTTATAAAGCAGTTGAGTGCCTGAAAAAAAATGTGATATAATTTTCATTCAAGTAAAAAGATTTTATGAAAGTTAGAAAATTTATGTATATGTATAGGATGGGATGTCTTTGCCCCAAAGTGTTCGCAACATTTAAACTAACAATGAAATATTTAATATTTACAAATTAAAGACAATTAGCGATTTGATGAGCTTTTGAGAAACAATGCATTACGATACGATTCATCTAATAACACAGCTTGAGATCACGTAGCTCAATGATGTTGCTATTCTCGCAATTATTTATAACATCGTTTGTTAATTCTTCAAAGTGACACACAAATCACGAGAGGCTCTTGTATTTTTCAATTCCCCAATTTTAGTTTAAACTACAATACAAAAATTCATAAAGACTGCAAAGTGGAAACTATTCAAAGAACCCAAAAAAAAAATTCCCCATTCTAAAAATCGTGTCTTCAAAATGTTTTGCTGAATCACTATAGACAAAGAATTGTTTCTAAGCACCCAAAAAATATCTTTCAATTTATTACACCCTTTGCATACTGCTCTCTCTTGCGTTCTTAAACGCGAGGAACATGATTTATTAGCCTAATTTAAAAATGTTCGCAGATAAATCTTGGATGTTGGACCAATATTTTAAGTAATTATGCGTAAATGCGCTCCCTCACCGCCAACTTTCACCTATAATGTAACAATCCATCAAGTTTCGGCATCAGCTGAGCATTCTGCTATAGTAAAATAGATCTTAATGAAAAGGTTTTCTATTTTTTCTTTGATTTTAGTAAATTCAGTAATTTTTACAATGTCCGACTATAATTTTAGTGATGCTTTAATTAGTTATACTCAGTTCTTCTCCATCACTGGAAATAATGCTTCAATCTCGAACCCATTAAGTTGTAGCACATATTTTTAAGTACACTCAGCATAACAAAAATTGCACCTCCGTCCAAGCCTACTTCAAAATACTTTCAATCATATTTGGTTATTACCAGGACTTGATTATGGGTACCATCAGAGAGGATATGATGGTGCACTAGAACCACATCGCAGGAAACTCTGCGTTATGTACATAGTTAGTAGACCATCTTTAGGGAGCAAGTTTCATGCAATTTTTTAGAGAATTTTCGTTAGAGGAAAGCTGGTGATGAGACGAGAATAGACTATTATACTAGAACAATAAATATTTTAAAAGAGTAGAGGCAAACGTAAATAAAGTGCGCAGTTTTCTCCAGGCGCTGCAATCAGCTTTTACTGTTATGCGTTCTGGGAATTATCGTCTGCTGTGGTTTCTGGAACGATTGAGTTTTAAGACCATTTCCGGCATAGGTACTTATTGTTCATTCGATGGCTAAACGTGAGCAATCCAATGCTCTGCATAGATATCTAGCTTCTGCCAACAGCTTTGTATGAGCTATTCCATAAGAAGTACAATGTTACTAATTTAAGACAGATTATTTATTAGAAATAACCACGGATATTTGTCGCGTTTTTTGTACCTATTTTAGCTGAAGTTTCAAGAGGTTAACACTCTGTCGTAGTCACTGTAACTATTTTTGCCGACGTTTCAACAGGTTAACATTGTCGTGGTCACGCGATAAATAGGTTTTTTTTGTATTATTTGTTTTTTTTCTACTCCATATAGTATACCTACATCTATGTATAGCATATTTATGATATATAATTTTAAATATCTATCATACTTATATTATTTGCTTACATATATACACCATATTTTATAAGTACCTATTTATATAACCATAATCTTATATTTTTCTTTAATATTTGACTACATAACTATTTAATTATTAGTATTTATTTACATTTATCTAACACGCCACCGTCTTCATTTACTCTTCCACTCCATGTCCATCCAAAGGTTGCCTGGAAGAAGTCGCTCATAGCGATAAGGCCGCCCATTGTACAACCTATTATTTGTTTTTTCCTGTCCTGTGTTAAATGTTTCTGGTGTGCAATAAAGAATTTTGTATTGTATTGTATTGTATCGTATTGTACCCGTAGATATTTACAATAATGTGTTGTTAACGTGGAAGTATGAAAAATTTTGAGACGGATTATTTTCTAAATGTTTTTCATCCGTCCAGTATTTTTGAGGATATCAGGTAATAGATCTAGGAAATTAACATGCTCACATCTTTTGAAAATTTCTTTGGTTTAATTATAGTAAATTGAAATAACTTACTACTTTGTTGCAGGCAATAAATTATTGATTTTTTACGTAATCACCTCTAGTATTTTTATGAAATTTTGAAGAAAATCAAGTGATAAACACTCATTTGTTTTTTTTATCGTAGCTACCTCTGTGTGTCACTACTGTGTGTGACTACTAAACAGTGGTCTTCGTCGGAATAGTTTAGAAGCACGAAAATTTTATCCATTGTTTATTAACACAAGGAGACTACAAACCACGCTGTTCTACGCTCAAAGTAACCGCTAAACCCACCGCTTACAACGTTAAAAACTAAATGTATATATAATAACAGAGTAGAGAAAACCGCTACAAAATTTATTTGAACTTCTATTTTAGGCTGTGTTTTGTCAGGATAACGTTGAAAAACAATGAAACATTGGGCACCAACGTAAATATTTCAAAGCTTAATGGTTTCCACTCATACTCTACCCACGTTGAAAAGTTGAGTACACAGTACGACCGGCCACACTGCAAGCTTTCAGTTTAGCTAGTCGACTGGATGAAGCGGAGCGATGTCTTTTGTGATTTTTATAATCGTGCCCAGCTACCATCGAAGGGACCTACCCGTCGATCCTGCAGTTCGGCTGAGGCATCTCAGAATCACTATCATTATCTGTCCCCACGCTCAGTCGGAGATGAGAAGTTGCCATTGAACTTTCCTAAATAATAACGTGCTTGTTTCTTTCTCTTTTTCTTATTAAAACTCTCATTGCCAAGAACTAGACTAAACAAAGTAAATTTATGTTTCAAAGGGATTTGTATACGCTTCTACAATAAAACTCCAAGGGAGTTGCAAAAACTATTTAATATTTTATTTTATTTACAATTGGTTTTTAGTTTTGACAGTTGGTTTATATAAATTTAAATCAATTGTCAAAACTATTCTTAGTATATTAGTCTTATTTAATATATCTGCTTATTTAGATTTTAAAAATATCATATAGCAGGTATTTTAAAACTTTTTAGCTTTGGACGAGTTTTGCTCCAACTCGAAAGCTAAGAACCTAACCAGGTAAAGATTTCTTGTGCGCTTCTTTACCATAAAAAGATTGAAGTGAACAAAAATCAAAGCGAGCACTTTATTTCAGGTTTCATTATTAACATTCATTTTATGAAGTGTTCAAGAGTAAGGTCTAAAGGAAATAAAGCACTTTGAATTTGAATTGAATTTTTACAGATTGATAGATAGATTGATAATAACTTTATTGCACCATCAAAATTATAAACATCAGAGCCATGTACAGCACATCATCATGCCGAGTTCCAAGCTCTTCATTAGAGTTTTTACTGATCAGTTTTGTCCCACTTAATGAAAAGAATCGTTTGAACAGAAAAAAAATATGTTATTCTACATAGTTGTGTTTTTCTGACTCTGATTGAGAATAATAAAATAAATAAAATAAATAAATAAATAAATAAATAAATAATTCCGGACAGTCCACACAGCATCATCTAGCCCCAAGCTAAGCAGAGCTTGTGTTATGGGTACTAGATGACTGATATACTTAATACAATATATTACATAGATAGATATTTTTTATTATACATATTAAACACCCAGACCAACGGAACAAATTTCTGCAGATCGTGCACAAATTTGTTCCGAGGCGGGAATCGAACCCGCAACCTCTTGCGTCGCAGGCGGACCTTCGCCCACCGCGCCACATCGGTCGTCGCGGACCTTCGCCCACCATAATACAAAATAAATTTGTATTATGTCGATAATCTTGATAAACTTGAGGGCAGGTTCATTCTTGACCTCGTAAACTCACAGATACAAGTTTAATTACTCTATGTTATTACAAATTGCATCAAGTTAAAGAAAGTTAACTCTTGCGTTGGTAGACAAACTCACTCTAAAATAAGGGAGCACTCACATTAAGCGTCGGTGCAAAGCTCCCTATTAAAATCTTATTTACCTGAAAACTAATTAGATAGCGTGGGTTTTTTTAAGGAAAGTGATGTATGTCATGTGTAAATAATGTATATGCCACTTTAATTTGGCCGTAAAAAAGTTGTAAAAAAGATATCTCTATTTTATAGTCGTCTTTTTTATAACACTAGCAACGAGATACTCAACACGGGGCCGTGTGTGAACCCGCTGAAACGTTGGTGAAAATTTGTACCCGTGAATAGTCACAAACCTTTAGGAAAATATCTTGATTATTGGCAAGATAAACTCATAGCAACACGCAATAAACGGTTAAATTTAGAAGCTTTGACGTATAACTAAATGTGTTATCTGCTTGAAAAGTCTCTCCCATAATTACCTAATTAGGTACTCATAATACTTCCGCATCCGTTTTATTAACTGCAACCGTTTATCATCCGAGTTATCAAATTTAGCTCCTGCTGTATCTTAAGTAAACTTTTGTGTAAATGTTTTTAAAAGAGCGATTTGTTTTAAAAATGACATCAAGTTTGCTGTCTTGGGCTTCGTGAGAAATGAGCCTGAAAATATCCCGATTTCCTTTTGCTTTTTTTATTAAATTAGCGAAATTATGTCAAGTTGTAAGGAGGTTGGTATACAAATAATTTGTTTTTCTTTATTTATTTCAAATTTGGTTTTATGTCAAATTGACTATTTCACTCCCATAGGCACTATTATTATTTAACACTTCATTGCACAAGCTATAAAAAAGAGTGTTTGTTTTGAAATTTTATGTATGATGTCGTTGTCAAATTTTGCCTGCCAACAACACATGGCCAACAATAAATAACAAGCATTTCGATAACACTAAGTATATCAGATATGATAGGAATATTGTGGAGAGGCTGAATAGATACCGGCAAGCCTTTTGTAAGTTCCATAACCATTATGCTGTAAAGGCATGGCAATCTTTTTTATATTTTAATAAAAACGAGTTATGTTTGCGCTTGCGATACACAAACAAGGCTAGGACGAGGACAGTAATATATATGTTATTATTCCTGAGCGGTTCCTTCTTTAAAGCTGATTTTAAAATCTCTCCGGCCAAACAAGTTTTCCGGCCAGTCAAGATATAAATTCTCCTTTCACAATGTTACTTGAAAGGCTCGAAAATCGTAAAATAAGTCACGTCGCAATCTTTAGGGGGAACCTGAAAACCGGTTAAGATGTAAATTTCTCGAGTGAAAATTTAGGAAAAAGCACTCCATCAATCTAACTGAATTGTCTACTAGGAGAACAAAGACTACACCTCAATTAAAATAGATACAGCGGCGATTTAACCTCATATTTAGTCTGGATGTGTACATTTGACCGATTTGTGCAGTGAGTACATAATTATATTTCGGGAGTATTTTTTTTTAAATTTTGTATTAAATAACTTTGTTGGCTGGAATTTGAGATAAGATCTTTTGAAGTAAAATTAAATATAAACTTAGAAACTGAAAGCAGTTATTCAAAGCTTTGACTGTAGCTTATTGATGTCTTATTCTTCGCTGGATACACAGGTTTTGGTATGAAAGCTATTCTGTAATATTTATTTAGTCTAATTTTCTTGTCCAAATATTTAAGTTTGCGAAACGGGTAATAACTTCACGTTGAGTCCTTCCGGGGCTGACCCTACCTCGCGCACAAGATAATGTTAGTTTATGTTTACTTTGTATAAAATGAGAAGCCTTTCTTTGTATAATATGATGTAATGGGAAGCCTCGGTATCGTTTTTCAGTCATAAAGTAACCTATTGCTGGCTTGGTATTGATTGCCTGTAGACCCGTATGTTAACAGCCCGCAATGTTATGAGAACAATGGCGATCCATTAGTCCTTAACAGGGTGTCGACGGAGAACAAATTGTAGTGTTTTTTTTTTGTTGTCAACTTTCACGATTACTTTAGACGTAAAATTTATTTTTATAAGTTACTTCATTAAAATTTGTACTATGTATTTTTCGATGAATGAACAGAATGTTTTTTGTGAAAATTTGGTGGTTTTACGCAAAAAACGGAATGTAAAGGAAGGTAAAAGTAGTTATGAGAGAAATCAGACGTTTGAACAATCAAACTCATCTAGTTATAATTCTTCCTAAACAAGCTGCAAAACAAACTTGACGGCAATAATATATGAATTCTTGTAACTCTGACAAAATTTCACAATTCCCAAACAAACGCCCTGATGCAGAAAAATATTAATGCTATTCAAACCAGCTTCTTGTAAGAATCTCCCGGCATACATTTTGTAAAAGAGGAACAGTCGATGAATAAGAAATGAATTATATTCGGGTTTTTCCAAAAATATAACGAACAAATCTTTGGCGTGACCCTTGTTGGTGTACATTGTTCGCAACGAATTATTAAGTAATACCTAGCGGTGGGTATGAGATGTAGTACCTAGGTCAGCTAATGGTGGCAATCTAAATAAAGTTTAAAATTGGAAGTGATTATTTTGTAAGCCTAGAGAAATAAAGTTATTGATTCAAAACCGCTACTATTTACGTACACAACCACGTGAGCCAATGCGATTTATCTTTCACGGAAACTTCATCGCCTGCCACCCTTAGTTGTGCCGTGCACCTACTTCTCTAATAGTTCCCTGTGGTGTTTCCACCTATATATGTATAATGGTTTGCTTATAATAAAAATAAATGATAGAAGACGGAAAAGACGTACCAATTTGATCAAAGACTCAAAGTTGATTCAATCACAAAATGAGAAACCACCCTACTTTAAAGTCAGTGATGTAACTGCAGTCAAGCGCGACTGGACAATATTTCTTATAGACGTCGTCTTCAGATTCAATTCAATTAGTCTTGTGTTTCCAAAGACGCTTGAATTAATTTCTACGACAAATTCAATGTAGCGCTGTAAAAACGAAAAATGTTCGTCTCCGCTTCTTGTCCTTTAGGTTTCATAGACGATTTCTAATTCAAATTACGTTCACGTTATAGGTATATTATAAGTATTATAGTATTCGCAAACCCAACTCAACTAAATTGAAATTTAATTATTAGCTTTCTGTATGTTATAACTATATTATAACTTAAATAACGTCATATGAATAACTTTACTTTTACTTTGGGAGCTTTTGACTCTATCATTGTTTATGCTGTTTGATCTCATCATTTCCTCACAGTAACAATTACTTTATTTATAAGTGATCTTACTGTGAGCTTCGGTATAAATAACAAAGTTACTATCTGCCCTGGTTAAGACCTGGTTTCGAGCACGCTATAATTTGGTTTGGGGCGGCAGGATCCGACCTATAACTAACTATAGTAACTCAACAGGCCGAATTAAGACAATAGAGACGATGCTATTCCAACCAAAATAATCTGATTGCATCTTGTTGAACCAGTTTAATGTAGTAACAAAAGGTATATAACGTGCAGATGTGGTCAAAACATTTCAGTATAAAAACAGATTTGTTTTGACAAGTTTCCGTCCAATTCTGAATGACAAATACACATGGTATCTAACAAAATATCGAATCAGCATCCAGTACTATGCTGTATGGCTATAGCATTAAAAATATGTTAACCTTTGAAAGTCCAGAATAAGAACTTCCATCAAGTTGTTGAAAATAAAATCTAAAATTTGTCAGATAATAAAAAGATAGGAAGTTCATGGTGAGATTTTAATATCTCTAATATACATTCTACCGAAAATACGGTTCAATTTGCGCACCCACCAGTAATTTTTACAAACATTGTGTATAATACAACATAGGTATAATTCAAATACTCTTATCGAATATGGGCAGTTAGTTAAGTTATATGAATCCTTAACCTATGTCCGCAAGCGAGGTCCCTGGGGTGCTCTGTCATAACTTATTATTATCTTAGTTACTAAGTGATATGCGGTCAGAGGGCCCAACTTGGGCAACTTTTGTTAACGATTGATTAACTATGGTTCCAAGTTTGTTGGTAGATTGGAAGCCCTTCGTATTACGGGTTTGTGTGGTTCGTAGTTAGTGTGTGGTTGGTAAATAGGTTCTTACTTTATATGTTGTATATTTATAATGGGCCGTAGTTTTAAGTATCATCCCGTAGTTTTAAGTATCATCCTGTACTTGACTAATCTTTCCTGAAATAACTGAAATGATTTAGACCGTAGCTTCCATGTTGTTGAGCCCCACATTACCACACCAAACGTAAATGTCCTGGACACGACGATTGTACATAGTTTTAGGAAATAGTTTGTAAGAAAAAACTGTTTTAACTATGTGAATATTGTTCAGGACAACGTCTAGATAAGTCTAGTAGTTTTAAGATTGCTAGTATATTTCTTTAGATATAGTTATAGTGTTTAAAATCGTACATAATTTGCACTTAAACATAGGTAGAATAAGTACCTACTTGTCTCCGTCCGACAACAACGGGCCATAGATTAAGTGATAGTTGTTGGACACCGATCTAAGTACCTACTATTGTTCTCGAACGAATCGAAAGGAAAGACAGAGACAAGTAGGTACGACAGAGATAGATATAGCTTCTAGAAAATAGTGGAAATGTAAGACACGGACGGCGTTATTAAATGAAAGGGATAGAGTTATTTCTAGATATTTGTCGAGTATTCTGGAATGTTTTACGGAGATATAAAAGGCCGTCCTTGTGCGTGGAAATTCATTCAGTTTTTAGACACAGCAAAGTAATGATTCAGATTTAAGTTGTGAACAGTGGTTCCAGTGATAGTTAGAAATAAATAAGTGAAGAAGAAAAGAAATCTTTGGAAATCCTGAAAATCCTGAAGAATCCTGAAAACACCCATACAGTCCACAACAGTTCCTGGTCCTACGAGCCGGATTGAAGAAAGAAGGATCAAGCGCTCGTTCACGTTTCTTGGAACATTTGAAACGGGTCGGAGTGAACAGTTCCTGATCCTTCCAAGACGGATTGAAGGAAGAAGAATCAAGCGCTCGTGCACGTTTCTTGGAACATTTGAGACGGGTCGGAGTGAAGAGATCCTGTGCTCAACGGATTGAAGAACGAAGAATCAAGCGCTCGTGCACGTTTCTTGGAAAATTTGAGACGGGTCGGAGTGAAGAGATCCTGTGCTCAACAGATTGAAGAACGAAGAATCAAGCGCTCGCGCAGTATGGTTGTAACCAGAAGCCAGGCTGATGCGTCCGAACGACGCGAAGCTGAGGATGGGGCTGGTCAGCATGCCGCTGAACTGGAAGCAATCGCGCTCGAACGAAGACGAAGACTGTTACTCGAACCACCTGTGTCACCCACTACGCATCAAGTAGCCAGACGTTGCGAGCACGACCCAGCCGTAGGGTCCGCGACTCACGCCGACACGAGAATGGAACGCCATAGGAGTGAACGATCTCCTGCCCGAACTGCGCGCTTTCTACGATCGAACGGGAGCATAGCGGCCAGGGCGCGGATGGCGGAACTGGAGGCGGAGGAGTAGCTGGCCGAACTTAAGCGTAAAGAACTGCAAATAGAAGCGGACCTCGTCAAGAAGAGACTGGCTGTTGACCTAGCAGCACTGGAAGATGAGGAAAGAAGTGTACATGAAGAAGACCTTCCAGAACACAACGAGAGAGTCGAGGAGTGGCTGCAGACAACTGGAGGGGAGAAAAGCGACACCATTCCGAGAACCGAGAAGAACATCCGATTCAACGTCAGGGACGTATCGACTACGCCAGTCAAGACCAAGAGTTCTGCGAACATCGATGCATTAGCTGACGCAATAGAGGAGCTAGCAAGACCAAGCATGAGGTGCCCAGACCTGCACGCTTTTTCCGGTTCACCGAACGAGTGGTTACCCTTCAAAGCTGCTTTCAAGGACTCGACGAAAACCTACAGGCTGACACCGGCTGAGAACATCCAGCGACTGAGAAGCAGCCTCAAAGGGGAAGCAAGAGAACTGGTTGCTTCACTTTTGTACACCGCAAGCGATCCAGAAATAATCATGAAGACCCTGGAACAGTGCTTCGGAAGACCGGAAATCATCATCGACAGAGCCATTGATGAACTCCGAAGACTGCCGAAACCAGGATCTTCTGCAATAGAACTCAACTCATTCGCCGTCAAACTTCAGAACGTGGTCTGCGTGTTGAGTAACATCGGGAACCGAGGCTACCTGTACAATCCGACGCTGGCCAGAGACACTTTGGACAAGCTGAGCCCACACATTCGCTCACGTTGGTGTGACTACGCAAGTGAGCAAGGATCGATCGAGCCAGAGATCGTTTTGCTATCACACTTCCTTATGCGCGAAGCGGACCGAGCCCTGAGGTACAGCTATGCACCACCGACCAGCAAGAAAGAGTACACGCCGAAACCGAACACAGCATTCAAGAAGAAGACGAACGCCGTGTACAACACCACTGAAGAAACTGAAGTTGAAGAAAAATGTTCATGCTGCGAGAAGGGGCACAAACTGACAGACTGCCCCCAATATAAAGCAATGACAACTGACGAGCGATGGGAACACATGAAGAAGAACAAGTTGTGCTTCAAATGTGTAGTGAAGAAACATCGACGCATCAACTGCAAGGCAAAATCGTGTGGCGTTAACCAGTGTTCGCGTTTGCATCATCGGAGTTTACATCAAGAGGGAAAAGAAAATTCAAATTCGAGCTCAACCGAAGCGGTTATGACAGTGACCAACGCTGCCCCGAGCAACAAGGGAGTATTGCTGAAGATGTGTCCAGTCACCGTCGTCGGTCCACGGGGGGAGATCGAAACACTCGCACTCTTGGATGAAGGAGCTACAGTCACTCTCATTGATGAAAAGTTGGCGCGAACTATTGGAGCAAAGGGACCTTCACTGCCACTACGAATGCGCGGAATCAGCACAACACAATGCGAAGATGAAAGCCAACTTGTCAACGTGCAACTCAAGAGCAAGAACAATAAGCTACATCCACTTCGGGCACGCACCATCAAGAACATGAAGCTGCTGCAACAATCGATTCCTGCAACAATGTTGGATCACGACCACCTGCGAGACCTGCAACGAGATGAAGTTTGCTACGAGTCATCACATCCTGGGATCCTGATTGGAGCTGACCATTGGGAGTACATAGTGTCTCAAGAGCTACGAGTTGGAAGACCGAATCAACCGGCGGCATCGAGAACACAGCTGGGCTGGGTCATTCACGGGACCGTACCACGCAGCATCATCACGAACCGAGACAGCGTGCTACACATTTACACACCTGAAGCCATTGAGAAGCAGAACCGAGAGCTGCATGAGCTGATAGAGAAGCATTTCAGCATTGAAGCAATTGGCATCAACCAAAAGCCACGTACGAGTGAAAGAGACCTCCGGGCTACAAAGATCGTCGAGGAGACAATCAAGAAGATTGACAAGGGATATGAAGTCGGTCTACCATGGAAGAAAGAAGATACGAAGCTGCCTCAGAGCTACAACATGGCATTTCGTCGTCTTCAAAGCATCGAAAGGAAGATGGATGCTGACCCAGTCTTCGCCGAAGAATATACGAAGCAAGTCGAAAACCTGCTGCAGAAGCGATATGCGGAACCCTGTGATGGATCGGAGGAGTCTAGCACCGTCTGCTGGTACTTACCTCACTTCGCAGTACGCAACCCCAACAAGCCCGGGAAAATAAGGCTTGTCTTCGATGCAGCAGCAAAGAGCAATGGAGTCTGCCTGAACGACCACTTGCTGGAGGGACCCGATCTGCTGATGTCCCTACCTGGAATCCTGTACAGATTCAGAGAGAAGCAAGTCGCGATCACGGCCGACATACAAGAGATGTTTCTACAGATCAAGATTCGTCAAGAGGACCAGCCAGCGCAACAGTTCTTGTGGAGAGGCAAAGAGAGAGAGAAGACACCTCAACGATTCAAGATGACAAGCATGATATTTGGCGCTGCGAGTTCTCCATTCATGGCGCATTTTGTTCGAGACCACAACGCGAGGATATACGCTCACACGCACCCTCTTGCCTGCGAAGCCATCACCAGAAGCCACTACATGGATGATTTGGTAGCGAGCTACGATGACGTCGTGGAAGCCCATCAAGCTGTCACAGAACTACGCACAGTGCATGCGGTTGCCGGATTCACACTACGAGGATGGAACAGCAACGAGGACTGCGTGCTGAAAGATGTACCGGCTGAACAACGAGCTACAACGCCGACGCAATTCGACGGAAGGGGATCGGAGAACAAGATCCTTGGACTCTACTGGAACGCTGAACGAGATGAACTTGGATTCAACACCTCCATGAACAGAGTTCCCGCCGAAGTACGTGCACAAGTCCGCGCGCCCACGAAGAGAGAGGCGCTCAGCGCGGTAATGTCAATCTACGATCCGCTCGCACTGCTGAGTCACTACACAATACGAGCGAAAATCGTGCTGCAGAATTTATGGCGAATCAAGATGTCCTGGGATGAACCGATTCCAGAAGAAGAGAACAAGCTGTTCGCCGCATGGTTGGAACAACTGAACGACCTGAATTGTCTACGGCTGGAGCGACAATACGCGATTCAAGACCACACCGACCTGGAGCTACACATACTGTGCGACGCCAGTGAACAGGCCTACGCGACCGTGGCATACTGGAGAAGCAGGAGACCTGATGGAAGCTTCAGCGTTCGCCTCGTCGCTGCCAAGTCCAAGGTTGCTCCAAAGCGAACACAAACCATCCCACGCCTGGAACTTCAAGCAGCTGTTATCGGAGCAAAATTGGCCGACAACATCAGGAAGGAACATCGTGTCGAAGTCAAGAGAACATTTTACTGGAGCGATTCGATGACAGTCATACATTGGATTCGACACGATGAAAGAAGATATACGCCTTACGTCGCGCATCGTCTGGGGGAGCTATCGGAACTCACTCAGAAAGAAGACTGGAAGTGGATACCGACGAGCGAGAATACGGCAGACGACGCGACGAGACTAACGAACACTCGCATCACGGCAGAAGATCGATGGTTCCGAGGACCAGACTTCCTTTACCGCCCAGAACATCAGTGGCCGAAGGAGACGTCGGACAGCAACCACGACGAAGAAGTTCTGCACACGCGAGTGGAAGAAGATACGACGGATGGATGGCTGCCAGATCCATCACGCTTCTCCAAGTACGAGACATTAGTAAGAGCCGCTGCACGAGTACTCTTCTTCATCGAGAGGTGTCGACGACGCGCCACGAACATGGAAACCCGGCACATCGAAGACGCGGAGCGTGCGCTTATTCGCCGCGCACAAAGAGAGAGTTTCTCGGACGAGCTGCAACGAATGAAAACGTCTCGGCCAATCACTAAATCGAGTCGTCTATTCCGATTGGACCCGGTTTTAGAAGACGGAATTCTTCGAGTACGAGGACGCATTGGAGCCGCGGACGCACCGATTGAGATGAAGCGGCCTATAATACTCGACGGCCGTCACCACATCACACGACTCATCGTTCTGCGAGAGCACTGCGCAGCAGGTCACGCCAACAGGGAGCGCGTGGCTAACGATCTCAGACAGAAATATTGGGTGATTCATCTGCGACCGACAGTACGTGGCATCGAGAAGGAATGCAGACTCTGCCATGTACGGAAGATGAAACCTCAACCACCAGCCACGGGAGACTTGCCAAGAGCCCGCCTCGAGCCATTTCAGCGCCCTTTCAGCTACTGTGGAATGGACTACTTTGGGCCCATGATGGTGAAGATTGGAAGACGCCGCGAGAAGAGATGGGGTGCCCTCTATACGTGTCTCACAACGCGAGCCGTGCACATAGAGGTCGTGCCGACGCTCTCCATCAACTCTGCAATCATGGCACTCAGAAGAATGGCTGCGCGACGAGGCTGGCCCCGAGTCATGATGTCCGACAACGCAACGAACTTTCGAGGAGCAGACAAAGAATTACGGGCTGCTTACGCGGAATGGGCACCAGCACTTCGAGATGAAGGTCAACTGCATCGAATGGAATGGCGCTTTATAACTCCGGGCGCACCGAACCAGGGGGGAGCCTGGGAACGACTAGTGCGTTCAGTCAAAGTCGCACTAGCCGCCACCTTGAACGAGAAGGAACCACCGGAAGAAGTATTGAATACCCTCCTGACTGAAGCGGAATTCTCCATTAACGCGAGGCCACTTACGCATGTCAGTGTTAATCCCGAGGAACCTGAGGCGTTGACTCCTAACCATTTCTTGTTGGGATCATTCAACGGTCTACCTACAACTGGGCCGTGCAGCGAGACAGATCGGCGAACATGGAGAATAAGCCAGGCGCTTGCTGACCACTTTTGGCGGCGCTGGCTTCGAGAGTACCTCCCTACACTGGTACCTCGCGGCGAGCCTAAGAGCAACAGACGACCACTGCAAGAGGGAGACATCGTTGTCGTCGTGGACCACACTCTACCTCGAAACGTGTGGCCAATGGGAGTCGTCGAGCGCACCTACCAGGGACCAGACGGAGGCATTCGAGTAGCAGACGTCCGGACGAAGACTGGCGTCTTCAAGCGGCCGACCAGCAAACTCGTCGTGTTGGTGAAAGAAGAGGCTACGCGAGCTACGCCGGGGGGAGGATGTCCTGGACACGACGATTGTACATAGTTTTAGGAAATAGTTTGTAAGAAAAAACTGTTTTAACTATGTGAATATTGTTCAGGACAACGTCTAGATAAGTCTAGTAGTTTTAAGATTGCTAGGATATTTCTTTAGATATAGTTATAGTGTTTAAAATCGTACATAATTTGCACTTAAACATAGGTAGAATAAGTACCTACTTGTCTCCGTCCGACAACAACGGGCCATAGATTAAGTGATAGTTGTTGGACACCGATCTAAGTACCTACTATTGTTCTCGAACGAATCGAAAGGAAAGACAGAGACAAGTAGGTACGACAGAGATAGATATAGCTTCTAGAAAATAGTGGAAATGTAAGACACGGACGGCGTTATTAAATGAAAGGGATAGAGTTATTTCTAGATATTTGTCGAGTATTCTGGAATGTTTTACGGAGATATAAAAGGCCGTCCTTGTGCGTGGAAATTCATTCAGTTTTTAGACACAGCAAAGTAATGATTCAGATTTAAGTTGTGAACAGTGGTTCCAGTGATAGTTAGAAATAAATAAGTGAAGAAGAAAAGAAATCTTTGGAAATCCTGAAAATCCTGAAGAATCCTGAAAACACCCATACAGTCCACAACAGTAAACATCTTATTTTTTATATTTTTAGTTTAAAATTTGACTTGTTGCTGACTTGTGCTGACGAGATATTTAATAATATAAGAGATAAGCGGAATGTGACTGTAAAATTCCTTTCGGACTAAGAAGCGTGAATCACACAGTATACAATCTAGTTGCTTTGATTTGCCACTCTCTTCAAGCAACTTCCATAATGCGTAGAGTCTCTTAAGTCTATTATATAAATGAATGATGCTTGCAGGAAGCTGAACTAGAATTTCAAAAGCCGCATTGCCTTCTGAGACTAAGCCAAAGCTGCAGTAAAACGGAAATAAAACTCGACAAGTGCGAGTTACGTTATCGCGGCCGTATGCAGTGCTGTGTTGCGTGCTATATTATTTTGGAACTATTGATTGGCACAGAATCTATAGATAAATTTTTACTTGAATTTTTATTAATTAAAGCTTTTTCAAATGTTGAATTTTAAATTCTACATCTAAATTGATATTGGCAACTTACGTAAAAAAATTGCATTGAGCTCAACTCCGACTCTGAAACAAATTAATAAATAAGTACATCATTAAAATATGCTCTAGTCTTCTGCATCTTTCAATCGTTCATTGTGTTTTAGTAATCAATTGACTTTAAAAAGTTTAAATATACGAACCCTTGTAATTCTTCCTCGAGAAGCCCTGAAAGCGATAAAAATGGTAAAAATTGATTGCATTGGATTTTTGAAGATGTCGTTTGGCAGTCTGACATTTATACAATGAATTCATTTCAGTATTTTTATTTCATTCTTACCTATGTATATCAACAAAATAAGGTAATAACAAATAATGGTGATGTTGCGTGAAGTTTTGTACTTAGTTCAATTCAAGTTATAATACTCAAATAAATTCAAAAAAAATTCAAAGTCCACCTGGTTACACGTCTGTAAGTCCACCTTGTTACACGACTGTAAGTTAATAAATCCTAGAAAAGCAACTTGTTAAATTAAATATTAATACACACATTTAAATTAAAACCCAATAAAATAAATAAAACCCAAAATTAAAAATTGTCTTCGCCAGATTTTCTGGAGGTTTTCTGGCATTATGTATTTATAGTAATAGTTTTTTATGGTAATATAAAAAGAATAAGCAAGCTGAAGTGGCAGTCAGCCGGCCATATCTCGCGAAGAACCGACAACCGTTGTGGTAAACGTGTTCTTGAGTGGAGACCGCGAGTTGGGAAACATAGTGTAGGACGCCCTCCGGCCAGGTGGGTTGACGATCTGCGAAAGACTGCGGGCAGATGCTGGATGCGTCAAGCTGAAGACGCCCTGTCTTCAGCTTGACGCATCCAGCATGCTATGGTGCTCATTAGGGGAGGCCTATGTCCAGCTGTGGACTAATATGGGCTGATGATGATGAATGCATCCTGATATACATCCTACATACAGGTGTAGCTAGCTATATTTATATTTACATCAAAATACTCTGTTTCTACTATCTTCTCAGAACTAAAAGTACAAAAAGTATTCCATTATATTCAGATTCTATTTGTAGAAACACAAAACCAGTTAAATAATAGAGCTCAAAGCCTTGCTTCATCAATAATTCCGTTTAAACATTGGATTACAATTGAATCGTGAAATAGGGTCGTGTTTGTTCGCTAGATACGGCATCAATTAGAATTTCATTAAACAGGGTATTGTATTATAATTGAAACAGTCAATTGTTCCGATTATTGAATTATTTGTATAAACAGAAGAAAGCTAAGCTGATGGTAGATCGCTGTGGTGCTCTTTGTGGGATGCTTGTCCAGCAGTGGACTTGCTAAGGCAATGATGATAAAACAAAAGCGGTGTTAGTACAAACTGTAATAATGTTAAAAAACTAACCAAGCTTTATTTTTCAGCTCCTGACGCTATATATGTATGTAGTTATATGTAGGTATAGTGTGTGGTTTTACGCATTTCAAACGTGATCCTGACAATTGATAATTTGTACAATGAACTGTCTCCGTGAAAAATATGTTTATGATTTCACCTAAAACTGAAGAGTAATGAATATCTATCAAAAGGAATTACTCGGTTTTTGCGGTTTGTGCATAGAATAATATTTAAAAAAATACTTTGAAATCGTACAAAAATTTGTCCCGAGGCGGGAATCGAACGCGCAACCTCCCTCGCAGGCGGACCTTCACCCGCCGCGCCACTACTATACTAGGTATGACTAATCATTGCACTTTACCTATTTACACCTTACATTCGGTACCATCAGTAGCTAATACATATCATTGAGCCTCCTCGAAATCATAACTCATAATCATAACTCTGTGCTATTATCACAGAGATATAGAGGTTCAGACGCTAAACAAAAGATTATTCAAGTGGCATCCACAGTTCTAACTCCGATTCCAAAACTTTTATATTTTCCGGTATAAATTTAAAATTACTCAGAAGCGCTTCTTACCTTCAATAAATGCTGGATTTGACTGTCAGCAAAACAGAGTAACAAATAGTAAAAAAACTGGCCAAGTGCGAGTCAGACTCGCACACGAAGGGTTCCCTACCATCACTACATAGTATAAAACAAAGTCACTTTCTCTGTCCCTATGTCCCTATATCCCTATGTCCCTTTGACTACTTAAATCTTTAAAACTACGCTACGATTAGAGTGATTCAAGAGGAAGGTTTATAAGTATAATAAAACCGAAGCGAAGCCGCGAAGCCGGGGCGGGTCGCTAGTTATCTACAAAAAAATTATTACCTATAAGACGTAACTAAAATGTTTGCTTTACACGAATTTTCCTTTATCTGTGCTATTAGACGTTTCTTCGTACCAAATTTAAGTTCACGGGAAGTTTTGATTCCCTTGCGAGTGTCGAAAATTTGCAGCATAAATGGCTTAATATATTTTGATTGCGTTGGCTAGAAGTTTGATTTTATCACAGATCCAAGAGACCGTAGACCTGAGTATTTGATATGAACTACAACTTGACACTTCCATGCGTTCCTGAGAAAAAGGGTCTAGACAGACAGACAGTCGGACAACAAATTGATCCTATAAGAGTTCCGTTTTTTCGTTTTGCGGTACGGAACCCTTAAAATGAACCAGAAGACATTTGCATACGAATCGGGACCAAGTTTCATACTTTTTTTTGTTTACGGCAAATATCACGTAAGGAAAGGGCATCTGAGCGGAAGAATACATGGTGTATGTAATTCGATTAGGTTTTAAAGGGATTGCCAGTGGCTTTTTACCATTATATTTTACGTTTTTCTTTTAAGGCGCGCTAAGTAGCTAAAAATGCGGCAGAAAAACCAGGAGAGTTGACAAGGGCTACCTCATAGATGGCGCATGCCTACTGTTAATAAGTATATTCGTTTTTATAATATCGCGTTGCTGGTACCTGCGTAGGTAGGTAATAATGCTTTACTATGGGTAACTTTACCCTGTTTTGTACCTGATGTAACGACCTCCCCAAGTTCCTAGGTAATGCATAAGTAAATTAATAATATGTATGCTTATGCATAGGTACCTATACTATATTTCATAAAATATAATATAATCGCGAAGAAACGACAACCGTTGGGGTAAACGTGTTCTTGAGTGGAGACCGCGTCGTAGCAAACGTAGTGTAGTACGTCCTCCGGCAAAATGGGATGACGATCTGCGAAAGACTGCTGGCAGATGCTGGATGCGTCAAGCTGAAGACAGGGCGCTATGGCGCTCATTAGGGGAGGCCTATGTCCAGCAGTGGACTAATATAGGCTGATGATGATGTATTAGTCCACAGCTAGACATATGCTTCCTAATGAGTGCCATAGCGCCCTGTCTTCAGCTAGCCACATTCAGCATCTACCAGCAGTGTTATAGTCATAGATCAGCCTATGCATTTTATAATTTCATTTCGAACGTCACTTAGGGTCATACTACACGGGCGGTTCTCCCGTCGCGGGTATCCGCTCGGCAAAAATGCCGTAGACCATCAAACTACAAGGGATACGCGGGGATGATAAACCCGCGCAGAATGACGTATAGCGCGAAAGCGTCCATGTAGTAAGAACCGGTTATCAGCGGTGATTTGAAGCTACATGTGGCGGTCGTATTGCTCCCGCCTAGCTGTGAACCGCGAAGGAAAATCATATCTTTCATATTTCATATTAAAATGTGATTAGTGCGGTCCAGAAGCGTATTCCCGCAGCGGGAGAACTTCCCGTGTGGTATGACCCTTAGAAATCCGCTGTCAGTTTAAAATGCTGAGATTTTGACAATTAGGGGAGAACAGGGCAACAGGAGCCTACTCCAGGAATGTTTTAATAAAAATTTGACAAACTTGTCAAAATTCTTCCTATTATTATTATCAATTTCATATATTTGTATAGTATACCCTATAGTTAAAATACGGGACTGGCATACAAAAGTCGAAATATGAAGAATAAAAAAAACCTTTTCTTTATTATTAAATAGTACTTAACTATAGATATGTATTAAGGTACAATTTACAGTTTAACCAGTCAGTCGCTCCTTTTGCCTGTCAATTGCAATTAATGATTGCCCATTTAATGCTAGAGCAAATATAATTAATTTTAGATCAAAAAAATTGCAATACTAACAGTAACATTTGTGTTACTGTTGGAGTTTTTCAAATTTTTTTCAAATCATAACATTTTTACAACCAAAATTAATCAATTAATTTTGCAAACAAAATGGAGAAAATAAATATAAAAATATTGATGGTAAACAAAAGATCCAGACTTTATGGATCCAAACAAAATGTACAAAATATCTCTCAAATCTGGACTATCACTGCCAGAATACTTTTTTATCATCGGTACCACATATCTCTACTTGTTTCAGTATATAAAAAATTGCACATAATTTATCTTCTTCAAAATATTAGCTAGGCTACCATCAATTCAATTTTACCTTATCACTCATTGCCCGACAGCTTTCATTAGTCTACGTTCCCCTATGCATTCTTTAGCATAGAGCCTATGCTAAAGAATGACGTAGCTCGGTCACTAGAGTGGATTTGAGTTCAAATTCGAGATTTTACAGAATGAGTCTGCCTGCAGATATAGATAAAGATATAAAATAAGGAAATAAATAACTTTATTAACAACGAAAATTACAATCAAGGAATAGAAAAAATTACAACTAGTATATACAATTGAAACCATTGAGCTAACTGCAGATTGCAAACAGTCTAAAGGAAATCTTATTTGCACTTTAGGTAAATTCAGGTAAAATAAAACATATTGCGAAATATAAAGAATATGAGGTATAATTTATAATTCTCTATTTTTAATAATGAGAAAAAGATACTCAAAATTCAAATTCGTTTATACGTTATTTACAAATACGACCTAATCTAACTGTCTGCTGCTAAATAAAAATGCGAATGCGAAATATGAATGTTAAGTTCCATTAATTGGTTCCGTAGTTTGAACACTGACAGTTTTGGTAGGTATATCTGCCGGTGTGAAATATTATACTATTCATTTAATTTACAAAAAAACTGGCATCGCTCAATAAAACAATAAAAACCATAAGGCATTAACACAAACACAAAAGACTGATATAACCCTAAGAATTTCATACCTATTAATTTTTACAAATCATCACTACATAGTATAAAACAAAGTCGCCTTTTCTGTCCCTATTTCCCTTTGACTGCTTAAATATTTGAAACTACGCAACGGATTTTGATGCGGTTTTTTTAAGAGATAGAGTGATTCAAAAGGAAAGTTTATACGTATAATAAAACCGTGCGAAGCCGCGGCGGGTCGCTAGTAAGAGATAAAGCTCCAACTAACATACCTTATACCGCGAAGGTATGAATATATCCGAAATGTTACAAGATGATGGAATAGATAAAGTTTTGTTATTTCGGTACTGTTCTAAATGCTAAAATGGTTTTCCCGAAAGACCCGAAATTTTCCGAGAAATTATTTACAATTATCAGGTTTTAAAATCATCCAGCAATTTCGGGAAATTTAGAAGCTGGAATCGACGGGACCAAATCCTAATTTATAGATTTCCATCATAATATTTTTTTGTGCCATCTCTATTACGTTCCAATTCCACTCTATGCAAAACGATATCATATCTCTGGATGCTAAATGAAATTTAGTTTTGATAATTTGTGTAGCGTACTGTTATTCTATATTCAAAAATTTGATTTGCCTAAATCCTAGTTGTCAATCGAAATGAAACATAGTCAATCTGTCAGGGAACGCTAGCTAAGAGCCTGTCCAGATGGAGCGTTTTACTCGCGAGTGCTCTCGCGTTTAAACATTCCCGTTCTCCAGATACTAGAGCACTATACCTACATCCCGTCCAGATGCTGGTGCGCGATTCCTCGTCCAGCCAGTGGTACGCGCGACGCGAGTGGACGTATTTCTTATACCGTACATATATTACTGTACTTTTCATAGACGAAATTGAAAAAAGAATTGCAGTATGGGAAAATTGAATCAATCAAAGATAATCCAATAGAACCATGAAACGTTACAATTAACTAATAACGGAAGAATTAGTAGAATTGGATATATTATGTTAAATCTTTGTAGTGCTTTTTGCTTCCGACGTTTCCAAAACTATTTTATTTGGTTCCATGTTTATAATAACTGTCCCCGAGTCCCTCCCTAACGCACCGCGCAAAGGAGCGCACGTAAAACGCCCCATCTGGACAGGCTCTAACCGAATATTCACGATAAATATTACGTATGGATTGTCATTGATATCTGAGACGACATCAAGCACACGTCCAGCCTTGACAGAGGTCACGGCGGTACTGAGGCATGGGCGGCGGGCTCAGCGCCTGCTGTTAATCGAATAAATTAATATTTAAATTTAATAAGAATCTTCATCAAAAAACTCACATAACGAGAGACTAGATAAAAATGTTACCTATCTTTTCCAATAACTTCCTAGTTGATGTTTATCGTAGCTATCAATATATTTTGATTTTAAATTCTGAAACGTATCATTTTGAAAACATATATTTATTAAGAAAAGTTTCTGCTGTTATGTTTTCGGATTAGCTATTGATCTAGGTATGAACGTGAAGTAATATAGATATACAAATTTGAAATGTAGCTTGCTCAGAAGTATTATCTGCTTCTGCTTAAAAAGGACCAATTGTCGACACACAGCGTCTTAAGGTGAGTTTGGTTTGCAATAAGCCCCAGTAATCTACCGTAGATTACTTTGAACACAACAGCATGCTACAAAAGACCTATGAGGCAATTTCATTTTACTTTATTTTGAATGCTGGTCAATGTTATGTAACCTCATAAAGATTGTTGGAACAGTTATGAGGAAGGTTTTCCTAGGTTCAGTGAAAGTCTTAAAAATAACTAATGCAAGCAAACAGACAGAAAAAATTGAGTTCGAACCTGAAAAGTTTTAAAACATAATACAAAAATCTAAATTACACAGCTTTTATTTAGTTGGAAAGTTTAGAAGGAAAACCTATTGTTTACCAAAAATTCATTTGATGTACATACGCAAACATTCATATATAATACACATAATGTACCTTTAATAGGAAACATTCTTCACTTCCACATTGTTTGCGAAATGGTTAATGCACATAACCTAGTAATGTCCTTATTACCATTATTATCCAGAACACATATCTAAATAAAGCGTAATGGTTTATTCACTTCTTCTTTACTCGTAATGTACCCATCCCCTTTCTCGTAATGGTAGTAGGTAACTAAGGTAATACCAAATACCGGTATTCGCCCCAGGAGAAATACCTACGTGCTTCAGGTTCAAAAACTTATAGATTCTAAAAATTGCAGAAAGTAGCCAGCATCTTAATAACAGTGTATGAAGAATTCTTTCAAAACCGTTAATAGAAAAAGAGTCATCCTATTGACTTATTCAAAAACATCCTAAATATGTAGTGTGGAAATAATGAAATAAATAATCTTTTTAATGTTACATACAAATAACCCAAAGTCCCGCAATAAAATATTTTATTTTATTTTATTTTATAACTTTTAAGAAAACTTACAGCTAGGCTTATACAATATAGTGTTTGATTATTCTAACATACATGCAAGAAGTATGTATGTTAATTTTGCTGAAGGCTAATTACAAGTTTCCACTTATAGGAATTTTCGCAATTACATTATAATGTGAGTTGATAGACGACGGTAGAAATTATATTAATACATGAATCTTAAAGATACAAATACAAAAAATGCTTGGTTTAATTAAATTTAGAGTTCAGATTCAAAAGATACAGTTATTCTTAAAGAAAAAGTTAATTTGTTAGTTAAATTGCTGCCCAGAAAGAAAATTTTGTTAACAATATATTTTAACTTGGATACTGATGTATTAAAAAGGTCGATATCATCATTTTCTTTTGCCAATAAGTTGAATGAATTACTTGCTCTGATAATAAATGCGTTCTGTCTATAGTTCGTATTGACGCGCGGTACGTATAACGTATTAGGATTCCTCAAAGCTCTGCTCGTACGTAATCCCACTAGCTCCAGTAACTCGGGACAGTCCACTGTGCCATTCGCTATGTTTAAGAGGTATGCTAGGTCTGATGTATTCCTTCTTTCGTAGAGGGGTAGAAAATCAAACAAATGATATGATAAACGATTTTTAAAATATTGGTCCCAAGGAGGGAATCGAACCCTTCTTCATCGTAGGCAAACCTTCGCCCGCCGCACCACGTCGGATGGACGTCATACTAAAAACTGGATTTGGCTTTTAAATTGTTGTTTAACTTTTGGTTGTTTATATATGGGGCGCGTATCATCACTGCAGCGACTGTCCCTACTTTACCCTACCCCGTTTGCTCGTAATGTTCCGGATGCCATGATATAATATTTCATTTCATATTGATGTGCCTGTGAAAGCTGTCACAAATTTTATAAAACTATTTACTTTACAGTTCAGTATCTTGAACAGATTAGAATGCATTTTGGATATTTTTATGAAGCTATATTTGTATAATTTCTACTGACAAAAAAAAAATAGAAATACTACCCTCATAGACAATATTACATAAGTACCACCTTTGCACAATTCTATAAGAATTTGTAGCGATAGAGGATATTATGAAAAGCCTGGTTACCGCTATAAAACTAAAGCTGAATAATAAACAGTATGTTGAAAGGATTATGGAAATTGAATAATTATTAGAGGACAAATCAGGGTAGCCTACTACTTACAATGCGGGATTATGAGGAATATGACAAAGCCTTCGCAATAGTTTATTCGAAATAATCTTTAACCTAAATAGTTAAAGATTGGTAGTAAATATAGTTCGTAGTGGTTAGGCTGCCACTTTAGTCGTATCTATTATCTTATTTTTTATTAATGTTAGCAGAATAAAACCACTCTTCAAAGACAGGATGATGTTGGAATACAGGCAGAATTGAAAATGGGCGTGTCGAACAAGATAAAATTAATTTATTTCACGGAGCCACGTTGTCGTGTGGGCAATCGGTTCGACGAAATGGCATCACTACTCACGAGTTACTAAAACACATAAATGGCAACATAACTTAAATAACTTTCTTGAATAAGTAATTAGGTAAACAACACAAGGTTAGGGTAACAAAAGCTAAATAAATATTTTTTAAAGTTGTCAATTTAGTGTCCTGTTTAGAGGTTTTTCGTTAAGAGTAAGAGATAATGTCTGGGTGAAATCGCTCATAGCGATAAGGCTGCCTTTTGAATTACGATTATTTTTTTAATAAGATATAAGATAAAAGCCTTTTTGTGTAGTCAGTCTCAATGGAGTCTAGCCAAATGAACAGAATATGTTGCGTTTCAGATCAACGTTATGCCACGTACAAATTCCATCTGCTACTGAAGCCTTACGAGTACAAGAAACATTCATATGGCTATAGGAATAGGTACATAATCGAATGCGGTAGAGCATTTTTCACATGAAACGTGCCCGCAATAAATAGGACATTTCCATCCATATTTGTCCAGTCGGGCAGACATACAATACAGTTACTTTTTAATAAATGCAATGTACGAGTATTTATTTTTTATTGCAATGATCCTGTTTAATTTTGAGAAATTTTAAATGGTTTTACTTTGTTATGTTTGAATGGGTATGAACTATTGAAGCCAATACTCGTTTGGTCAGCCGTGGTGGTTGCGGCGTAAGAATCAACCCTCCTACTCAGATTGTGGATTTCGTAAGAGCTGACTTAGATAACTTTCTAGAAGAAAGACATCAGCTTCACCACCTTCTGTTTATCTTTAGTACCTCCACTGCGATAACCAGGCTTGTACAGCCTTACGATTATGGCAAAACTCCCATCGTTTGAGGAGGCTCTTCAGATGTGGACGTAATGTGTTTACGTGTGCGGACAGCTCGCTTGAAGGTACTTATTTATTGTAGACTAGCTGGTGCCCGCGACTTCGTCTGCGCATGATTAGTATTTCGAGTACTCGCTATTTCATTGCGTAATTCCTTTCTCGTGGGATTTTCGGGATAAAATAAAGCCTATGTGTTATTTCAGCTTATAATCTATCTCTGTGCCAAATTTCATCCAGATCCGTTCAGCAGTTTTTGCGTGAAAGAGTAACAAACGTCCATCCATCTATCCATTCATCCTTACAAACTTACGCGTTTATCAGTTCAATTCAGTTTGGTTCCCCTGGGCTATACGGGTTTTCAAAAATTTCTCACAGCATCTGAACGACGCGCGCGCGTCGTTCAAATGCTGTGAGAAATTTTTGAAAACCCGTATAGCCCAGGGGAACCAAACTGAATTCCGGGATAAAATGTATCCCATGTTCAATCGTCCCGAGTTCCATTCGAATTCATTCACTTCCCTCGTGATGCGTGGTTAAAGAATTTTTCTTTCACCCTCTCTCCCAGGGGAACCTTACCGAATTCCGGGATAAAAAGTATCCCATGTCCTTCCTTGTAGTATGAACTCAAATCGTCCCAAGTTTCATTCCAAGTCATTCAAGAATTTTTCTTTCACCCTCTCTCCCAGGGGAACCTTACCGAATTCCGGGATAAAAAGTATCCCATGTCCTTCCTTGTAGTATGAACTCAAATCGTCCCAAGTTTCATTCCAAGTCATTAAAGAATTTTTCTTTCACCCTCTCTCCCAAGGGAACCTTACCGAATTCCGGGATAAAAAGTATCCCATGTCCTTCCTTGTAGTATGAACTCAAATCGTCCCAAGTTTCATTCCAAGTCATTCAGCAGTTTCGGCGTGATGAGCGGTAAAGGAATTTTACTTTCATACCCTCTCCCATGGGAACCTTACTGAATTCCGGGATAAAAAGTATCCTATGTCCTTCCTCGAAGTATGACCTATAATCATGCCGAGTTTCATTTAAATCCATCAAGTAGTTTTGGCGTGATGCGCGTTTACGATACAGACAGACAGACAGACAGACAGACAGACAGACAGACAGACAGACAGACATGAATGAAAAAAATTACAGTTTTGGCTTGAGTATCGATAATAGAGTGCCCTCCAAAAAAAATTTTCAAAATATCTTCAATGTACAGATTTGGACCTGTTACAGTTTTATTATAAGTATAGATAATACTGCTGTTTACTGACAGCGCGCTTGCTGCTACATGGACAGCAGATTTAAAGCAGTGGTTTACGGGAGCTGTGAGGTGCTTTAGGTATGTACTTGTGAGTTTTCTCCTTTAGACTTTCAACCTATTAATCACCTCATTCAAACTAGGCGATAGTAAAACATGGAGGTTTCACGTAGTAGGTACAGTTCATGTACACATGTACGTATAATTTGTAAGTAGTTACGGTAGAGCCGTTAGTGTTGGTAATTCAGAACATTTAAGTGTCAACCCCCAGTGGCGAGAGCTATTAAGCCCATAATTTAGTATGTAGAACCATATTGCGGTCAAGTTCTACGCCTCGGTGATATAAAATTTATTTTATGAGTCAGTAAGTAGATGTGGTAAAGGAAAGGTTTACTTAGTTTTTTGGTATCAAAACTAACTGGACACCGCTTTTTAATCAAAAGGAAATAAAATATGTATCAGATGATAGCATTTTAGGTTATAGTAAAGAACTTTTTCAAAGTTAAGTACTTAATCGTGCAGCCAAATCGAAACTTTCAATCTATTCAATACCAAAACTTGAAAAGTTCCAGTACTGACTAGCAAATACTTCTGTTCAACTTATTCTGACAAGCACGAATAGCTCAGCCACTTTTATCAAACATACCGCTTCTCGAAAGACACGAGTTTCTCAAATTATTCAAGTAATTCTGCTTAAATAGGGTCTTCCAACCGTTTTGCTTTAATTCAAACGCGGTCTTCATTAACGCTGCTAGTGTTCCGTATACGCCAGCGGTAGCCGCCCCGTCGAAAACCATATTTGTTTTCTGTATATGTGTATATGTAGCGAGGTGTAATTGTTCCATAATTATCACTGCAAAATTGCCATAAGTGAGAAAACCAAAAGTACAGATTACTTTTACATAGTTATAAAGTATCTGTAAAAACAGTTAAAAAACAATCTCTTGGCACGCCAGTGTAGTGCACAATCGTAGTTATGATGACTCAACTATCAGAACTGTTTCTTAGCTGATTATTTGCTAAAAGTAATTACATAATAATATTAATGTAATATATTCAATGGTCTCTATAAAGTTTTAATCCATTTACTACTCAGCATTAGCCCCAGTCGTTCTCCAAAATTATAACATTGATATAGAAAGGTGTACGGCGTAGCAAGCTCCACGACGCAGCAAGTTCTACGACGTAGCAAGTTCTACAACGTAGTAAGTTCTACGACGTAGATGGTTCTACAACGTAGCAAGGTCTACAACGTAGCAAGTTCTACGGCATAGCAGGTTCTACGACATAGCAAGTTATACAACGTAGTAAATTCTACGACGTACACGGTTCTACAACGTAGCAAGTTCTACGGCATAGCAAGTTCAACGACGTAGCAAGTTCTACAACGTAGCAAGTTCTACAACGTAGTCAGTTCTATAATCGACGAAGCAAACTCTACGGCAGCCAACATAATTCTCCGGGCGGTTTGTGTCTCATCACTGTGTCAACTACTTTTATAACTATAGATTGGGGGATTTCCTTTATAACACTCAAGTTCGGTAAATCTACATGATCATTCATGCAGAATTGATTGGTTATATTTTGTTCATGTTTTAATTGCAACGTCATAATTTGTTTCAATAAAATATAACGCTAATGATAACCGTGTTACCGATCAGCTACACTTGTGGTGTATACTCGTTTGTGAAATTAATGTCGGTTAATTGGAAAACCTCATGTTCTCAAATCAAGTAATGCCATTCTGATGCCGCAGGCGTGAAGTCATTCTGATGACGCAGGCGTGAAGTAAAATAAACAATTTTTAAGACACAAGAAAGAGTTGTTTTTCCTTAAAAATATGCACAGTTTTTGATATGAAAACCGAAGTTGGTGTTGAGCCACCCTCGTTCCATACATACTTTAAATATACATAACGCGTACGCAATTTGTCTGTGACAGTAATTCCTACATTTTTCACGAGATTTTCTGAGCTTAGTGAATGACAATTTCATTTTCTCAGAACCAACTTCATACTTTAAATAACCGGCGGTATTAATTTCAATTCTTTACATACAACGACTTTATTTAATGATTCATTATTTAAATATACTACTGGACTCAGACAAGAAGAAGAAGAATATTTTGAGATCATTTGAAGTTCATTAATCCTTTTAAACTTCTAAGTAAGAAATGTTTAAAACTTTATATTTTAAAACATTGTATTCGGTAGGGAAATTATCAATTATCTGATTTTGAGATCAACTAAACCCAGTCCATAAAGCTAACATCATTAAAACCATATTCAGAAGCGTCATAATACCAAATAAGAAATCATGAATAACAATAGACTAAAACAACATGTAAATTAAGCTCTATTTACAAAATAACTAAAGCTTAATTGCAAGAACCAACATACCATTCCCTGAAGCTCGCATTACACAAGTCCAAAACTGAAATAAACTAAATTTCTTGCATCAAAAGGCTTGTACTTGAAAAATCTGTCGCTTTCAAATGCGAATTTTCTAGTAATTTATATGAGGACTCTCGCTTTAACAGTTTTTCAAAATCAGTGTTCAGTTTATGTACCTATTTAGTGTGATACGATATTAAACGTGACCTTGCTCTTCTTATATTTTATATTTTAGCGTTACTATACTATATTACTAGAAACTTGTGTAAAATTTTATTGTCAAATAAAAAAAACTTTTATTTAAAAAATTTTATCTTTTATTTTTATTTATCGAAAAATCACATTGTATATCTCTAATGATCATTTCATTAGAGATATACATATAGATTATTCGAGGTCGCATGGCTTCGGTGTTGAATGTTTCTTTGCAGCGTGAGATTGTTAAGTGATTCGTATTCGTGAGCTTACGGGGAGCTGTAATTCGGTGTTACATTTTTCAACCGTGTGAATCATTTCACAAAGGCATCTTTTTCGCCTCTATGGGTTCTAAACCCTGCGCCGTTATATGCATAGATTGTATATCCTGATAAGCTCATGTGACGATGTCGGAAACTATTCCCGCTAGTTAGAATACAGAAATGTGATAACAACTAGGTACGTGGTTTTACTCTATGCTATGAATATCAAAACATAAAAGTAAATTTCTGAATGCAGCGTCGTACTTGAACATTCAAAAAGGAGACAAAAAGAGTTTACGACGATGTGGATGGAAGAAAGACGTTATGATGGTTTTGTAGGCATAGGCGTGGGAATGGGTCCCAAAAAGTAACTTTATAAAAAAACGAACGAATGTGCGTCACTCTCAGATCGTTTACGCTATCGAGTACATTTTCACATTTATTGTGAGGTAAGGACCCATTTATTTATTTCAACTGACCTTTTTCTCTAGGGACTATCCTTCTTATTATATGTTTTAACAAAGTAGTATTTTCTATTCAGGACGTTAGGTCCCTCTACAGAACACAAAACAATTAGGGCAGACAGTACCTACAGGCTTTTAGTCAGTCTCCCTCATTAATAAGGCACCACTGAGTGCGGTCAAGCCTTCGTTTAATTTCCGGCGTGCTTAACTCTCTGAGGTACTGATGCGCAGCGGACTAAACAAACTAAGAAGTAACTAGGTTGGCAATACTAAACAATATATAAATTAGAATGCAAAAAGTGATTGGACTAAATTTGATGTAATGCTTAAATGATGGATGCTTGATTAATTGTTTCTTTTAACAATTTACTTTTGAAATAAATTAATTCTAGAAGCCTAATCTGGCTTTCATAGGGGTCATTATAAGCAATTTAAATTTTATTTAAATATGAGTGTAATTGTAATGGTCTATTAAGATTTAGTTTTAAAAATGTACCGCTACTAGGTTTCTCATTTTAGTGCGTCTAGAAAAAAATAATCTTTTCGCTTTTGATTATGACACTTCCACGTTTGTTAGAGCTGCATTTGTTTGTTATATGTATGACATTTGCAATTGGCTGTTCTAGAGAAACGGGTTGGAAAAACCGTTGTTCATTCTCTTGAAACTAAATAATTTTATTGAGAATTGACTAAAAACTAAATAAAAGTCAGAATTATTGAACCATCAATATGGAATGATTTGCAGCACACTGTGTATAAAATGGGCAGCTTTATTTGCCCCTTCAGTGCAATAAACCTCATTGAAACTTCGTAGGGTAAAGTGAAAATAAAACGCAAATCAACCTTTGCATATTTGAAATAGATTTTTAAATCGAATGCGAAATGAAATGAATTCGTAATCAAGTTTGGCCTTTGCCTATTTTTTGTTACGATTTTGTGGTCTATTAAAGAACAATCAAATGAATAATAATAATAATTTACCAACTATATATTCATTTAAAAGTAAATTCGTACTAACAAACGTAACAACCACAAAAAAACGTAACCAAGTCATTTAAAAAAAAATGTTTATGTGTAGGCCACGTAACCAAAAAATTGGAAGAAGACATTTCTTTGAATTAATTGCAATGAGGTACGTAAAATTTTTGTGAAAGTGATATTCAGCAAAATTTTACCAGAGTCTTGTTTGTCAAATTGAACGAGTACCTATGTCTTTCGTTCATGCGATCTTATTGTTTTATTTTATCGATTTTATATTAAAATATTGGGATGTTATTTTATTTGAACATATCGTTACTAATACAAAGTTTTTACGATGAAGTACGAGTAACTTTTTTATTCACAAGTTTAATGTTATTGAGTCTTGACTTTCGTATCATATGCAAAGAAAAGTCTCATGGATCAATTGAGCTACCTTAAGACTGTTTGCAACCGTCTGCAGTTAGCTCAATGGTTTCAATTGTATCTACTTTTTTTTCTTTTTCCTAGAAAAGTTGCTTTTGAGCTGCCCCTTGATGCTTACTCAGCTGATTGAGACATAAAAAATTCACAGGCTTACCACAAAAAACCAAATCACGACTTAGATACGTGTTTAACAGTTGTTTAGCAAAAGTCACCCTACAAACTACAAACCAATTTAAACACGTGTCTAAGTCGTAACTTTTTTTGTGGTAAGGCCGTCAGTATTTAAATAGGTTGCGCTGTATCGGAAAAGGGCTTCAATCTGGGTAAATAAAATTAAATAATAAACTGGTGTAGGGCTGAAATTAGCGAAAACATGATGTTAAAATTATATAATGACCTTTTTCGACCGGTACATTTGCCCTTCTATTTTATTTGTAGTGTGCTGCCCGTCCTTTAATTTTAAACCATAGCTTCGTAGCCACTTTACACTACTTATGTTAGAGACGTGATCAAACATGCAGCACTTTCATAGAGTACCTACGATTATTTAGGTCATCTGAAGTGGCTGCTCAATGTATTCAAATTAGGTTTCAGCAAACTCGGACTGGCTATTTCTCTTCATAGCTTGCTCTCAGCTAACTTGCTATCAGGGTGACGTTGAAATATAATTATATTGATTATTATTATTTTAGATACACTATTCTGCTTTGTCATGCACACATCACTCCAATTATGAGGTCCTTATCTGATAGACGCATAAAAAGAGTAATTTGACGACAATTTTTCATTAGCCTGCCAAGAATAACAACATATTTCAAATACTTAACATAATATTAAATAACCGAAATCATCCCCGTCGCCCTATAATTCTATACTCACGCTGGGTGTTGACATAACTCTTTCCTTTGATCAATGAGGAGCTTGTCCATTTATTAGTAAATAAACAGCGTGCGACGCCGCGCGTAGATACTAGTATGCTGTCAAATTCTCTTTTAGTCAGTATCGGATTTTCTGTTGTGTACAATATTTTTTAGCCAAATCTCAATAAACGATAAACGCCTCGTAACATAATATTTTAATTTTAGTAAAACTTAAATTTCCTTCGCGTGCACTTCGGAATGAATACACACTTATAATATGTATAAATATTTATAGTATATCACAAGTTGCAATTTAGACCAACTTCGATTTTTAGGGTTTTTTTAAATATCACAGGAAAATCTCTTTCATGAACTCGGGAATGACGTCTTTGGAAGCTACCTTACGGTCAGGGTGCTAAATAATATTTATGTGGCGGTAAAAAGGAAGTCACTATATTTTTGGATCCATGTCACTTTCAATGTCAAACAGGTTTATCCTGAACAAATGCAAGATTTCTGACTTGATATTTGCACGGCTTAGCGACTAGTTTAACGTCTTTTACATAAGTTTATATTAATTTGATTAAAATAGAACTTTATTTCCGGTTTATTGTTGAGCTGCCAGCTTTTTCTTGTTTCCACGTTAAAGCATGGGTAAAGCCCTAAATATTGTAGAAAATTCATAATGCTCTGTTACACAATATTTTTTTCCAGCTCATTTCGAGCTACGGCATGTTTAAGGTATAATAAATAAAAAACTTTAAGCCCTACTTGATTTGAAAAATCCAAAATTGAAGCGATAACTCGGGCCGCTATAAATCCTGTACGCAACGGAGTCATAAAAAAAGAATCAAGTGGAACGCGTCAGTAATATGGGTGAGTGTGCTCACGCTCCGCCGGCCTCGGATCTTTAGTTATAGGGTGTGCAAGCTTTTCGACGGCGCGGTGATCCGGGAAAACTTCGGGCATTTCGATACCGGGTTCAGCTAATGGTTTAATGGTAACAAATCAATTAGGTTCAAGTAATGCCTCAGTTCACTTGGATTGCCGGTGCCTTGTCACTAGAATTAACAAAAAGATTTCACTTCTAGCGCAGCATGAATCGGAAAAACTACTCGATGGTGAAATCGGATTAAAATCATTGAAATCATTAAAAGTACAGCGAAGCCCAGAGTAGTTATTTTTGATGTAGAAATATCGATCATTTAGATGAACTAATCAGTTTAGCTCATTTTCCATACAAGATGTCACCTCAGCCAACCAAAGCACATAAAAACTCTAAGAGGGTTCGTTGCCCTTAAGATTCCAAGTAATCTGGCTGTAGATCCTATAGTATTAAAATACTATTTAGCTATCCCCACATTTGGCCGGTAGCCAGAGACAGCCACTGAGTGCGACATTTGAAGTTACGTTTCCTATAAATATGAATAACATTCAAAAGCTTTCTTGAAAATTAGATTTTGTACGCGATCCTAATGAAAGCTTAGCAATAAAAGAACTTAAAAATTACTTTTTTATTGTGATAAAAATATACTGCTCTTATTTGTGAACATTTTAAAGTTTTTTTCGTAACTAACTTGTCCAGTGGCAACAACGTCCCCTAAAACGATACAATAAAGCCTAGAAACTGTTACCTTGATGTTTCGACTCTGACTGTTTCTTTTTTACCGAACTGTAAAATTTCGGGTATTTTCCTTGCCACCAATAAAAAGTTGGTAGAAAAGAAACAGTCAGACTTCGTCTTAGACAAATATGGCTTAAATGGTTCCAAATAGTCCACACTACCTTCGCCCACCAGCTTTGCACCCTCCTTCCAATCACCCTGTATAACCTATTCATAAAACTAGTTAATTTTGTATTACCTATTGACAAAAATAATGTAGGTACTTAGTCCATATGTTAAAATAAATTACTTTTACATATCAATATTCTATTTAATATTCATAAAAAACGCTTTCATAGGTACAAATTGTTCTCTTAGTCTAATATATTCAACTAGCGACCCGCCCCGGCTTTGCACGGTTTTTATACGTATAAACCTTCCTCTTGAATCACTCTATCTATTAAGAAAACCACATCAAAATCCGTTGCGTAGTTTTAAAGATTTAAGATTGAATGTTTTATACTATAATAATAATAATATAATAATAAATAATAATAAATGCTGGACAATCCACACAGCATCATCTAGCCCCAAAGTAAGCTATGCTTGCTAAGCTAAGCTTGTGTTATGGGTACTAGATAACTGATATATTTAATACATTATATACATAGATAGATATTTTTTTATTATACATATTAAACACCCAGACCAACGGAACAAATTTCTGCAGATCGTACACAAATTTGTTCCGAGGCGGGAATCGAACCCGCAACCTCCTGCGTCGCAGGCGGACCTTCGCCCACCCCGCCACATCGGTCGTAAAATTTTTTCAAAACTTTTATTTTCACACTACTATGTAATGATAAACTGTTCACAAAAGTCACCTGAGCCAAGAAAACCAATAAAAAATGGCGTTCCTTTATCCCAAACAGATGTACGCAAATGGCGATTTTATTTAAAACAGTATCACCAGAGTCATATCAATTATCCCGAGGTCACCCTCGCCCGACAGACGGGTTAAACCGCATTTGTCCGTCAGATTACGCATTTTTACTAGACACCTCTACATAACACAAGTACTTACACTGATTATTAAATTAAAGTGCGTAAGCCCTCGCACTCGGGGAATATCTAAGAAATGAAATCTTCAAAATTTTCGAATTCAGTGGGTCTTGAAGGCCGTATTCGATTTTTTTTGCGATGTTATATCATTACTTACACTGATATTTAGACCTGAAAAACATAAGGATGCTGGGCTCGGCTAGCCTGATTCAAATCTTAACGAGCTTAGACGCTTAGCATCATAAAAAAGATTTAGCTTAAAATATCACCCACATCATCAGCGCTTAGGTGAGTAGGAATCCTTTCCCATTACAGTTGTTTGGGGTTAGTCTATCCCTAAATATAGTGCGTCACTACGAAAGCCAAGTAGCGAAGCATGGCTAATGCAACCTTTTATTTTCACACACCAAACGACAACGAACGAAGTTTGTATCAAAAATGTTAGGCAAATAGTTCAAAAACAAGCTTAGAGATCGAATGAGACCTAACAAAGGGGATCGACCTCTTTGACTTTTTGAAATAAAAGTTTACAATTCCAACCAATAATGCAAAATCCTCTCTAATTTCAAAATGTTTCAATAAGTTTACCAGACTTGTTTTATTATTTTTGTACTTTAAAACTCAAAAGTCATTAGTTACTCGTTTGAGCCTAATCCATTTTGTTTGTGTCTTAGTCTTATTACAGGCTAAGCTATGGTAGGTATCTATGGACAGAATTAAATTTATTACTTAGTTCACATGATTAAAACAGTTTTTCATATCACATAGCTTAGTTTGCAGTCTGCATACATGTATGAAAAGCTGAGTCAGCTATGCGACATTCGCCTTAACAAAGAAAGCTTAGCTTTTTGTATGTAAACCCGCTTTATATGATACTATATCGATAGATCGGACATATTTGCCAAGGAAAGCCATGACTCAGTTAACATGGGGATGACGACGGATCATCACAGATAGTGTATTAATTAGTTCTCTATGTGAATATGGCTTTGTTTTGATTTTGATACCTTTGATTTTCTAACAAATTTGTTTTAATAACGGGAATGCCGTGTGCTTTGATCACGACTATGTATGTTCAAAATACACATAAGAATGAGATGGCCATAGTAGCACCCCAAACCACAAAATTTTAAAGAATAAGCTTATGATGTGATAATCCTCTCCATAAAGACAAACGTTTTCTCAGATTACGTTTGCTAACCGTCGGAGTCGAGAAAGCAAGCTAGTCGAAAATAATGAGGTGTTTGAGGAAAATTTGTCGAGAGACAAAAAGCCTTCTGTTCTTTTGTCTGTTATTAATGGACTGGAGACGTCCCGGATCGCTCCAAATATTAAAAGGACATTGTAAATTACACCTTTTTGGGATTGGAGTGTTGAAAAATTAGGCATTAGTGTTTTTCTGATGGAGGAGTGCGCCCTATCTGACAGAAAGCGCGCGAATCCGAACTAAATGTGACGATGGAATTACGGGTAAGGTGACTCAAAGTAAAATAAATGCAGTACCTACCAATTGTAAGGTCAGAGTTTTGGAAAGAATTGTAAAAAATTGAAAAAAAATTATTCTGAATGCAGTAATCAATCACTCTCAACTCAACACCATAGAACGGTATCAAATATCCTGCGCTTCCTGATCGATTTTAATCATAAATTAATCATCAGTTAAATTAAACTGTCAACTTATCAAAACTCAATGTCACAGTCATGGCAAACCGATCAGTCAATTTGATAAAAGCCATTTAATTTTAATATTGGAAATACCTCGAAAATTTATTGAAAACGGATTAAGTAAAAACGAATGAGAAACGGCAATCCATCGCTCATAAACCCAAGATTATATTGATTGATCGCCCCACATAGACATTATTCAACGTTCAGTCTAATTAAGCTTTTTATTTCACCACGCTTAATTACAATGGATTCTGTACGGTACCTACATCGGGAGGAGTAAAACAAATTGTCAGACGAGCGATGGAACCCTAATTAACTTTGTTTCATTAAAATGTAGCTCGACTATTTTATGTAAAACCAATTAATTTGGATTAACAAGCAAAAGTAACTAGCATCAGTAACTATACCTACATGTAAGCCAAATAATCAGTTGGTTACACTTAACTACGTACTACCTACACTTAAAATATTTTATGGCCAAGCGTTGAGAAAATTCTCACTTTGGGTACTAACCAAGGTGAAAGAAAATTTTTAGATTGGTCCACTGTTGAAACTCATTACCTCTGTTTTCTGGGAATAACATTTTGTAAAAGCTATGACTGGTAAAATTTAATAAATGTCATAATAGAATGAAAGTATAAAAACAGAAATTATGTCCTCTATTCTGTGGGCGGTTGACATTTTATCGTCGACAACATGAATTATTTTTTTACTTCATTGATAAAAGGATTGTTGGGCGTGCAAGTTATTCTTATCGAGTATTATATAAATGAAAATCAAAATGAAATGTAATAAAATCTTAAATTATAGCTACAAGTGTTACATAATGTTAGCAAGGTATTTCTTAATATATAAAAGAACAAGCGATTTTTTGGAGACAACACCCAGCCCAAACCGCTGAAGCCAGAAAGCTGTAATTTGAAGGGTTCCTTTTACTATACTTACAGACGTCCGATAAAAAGGGTTTTTTGAAAATTTCACCCCTTAGAGGGTGAAAAGGGGGTTTGAAGGTTTTTTGGTGTTTTTTGTAACTCTTTAACTAGTGGCCAATTTACTTGAAACTTACAGAGAATACAAACAATTTAAAATTATTGAACAAGGGTTTCAGGATTTTCCATAAAACTCCTAAAAGTAGGGTATTAAAGTTTGAGGTTCGTAATTGAACTCCGTATTTTAATGTCTATAGCTTTTTAATGTCTATAACTTTTTAATGTAGTATACTTTTGTACTGAAATTGTTAATTATTTTTCAGTATGTACTGACATTAACATAAATTTAAATAAGCAAGTATTTCAAGAATTTTCTAAAAACCCGGCAAAAGGGATCAAATGGGATTGGTTATCAACACGGGCGAAGACGCGAGCGGAAAGCTAGTAGTTGAATAAAATAACCATTTATATTTGCAGAAAAGTTTAATAATTGATTATGATAACCGGCGAGCTTTTTACGGACTGACAGCAAGCAGCGTCTTTTGCGGAGAAGAGCACAAAAAGCAAAGTTTCAGCAAAAAGTAATATGGATGCAGGATACGAGAGTTGGCCTATTCCCCAATACTTGGCTGCTTCGCGCGCAAAAAACGATCAGAAGACTTTGCACAGTTTCCTAGTTAAGTTATGTCGGAAATAGCACGTTTATTTTAAATATGAGAGATTAAATCTACAGTCTTAAAAAACTTGTCATCTTGAGTATCATAATAAAATCTAATACAGAAGATTCAGTGTATTCAGAGTTCATCACATCATTCACCTTAAATTCAGAGAATAACCTGAATGATTTGAAAAATTGTGTTGTGATAGAAAAACCACTGGATACTGTCAGCTATTAGATCTAAACGACTTACATCCGAAATTGATAGATGAACTTTGCGAAAATAGTATTACAATATTGTACAATATCATCATATTGCGTTAGTTTCAAATTCTAGGTACTATGTAATCGTTTCTGAAGAGTCAACGCAAACGCACCAGACTCAAATTCCCAGAGACTGTAAGATCTTTATTGTTATAGTTAAATTAAAAGATATAGATAAAAAACTATATTATAATGAAGACTTTAAAAATAAAAAAGTTGAACTATCTCCAGATTGTTTCATGCAATCAGCAGATATGCTAAAATATCCAGTGAAATGTTGACTACTAAAACATCCAAGCTTCAAAACTTTTCTGTGCTAAATTTGTTTAAACTGAAAACTGGACGAAACTGGTTTTGCTGAGGGGCTTTTGTGTTAGTTTTATGAGTCGATCATGGCTAGCGTAAGCGTTTATCCATCCATTATTACTAGGAATCTACTTCCATTATTAGATAACTATTGATGGTAAAAGTTGCATGAAAGTATGTTATTTCTTTTAACTAATAACTTTTTTCCGAGAAATGTGAAAACACGAATATAATGAATAAAATCCTTTTATTGAACTTTCGAGTAGGTATTTCGAACAATTAAGACTTTGTTTACTTTTAAATTGAAGTCTTGTTTCCACCCGTGTACACTGTACAAGTCCCAAAGGATTTTTCTTAAGCAATGCAAATTGTGTGTTTTGTAATTTATGTTTAAAATTAAAGGGCTCAAAACAGTGGGTTGAGTTGAATAGAGATATAATGAAAAACTATATTTAATTAAAGTAGAGTATTAACTAACCAGTATATATTATGAAACATCATCGTCATAATCAACCTATATTAATCCAATGCTGGACATAGTCCTTCCCCAATGAGCGCCATAGCGCCCTGTCAGCTTGCCGCATTCAGCATCTGCCAGCAGTCCTTTGCAGATTTTCATCCCACCAGGACTGATGCCGACATCAAATCTAATTCTCTTTTTTAAACTCGTATATAAACTTCGAAAATGTGGCCATCGTAGTTTATCCTCCATTAAATATATCTTTTCGTCATCATTTTAGGAGAGGTCTGTAACACCATGTAAAGCCTACTATGCATGAACTAGCTGGAACTAATTTACCAACGACAGCACGGTTCCTCAAAATATTCGCGAAAGCTTTTCATAAAATAATGCAAAGTAAGAAACATTCTTATTGAAAGAAAATGCCTCACTAATTAAAATACTTGCTGAACAGAATGCGAACCAAAATAAGGGCGAGCTGCGTTCGTAATGAGATCCTACGCGAATTATAATTAGATTTTAAAATCTTACGACCTCAACCTTCACCCGCTTCTATGTGGAGTAGCCGGTGAAGGTCTGTCTGTGACGCAAGAGGCTGTGGGTACGATTCCCACCTCTCGGGGCAAATGTTTATACGATGTGCATATAATTGTTCTTTTTTTAATTATTATAAATTTATATTTATTATTTTTGCTTGTTTTATTCTAGTTGTTTTCTATGTATAGTGAAACATCAATCTATACAGTATTTAAGTATATGTAGTACCCTTTTCACTATATCTTAATATCTTGGGGCGAGCTGATGCTATGTGGATGGTATAATTATAATTAAAATACTCAAGCCAAGAAAACAGAGTTTGGCCATCGAGAGCAACTTCATATGCTATAAAATCTGCTACAGATGCCCAAATAAAAAGCTTATGATAGGTATAATAAACTGAAGATAATCACTACGTGTAGTATAAAACAAAGTCGCTTTCTCTGTCCCTATGTCCCTTTGTATGCTTCATCATCATCATCATCATCAGCCTATATTAGTCCACAGCTGGACATAGGCCTCCCCTAATGAGCTTATAAATGTATGCTTAAATCTTTAAAACTACGCAACGGATTTTGATGGGTTTTTTTTAATAGATAGAAGAAAAAGGTTAGTAAGAAGAAGATATTCAAAAAGAAGGTTTATATGTATAATTAAACCGAGCGAAGCCGGGGCGGGACGCTAGTAATATAATAATATAAGAGGTGGCGTTAGTGTACCTCTAGTTAGCGCCTGTAACCTGGCAGACCCAATTTTTATGTATTGGAATTTGTTGTATTTATTGAAAACTAGCGACCCGCCCCGGCTTTGCACGGTTTTATTGTAAGTATATAAACCTTCCTCTTGAATCACTCAAATCAACCGCATCAAAATTCGTTGCGTAGTTTTAAAGATTTAAACATTCAAAGGGACATAAAGACATAGGGACAGAGAAAGCGACTTTGTTTTATACTATGTAGTGATGTTTGTACCTGCTAGGTCACAGGTTGAGATATTGAAATATTTTTGCAAATGAGGTAATTAATAATAATTATGGCGTACCTACTTATTTTAGTCCGAACTTAGAAAACTTTTGAATTACTTGGAATAATTGTTATCGTCTATTTTCCATGCCCAATGTCGACCTACAATCTCCTTTAGTGAACAGTTTTTTTTTTCATGGTCTTCGTGGTAAATTATTACTTTCTAGCATTCGGTTTGTGAAAATTAGTTTACTTACTAACTCAGGGAGACATTTAGCCATCGATAGCAAGTATTCATTATCACTACATAATATAAAACAAAGTCGCTTTTTCCTACCCTATGTCCCTATATCGCTATGTCCCTTTGAATGCATAAATCTGTAAAACTACGCATCGGATTTTGATGCGATTTTTTTAATGGATAGAGTGATTCAAGCGGAATGTTTATGCGTATAATAAAACCGTGCGAAGCCGGGGCGGGTCGCTAGTAATATATATATATTTGTGGCAGTGGGCCGGCCATATTTCGCGAAGAACCTACAACCATTGTGGTAAACGTGTTCTTGAGTGGAAACGCGACTTGGCAAACGCAATGTAGAACGCCCACCGGCCAGGTGGGATGAAGATCTGCGAAAGGCTGCGGGCCGGTGCCGGATGTGTCAAGCTGAAGACAGGGCGCTATGACGCTCATTAGGAGAGGCCTATGTCCAGCCGTGGACTAATATAGGCTGACGATGATGATATATACTTGGTGGCAAAGCATCAAGGTTAATTAATACAAAGTTAATCTTCCCATTATGTCTAAGTACCATCTAGTTGGTACTTAGTTAGCGGTATAATAGGTCAGTTAGGAACGAGATTAAAATTTTGCTTCTCAAACCCTGCTTTATAAATATCTGTTGAATATCTTTTTGGGTATATTTTAAGAAATTATTTGTAGTATGTTTTAATTTAATATACCTTATCACAACGACGTCGTTCGTCCAAAACGACCATTATAACGAATATATATCTGATAATTTCGTTTTTTCTTCAGGAAAATTAAGATTAAACCAGCATAATTTCCAGAGCAAGGAAGGAAAGATAATTTGATCGTGTTTGGCATGAAATGTCGCAGTCCTTCCTAATTCAATGAAGCAACCTCATTTCTTACCCTACTCCCCGTTTTTAACTTCGTTTCAGTATTATAATGTTAAAACAATACCTAAAATAATATAATGAACTTTTCAAGTTGGTATGGTTATTTTTTTTATTTTATAGGTACCTATTATAATTATATGAATACGTAGAAATTACTTCATTGAGCCTCATTGCCCAGTTTCACCTCTGTTACTCGATCGCCAGGAGATATCGTATGGATTTATTGAAAGTTTTCAAACAATAGATAAAATTTCAAAATAAACTTTGTTTTGATATAACAAAATTAATATGGTAGACAAAAAGTTTCCTATTGTATGAATGACCAGGTGATATTTTCTTTATTTACTTTTATCCTTTCGTTGACCTACAATTCAACTGAATAAAATTTCCAGCATATTGATGTTCGAATAAAGTACGGAACAAAATTATTCGAAAGTATTATTATTAGATAAATAAATTCATAAAAATGATTTTATCTAAATTTTTGCCTTATTATTATTTGAATTTATTCTCGGTCCTTAATAATATAAACGCTTAAGGACCAAAGTATAATATTTCAATAACTATTCAAGGTTAGAATTTGGTATATACCTAATAATAAATGAACTAGGAGGAGCCTGTTCCCTCTCATAAATGAAATCGAGATGAGATGAAGTCGACTCAGTCATCTCATTTAACAATTTCTTCAAATATTTAATTTAGCAAACTCCATTTGGTTTTCAGATTTTTTGGCTAATGTAATTGAAATTGGAATTCACTAAGTTGGTGGAAAGTATGTTAGTCTGGTGGTAAGGTTTTACAGCTAAATCTTTAGAATTATTTTAAATCAACCTTCAGAATACCTAGGTCGAAATTCTCTAAGATTTTTATTCTGTTTTTGATTTTAAATTAAATTGATTTTTCAAAGAAGTGGAGAACCGATCGCTTATTTCTTGGCACAGCCATTTTCATTAAAATGTTAGTTCTAGACAGTATATATTTCCTGTGATAAAAGTTGGTCTAATATTAGTAAACGCAGAATTCAATGTATTGGTAAGTAACTGCTCCTAAAATGTATACCTATATAATATTAGGACAAAGGGTAAAATCAAGGCCCTCTTCCAAACATTTGGTAACTAATAAAAAAGGGCGTCCCTTCTGTCCCTTTTTATTTGGCCAATGTATAATATGTATGTTATATGTAGGTACATTGTGGCCTTGTGGCGGAGTGTGGCAAATGTCCACAGCACAAGCGAATGTAAAATAAAAACACAGGCAACGTCACATTTATGGGAATCGTTTGGCTATAAACCGGTAAACACGGAGGCTGCATTTATTCTGCTAAACTGGCATTTGAATGCCACTAATGGCCGCGCCGGATTTACATAGCGTTAAAAATTCCACGCATTCGGGGAATTTATGTCATTGAAACAGGGAAGGGCACGTACTCGAATAGGTGATATCTGGTATATTGTAAAGTAAGTTCAATTGGTGGTATCAGTGAATTTTACCATAAATAATTGGATCACCTACTTCTCGTCCCACGTCCACTTTTGTTCCATTTACATTACAAGTGATAAATCAAAGTGAGCGGAGCTTTCGATATCGGTTGGTTAGTGCACGATAAGTGAACTATTGAACATTGTCATTAACACCATCTCTAAGTTTTGGTTTGTGTGAAATAGCAAAATATTCAGGGTAAATTACCTACGTTGTAATAATGTCATATCTACCGAAGCCGGTCGCGGCGTATGTATCGCTCTTTTAAAATCAGCCCGTGAATGCCGTAATAGTTAACTAAGGGTACCTTACATCTGACGGCAGCAGTTTCCTACTGTTTATTATTTAACGCCTTTAGTACCTACTGTGATAACCAATCGTGCATTGCACTTAAATAAAAGCCCAAATCAAAGACAACAACGTAGGTACCTATTTGACGTTACCTATGAAATAGCAGTGATGTTGAAAATATTGTGACTTTTTAATTCTTAGCAAAGCACAATATCTGGTTTGATTAGTTTATTTCACACAAGCGTTTGCCTTTTGCTTTACTCACATGATAGTTCCGATCTAAAATAGCCTACACCAGTCAACCTAGAAAGGTGTTTTAACACTAAAAAGGTGTTTTAACACCTTTCTAGGTTGTTCATTTCTGACTGACTGACGACTTTTAAACTGACTTTTAAAAAAAGAACCTGATTTATTATGTAGATCACCTTCAGCAGCTTAAGTTCTACTTTAGCTTAAGTACTAAAAGTTAGAATCTCTCTTCATTTAATTTCAAAACACCGTAGGCTCGCTAAATAGAAATGTTAATTATGATTATCTATTATGTACTTTTGAATACTACCCTTCACCTCTGGGTGAAATCAGGGGTAAAAAATGCGCACGAAACAATATCACACGACCCCCTCCGCGCGGTCTTCAAAATTGCGGCTCGCTTCAGAGAAATGCTCATAAAAAAATAACTAGGCCTCTTATCTAAGTTCTGTAAACGGTTTTAGCTTTCTAAATAATTTATCTTTATGTGTTTATTACTTTTGTAAGCTTTTATTTAGTAACAATAACACAAAAACATAATAAATGCGCGACTTTTTCAGAACCATATTTTGGCATTAAATGAAATCATATTTAAATGGAAATATAAAGGAATAGCATGAAGACAATCTATAAATAATATTTCAATGATAAACAAGAGCTGCGCTATGAAAAAATACTGAAAATTTTCGAAATGAAAATTACCACTTCTTGTTCACGTGCTGTAGTCATGTGCTTTTACAATTTTATCGATATTTTTTGTTTCGATGCAAGTTTGAAAAATGAACAAAAGAATCATATTTTATAACAGTATTTTATGGGTGATTCTACGAAAACTCGTTTTTTGTCTGACTTCTGTGGCACATTTTTTTTTGTTGAAATTGCACATCATGATAGTATATTCTAAATAAAGATTTAATTTTGAATTTTTTGGTAGTGAAGGGAACTTTATTGGCTTTATGGTTACGGAGTTATTCAATTTTAAAAATATGGTGTCCACGGAAATCATAATTTATATCACCAAAATCAAATATGGGTTGGTTTATCGATAAAAATATGTGTTTTCGGTAGTAAGTAGATTATTAAGCTAAGGACCAATTATTTGACGTTTGTAGTTTTAATCAGTTTTTACAAAAACACCTTTAAATCATTACTGTAAATACAAGTAACTTTTTACAAAAATCACACTAACAATGTTTATCTTTGTATTAAAAATATTATAATTATTCATTTTGTATTTATTATAAACTTTTATCCTAAAAAACATCATAAAAACTGTAAAAAAATATTATTGAGATGTTAATGAACCCGCAAAATCCACGGAAATCAAAAAAAATAACAAAATCTTAGAAATTTTCTTAAATTGCTGGTTTATTTTACATTGAAATATGCAGTCGAAATTAGGAACACAAAAGGCATGAATTATCATCATTAATAAAACAATAGGATTAGCATAAACAAATTTATAGTCAACATGGTAATCAGAATTTCTAGATACCAAGCCACGGAAAGTGATTACGTACTGAAATAACAGAGTGACGTGGAGACTTACACACTTGTTGTACACACCACTGATGGGGCGTGACTGATAGTTTCTCTCGATCTAACAACAATTTACGCAGATGTTAAAGTACAGCATTTATGAATGAATTAGTGCGCACCAGGGGAATCAGAGCTAAACGACGGACGCGAAGTTATCTCGTTGTAACTTGTCAACTAAAGCTTAGTTTTGCGTAGTAATAGCGTCAAATAAGCAAGTAACTATCTGGGTTATTGTGAACCTATGTAAATTAGTACTAGTGTTTTCAGAAAATGATATAAAAATTTATTAACACAGGAACATGAGGTCCGGACGCACCACGGAAGTCATAATTTCCAAGGATTTTATTTATTTTTACTTATTTAAAATAAGAATATTAAAAAACTAAAAAAGGCCTCCCCTATTATCTTTGTCTAATCTACTATCATAAAAAAAATCAAAGGGCTAGGGATACTTTTTGTATGATTTTTCGAGCCGGACATGTTTTTTTCCATTCTGGGAGAATCACCCTTATTTTAGTACTAGTTCTAAGTAAAATTCTTCGGAATTTCATGAAAACGGCGGTAATCTTGTGGCCGACTTTTGGGTTGAAAACAAGAAAAATGCAACAAAATTCACAAATCCTATCATGTAAGTAGCTTTATCGTACCCCAATTATTACAAATTACACTAGTTATTCCATAAAACTATGCACTTATTCTGAAAAATCGATAAAAACACACAACTCAAAACACGTCATGAGTCCTGACAATTGCGTGGATTCAAAGACAGATTTTTATTTTTTTTCTATTACTGGATTGGCTTTTTGATGTTTCAATGCATAGGAAGATAATTCATCTTTGACACAGACAAAAGTTGTTCAAGCAAATATAGACTGTAACATGCTGAAAAAAGGGATTATAATCGCCTGAACGGTCCGGCCCGCCGGCGGGCTCGCGCCTGTCTACGGCAAATTATGTTACATTGTTGGCCGGCCCGCCGCCGGCGGGCTCGCGCCAGTTTGTGGGTTAAAAACAAAAATTGTTATTTATTCGTATGAAACCATTATGGTCCAATATCAACATAATAACGTTCACAGAATGCCGATCAGAATCTAAATTACCTAGGCCCAGATTCTAGAGCTATGTTAGATGAAAAGGTTAAAGTGTCGTTTCCATCACTCGTATCAGTTAGATTGCGATAGCAGCGGTCGTTCATCAGGCGGGCTCAGTCGAATGCGGCTGAAGCTCGATGAATTTGATTGTTGAAGGCAACAATGTTTCACAAGATTCTGATTTGACTGAGTTAAACATATTGAAAGGAATTTATAACAGTACGTCTACATTATGCGACTCACCTATCTGAAATATGTATCTCTAATTATGCTGAAATCAGACATATACATAGAATGTGAGAGCTAAGCACTGTTCTATCGTTTCTTTGATACATAGATTAAAACACCGTCAATACAGAAAGCGATGGGATTACCTACTTATCATGTGAGGTGCACATGTCACGTAACTATTTCGTTCATGTCCTACAACATCCATTTGCCATTGCAAACTCATCATCTTAGCATATTGTCTGCACTAAGCCCCTACCTACGTCCTTATTTTACTCAAATTCCTACTTTCCCGTAACGGTTCAATATATTCTTGCCAATTTTTTTCCTAGACGCAAAACAAATATTCTGGTAATCTTCCTCATCAACATTGTCAGTCAATCTGCGCCCTGCTGTGACGCCACGGACACAACATCTGGAATGACAGAGAGGAAGCTGTGACAACAAACAAGTGACAGTTAACACTGGTTAACGAGACAGGAATAGAATCAGTAGCTGCAAATTAGATGTTTTATTGTGAGGATTGAGTCATAAAGGTCAATTAATTGTGTTTGTTTGTCTTGACAGCTCGTACAGGCACAAGCTTGTTCAACATGTAGATAAATGACCTAAGCGGGTAAAAAAAAAAAAAAAAAAAAAAAAAAAAATCGCGGTATTAACGTTCGTAAAAAAATTACAAAGGACAAAAGGACAAGGGGCCAATTTGGCAAATGTATGAGTCGGAAGCAATTATTTTCATAGTTGCTATCTCGTTTATCCATTGCCCACATAAAGGCCAACACGTTTTGTTTGAACTCATATTTGCCGCCATCGTCTCATTTGTTGTTCTTGATAGAATTTATATGTGGTTGTATCTTATTATACAGGTATATATAAAAAAAATGTTTTGGTGCAAAATAGGAAGTTGTCTTTCTTTTTGTAACTTTACTTCTACTAAATAAATGCGGAAAACAACGGATGAGATTGGCTCGGCTGTGCGTGATAAAAATACACACGGAAACCTAACATCTCCATGCGGAAGTGTAAGTGAATGGTCGTTAAGGAAAATTGGAACGTTCCAATTTCAAATACAACGGTGACGTATCCTTCTGTTAATGATATAAGACTAGTACTTGGTTCCGAAGAATGTGGTACCTGGTTCCGAAAAATGTGATCAAGATTGTATAGGAGCTGAAGTCTACTCGGTCTCGGCTGAAAGCCCAAAGAGATTCACTATAACTAGAAAAGTACCATTACTACCACCAGTACCTACCATTAACATTCAAATACAATTGTAAACATTGTTCATGAATAATAAATCATCTATCTATCTAAAAAAATAAAATAAAAAAAAGTGATGAATGCGGTGGTTCATCTGCTATTCATGAAGGTTTAGATTATTACGAATGCATTTTAAATAAAAACTAAATGCAAGTTAACGGCTATTTAAAGCTAGTCAGTCTAAATACAGGAGATAATTAATTATACAAATCAATTCCTGAATGAGTCCCGATTTAAACTAATAATAATATATAAGAATGATTTTTTACACATTAGTTCCTTCCTACTTACTGCAATAATAATCCTGTTCAAAGACACCATCATTTATAACAGACAGCGACAGAAGTCGCAGTAAAGAGCTAGTCCGTGGTTATACGTAGCTGGGCTTGGCGGCCGTCCAACGCGTGACACATTCAACGGTTTGAAAACCGCTATGGTAACAGCGGTACGTTGGGAAAAGCGGAGGTAAATCTGCTTCGGTGATAGTACCAGAATGCTGAACATGCTTTTGTTTTCAGAAAAGGATAAATACATTTTAGGGCGTAATCTCAGATGTTCGATCAGTGGGTGTTTTATCATTCGAAGATTGCACATTGTGTTTATTTTGTTGTTAAAATTCTTAGTTATTAGCACGAAGAAAAATCAATGAAATGGTTTGAATCATATAATTACATTAAATGGGATTAAATAAATTATAACATTGTTCAAAAATAATTTCATTTGGGAACCATTTATGTCAAATAAAGAAAGTAAATTTATGAAAACTAAAATTTTCATTTCAGCAACAGTTTATTATTATTCTCTTAGGAGAATAAAAGCGTAAAAAAATTGCGACTACAAAAATTTAGCGATAAATTTTTCGACACACTGAAAACACCAACTGCTGTAACATAATTAATTAAAAGCTGGATTGGTTACCTACAAAACGGTACTAATGATTTATTGATGCGTATTTTGTTTGCTTGCAACTGTAGGGTTGGCATTTTTTAACACGTTCTCTGACACAACGTCATTTCAAGTCCTTTCGGTGATTATGTGGCGTCATATCACGTCCTTTTTAGTTCCGATGCTAATGGTCAGAACGTGTAGCCACGTTTGATTTTAATACAAATATGGGAATTTTGTTCTCTGTGTCGCATCATATCAAAATATCAAGCGTTTACTGTCACTTGGGCAGTTCAAATATGAGCCTAAGCATAGAGTTGAAAATAGCTTAGCTACGGGTTGCTCCTGCGACACAACGTGATTACACGTCGCATCCCCCCGTACACTGCCATACACCTCAGTCTAGCTGTGTCACAGGAGAGCGACGCGCTTGTGTTTCGCGCGCATTTTGCGTGGCAACAAGTGTTTTTTGTGAATTTAAGACTGTAGTAGGCGTACCGGTTGCAAAATCACTAGTCAACAATCAAATCTCAAGACACAGAATAACAAAAACAAGATAGGTTGTTTTATTTCTGAGTGACTAAGGCTCGTAATATGAAATCTGCTCAGTCATCAATCTATGCTTGAGTAAAGCTTTTCTATGGCATAAACGATACTCAAGCATTGGTCTATGGCTAGATAAGCATTTATATGGGCCTTAGGTTTGTTGGTCGGTACCTACCTTGATTTTCATCAAAAACACTTGCTTTTTAGATGGATCGTCTATAGACGATAGACGGCATACCACGTTCTGTCGTGTAATAGTATAATTTCATGAGGAATAACAACAGAACGTGTAAAGAAGTCGTTCACTATTGTATGGGAAAATTGCGTGCCATTCTTAGCAGTCCGAGAAAGCGGCTTGTTCGCGCCAATATTGACACAAAAAGAACGTTTTGAGAATTGTAGCTACGTGGAATATTAGGTACCATGTACTAGATGTCTAGACTAGTTTTAAATAGGCGATCGTTATCAGTCACTTGATAGTTCAATAACGACAAGGAAATGAACATTGGTTTGTCTTCGTCACATTATCTACAGGTTAACACGTTCACGCGTTTTACAAATAAAAAAATAAAGTGACAGCCCTATGAGTGCATAATAATTTGTGTGCGGTGGATCGGCCGTATCAGATTACGAGGTTGTGAATGCACAATAATGCACATCCCTCCTCTGTGCAAGTGATTTAAACCACCACATTATGGTACTAATTAAACTTTTGGTGGGATTCTGAATTATTAACTGTTTTTAATTTAATAAATATCAACAACTGTCGTCATTCTCGGATGATTAAATACCGGTCGATAAGACCCAAAACCGCTTGGAAAACACACATTGCAGCTAGTCGGGAATAAATAACTTCATAATTATTTTTAAAAATCGTTTTCTTATTTCCAGATCTTGTGCAGTATTGCACGCTCATGGTTTTAACAAAGACAACAGTCGTGCTATGACTTCCGAGGCTATGGAGTATTATTGTTACTAAAGAAACCGCGTGTCTTGTGCAAGAATACTTTTGGCCAACCTAGGTGGGTTCCTTCATATGAAGGAACCCACCTAGGCTGGCCAAAAGTACTTATTTAAAGATACTTATTTTTATTAATTTATTATATAATAAATGAATAAAAATAAATATCTAAGATACCTGTAGATAATTCTAATGGTACATATCTTGGGTACAGTGTGATGTTGCTCAAGCAGAATTATCTTTTACAGTGCTAGTTACTATGCAAAGCAAAAGTATCTCTGATTTAATGGCACCTGATTAGGCCGCAAAATCCTGAGAATAAACCAGTATAAATCTTCTTATTAATGAATCTACTCTCTGGTTTAGCCAGCTTTTATTGTAGGTAAACCAAGGAAAATTTATCAAAGGTCTCTAATGAAATCCGCGTGTTTGAGTGATTGTAGAGACAAAATGATCAAGCCATTGAAGCTTCTCGACGTCCACTTCCAATAATTTCGTAAGAATTTATTTTTCTTCTATTAGCTACAGGATGTTTCATTTTCTTGACGATTCATTCCACAGTGATGATTAATTTTTGTTTATTTTTTCGACAAACTGTAAGAAAAATACAAATATAATCAATAAACTTTTTGTTGTTCATTGTTCTCTCTGTGGTCATCAATTAATAGCTTTGAAAAGCAGTTATGAGATATCCGTGATTTTTTTAACGCGTATCATAGTATGTATGTAGTTTTTCTCATCTAAATTACTGTACGTAGGCATCATAATATCTGACTTTGACTCCTTTATTGCTGAGGCATCGGTCTTACCGCACAACCAATAGTTAGGTACTGTTCGGAAGATTCCGGGATGAAATTTTATTTTGTTCACGTCAATACTATATTAAAAAAACTTAGAAATGACTTCTTTCACAATGCAAAGTTTACGCCACAAAATGTACCACAAAACAACAACCTTGTTTGTTCAGCCAATTAGTCTGGTGGAACCTCAACACTCATTTTAGTGCCGACTGAAAAAACTGTTCCCGGTTCCGCCCCCTTGCTCCAGCACAATACAAATTCAGGTCTTATTGAAAAAAACACCAAACAAACGTAGCAGTTTCAAACCTTAGTTTTAACTTTTATTTATTGACTAGCTGATGCCCGCGACTTCGTCCGCGTGGTTTTTTATTACTTAAATTATAATAATTTGTAGATCGAAATACCTTATAATGCTTCTTTGAAGACAACATTCGATATAAACTGGTTTGGAACAATGGATAGCTGACTTACACGGGAGAAACTAACATAAAGCCTAACAAAACGTATAAATGAAAATGAAGCATAGTCAATCCTTGGTGAATATGTAAACGCACTTTATTCTTTCTCGATTCAGGGTATTGTAAATAATCTGAATCTTCAGATGAAATCGACATTCTATTGAGCAACTACCGAAGTCGATCAGACTCCAACCGAGCTTGGTGTTGTTCTTCGGTTTATTGCTGTCGTATTTCATTTACTCTCTCCCTTTCTATTAGTAATAAAGTCTCGTATTCCTGATGTATGCGTTCATTATCATCCCTGGCTAAATTTTATCATTGCTGGTGTCGATCATCACGTCTTTGTAAAGCTCTAACAATATTTTGACGATTTCAAGCATTAGGTAAATGCTACTCACGCTGGGTAAAAGTTTGTAAGGTGTAAGATAATGAATGACTCTCATAATCAGCTGTAAGTCATGCTTCTCTTTCTTGGCTAGTTTTCAGCGATCGAGACGCAGCCGTGCGGCTACGCTGAGAGCTCAAGCGAGACTTTCTTTCACTAAAAGACTCTGAGACTCGTGACAACGTATGGCGTTCTCGATCAGCTGTAAGCCGTACATCCCACTGGTTTCCAGCGATCTAGACGCAGCTGCGATTCGCTGATGACATAGTCGTAATGGTAGAGTCGCTAGAGGAGCTGACTCACATGCTGAACGGCCTAGCCTCAGCCTCGCGATGCATCGGTCTTTGCATGAATTTGGATAAAACCAAAGTCAGGATCAACGGCCAAATTGATCCAGGACATATAGATCCGCTATGGCACGTCTTCGTTCTTGGAGAGTCATGAAATGAAATTTGCGACATCTGCATATATCGTAGAAATCTTTTCTGTACACCCTCTGAGCGAGAGATATACATATTATTACTTAGGGTTACATACCTGTAAACCATATTCCTAGTGGCTGCGCACATAAAACCAGTAGAGTATTTTAAAAGTTTTTACATTTGAGAAATCGCGGGACATCCTGAGGTTGAAAGATAACGCTTTCGATGCCTTCCCAACTATTCAAATCAGAGTTTACTATCAAACGTAACGCGCAGATCTTTTATCTTGACTACCCTTGTTAATTGAGTGTTTTGAAGAGTAAAATTTAATTTAAGGACTAAAAGGCTTACGGGTAAAAGAACAGACATAGCATTTAGAAATGTTTAAATCGAGCTTCTTGAGTATGCAATAGTTTTGAAGGCGGTCTAGGTCATCATGGAGGCAGGCCGCGTCAACTGCCTCTTTTTCAGGATAAAGGTTTGAAAACTAAAGTTTTCAATCAGTGCATCCTACCCGTAATGACCTGAGCTGAGACGTGGACACTGACGGTAGGGCTGGTCTCCCAATCCAAAATCGCTCAGTGAGCTATGGAAAGAGCTATGCTCGGAGTTTATCTGAATGACAGGATCCGTAACGAATATATCCGACAGATAACCAAAGTTATCGACATAGCTCAAAGAATTATCAACTGAAGCTGAAGTGGCAGTGGGCCGGTCATATCTCGCGAAGTACCGACAACCTTTGGAGTAAAGGTGTTCTTGAGTGGAGACCGCGACTTCACAAACGTATTGTAGGACGCCCTCTGGCCAGGTGGGATGACGGTCTGCGAAAGACTGCTGGCGCTGTGGCACTTATTAGGGGAGGCCTATATCCAGCTGTGGACTAACATAGGTTGATGATGATGATAGGACGCAGCCGTACGGCTACACTGAGAGCTCAAGCGAGACTATCTTTCAGTAAAGGTCTCTGAGACTCGTGACAAAGTATGGCGTTCTCGATCAGCTGTAAGCTGTACATACATCCCACTGGTTTCCAGCGATCTAGAGGTAGAAGTATATGGGGTTCTCGATCAGCTGTAATTCGTGCATCTCTTTCTTCACTGGTTTTCAGCAATGGAGACGCATTCGTGCGGCTACGCTGAGAGCTCAAGCGTGCCTCTCTTCCAGTGAATGTTTCAGAGAGTCGAGCGTAGTCCTTGCCTCACTACTTTCCCAGACAACGTAATGACGTTCAAGATCAGCTCTTCAAAGATCAGCTGTTCAAAGTCGCTCAGCGAGCCTTGGAAAGAGCTATGTGAGGAGTTTCTCTAAAGGATAGGATTCGTAATGAATACATCCGACAGAGAACCAAAGATATCGACATAGCTCAATGAATTAGCAATCTGAAGTGGCAGTGGGCCGGCCATATCTTGCGAAGAACCGACAACGGCGACAACCGTTGTCGTACACGTGTTCTTGAGTGGAGACCGCGACTTGGCAAACGTAGTGTAGGATGCCCTCCGGCCAGGTGGGATGACGATCTGCTAAATACTGCTGGCAGATGCTGGATGCGGCAAGCTGAAGACAGGGCGCTATGGTGCTCATTAGGGGAGGTTTTTGTCCAGCAGTGGACAAATATAGGCTGATGATGATGTGAATCCAACAAAAAATATTGCTGTTACTCATAGAATACAAATTATTTTTTAGAATCTTTGAGTCGTGACCATCCGCAATAGCCCGCTCGCGCGTTCTGAGCCCGCGCGACAGGCAGCCTTTGTGATATTCAGCAGTGAACTGAATTATCTCGGTATAGGTACCTACTATATGTGTACTTTCATATGGGATTAGTAAAAAGTTGTTAATATGAAACTTCATGATAATGGCAGACTCAGTATTCTGTACTTAATCAATTAAAGTTTATTAGCTATCCCACGGGAACTCTTAAATTGATCGGGATAAAAAGTATCCTATATGTTGACCAGGGATCTAGGCTACCATCATACAAAATTTCATTAGAATCGGTCCAGTAGTTTCGGAGATTATCCCGTACAAACAGACAGACAAACAGACAAACAGACAAACAGAGAAATAAGAAAATTGAAAAAAAATGAAATCAATTGTATTATACTTCTTACATCTCCCTGACTTGGTTTATGGCATTTTTTTTCATTGTACAGAAATTCGACCTCTACGATTTTATTATATGTATAGATTAGACTGCGATAGTTTGAAAGTAAATTGAATTGGAAAATGAAATAATGAAAAAGTTTCCTTTTAGAAGTCAACACAGCTTGGGCATTCTGCCATTGTTGTAAAATTGTGATTTTATTTTGGTTCGAAATTAAAGAATTTTGTTGGGCTTTTAAAGTTTTTGAATTTTAATCTACAGATTCAAATTCTGTACTAATAGTTCAATTTTACATTCAAGTTTTTTTTTTATATTCCTTGATTGAATTTTTTTCGTTAATAAATCTTTTAGTGAAAGCTTATTTTTCCATTTGGAATAATACATGTGTAACAATAAAACAGAATGAACTATTTAAAATATTTTTAAAAAGTTATTACTATGCTGTTCTTTTGTAACAAACATTTATAAAAACTGAATTGGTTAAGCGAGGTTAGATTATAAAAATATTTTTATTTTTAATGGGGTTTTTACTAGAATAGAATAGAATATATTTTTATTTGTTTACATAATTACACAATACACAGTATACTTAGACTAAACTGAGACTAAAATGGAAAGAGTAAATCTGTAACAAAATGGCTCTATAACATGTTTACTACTACTATAACATGTTCATTAAAAACGTTACACAGAAACTTTCCTCTTAGTATATAATATAATATCCCCAATAATTTAAAAATGTATTAATGTTTGTAGGTATTGAATCATATTAATTCTAAAACAGATGTTCAACTCGTAAACTTTACTATTTATTTAAAAAAAAAAAAATTATGCATGATCATCACCATAATCGTCCTTTGCCTATTTCCTACAAAATACTCCGTAGCCCATTTGTATGCACGATCTCGTACGCTTCACTCTTAGCCCGATTAACCCGAAGAAAAAGATAATTACCTCTCTAATCACCAACCCTTCCCAACTTCAGGACCTACCTACATTTTCATCGTCTTTACACCTTGCGACCTTACTATCAGATTACAAAACTCACTTCTTGTTGTAGCGCTACTGGGTAAATGAAAGCCTTATCTAGAGTGAAGAAGGTTGATTTTGTGAAGGTTTCAGTGCTTGATATCTCTGAATGTATGTAGAGCCTGCTAGATATGGTAATGGCGTGGGAGATGTGCAACCGTGTCAATTGTCATTGCTGTGGTTTGATTGTTGTATTATTTAGTTGATAATATTCTGTTTGAATTGGATAAAGCAGATGTAGGAAACTCTAGAATTGACAAATGATGTATCAATCAAAAGTGGTTCTAAATTAATTAGTTAAATTTACATTAAATCATTTATGATTTTGTAGGAATTTACTTATATAAAGGTGGATTACCACTCACTGACTCACTCATTGACATAATTGTTCTCCCTGTTGGTGGATGGGAAGGTATGGTTTTTTTTACGGAAATGTGTAGGGGAGGTGGGGGTGAGTATGGGAAAATTCCAACTTTTCGAGATTTCCCCCTCCTTCCCCCTCAAAAGGGGGCAAACGCAAAGGTCGATTGTTCTCAAAAACCGTGATAGATGGAGAGAAAATTTTTGCGGGGGGAGGTAGAAGGGAGGCTCGCGAAGCGAGCCGACCTTCTACCTCCCCCCGAGGGGCCTCCCGCGAAGCGCGGCGAGCGAAGCGAGCCGCGCGGCGCGGGGGGCACCGCGGGGGCAACGCTTTTTCTCAGAGACGGTGATAGATGGAATGAAAATTTTTGCGGGGGGAGGTAGGAGGGGGGCTCGCGAAGCGAGCCCGCACCCAAAAATACTAGTTACCTTATATATAAAATTCGATTACCACTGACTCACTGATTGACATAATTGTTCTCCCTGTTGGTGGATGGGGAGGTATGGTTTTTTTTACGGAAATGTAGAGGGGAGGTGGGGGTGAGTTTGGGAAAATTCCAACTTTTTTGAATTTCGAACCCCCTCTAGGACCCCCCGGGGGTTCTTCGGCCGTGTAGGGGGGTGGGTCAGATTTTTTTGTGGGGTCGTATAGAGGGTTAGAAATCATTGTGGGGGGTGAAATTTTTTTGACCCCCAACACCCCCCGAGACCCCCCGCTTTTGAATTGCTCCCGGATGAAGGAGCGATGGAGGATTTCGGATGGCGGGATCGTATAGAGGGTTTAGTCTTTAATCGGAAGAAAAAAAAAAATTGACCCCCCCCCATGACCCCTTTTTTGAACCCCCTTTCGTATCTCCCGAACGGCTCGCGATGGAAAAAAAATCTTTTCGCAGTCGCGTAGGGGAAGACGAATAGTGTCGGAAGCCAAAAAAATTTTGACCCCTTTGCACCCCCAGACCCCCTTTTTTTAAAAAAAACCGTATTTTGGCAAAATTTTGACCTTTTTCTAGGGTGGAGCATCGAGGCAAGCGAAGCGAGCCGAGATGCGACACCGGGAACCAGCACGGCGAGCGAAGCGAGCCGTGCTGCGTTCCCCCCGACGACCCCCACGACCCCCCCCCCCCCCCCTGGGAGCATCGCGGCGAGCGAAGCGAGCCGTGATGCGACTACGGGGCTCCAGGAGGGGCAGCGGAGGGGGAGTCGCAGCACGGCGAGCGAAGCGAGCCGTGCTGTGACCCCCCACCTCTGCCCCCCCTGGACCCCCCCACCAAAAAAATTGATATGGGTATCGTTTTCGACTAACTCGGGGGTGAGGATTTCGAATATGATGTCGGCGGGGTGCGGCGAGCGCAGCGAGCCGCGATCCGACCCAGCAAGGCGAGCGAAGCGAGCCGCGCTTCGAGACACACTGCAAGGCGAGCGTAGCGAGCCGCGCAGTGTGACCGCATGGGTAAAGTCGTATTGCGGTGAGCGAAGCGAACCGCAATGCGACGTCCGACACGCAGCAAGGCGAGCGAAGCGAGCCGCGCTTCGTGTCCCACTGCAAGGCGAGCGTAGCGAGCCGCGCAGTGTGGTAGCGTGAGTGGAGTTGATGGCGATGATGACACCCAGCAAGGCGAGCGAAGCGAGCCGCGCTTCCCGTCACACTGCAAGGCGAGCGTAGCGAGCCGCGCAGTGTGACCGCACACCCCTCATATGGGTATCGTTTTCAAAAAACTACAACCCGATAATTACGATAAAGGCTTCCATTTTGAAATCCAAAATGGCTCAAGTTTTAAAACCCAAAATACCCTCATGGGTATCGATTTCGAGCAATACGTGGGTGTAGGTTACGAAAAGGGGTTCTAAATTTAAAATAAACAGCAACTCGACGGACGCGGGCTGCTCGCAGCCCGCGCAGCACGCAAAAAACTAGTTACCTTATATATAAAATTCGATTACCACTGACTCACTGACTCACTGACATGATTGTTCTCCCTGTTGGTGGATGGGGAGGTATGGTTTTTTTTACGGAAATGTGGAGGGGAGGTGGGGTTGAGTCTGGGAAAATTCCAACTTTTTTAAATTTCGAACCCCCTCTAGGACCCCCCGGGGGTTCTTCGGCCGTGTAGGGGGGTGGGTCAGATTTTTTTGTGGGGTCGTGTAGAGGGTTAGAAACCATTGTGGGGGGTGAATTTTTTTTGACCCCCAACACCCCCCGAGACCCCCCGCTTTTGAATTGCTCCCGGATGAAGGAGCGATGGAGGATTTCGGATGGCGGGATCGTATAGAGGGTTTAGTCTCTAATCGGAAGAAAAAAAAAATTGACCCCCCCCCATGACCCCTTTTTTGAACCCCCTTTCGTATCTCCCGAACGGCTCGCGATGGAAAAAAAATCTTTTCACAGTCGCGTAGAGAAGGTCGAATAGTTGGGGAAGCCAAAAAAAGTTTGACCCCTTTGCACCCCCAGACCCCCTTTTTTTAAAAAAAACCGTTTTTTGACCCATTTTTAGGGTTTTTTTTGGGGTGGAGCATCGAGGCGAGCGAAGCGAGCCGAGATGCGACACCGGGAACCAGCGCGGCGAGCGAAGCGAGCCGTGCTGCGTTCCCCCCGACGAACCCCCCTCCCCCCCTCCCCCCCCTGGGAGCATCGTGGCGAGCGAAGCGAGCCGCGATGCGACTACGGGGGCTCCAGGAGGGGCAGCGGAGTCGCAGCACGGCGAGCGATGTGAGCCGTGCTGTGACCCCCCGCCGCTGCCCCCCCTGGACCCCCCCCACCAAAAAAATCGATATGGGTATCGTTTTCGACTAACTTGGGGGTGAGGATTTCGAATATGATGTCGGCGGGGAGCGGCGAGCGAAGCGAGCCGCGATCCGACACTGCAAGGCGAGCGAAGCGAGCCGCGCTTCGTGTCACACTGCAAGGCGAGCGTAGCGAGCCGCGCAGTGTGGTAGCATGAGCGGAGTCGTATTGCGGTGAGCGAAGCGAACCGCAATACGACGACCGCGACCCAGCAAGGCGAGCGAAGCGAGCCGCGCTTCGAGTCACACTGCAAGGCGAGCGCAGCGAGCCGCGCAGTGTGGTAGCATGGGCAGAGTCGTATTGCGGTGAGCGAAGCGAACCGCAATGCGACGACTGACACTCAGCAAGGCGAGCGAAGCGAGCCGCGCTTCCCGTCACACTGCAAGGCGAGCGTAGCGAGCCGCGCAGTGTGGTAGTACGAGTGGAGTCGTATTGCGGTGAGCGAAGCGAACCGCAATGCGACGACCGAGACCCAGCAAGGCGAGCGAAGCGAGCCGCGCTTCCCGTCACACTGCAAGGCGAGCGTAGCGAGCCGCGCAGTGTGACCGCACACCCCTCATATGGGTATCGTTTTCGAATAACTACAACCCGATAATTACGATAAAGACGTCCATTTTGAAATCCAAAATGGCTGACATTTTTTAATCGCAAAATACCATCATGGGTATCGATTTCGAACAATACGTGGGTGTAGGTTACGATAAGGGGAATAAAATTGCAAAATAAACAGTCTACACAACCGACGCGAGCTGCTTGCAGCTCGCGCACGCCTAAAAACTAGTTTAATTATATAAAGGTGGATTACCACTCACTGACTCACTCATTGACATAATTGTTCTCCCTGTTGGTGGATGGGGAGGTATGGTTTTTTTTACGGAAATGTGTAGGGGAGGTGGGGGTGAGTATGGGAAAATTCCAACTTTTCGAGATTTCCCCCTCCTTCCCCCTCAAAAGGGGGCAAACGCAAAAGTCGATTTTTCTCAGAGACGGTGATAGATGGAATGAAAATTTTTGCGGGGGGAGGTAGGAGGGGGGCTCGCGAAGCGAGCCCGCACCCAAAAATACTAGTTATATTATATAAAGCTCGACAACCACTCACTGACTCACTGACATAATTGTTCTCCCTGTTGGTGGATGGGGAGGTATAGTTTTTTTTACGGAAATGTGTAGGGGAGGTGGGGGTGAGTATGGGAAAATTCCGACTTTTTTAAATTTCGAACCCCCTCAAGGACCCCCCGGGGGTTCTTCGGCCGTGTAGGGGGGTGGGTCAGATTTTTTTGTGGGGTCGTGTAGAGGGTTAAAAACCATTGTGGGGGGTGAAATTTTTTTGACCCCCAACACCCCCCGAGACCCCCCGCTTTTGAATTGCTACCGGATGGAGGAGCGATAGAGGGTTTTGGATGACGGCATCGTATAGAGGGTTTAGTCTTTAATCGGAAAAAAAAAAATTGACCCCCCCCCCATGACCCCTTTTTAGACCCCCCTTTCGTATCTCCCGAACGGCTCGCGATGGAAAAAAAATCTTTTCGCAGTCGCGTAGAGGAAGACGAATAGTTGCGGAAGCCAAAAAAAGTTTGACCCTTTTGAACCCCCAGACCCCCTTTTTTAAAAAAAAACCGTATTTTGGCAAAATTTTGACCTTATTTTTAGGGTGGAGCATCGAGGCGAGCGAAGCGAGCCGAGATGCGACACCGGGAACCAGCACGGCGAGCGAAGCGAGCCGTACTGCGTTCCCCCTGACGACCCCCACGACCCCCCCCCCCCCCCTGGGAGCATCGCGGCGAGCGAAGCGAGCCGCGATGCGACTACGGGGGCTCCAGGAGGGGCAGCGGAGGGGGAGTCGCAGCACGGCGAGCGAAGCGAGCCGTGCTGTGACCCCCCGCCGCTGCCCCCCCTGGACCCCCCCCACCAAAAAAATCGATATGGGTATCGTTTTCGACTAACTTGGGGGTGAGGATTTCGAATATGATGTCGGCGGGGAGCGGCGAGCGAAGCGAGCCGCGATCCGACACTGCAAGGCGAGCGTAGCGAGCCGCGCAGTGTGGTAGCATGAGCGGAGTCGTATTGCGGTGAGCGAAGCGAACCGCAATACGACGACCGCGACCCAGCAAGGCGAGCGAAGCGAGCCGCGCTTCGAGTCACACTGCAAGGCGAGCGCAGCGAGCCGCGCAGTGTGGTAGCATGGGCAGAGTCGTATTGCGGTGAGCGAAGCGAACCGCAATGCGACGACTGACACTCAGCAAGGCGAGCGAAGCGAGCCGCGCTTCCCGTCTGCCCGACTGCGCGGCTCGCTACGCTCGCCTTGCAGTGTGACCGCACACCCCTCATATGGGTATCGTTTTTGAATAACTACAACCCGATAATTACGATAAAGACGTCCATTTTGAAATCCAAGATGGCTGACATTTTTTCATCGCAGATTTCCGACATGGGTATCGATTTCGAGCAAAACGAGGGTGTAGGTTACGATAAGGGGAATAAAATTGCAAAATAAACAGTCTACACAACCGACGCGAGCTGCTTGCAGCTCGCGCACGCCTAAAAAACTAGTTTGATTATAAATCTAAATTTTAAACAACTTGGTGGATTTCTTTACGGAAATTCTGGGATAGAGCTATTCTGAACCATGGATTATTTAATGGTTCATGATGGTCACACTTATCGATGGGATGCCAGGCCGGGTAAGATTTGCAGGTAGGTGATTTAGTAGTTAATTTTAGCTGAATCTACACTGCAGTGTCGTCTTTAGTTCTGTTCCTATGTAAATGAGTTCGTAACTAACAGTTCCTATCTTCAATTTCAAAGAGAAGGGATCGCAATTGTAACTATTCAATGCATACATTACAGTGAATGTAGCTAGGTATACATAGGTATACCTACCTAGCTACATTCACACAGGTTTCTACTCAAATTCAGGCCCGAGGATATTGCCACTTAACAGGTTTGTGATAGAACTGCCTGCTTGTTTATTCTTGGCACCAATTTTAAAATGGATTAAAAATATATTACTAAAAAGTGCAAAATCTGTCGAGTTCGCGGAGAGTTTTTAATCATATTAAACTCAAAAAAATTTGCTGTAGGCACTGCCAATCAAAAGTGCATTGTAATTTGAATCCCAGGATAAGTTTAATGCTTTATCTGTTATATTGAAAGAAAACCAAAGATACCGTTATCGTGTTAATGTTATAAGTTTCACCATGACGTACTTTAAGATAAAGCCGCTTGTGCCAAAAAAAATTAGTTTCACGGTTTTGGCTACAGTAGCTAGATATTAGTCCTAATAAATCTAATTTAAATAATCCTTTTAAAAGTAGGATCTGTATCAACGTCTGTGGCAGTGCAGAATTTATTGGTAAGTTTACATTCAAACACAAAAATAATACCTACCTCTAAAATATAAATTTACAAGGTTTTTTCTAACCATCAGCCACATTTTCGAATAAAAAGTATAAAAACTCAAAAAGCGTTTGATGTTGCGACACCGATTCATCCACATTTAATCCGCTCGAATCCGCTGGAGCACAGAGCGTCTATCAGAGTCATTTTAGCTTTTTCGGTCGCATGCATTTATTGAAATTGGTATAAATCCAATATAGAAAAATTCGTACAGTGATATCCTCTATGAGTCGGAAATATACAGTGCTTTTTCATTGAGTGATAACTTAACCGAGCTGTTTTTATTGCGCCTTGTTAGGCCCGTGACCGCTAGGCACTTTAGTACCTTATAACTTTATAGGCCTACAATAGTTTGTATTGGAATACACTTTGGTTGGTTGGTGATGCTCACACTTTAAACCCATCTGCCGAATAAAATAAGCATCCAAATATGTGCTGTGAATATGCTCACAGCATATTCATACAATTTACAGTAAGGACATAAAATAGTTGACAGCGCGCGGACCACTACTGCTATATAACTTGCGGTAAGCAAGCAAAATGTAGCTTTTATAAATAAAATGTATACATTGTCTCGTATAACGCTGCCAAAAACAATAACAGGGAGGATAGCAGTAAAATAAAATTCTCAAAGGTAAGTACGACCTAGCTACGCTTTGTCAGAAAAAAATATCTAGGATTTATAAGTTTAACCGTAACTTATCAAATTGTAGATATAATGTGGTCTTGGAATATCTCTATTTCAATCATGTTGTTTCCAATTATCTTCTCTATCATAAATGAGACTATATAGATCCTGAGGAACTATGTATAATGATAGAGGTTGCAGCATAACAACCAGCTGCCTTATTGTCTAGCTTGAAATCTATTATAAGTTAAATTAAAATGTCAACTAGTGACATATAAGTAAAATAGAAGTCCAGGCTAGGTTTTATGGCAAAAATGAATCGATCTCGATTATTAGTTGATTGTTAGTTGATTATTAGTTTGACAATAGGGTCGCCGTTGTGTTGATGGTAAGTGGCGAGAGTAAGCTCATACTTGAATGATCATTTTGAGATGTGCGGTAGTGGGGTAGGACGTGTTCGACAACCTTTATGTCTCATTCCTTCACTAATATATAACTTACAGGGTTATGTATTGTTACATCTCTCGCAAAAGGTTGTATATTAAAACGACTGCCAATTATTGTATAACAAAATATAATTGTATAATAATGTACGTAATGTATTAAATATATCAGTTATTTCGACCCATAACACAAGCTTTGAGTAGCTTACTTTGGGGTTAGATGGTGCTATGTGGATTGTCCAGCGTTATTATTATTATAATTTTACAATTTACATTTATTACAGTAGCCACATGTTAAGAATTCATTTACAAAATAGTTTTGTACAAAACAACCCATTTACAATTCCTTACTAAGCCATCTACCACGCTCTAAATTACGTACCATATTACCTCAATGGTATTATGAGCTACTTATCCTGGAATAGCAATTATTTTTCAGATGCTTATTATATATATCTGTGTCTGGAATACTCATACTATTTCATGCTTCTTGAATCTAGAACCTAAATAGAGAACTAATCAAATAAGTTACCATAACTAGAATACCTTTCTTCATCATAAGATAGATAGAAAAAACTAAAAACTAGATTACTTACCTTAAAACTAGCTTATAATATAAGTAACAGAAACTCAAAGACAGAAACTGCTCTAAGATTTTCTAAAATTCCTTTTTTTTACGTTGCAATAACAAGACATAGGTAGCGGCGCTCGTGTGAAGACCTACAGAGCTTTAACCTTTTTATCTTTATTCTATGGCTAGATATTGTTTGATTTCTTCTATTGGTATAAGTTACAGTGAGAAAAAACACATAAAGCAAATGTATAAGTTGCTGGGGCTTTGGTGTAGTTTACAGGAGGTTAATAATCCACTGCTGATAAAATGTTATAGTTGGTAAAATTTTCTAGTCTAATCTTCGATAAAATAAACAAATACGAAACAAAAGCTCCGACAAATCCGGAGGAGCTTTGACTAACGGATACAAACACCAAGCTGACTGACCTCAACCAGCCCCAGATTAAAGGGTTTCGGCAAATCTCACACCTGCCTCGACTAATGGAGCGCACTCATGGGACTCCCTAATATCGGCGAGAGGAAGTACGATTAAACTGTTTAGTTAGTTGTTTTACTGTGATTTTAACTTGATTTTGACAAAGAATTCGGCAGTACCAAATAATGTAAAACCAAATTACCAAATTATGTAAAACAAATTATATAAAAATATAAATCTAGTACCTATTTAAGCAAAGTTAGTTATTCTTACTTTGATGCTGTATGATTAAATTTTTATTGGTTTCGTAAAAAACCCAATGAATCAATTATTATTAATTATTTATTGGTTAGGTCTTTAAATTGTACGTAAGTACAATACGCGGACTCGTGATTAATTCACTCGGTTCAATGTTGCAAAAAAACAAGTCTTAAATGCAACGGTAAATTACCTTTGGGATAGCAAATGGACACAACATAATATACATACGTAATCAAGTCAGCAGGTCAAGTTTGCATCTCAATTTGCATAATACATTGTTTTCATTTCAACGTCGCTTGTTAAATGAACATAATTTTCAAATTCATGAAAACTTTGTGACGTGAAATAATTTACGGAACAATCATACAGCCGCCGGTTTTTTCTTCAATGGTAGATCCATTAGGTAGGTGGTAATGGTAGATTGTTATTTTAAAATATATTTTTTTATAGTCAGTTCTACTAATATCACCAGTGTCTTGGGGACGCTTCCGACTGGTATTGACATGGATCAATTGAGCTACCTTTAGACTGTTTGCAACCGTCTGCAGTTAGCTCAATGGTTTCAATTGTAAATACTAGTTGTAATTTTTCTATTCCTTGCTTGTAATTTTCGTTGTTTATAAAGATTTGATTTGTTCTACTATAAAAAAGTCGAACGTGTGCTAGGTTTGTACGTAATTCGAATCCCACGGAGATTATTCGGCTCAGTTTGATAAGGGAAGTTAACGCGCCTTAGCTTTGGGGATTTTGTATGATCTGCTATCGATCACTAATCTTCATCTACACCCCACGTGAGTTTATTTATACAGGTGGGAATTTATCCCTTTTACATTTTGGGTTGTGTGAAATCACGTAGACATTATATTTGATCCTATAAGATTTCGTTATAGATTGGATTCGTTTGTGTGTGAGTGATAGTTTCCACTAACTTAGTTCTGTGGTAATTTAGGTACACAATTTACTTAGTATCAATAGGTAATAGTAGTAAAATAGTAGCTAAACTATTACAAAAGGAACCCGCCAGTTTGTTCTAACTGCATCTAATAATAAATCTCGTATCTCATCATAATCTAGACAAAATAAAACTATTACCGATGCATTAAACTTAAATATTAGATATAACAAACTGAAGGATTGAAACTTTGAAATGCCTTTGTTTATCGTAATTAAGTATATGATAAAATAAGTGGTGGCGCTACTTTATTTCCAGTTTGCGCCTTAAGAAGCATTCTTAAGGGGCAGTGAGAGCGGTAGCGGGTTTTGACAGTTTGCAGTTGATCGTTTGCTTACGCTCGTCAGCCGCGTGTGATATTTCCTTTGTAAGCTGACCGCTGCCCCAACCACAGTAAGTATAATCTTCTCTTGAGAAGATTATACTTTAGTTAGAGAACACTATTTGATTTGATGTTTGCAAGCTCTAAATATCCTTACCATTACACCACCTATCTGCGACTATTTATATACTATCTGTTCTTTAAAATGAAAACTACAAAATCCACTGCTCTCTCAAAGCATTTCCAAAACCAAACAAATATAAAACTAAAGTTACACGTAAGTATAAAAACTGTCCAAATAAATGTCTAACGTGACTCCGGTCAATCCGGTGGTTTTCTTGTGGAAATCCACCACATAAAAGTCGTTGGATTCCGAAGATGCATTGGTGCACAGTAAACCAGCCAGTGATAGATCACGGCTTAAAGCTGGGATTTTTGAACTTTTTGCGATCTATACTGGCTATGGACATCGTTAATTCAGTTATCAAAAAAGGTCTGAAGTTCAGATCTAAACAGCTCATTGATTTTGTTGACACTAATTCCGTTATTTATACAAAAATGGCAATGATTAAAGTGAATTTAAATCATATAGACAGAAATTCAATGTCCTAAATTTTTGTTTCATCATCATCATCATCATCATCACCAGCCTATAATAGTCCACTGCCGGACATAGGCCTCTCCTAATGAGGTTTCAGCTGTAACTGTCATTAAGAGAGATTAATTTTTGTTTAATCTCTCTTAATGACAGTTACAGCTGAAACCTCAAAACTCATTGCGTTCATAAAATATAAATATCTCTCTTGAGTTGAACGTAATGATCACGCTAAACCGCATACCAATTATCCTTTCGTTCATTGCGTCTAGCTGTAAGAGAAAAAAATTAGGAATATTTGAAAAAAAAACAGTAAAGAAAAATCATTATTCACACCCATCACCATTTCATTCAAACAATTTCAGAACAGTGAGTAATTCTTTGAACAGCTTACTTTGCAATGCCCCATTGCCGAGGTGCATAATGTATTAAGGTCGTGTGCGAACTGACTTGCAGAATGGAAGATAATGTTTGCATATCACTTATTTGGTCTGGCTCATGACAACTATATCTAGTCTAAGATATCGTAAATTTCACAAACTACAGATCTCTAAGTTTCACAAGTTGAATTATTAGAGTAGTCGGTGATGGATACAACGGATGCAACGTTTAAAAAATCTAAGTGGTTAATATTTAATTTTGTAGATTGACATGTTATAAGTAGTGTATATCGCTGCCGAACGTAGGATTATTTTACCAAAACCTATAAGTCTTATATCTATGAACGGACTGTTGTAACAGCAAAGCTGTTAAAGCAATAGTTGTTTCGAATAGACCTATACAACGACACACGTTTTATTGCTATTGGAGGGTGGTCTCAGGTTCCATATATTTATGGCCATTGTTCTTTATACAAATTAAACAAGGTATTATTGAGCTACCTTCAGACTGTTTGCAACCGTCTGCAGTTAGCTCAATGGTTTCAATTGTAGGTATATACTAGTTTTATTTTTTGCTATTTCATGATTGTTATTTTCGTTGTTAGTAGAAGATTTTAAAGTATTTGCTGTTTGAAACGTAGTCAACATAATTAAAAAAGGGAAGCAGTAGTTGTTACGGCTTAATCAAATTTTAAAAAAATATTTTCGACATAGAAAAAAGAAAAAGAGAATATAACAAATGGTTTTCCATTGCTGCGAAACAAAAACATACACAAATGCCAATTATCTAAAAAATACAAATGACTTGTAATATTTTTTGGCCATCTATGTAAAATATGAGTTTTGCAATATGGTATGCATATTTTTATCTTCTCCATCTTCATAAAGTTTTCGTTGAAGGCTTAATATCGTTTTGTTAAAGTTATAACGTCAGAACTTAGCCCATAAAGCAGCCTTATAAAATTATTAATTTATGCATAAGCGCATCGAACATGATATTATCCCTATAAGACTTTAGGAGAGCGCAACTTTGATCGTTAATTCTGAAAAATTTACTTTGCTTTCTATCGCCGAGCATATGTTTAAGCGTGAGATTAGTAGTTCATAATTTTGATTTGTTTTGTATCAGCAGAAATAAGTCCACTGCTGAACGTTCCTTCTCCAAGCAAGGGAGGAAAATATTTCAATTGCTGTTAAATATTGAAAATAATTGTTTTCTTTTCGGGTCTAAGGAAATGTGTCATTTTATCGCACCGCCACCGCCTCCGGTGTATGTGTAGTCTTTCAAATGCATCAATAGGATACAACTCACACGCCTTCGCCTCCGGCCTGGCCACCGCTTCTGTGTGTGACTTTTACTGGTTTCACTTAGGGCAAAATAATGAACGACCTTAATACTTCGTTATGTGTGCTGCACTCATAGTGTTATCTTCATGCCTGATTAAGGTGGCTCTGGCACCGAAAATTTGATTAGGTGTAGAATATGTATAAATGCTTAGTGATAAACAAGCAATTTGAAAGAACAACTTTTAACATTTTCAACATTCTTAAACATCCTACAAGGTGAAGAAGTTCAATAGCCGATAGTCTTCTGGATCTTCTAAAGCAGTCGGACGTTATAATGACCGGAAAGCACTGAACTATACTAAACTAATTTATCTCGTAGCAGTGTCTCGTAGTAAACTTCGTAGCTGTTATACTCGTAGCAACTTCTACGGCGTAGTCTCGTTCTTTGTCATTTTTGAGACACAATGCTCAAATTATATTCCTGTCTTCATATTATTGGTGGGCTTGATAGCTAGGTAATATAATGTTATGTATCATAATATGTACTCCTTGGGCGTTACAAAAAAGGGGAAGACGATAGAGACCTATGAAATTAACCTATTACATTAAAAATTCATGGTATAATCCTCTTTCTATTGGGGAATGTATAACACTGGACGTATTTGTACTGATGTAAATATTCAAAGCCACCTTGTAACTATAAGAAGGGAACACTAGTCTGATGGTAAGCAGCGCGTGACCAAACTTTGTAGATAAAGATTAATAGCAGCAATTTGTTGGCCTCGAGCGCACCGCTACGAAGTAATTGGTCCAATCCAAGTAAGGTAAGTAAAATGAAGATAAAAACGTTGTTGAGAAGCAGTTATAATAAATTAGTACGTTGGTATTGAAATAGCTGGTTGAAAAATCTGCCAAGTTGATACTTACATCTACATACATATACAACCTTTACTGGTCCACTGCTGGACGCAGGCCTTCCCATGATAAGCGCCTCATTGGCATTCATCATATAGGAGTAATGCCCATAGTCCCCACGCTGAGCATGCGGATACTTACTTAAATTATATTCCAACAAGGATTTTTTGGAATATAATTTTAATACCTATTAGAAATCAAATTTGTTTATATTTTTTGTCAGTTATTTCTCTCGAAAAACAAACACTATAGGACATTTGACACAGCGGAGTAAGATGAGCTCCAAAACAAGCTGTAGCTGTGTAATGGGAACCTTATGAACAATGCGATTACTTAAACAATAAAATCTGTAATATTTAACCACCTGTGTGTGTATTACGTACGAAAAGTACAGCTTGCGTAGGGTCGAAAGCAACCCGTGCATAATTAAAACATCCATTCGGACGGGATAAACCCGAATCCAATGACTTGATATGTCAATGTGTTAAAAAGACTTAAATAATTTAGAAATTATTGAATCACGTTTAATAGTAACTTTACTATACTTACATATAGTTGTTTAGTGAGTGCAGGTCAGGTCAAGGAACTTAACTGCAGATTATTTATACTAGAACTATCTTGCACCAAATCCAATAAATTATTATTAAAGTACTTTCTTATTTAATTTATGTCCTTGCCCACGTTTACTGACGATAAATTGAAATATTATATTTCTCTTGTGATCTCGATCTTTGAAGTGTAGAACGTAGAAATAAAGTTTGAACTTAAACCAACAACAATACACAAATCTTTAGCTACTATTCATAAAGTTTATGCGTGGATATAAAAAAAAATCGAACATGTTTTTAGTAATTTACTCAGTTTAATCTCCGAGTTAAAGATACACCGCAGTCCTTGTAGATCCAAATGCCAAAACAGTCCATCAGGCCCCTTATAAATATTCGAAGGCCAATCAATCAAAAGCTCCAATACCTACGCGGTGAATCATTTTCTGCTTTCCTATGCACAAAGCCTTAAAACTGGAGTTGCCGTGTTATCTACACGCTCATTGTATTCTCTGTTTATGCAGCGAAATGTTCGTGTATATTTAATGTTTTACTCGACAGTCAATTTTATTCTATATTTAATATATAATAGAATGTTTTGTCGCAGTGCTGCTTGAATCATGCGGTTCGATCACTTGGAAAATGATTACTAGGACAGGAATAAATTCTGGTGGAAAAGATTTTTGTACGCCAACGCTAAATAACGGACTGTGATTCATTTATGAATCACTGCATTTTAGTGAGCTAGTGAGGGACACACCTCTCAAAGCTGAGGCTATAAGGGAAGTTGTAGTATAGAATTTTCTTAGAAATCTCCCATTTTTTTTAATACTCTGAGATATTGTCATTTTCATTTCTCGGAATCCAACGCATTTGGCGAATATACACGGTGTCCTTTTTTTAAATTGTGATGCCATATACAAAAGCTAGAGAGTGATTTATAGCATAACCTAGTATAATAAATATATTGTGATATGTATTTTAGCTCTAAGGTATATATTGATATGGACCGTAGAATAAGTTATATAAGATCTGTCTACTTGTTCTAATGTTGTCCGAAATAAATGAATTTATTATTATTATTATAGCTAAAAGCTGATGAACAGGCTTAGGTACAAGTAGAAGCATGAAAAAGACATAAAAAGATCAAAATCTGAGGGAAGTAAGATTAATTAGAATACTAAGCGAGCACTATCCCCTTATTTTTCAGATTTGTACTTTTATAAAACCTTAGATTTTTCAATCACTCTTTTCAATGTTACTTCAATAGGCAAACATGAAACACACTGTTTGAACACGTAAAATCCCATTTTAACGAATATGATTCGAAAAAAACCTGTCAGTAACAAAGCTAATATTTTAGCAATGACAAGGTAAGTACTTAGAATAAACATATATATCATTGTCACCTTAAACAGAATAACATGAAGACAGAATGTTACAAACATTATATTATTTATGACTGCAAACTAATATTTTAACTTTGGCTGAGCTAAATAATAATATTATAGTGAAAGATTAAACTGAGAAACAATTTTAGATCCTTGGCTTCTCTGATGAAATTCAACAATATGCCGTTTGCGATTGAGATATTTGGGCACAAAAATATCTATACTTTCTTTTATCAGATTACTGAATTTTTTCGTTTCAGCAATTATCAATGAATAAAAACTTTGTACAAGCCCCTGTTTATTTCGAAATTAATGTTAATATTAACAAATATTAAAATTCTATTACAGAACCTAGAAGTAGTCTTGCAAAAGGTGATTCTCCCTGGAGGCATATCTGCGGATCGTAAACAGCTCGACCGCAGACATGTCTTTTAGAAAGACTTTCAAGGTGAAGTTTTATGTCAACAAATCTTGTTAGTCAAGGCGGGAAAGAGTTAGTATTTGCAAAAATGAAATATTTTAAGGCGCTAACAGGACTTAAAGTACCCTCTTATTAAATCACATAATTCCACTAAACAAAAGAATTTCCAAAATTTATTAAGCTTTTTTTATGGGCGCCACTTTAGGTCCTGATCTTTCTTTTGGTACTTCTTACACAAAAAAATTATGTTTTTGTTTTGTTTTTTAATTAAAAAAGTAAGTATTTTAGTAATTTACTAACTTAGCTGTGGTTAGTAACTGAACATACTGTGTGTGTATATGTATTAATAGATAAAAAGCTTTAAAATGATTTCAAATTTAATAATATAATGGTTACAATAATTACAAAATGAGTGAGTGTTTTCTAAAATATATCAAAGAGTCCATATTAAGGTCACAGTTGTATTATCAAATCTCCAAAATCTCAACACAATCTAAACTATACATCAGCCAAACTCGATGTAGAATGTTTGTAAACAAACCGCCCATACTAAACCTAAAATACACTCTGATTTAAGATCCTTCCTTCACTAAATATTTCGTACACTCAAATCTAAAATTCGACGCCAAGCAAGTGAATTTTAGTTTTTTGTGTCGTGGTTTGTTTACAAACATTCTACATCGAGTTTGGTTAGTGTATAGCTAGCTTTATAACACCAGTAGTGTGGCCACAGCGAATGCTACATTGAACAAGAACTTCTAAAGATGTGAAAAGTTAATAAAACCTGAACCTTGATGTTTGAAAGGTAAAAGGAAAGGTCTTGTGCAAAGTTTAGGGGAATCGTTTTCGGACATGACTGTTCACGGTTTTTATCCAGTGGACAACTTTAACTTACACAAATTTTATCAAAGATCGCATCTTTGTTGGGAAAAGAAGATTTGATATAATTGGTCATAAGAAAAACCTGTATGTATGTTTAAGTAGAATAAGGACTGTGGATTTTATTAAATAAATAATTCAGTGAAACGTCAACAATAAACCAAGATTAAGTTTAACTTCAATACTAATTTTGTCAAGATAATAAAGTTGTTATCATCTACAACCTTTACTGGTCCACTGCTGGACGCAGGTCTTCCCATGATAAGCGCCTCATTGGCACTCATCATATGGGAGTAATGCCCATAATCCCCACGCTGGGCATGCGGGTTGGGGATCGCAGTTCGGTGGTAGAATTGTTCTACAGGAGGCGCTGCTGCCCGCCCCCCGGTGGATATCCCTTAGTCGCCTCTTACGACACCCGTGGGAAGAGTTGGGGTAGTGCAAATTCTAAGCCGGCACCACACGGCAAAAAGTTGTTAAAGCCTAGATAATTCACCGTTTACGTTCTAATACAAACATTTATTGATCTAGAAGTGTTTTGTATTTTCTGACTGGTTTCAACAGAGAAAAAACACTTAGGCTGCACTGCACACCTGTTGCAATTTTGAGAAAGAGTTGAAATCTCATCGTTTTATGATATTGGCGGTCATATTTTCCAATATTTTTATATTGTAGTCATAGGTCCCATACAAGTTTAGAAATATTATAAAGATAATCTACTACAATTTATCTTTAACAAAGCATTTAGCAAGTAGTAACTTACAAAGCAATATCACAAGCTCATACATTATTTATTATTATTTATTTATTTATTTATTTATTTATTTATTTATTTATTTATTTACATTAAATGTTCTACAAGGTGGCCCATTACAAAATACTCCATGAAGGTTACATTTTTAAAACTACATTGATGGGCTGGGAAATTTGATACGGCGGCGCGGCGTTCACCAATGGTATTGTAAAAAGTAGCGTGTGACTTGCAACGTATACTATTTCTGATGTAGGTAAAGTAGGTTAATTTCAAAGCTAATTTGCTATCAGGCCTAGTTAATAAAAAATCACGTCGACGATCACGATCCATTTTATTGTTAAAGTTTCTTTGATCATTTTTATTGTTTGAACTCTCTTCTTCTCTCTCGCAGTTACCTTAATGGTATCATTTAAAAAATATATTAATTCGTTTCTATTCTTTTATTGTAATTTTCTATACTAAAGTCATTTTTTGAACTAGCCAAAGCTGTATGCCTCGTTTGCTCTAGATCACCTTACACCGTACAAGTAGATCTACGTAAAGTTATGCATGCGGTTAACTGCGGGATGACGAGGCAGGCCGCCGGAAGTGCCGCAACGAGCTTCCGGTGGGTTGGACACTTCATCAAATTTTTTACTGATAAAAGGTTCCAAGTTGTGGGACGGGTGGCGTAATAAATAGTTTTTATGGATCTATTCCTAGTATTTATTTATTAGTTAGCAGCAGAATTGGCAAAATCGTTTCTTAAGCTAAAATTTATATCGGTATTTATCGCTTACTTTTATATACCCGATATGACCTGAAAATGCCTACTGGGTAGGTACTGGTCTTAAGTTATATTCACTGCCCTTTCTCATCAGTGCGACCAAAATGCGCCGCTGCCTCTCGGGCATGATGCGTCATAGACAATGAAAATGTAAAGTAGCGTAAAATGGAATACACAGATAGAGGATTATCATTGTTATTTTGGCTCATTCATAAAACTATCCTAATTACATAAAACAGCACTGGTATGATTTTTTAATATGTACTGATGTTTCTCTTTTCTCTTGTGTTTCCTGTCTTGTTTGTAGCTTATGTACACACCAACTCTTGTATTTTTCTGTACCTACCTATTGAGTTTTATATGTTTTTACCACCTTTGTGCCATCACACCAGGCCCTGTCTGAAAACCAGCGCCGCTACTAGCTGTGGCCTGTAGCGGCATTATGCTGAGACAGGGACCTTTTTGGCCCCCTAAGTAAATAGCCTCATTTTTGTGTTTCTTCTTCTTGTCTATTAAATGTGTAATTGATATGTACCTATCTAATATGTAAAGGGCCAAATAAATGAATTTTCTTTGATTCTTTCTTTCTAAATAACAGATAATTAGTATATAATATATGCTCTATCTATATACTCAGGTGTTACACTTATTATTAGTAATAACCGGTAATACCGAAATGTTTGGATTACATATGGTTTTTTTATTAATTTAGTTATACATCTGATCATGTAGCTATATTACAGAAACATAATTTAATCCCAAATGTAGTTCAAACATTTCGGTTTGGAAATTATGGAAAACTCGATTAATTCACCGCTTTGTTTCAACTACTAGTCTCAGCACAATGTGTTCGTAATTAGTGGAAAATTCATAGAACAAAGATCAGTGAAAAGCGGAAAATTAGATTCGAACATTTCATTGTGACCAGATTTTGGTATTGTAATGATAGTCGTACCTAATGATTTCTGAAATGATTTAGCATTCAAGATTGCTGTTAGGTCTAGTACGCTTTTTTCTGGGCAATAAACTAAAATTAAATTCGTAGATGCAAAATAAATAAATATCTAGATTCATGATGTGACAGAATCTATTTCGTAAAACTGTATCCAAAATAATTCAGGCTGACTTATGATGACTGATTTATGACTTCTTAAGCGAGAGGTTTCTTTTTAGTCGGACTTAATAATATTAAAATAAAGAGCTTCCAAACATTTCACTTTATTTGACTTTTCGTTTGATTTAAAAATAGCTTTTCGTTGGAAGAGCTGCGTTTAGATCACACCACACCTGATGCAGCAATACTCATGCAAGCACGTCGTTCGCTCTCGACTATCACAGCTTTAGAGTAGCGGTTTCTCAATGAATAGTTGTAATCTCTACATCATCGCTCGTGAGTGTACACTATCTGTCAGATACGGGCTGCATAGACCGCAGCGAGCCTGATCAGCGGTCGACGGCCGTTCTAATTAATTTTGAGTATTGTTTGAGCTGCGGTTTTGTTCCAAATTTTTACAAAAATAGTATGAAATTTTATAAATTTATAATTAAAAAAAATCTCCTAAGTAAAATTCCTTCAAAAAATGAAACTCAATACAAGGGGAGAATAGGGACGTTAGTTAGCGTAGGCTTTAGCCTCTATTTTTTAAAACAAAAAAAATGCCATAACACGATATCCTACATCACTACATAGTATAAAACAAAGTCGCTTTTTCTGTCCCTATATCATTATGTCCCTTTGACTGCTTAAATCTTTAAAACTACACAACGGATTTTGATGCGGTTTTTTTTAATAGATAGAGTGATTCAAGAGGAAGGTTTATACGTATAATAAAACCGTGCGAAGCCGGGGCGGGTCGCTAGTTGAAAATAAAAAATGTCCTTTTCGTCGCAAAGCAAAGAAAATGAATCATTTAATCAGCCGCCGCCACCGCCGCCGCACTGTTTAGCTAGATCAGCATATCGCCTGCTTTGTAACTAGTTAAACTTACAGACAGGACAACTTACACTTAGAGATAGGGCTGTCAAACACAAACACATTTTCATGAAGGCTATGGATACCCTTATCGAGGAAAATCAGTCAAGAGAAATTTCGAGCTAAGTATTTTCGGAGGTTTGAGAGATTCACCAGGGAATCATGCAACGCACTTGCATGATTATAATGTCACTAGCCTCAGTACCTCTTCGAATACCAGGTATATTCGAACACAAAATAACAAAATAGGTAGGTATGAATGTTGTCGAGTGCAAAGTTCAACGGCTATAACCCGATCGCGTCCGTTCCCATCTCATCTACGGGGATCAAAGTGATCTATTATTTGAGCAAGGGATATTCCCGAGGGATCCCATACAGCTGGATCAAATTTGCAGTCTACTTTGCATAAATTAAAGCTAATATTAAATTGTTGCTTCGGACACGCTATCGTGTATATAGCACGGAAACAATGTGTTTTTGATAGACAGTTTGATTGATGTTGATGTACCTTTTGGAAAAACATTAATATTATCTATAGCTTTTTTTATGTAGCTATCTATGTAGCTTTAATGTACCGTGTTTCAAATAAATCTCATTTCATTTAGTTTAACTTTTTATTTTACGTTTATTATACTTGTATTTGTGTAATATTTTAACGCTTTTAAACATGGCACAATGTAAAAGGGGTCCGAGAAAACAATCTGCATTATCTTGAGTAGTAAATTGATTAAATTACATAAACAACAATAAAATTAATAAAACCAATTTGTATGAACATGTTTTTTATGCAAAACATAAATCTAGTTACAACAATCAAACTTTCCGACTGCAAAGTTTAGAAACAACTCCATCTTAAAATATCTCGTTTGTATTCCAAATGAACTCTATACATATTTTATGCCAGTGATAGCAAATTGAATGGGGCTATAATTATGGTTATATATATATATATATATATTGTTGCAAAGTTTTCTGGCTGTGTCTATGATTAATTGTACAATCTTAGGGTTTGAGTCCCAAATTTTTGGGAAACAAATTTAAACGTATTGTTGTTTATTTCAAACAATGAATTCATCAATAGGCTTTACCATCTGAAACAAATTATGCAAAATTGAAACGTTGTTTGGTCGTTGATGAAATACAAATTTGCTGTTGTTTTTTTTAAACTTAAACGGGTTTTTACTACGGTTTCTACTACTGTTGATGTAAAGGAAGTACAAAGTAGACAATTATGTAGATGATGCACAATAAATGACATAGGAACTTGATGTTTCAGTATAAAATGTTCTGGAACTGTCTAAATTTTATAATAATATGCAAATTAAGGTCCATTAGCTTTAAAATACGATTTGCACACGTGCACACGTGTTACGCGGGTGAGTATAACAAAGGGAAAGTTATGGGTGTATGTACAAAGCTTAAGGAACGAGATAATTTAAAATTTGATCTGTCGGAGTTAACTTTCATTTCATTTTTTTTTATTTAGTTAATCAGTGAAACAATATTCTGATGTACAAGGTATTGGATGCGAACACCTATGTGTTACCTACCTAAAACTATGCCGTAACATACAGTTTCATAATCTTAGAGAGTCTAGTGTTTTCTGAATAAAATTAGAAGGTCCTGTATCCTGGAATCTTGGGACATTGCTACTTGGGCCTGGTTCCTCAAAGCGTAGGTTGGCATAACAATGATCAGCTTGAGCGAGTTCATATTTCCCATACCTTCGTTTAGTCGAACACAAGTGTCAAACGCAACCTTAGTATATACACACGCTTTTTAGTCATAAAGATTAATGACTATAAGCGGGTTAACTACGAACCTAGTTTATGTTGAAAAAAATAATAACCTTTCGTCAAATCGCAGCTAACCTCACCCGGGATAATAAACCTAATAACCTATGTATAAATATTAAGTAGGTACTGAGTGAAGAAACCAACTGATGATCACGGAAAGAAGGCCTTACACGATCAGTATTCGAATGAACATAGAACAGGACCCGTACTGACTACCGTATACTCAATTCCATGCCACATGACTCTTTCTAATTAATTAACGGTTGCTTTCCAAATGTTTAGTTTCCACTTAGAGCCGACCCAGTACCTCTATTGATCAACACATTCAGGATGTTCAGAAAAACGTTGAACATACGAAAATGGGGGGCAGGTGGGATGGTCTATTTACTTACCTACTAGCCCAAAAGAACCTAGGTCTCAAGATTTTTATTTTTTTAAATTTTATTTAAATTTCTGTTTTTTTTTCTTTTTTGCCTTTAAACCATTTTTTTTTCTGTATTTGAATATGTGATTGGTAGTTAACCCTTTTTATGTTTCAGGGTCCACAACTTTATTTATACAATTTTTAAAAGGACCAACCGATCAATCACTAAAATTGTATAATAAAGGAAAAATAGATCTGGCCTTGAAAAAATATTAGACGGCTTCGGGCGTGGTACAAACGCGAAAAAAAACTGATGAAAAAAAATCTTGAGACCTATGTTAGATCTTTTTGGCTAGTAAGTTAACAGACCTCCCCACCTACCTCCCATTTTCGTATTTTTAACATTTTGCCGAACACCCTGTATAAAACCTATGTATGTTATTCTATTTTAATAAAAAGAGACGTCACTTGAAACGGTATATTTATTTCGACGATAAATACCTCGTAAATTTATAATAACACTGTTTGAGAATCTCAATAACAAATACAGATATGTATATTGGATGGGTTTCTTTCATTTATATTTAATGATCCCAACTAAGCCTTTGAAGTGTTTTATGTGAGATGAGATTTTGTTGATCGAAAGGTCAAAGAAGACTTTCTTTGTAGTTATTTAGATTAAAGTTCAATAAAATTTTTGCGCTTTTTCGTGTGTGATATCTATCTAGGTAGGCATTGCCATACAGCGTGGTAATGCAGCCAGTGTCTTGGGGACGCTTCCGACTGGTATTGACATGGATCAATTGAGCTACCTTTAGACTGTTTGCAACCGACTGCAGTTAGCTCAATGGTTTCAATTGTAAATACTTGTTGTAATTTTTCTATTCCTTGCTTGTAATTTTCGTTGTTAATAAATTTTATACTGTTTTATTGTCCAAATAAAACTTTATTCTAGGTAGGTAGGTATACTATTATATTGGTATCTATACTATTTTACTGTAGGTACTTTTGTGGCTTGATGTTAAATGCTGTTGGAAAATAGTTTTTGTTTTTGTCTAGTTTTTTCAGTTAGTGAATTGTTTTATGTTTTGGTTCATAAATAAAGTAAAATCATCAAAGCGAACCCAGCTGCAAAAGACCCTTGAACACAGCGAAGTAAATATTTAGGAAGGCAAATGGACACAATATGTTACGACAGGAAGAACAGGCATTCAAAATAGGCTCTTCGGCCCTCTGTGAATTGAAATGCACAAAGGAATGTTTTTATAGTGATGTAGCAAGCTCAGGGATAGCTTCGTTGATGTTTCTCTAAAGTGTTTGAAATAAACTAAAAATAAACACTTACAGTCTTTTACCGATTGTCATCTCACCTGGACAGAAGGTGGGTATCCCATAGGTGTCCTACACTACGTTTACCGAGTCGTGATCTACCATCACATTTAACACAGTGGTTGTCGTTTCTACCTAATATTAACTGGAGTCTGGTTATTTTTTGAGACACATCTTTTAATTTTTTTACAAAAAAGTAGCAAATTTCAGGGATGTCAATGCCTAATTTGACGTCACTACTTTGTCAAGGATATTTTATGTAGTTAAAAGTCCATGCACGTTCTGTTTTTGAACACAACACTAGCAATCTGGGCCCTATACAAACTCTCATTACTTTGAGACTGTACAGAATTATTTATTTACCTCAGTCTATATGTCGTAGCTAAAGTAAAACTTGGCTCAAACACATTAAGGTTACAAATTATTTGTACAGAGAGCGGTAGCGGCTGATACCGCTGAATGGCCAGACCCTGGAGATTTCTTCGATCCGCTGCGGCATTTTACCAGCGCTCATAAAATAAAACCTAGCGCTTATCTTCAAGCTCTTGGTAGTACTTAATCCAGGTATTTATTATAACGATGTGAATCTTATGTAATCAGATGATTTGATGAATGATGAACGTTTTCAATCGTTTTTGTTTTCGGAAGTTCTGTTTCTTTCAAGAACATGTGTGTTCTTTGAAGAACATACATATACATTGAAAGACAAAAACCACGCACTTACTGTGCTGTTACTCAAAAATTTTATTTTATTTTATTTTGGTTTATTTGGAAAACAAACAGTTGTACAAACAGGAATAATTAACCTTAAAAAATAACTCTTAACCGTTAAAACTATGAACATGAACAATAATAAGATTTCCGCACTGTCGTTATTTGCATATACATAATACTAGCCACCCGCCCCGGCTTTGCACGGATTTATTATACGTATAAGCCTTTCTCTTGAATCATCTGTGTATTAAAAAAAACCGCATTAAAATTCGTTGCGTAGTTTTAAAATTTTAAGCAGTCAAAGGGACATAGGGAAATAGGGACAGAAAAAGCGACTTTGTTTTATACTATGACTAGCGACCCGCCCCGGCTTCGCACGGTTTTATTATACGTATAAACCTTCCTCTTGAATCACTCTATCTTTTTAAAAAAACCGCATCAAAATCCGTAACGTAGTTTTAAAAATTTAAGCAGTCAAAGGGACATAGGGACAGAAAAAGCGACTTTGTTTTATACTATGAGTAGCGACCCGCCCCGGCTTCGCACGGTTTTATTATACGTATAAACCTTCCTCTTGAATCACTCTATCTTTAAAAAAAAAACTGCATCAAAATCCGTTGCGTAGTTTTTAAGATTTATGCGTTCAAAGGGACATAATGACATAGGGACAGAAAAAGCGACTTTATTTTAAACTATGTAGTGATGATGAAGTGATATGCAATTAAAAGCAATGCACCCCATTCATATAATTATGTTGGCGTGAAATCAATCCAAAGGTTCTTCTTCTTGTTTCAAGGACTTCATTTTAATCCCTTCTCACTTCGTATTAACATCTGACTTTGGAGCAAATATTACATAAAATATTGATGCCACATCTTCTCTTCATTATAAGTCAATGAAATTGCATGTAGAGCACTTTGGATCTTGAATATCATCACGATTTGTTTGAATAATGTCTGGTGGATTGCTGAGAATAAGTTAGGCTAATAAAATAATTCAAAAAGCACTTTGTTAATTATGTCAATCTAACAAAGAAATCGAATTAACGAAACTTCATTCATTAAAAGGTTTCAATATCGAATTCGTTCAGATTGGATGATTCAATGTAATTTTCCGCGAGTACCTACATTATAATGATAATCTAGTATATTATTTTATCTGAATGTGTACTATAGGTTACATAATCCTATTTCAGATATATTAGTTTACCACAGTGGAATAAGTTCTCGCTTTTATTTAATCGTAATAAAAATTAAAATTCCATTCTTACACAATCACATTTGATCACTGGCGTGATGGCCTTCATTCCAAGCTCTGTATAACGCGAAAACACAAAAGGGAACGAAAACAATTGATAATCGTATTTTTTGTAAGTGGATCACTCATTCGTACTCTTTCAGTCGCTAGCCAAGCTTTGTATTGCGAATCACAATACAAAATGGCGTAATAATTTAACATACATTAATGAATCTTTTGTTGTCTGAACAGTTTTTTGAAGGACTCGGAAAATCCACTTAAAATTGTTGAGTCCTAACCAACATAAGATTCGTGTGCAAAAATTAAGGCTGGAACAAAAAAGTAAGAAGATTTTGTTATTTTGAATGCAGAGACTGATAAATATTACACACCAACTTAATTATTGGTATGTTTTTTTTAAGAATTCTGATTTTAGTATTCAAAGCTCTACAGGAAAACTGAAGCCAAGTGTCTTACAGACTATTAGGTATTCTACTGTATCAAAATATATATAGTACCTATTGTAAATAATTGGTTAAAAACTCGTAAATATATTCGTACGATTTTACCTACACTTGATAGATTTTGTTTTATTCGGAAATATCATTAGTTTTACAAAGCAAAGCCTGAATATTAGGATCCGGAACCAGCACATAGTCGACCAGACCAGCTGATGTTGAATGGTGACCACTGTTGTTGTTTGACCGTTTTTTACCCTAAAACACTCACCGCCTACCCCTTCCCGACTTCAGATCGCCCGTAAATTATTTTTCCTTAAATTTTTACTACATTCTCCTCATTTTCCAATGGGTTTCATCCTACAATTATTTTATTTGTTTCAAAAACCTATCTATCTACCCTGGTCTATGTTGCCTAACTGACCGTGTGTTATTCAAATAAAATCTGACATAAACTATGTTGAATGAGCTTCAGTTGGTTGTTATCAAGCGATATGCCAAGCTAGGAATAACGTCGGTATATATATACGTCGTATACGTCGTATATACGTATACGTGTATACCTACGGTTATTCAAGTTGTACACAGTTGTTAAAATAAAGCAATGCGATTAGAAACGGAAAAGTTAGAGGCGGAATAATTTCGGACGAAAACATTATTGACCAAATCAAGTGGGTGAAATACGTAAGTTTGTAAGACAAGTAACGGTTTGGCAAATTGTTTTCTCTTGATGCATAACTTTAATTTTTTTCATCTCAAATACTTAATTTTGAAGTGCCCACAACTCATAGGTCTAGAAAAAAAATGTGATTTTGGGCCTTCTATTAAATTGAAAGCCCGAGAACAAGGCCGCCACAAAAAACAGTTTGTTAGTGGTACTTTTTTTTACGGACAAATGTGAACCATCAATCTCAGAGGTGGTCTGACAAATTAGTCTTGCAGAGATGGGCCGGGCCATAGCTTTGTTTGTTATAGACTAGCCAGCGTTCAGATATATTTTAATTTGTAAGGTTTTCGTTTAGATTTTTCCATTAAAACGGTATTATTTCTATTGAAGACGATCGTTTGGTTGTTCTGGACTGGAATAAAATGTGGTGAAACAAAATTTTCATAAAGAGCCATTCCTAAAGCAGACACAGAAAAGTCTTAACAAATGCAACAGAATTTTTTAAAAATCTTTGTAACTGACTCAAGATACATATCGATAGCCATCTTCGGAAGAAGCCTTCACCTTGATTGGGGTTTCTTTTTCTATTTTTATTTTTATAACAAATATTTTCTACTTATTATGTTTTATTTTAACCTTAAAAATAAAACTATTTTTTTGTTTTAGATACAATTCAATTTTCATTTTTTTTTTATGATTAGTGTTTTTTTAAATGGGCATGAAATAAAAGTCGTTTTGTATATTTAATAACTGAATATTTAATAATAATAAATAATAAATAATTCCGGACAGTCTACACAGCATCATCTATATTATTATAATATTATTAGTATACCAGTTAGGAACTCCTAGTTCATGATCTTGTTGTCAAACTTAAATTATTTTCATCGAGACCTTTTCAATGGAACCTGATAAAATGAGTCAATTCGCAAGCCATATTGCCACATACTGACAACAAATATCTACATTAGAGTCGATACAAATTCTTCCGACCAATAACATCGTAGCAGGACCATATCGCATAAACCATACTTTACCGAACATTCCGCACCCACTCCATCCATATCTGATTACATAATAAAAAGTGATCTTATTTGCGGAAATACTACATATTTTACGGAGGGGCTATCGATATCCAGATTGTTAGGCTGAAATTTCATAGTCAGCTAGTTTAAGACTGTGGCGGGTCATACGGTTAAATGTTATAAAATAATAATAAAAATGCATGGTTTTTTGACAAACTATCTACCTCTATATACGTGCCTACACTTTTCTTAACATGGAAATAGAATAAAAAATTATAACAAACATAACCAAATTTCCCTGTATCAAATAGGTAAAAAAAAATGTTTTACATGTTATAATTATGTTTAGTTATGAATAGGCAACATAAAACAACTTTTTAAAACTTGTTTCAGGCTGACGATGCATCGGCTTCTCAGCATCACCCTCACCACCGTGGCCGTAGAGTGCGTGCGCTCCGAAGACAGAGAGCACCAGGGGCCGCAGCCCTGAAGGGCCGCCTGCGGGGCCCGGTCGGTGTCACACAGACCTTTACACAGTCCATCGGTTTAAACAAACCCAGTTTTGAAGATTGAATCTAACTCTCCAATCAACTGATTTAAAAATACCAAGTACGAGCAAAATACCTGAAAATATAATATGAATATAATAATAAAATAATTATTCAAAAATATGTCTTGACGATATTTTCCATCATCGATGCTTGAATATACAACATATAAACCTCGCGAATTACAAAACTTAAAACTACAATGAAAATTCAGATTACTAAAACAACTTTGCTTGGAGTTCTAAGGACCCGTTAGCACACGAAATATTTTCTTGTTGTTTTGTTAAAAACTGATAATCCCTTATAAAATACTTTAGTAACTTCTTACTACATACCTACTTATAAATATTTAAATGACATTTCATTTCCAAACATCTTCGTAGCTAGACATAAAAAATAAACATAAAAGTTTCAACAGATTTCACTATTAAGTCGTACGTTTCGTTTCCGCGGGTCCTTGAAACCGCAGCCGAAGCGACGTGACGAGAATCATAATCAGCACTTCATAATAATTCGTTGATATGTGAACTCACATTTCCAGCATTTTTGGTCGGAACTGAAGCATGTCTTTCTTTTTTAGAGCTTCGTACATTTATCTGGAAAACTGAAGTGTTTGTAGGACTATAAAGTATATACCTAGTATATACCTACTGACTATAAAGTCATATAACTTTTAAAACTATCGTGGTTTTTAACACTGAAGTCATTGAAAACGGGATATTTACCTAATTTACCATGATTTGATGTCTTTTGAGTTTTCCGATATTTCGGCATCGTTTCAAGCGCCATGATCACGAAAGAACTGAAAAATCAAATCATTGTAAATATTCCGTATTCAATGACTTTATAATGGAAATAGTCCGTCAGCCACAGCAAATACAGTATTGACTGAAAAAAAATTGTAACTTTATTATGAAATTAAAACTAAAAATTTTAACTCTGAAAATACCTAAACTTGAGTAGTAAAATTAGTTTCCAAAAATATATCTGCGGAGTAAAATTAGTTCCTCAAATCTTGATCTAACTTATTTTACTAATAACGTAGCTGAGATTGTTTACGGCTGTTTATATTTTATGCACCGTGAGCTTAGTACCGCATCGTAAAGGAAAGGTGGCCGTGTAAGGATTTACTACCGAGACTTTGGGAAACTTTGCAGTAGTACAGAGAGCTCGTATAAACGTACTCGCAATCGAACTTGGGTTCGTCTCAGTCTGTAATCTAGTTACATTGTAGTTATATAGTTGTGTAAATTTAGCATAATTATTATTTTTATAATCCTAAATTTTCTTCAGAGCATTCTGAAAACCGAAAATAACTTTCAAAAGTGCGTAACGGAATTTTTGAGTTTTTTTTTTTCGATAAGAATATATTATAAACTAGCGACCCGCCCCGGCTTTGCACGGTTTTATTATACGTATAAACCTTCCTCTTGAATCACTCTATCTTTTAAAAAAAACCTCATCAAAATCCGTCGCGTAGTTTTTAAGATTTAAGCGTTCAAAGGGACATAATGACATAGGGACAGAAAAAGCGACTTTATTTTATAGAGGTACTATGTAGTGAAGATTCCTAAACTCTTTTGAACGAAACTGTATTTCTAAGCGATCAGACCTAGAAATATAAAAGATAGGTATTTGGAAAGTTTCTTTTGTTGAAGTAGTGGAAACAAACTAAATTGAAATTGATTAAACACTGAATGTTGAGAAAACCACTTCAAATGAAAATTTCGAACGTGTTGAAAATTCCCAAACTTTACTCACCTCCCAGCCAGTTAAGGTTAGTTAGAGAGCATCTAAATTCACCTAGGTGTTGGTAGGATGAGTAGGTAGGAAAGTATTTATTCTGCTACTTACGAAGCCCTTTTCGAGTTGACACTACATAGTATAAAACAAAGTAGCTTTCTATGTCCTTATGTCCCTTTGTATGCTTAAATCTTTAAAACTACGCAACGGATTTAGATGCGGTTTTTTTAATAGATAGAGTGATTCAAGAGGAAGGTTTATACGTATAATAACACCGTGCGAAGCCTGGGCGGGTCGCTACTATGTTATAATTGTCAATGCTTAGCTTCGAAATAATTTAAGACTGAGTGTCCAAAATTATTCCACTTTGAGATGTTGTCCAGTTCAGCGATTTAGTTTATAATTTCCTCGACAATAAACCTATATATCCATGGTTTTTTTTCTAAGTCATAACCATACTTTTAATTTGTAGCGATTAAATCGTACTTATGACAACCCAAGTTTGATATTGAATCTTCAACGGTCACAAGAAAACTATAAAATAGCATTATTTTAACAATGTACTGAAGATCGTTTATTATTTGTAAATTTGAAAGTATAATCAATTATCCTACTAATATAATAAACGTTTGTAAGTAAAAACTACTGAACAGATATGGATTAAATTTGGTACAGAGAGATAGATTATAGTCTGGAATAACACATAGGTTATATTTTATTCAGAAATTTCCCCGGGAACGGGAATTACCGCGGGTGAAACCGCGAGGTGCTGCTTGTAAGATATAAGGTTGGCACTTGGTTATGTGGTAACATCTGATGCAAACTAGCTAGCTCCAACTGTCCAAGCTAGATACAATAGGCATCCACAAAATCAATAACAAGTGTCTCTCATATCAATTCTCATTTTGGTCATGACTTTATAAAGATGATTTTGGCCTTTACTTTTTTCCTGTCAGGAATGGCCGTGACAGGGGTCGACCTCCGTCAAATGACCGCCGCTATTACTTAGGTACAGGAACTTCGCAATAAGGACATTCTGGAATAAATTTCGCGGATCTTTTTGTTGATGAGTCGGTAATATTTAAGGGTCTTTTGTGTATTTGTTTATTTTTCGCTGAATAGACAAACAATGAATTATGATGAATTCAGACTTAATATTTTCTGTTTTTACGTAAGCTGACGAAAGGTTTAGAGTATTTATCATACTCTTTCGCCTAAGGAAATAAAAGTTCAACATTTTGCCTGTAAAGTCTTCAAGCTTTTCTTGATTTTCATGGTTCCTTATTTTTGTATTGTCATTTTCCTGCTATCATGTCAACTGCCTGTCATCTGTCATTTTATCCAGAAAATGCGTGCTCGGTTGTATACAAGACATGATTTGACATCTATTTGTAAATTGAGTTAGAAGATACCAAATCATTGTCTTGTGGTGGACCCAGCTGCGAATGTATACAGATGGAACATAAATCAAAAAACGTTTCGCACAAAAATGTAGTTTAAGATAATAATAATACGTATTGGGTTGAGAATGACTTTTTCTCAATCCCTTGAGGTGATCTCTAGAACTTTTTTTATATTAAACTTATTCAACTTTTTTTTACCTATGCAGTTTCTTCCTAATTCACTGTTGGTTTGACACTTTGTTAACACTTTGCGTTTAGTTTGCATCATATCGTGATCGGAAAGCTAGCTTTTATTTCGGTCAACGAATGAGCATTGCCATTCAACGTGGCAATGCTGCCAGCATTCTGGCCTTCTGGACGGCTTACATTTTTAAGAGTTTGATTTAATTGTAAATACTTGCTGTAATTGATTTTTTTAATTTAATTAAGTACTAAATGTTTAATATGGTTTTATAATAAAGGATTAAACATTCATCGTTTGTTTGTTCAAAATTCGTAGCAAGATTCGTTGACACTATACTCATATGATGTGCTGACAAAACCTTTCCGTTTTTAATTACACCTCTTTTACTTATTACCCTACGTTTGAAAGACGTCGGCTAAGTAATGATATTTGGTTTTCGTTAAATTAGACCTCTATACTACATGTTCCCACAAGTTATATTGCCTGAGTATAAACGAGCAGACCCTTTTCAATCATTCAAAGGCTTTTTAAGAATTAAATCCTTACCCAAATGTAGAATGTTTCAGTTTATTTTCTTTCCGTTAATGGTTTGAATGGCTGTAGGTAACCACAGAGCACAGGAAACATTAGAAATACGGTTTGAGTACGTTGGTATGATAATAAGCGGAACATCTATAGAAAAACCAAAGTAGCTGACATAGCTCTCATAATAAGCAGGCTTAAATGGTGATAGAAGTGAAGTGGCAATGCACAAAAACTAGCGCCACCACTTATTTTATCATATTACTACGTTAAGCTAAGGTATTTCAAAAATTCACACGTTCGGTTTTTTAAACCTATCATAGGCTTTTTTTTGATGAATCTGTAGTAGGTTTATTTCGCCTAGTTTAGGAAAAGACACGAAGTTGCTCTTTTTTGTATCTCTTCCTAAAATAGACAAAATGGGAATTACCTCCTCTATCTAAATAAAAGGTCACCTTTACTAATAACATACAGCCTGAAAAGATTCATCCTCCTGGGTGTGGTTCGATTTGTTTAAACCTATACATGTTATACACATAACACTTCCCCCTATATGGTTGGTACGTGTTAGAGTGCGATACAGCTGAGATAAGACATTATAATATCAAATCCAAGAAGGGTTAGCTATGTCTTGGAAGTTACTGCCGTTTTATTATTAATTGCCAGTTTAAAAAGATTTTTAAACTGAAGATTTTTAATTTGACGATCAGGGGATGAAGGAGATTCATTGCGACTGTAAAATAGGGCTTATGTTGGATTTTGATCCGTTTTATCGTTATTAACAAAAAGTTAGGTTCAAAAAAAATTTATTTGGCATACGTAACAATGCCATCGGCATCACTTTTGTAGTTCTAACTTCAGACGTGCTTGTGGTACAATAGAAAAAATCTCCAAAACAATTGGATGCGACCACTTATGTACATAAACGAAATAAATACGCTATACGCAAAAAAATGATTAAGATCTTAATAAACCATTCGAGATCAGACATGATTTTGACTGCGAGCTAAGCCGAGTAATCAGATTTCCTAATAAAGCAATTGCTTCGAATTCCATCCGATATCTTATTATCTCACACTCAACCTACACCTAAGTCGATATTTGCGAGAATAAAATTACATCATCATGCGTTAATTCTCTTTATAGCTTCGGCGAGCCGCCTTGGATGTGAAATTTGAAAAGTTAATTTGGCAACCCGTAGAAATTTTCAAATTTTCGCAAACAAGGGCTGGGTGTTTGATTAAACGCGAAGGAATATTCAGTTACATATGTTTTAAAAGATTATACATTACATTGATTTGAGAAAATATTTAACTGTTTTAATTTATGCCTTATTGACTAGCTAGCTAGGCTTGGTATTCTCTAACACAAAATCTATGAGGATTATATAATAAATCCATAAATATAACTTTTAATAACACTTTCTTGACTTATCTCTTATGAGTTGAACTTCTGGATAAGCGCGTGAAAACTGCTTATAAAGGATGTAACAAAAACAAAAAGTATGTTTCCGTTTTGATCATAGAACATAGGACAAAATTAAAATGAAAAATGGTTTCTAACAAAATACAACACGCATACCGATAACTGTACTTCGATCAATTTTCTTCGATGGATATTTTTTTATACTTTTCCTACTAACTATGGTTGAATCTGAAGCAACCATTACAGTTTAGTCCTTACTTTTATTACAACCTACAGAGAGCTCTTTATTATGAGTAGTCTAGTGCAGCTACGGTTACCTACCTACCTACTACTACTACGAGTACTGTGGTACCTACGGTTTGTCTAGGAGTAATTGCAACAAAAGTACTGGTAGGTACTGCAAATAGTTCGTATGCATAAAAAACTGTAAATATATAAAATTCTGACCTGTTCATTCGTACTCCACATGCTCCTAATTAAATTAAACACGTCTTTCAGCGCCTACTGCGTTTGCCGAAATACTTATTGTCAATATGTGTTAGTCAAGGAAGTTCAAGGTTCATTTGTTAAAGAATCCCTATTAAGACAAGAGTGTGAGGAGTTAAAAGGGTTTGTGTTAATTTTAATTTTAGAAATCTTGATTTATAAAAGATTGTTTGCCCTTTGGCACACATGTTCGCCTAGTCAATGCAAGTTGGCTTTTGAATTGTGTAATAAATCGGCCGCCCCATGTAATTACATCGTTTATCTGTTTTTTGAAGAAACAAAATCACATGATTCAGATACTGATGACCACCACACAATAAGATCTTCCAGTGCTATTCGCCATTTTGTGGCAGTGTTGTCTTAGTCCTATTAAATCATAACTGATATTCAGTAAGTCCTTCTAACACTTTTATTGTTGCTTGGCAATCTTTCAACCTTTTATGTCGGTCGAATACAGCCCTCGGGCATCAATTATGTTGATATCCAATCCTAAGATGGGATAGACAATGAAAATCACGTACAAACTGAAATAATATGGTTCAACAAATGTAGTACCGTTATTTAGTCGAGGATCAAAATGGTTTCATATCACACATTTCCGAGGAGGGCGATTAATCGTATGTGGAAATAGACAGACTACGTAAAACTAAAAGAACAACGTTATACCTCGCCCGTATCAGTCAGTAGCCATTAGTTATTGAGCTCTAGAGACAGATTGTTCAACACAATATCTGTCTGGAATAAAAGTAGTCGCTTAGTAAAAAATATAAAATACCACATGCCGTGTCTACATTGCATAAGTCTAACTAAGTGGTGCTTACTCAAAACTATAAATACACCGATTTACACTGATTTTTAATTCGATGATGTTGATTTCTTTGTGCAGTAAAAAACACAATAAATTTAAGGTTACGATCATCATATCCTTATTAAAATTCTACATACACATGGCTTCGATTTGCCAAAGTACACTTAACACATTACAAGGAGAAATTCCTTAGAAACCCTTCAAGTTTTGCTCATAAATGTCGTTTGATCTCACTTTCAGACCTTCTTTACCCTGGCCCTATTCCGAGAAATGGCAATTTTACTACACTTTTACGATTATTGCAAATTAGGCTTTAAAGTATATAAGTTAAAAATGATTATCGATCGTGGAGCGAGGACTTTATATCGGATTGGTTTTCGAATAGTAGTAGTTCGCCTTAAAAAGGCGAATAGTCTAAATTTGTGTTTTGGAAACAGTGCTGCTTATACTATCGGGATTTTAAAGCAAAGGCAATGATCGAAATACAATTCATTATTAAGATTTATAGGTCATGTACCGAACCGAAATGTCTCAATCTGTGACGCCTAGACAGAGCTAAGAAGATTAGAACTGGAAATTCGCTTTAATATTTTTTGTATGGCAAAAAAAAAATGAATTAGAAAAAATCGTAGAACAAAAGTTGTTGGTCTTGATTTACCCAAGTCGCATTTTTGAGGTTAATCATTAAACATCTACAACCCTGTATTGTTGTACCTACTCACAGTTTTTTTCCTGTAGTCAAAGTGAAAGTGCTCACAATTTAGGTAACTAGTCCTGGTTTTTCACTTTGTGAGCTTTACCAACGCATTGCCTGCGCCTCGATGACCTAAGTTTTATTTAAGTACATGTCAACATTAAATTAATACATGTGAACATTAAATTAAATAAATAAGACAAAAACTTTACTTACATACCCGGCGACTTGTTAAAGTTTTATATCGTTTCAGTTTTACAGCAAATTGTATATTCTTCGTAATTGCTCCAGTTTGACTTACAAAAGAGATCAAAAGCGAGGAGTAACGATATATCACATAAAATACAGAACTTGCTTTTGCCTGTGGAATAGAATGCGTCTGACTAAATGAGGTAGACCTAAGATGATTGTTATGAGTACAAACTCACTTTTCTTAAATTTGAGTATCTAATTAGTATGTAGGTACTAATGAGATAAGATGTTATTAGATACTCAAATTCTGAAAATTTTGTGATCAAAATGATAATGTTGAAAAACGATGAGAAAGTGTAATCTTAAATGATCAGAATAATATTTTTTTATTCTTTGAAATAAATTCATAACCGACGCAGAATTTTAATTTTTAACATAAGTATATTTTTTTAAATATGATTCCTGCTACGTTAGGATTTAAAATACGAACTTGTTTAATACTAATTCAGATTTGTTGGTTGAATCAGCCTTTAATTAACATGTCATCTTTAAAATTCGTCTAAATCGAGCACTTGGGATGAATTGAGAAGGATAAGCCAATAACTAGATAGATCATCTTGTTCCGCAGGTATTATGTAATCAGGGTCATCCATATTCAACAAACTTGGATGGGTTTCACATTTTATTTATATCCCTGATCCATGGTTCATATAAAACATGAACAGCAGAGATGGTTAGAGTGGCAAGCACACATTTTCGTCGCATATATTCAAGCATATATTAATTTCATTGTTCGGTTACATTTTCGAAATACATGCTTTTAATTTTTAACACACTGGAAATTATGTAAAAATAAAGAGATTTTTCTTTACACTGATGACATCTATTGATCGTTAAATTAAGTAAGAATAAATTATTAAAATCCTAAACGATGAAAATAATTTAAAGAAATACATTCAGTCAAAAAAGTATCGGGAATGGATGATTTGTTTATGGTTCCAAATTCAAATTTTTGTTTTTTTTGTTGTTGTTAGGTTGGCACAACTGTTTGCCATTTTGGCGCGGAGTTTGAGTTGCATCTGTTATTTATATTAAACTAGCTGGTGCCCGCGACTTCGTCTGCGCATGATTAGTATTTCGAGTACTCGCTATTTCATTGCGTAATTCCTTTCTCGTGGGATTTCCGGGATAAAATAAAGCCTATGTGTTATTTCAGCTTATAATCTATCTCTGTGCCAAATTTCATCCAGATCCGTTCAGCAGTTTTTGCGTGAAAGAGTAACAAACGTTCATCCATCTATCCATTCATCCTTACAAACTTACGCGTTTATCAGTTCAATTCAGTTTGGTTCCCCTGGGCTATACGGGTTTTCAAAAATTTCTCACAGCATCTGAACGACGCGCGCGCGTCGTTCAAATGCTGTGAGAAATTTTTGAAAATCCGTATAGCCCAGGGGAACCAAACTGAATTCCGGGATAAAATGTATCCCATGTCCAATCGTCCCGAGTTCCATTCGAATTCATTCACTTCCCTCGTGATGCGTGGTTAAAGAATTTTTCTTTCACCCTCTCTCCCAGGGGAACCTTACCGAATTCCGGGATAAAAAGTATCCCATGTCCTTCCTTGTAGTATGAACTCAAATCGTCCCAAGTTTCATTCCAAGTCATTAAAGAATTTTTCTTTCACCCTCTCTCCCAGGGGAACCTTACCGAATTCCGGGATAAAAAGTATCCCATGTCCTTCCTTGTAGTATGAACTCAAATCGTCCCAAGTTTCATTCCAAGTCATTAAAGAATTTTTCTTTCACCCTCTCTCCCAGGGGAACCTTACCGAATTCCGGGATAAAAAGTATCCCATGTCCTTCCTTGTAGTATGAACTCAAATCGTCCCAAGTTTCATTCCAAGTCATTCAGCAGTTTCGGCGTGATGAGCGGTAAAGGAATTTTACTTTCACCCTCTCTCCCAGGGGAACCTTACTGAATTCCGGGATAAAAAGTATCCTATGTCCTTCCTCGTATTATGACCTATAATCATGCCGAGTTTCATTTCAATCCATCAAGTAGTTTCGGCGTGATGCGCGTTTACGATACAGACAGACAGACAGACAGACAGACAGACAGACAGACAGACAGACAGACATGAATGAAAAAAATTACAGTTTTGGCTTGAGTATCGATAAAAGAGTGCCCTCCAAAAAAAAATTTCAAAATATCTTCAATGTACAGAATTGGACCTGTTACAGTTTTATTATAAGTATAGATACAGTGCTGTTTTTAGTTACATCATATCTAGTGTGTATTGCGAATTTCACAATGGACAAAAACATCGAACAAAGAGTTTGTCTTAAGTTTTGCATCGCCAATGGAATTTCGTGTTCGGAGTCACTGAAAATGTTACAGAAGGCTTTCGGTGAATCGACTTTATCAAAAACACGTGCTTATGAGTGGTACAAAGCGTTCAAAAGCGGTCGAGATGTGATGGAAGATTTGCCTCGCTCTGGTAGGCCATCAACGTCTGCAATTGAAGTTAACATCGCAAAAGTGAAGGAAACAGTGACTGAAAATCCTCATTCAACTTTGCGAGAGATAGCCGCCGAACTTTCTGTATCTCACGAGTCGATCCGTACCATTTTAAATAATCACTTGGGTATGAAACATGTTGCCGCTCGACTAGTCCCAAAAGACCTGAATTTTCTCCAAAAACTCAATCGCACAAGGCCATCATTGTGACCGAATTTTTGACCAAACACTCAACAAATACCATCGAGCAACCACCATATTCACCAGATATGGCTCCGGCCGACTTCTTTCTTTTTCCTAAACTCAAATTACCACTTTGTGGCACCCGTTTTCAATCGGTACAAGACATAAAGGAGAATTCGCGGCGAGAACTGAACTCAATTCCGGAAACAGCGTTTAAAAAATGTTTTGATGATTGGATAATTCGTTGGCGTAAGTGTATCGTTTCTGAAGGAGCATACTTTGAAGGTGATAAAATAAATTTGGATGAATAACAAACATTTTGTGTATTATTGATCTTTTCCCGGTACTTTCTTGACAGAGTAGTATTATTATGTTTTTATGTCTTATTTGGATTGTTACGGCTTTTTAACACTCTTTCGCAAAACAGTACCTATTTAGCCAAGTTTTAACGAGACTGTTTGTGGCGAAAAAACAAATAAATAACAAGAATGTCACGGCACTTCACACGAAAACACCGAAGTTGAAAAAACTAAACAATCTGACTGCCCTACTCCCGTAGTTCCTGGATCTTTCTGTTACTAATTTAGCCCAATTTCCTATAAATAATGGCACAATTTTCGGCCGCTTTCATTTGGGTTTCCGAGGTTATTTTTTACTTTTTTCATATTACAATTCATTTATACTTTTATGTTGTTTTTTTATCAATTAAATCTTTATTAACAACGAAAATTAAAATCAAGGAATAGAAAAAATTACAACTAGTATATACAATTGAAACCATTGAGCTAACTGCAGACCGGTCGCAAACAGTCTAAAGGTAGCTCAATTGATCCATGTCAATACCAGTCGGAAGCGTCCCCAAGACACTACCACGCTGTATGGCAATGCTGATGCGCTGAGCCAGATACTCCCCAGCTCTCGGGTCACGCGTCGCATCGGCCGGACGCTCAGATAATTTTAGATAATGTAGAATCTTGTTTTGCTCGACAATTTTAGGTTTTTAGAATTCTAGCTAGCAAACACAGAATATACTCATTTGCGAGAAATGGGTGAAGCCATGTTCCAACAGTTATCCTTAAACGAGTATATTTGTTTTACTAAAAGAGATATCTAGAAGGTTGCTATAAATATTTTTCGCCTCTTGATTTCCTGGGCTACCGACTAGTTAACGCCAAGGTAGGTAATCGAGTCACCAGTGATTCTGGTAAGCTCCCATCTTTCCTTTTATCCATTCTATCATTACTATTATTGACAAAATGTTTTATAAGTTTTTAAATTTAGCACCGATATAGGCCGCACTAATGATAAAGTATAACTGGCCACTAATAAATATTTGAAAATCAAATTTTATGTTTCTAAACAGACAGGTTCTAAGAGGTTTTACATTCTGTGTAAAATGTTATTAAAATATTGAATTTCGTTTGAAAATCGCTTGCAAGTTTTTAATTACTCTTCATTGACCTCTATAATGCTTATATTTAAATTCTTAAACTTGATCTTAATTCATGGAATAAGTTTATGAACTAATTAATACTAGCACAGGCTTCTGTCAACAGACATTCATTCATATCAAAAATGGAAGAGAGTGATGTAAAAGTGTTATTCAAAAAAAAAAACCATCAAAGCTTGCCAATAAAGCCACAACCAGATCGATAATCACTCACTTATCCAAGTTAACGTGAAACCAACACCGTGGCAATTGCTGTCTAACTGAACTTGCCCGCGATGCTGTAATTACACTATCACATCTGTTTTTCAGTGAACATGCAGTTGACACAATATGATCATGATAGAATAAACTGTATCCAAATGAACTCCAGGCTATCAACTCGTTATTTATGCGATTATCATCTCTATGATTTTTGTAATTAATTTACTTTACTTAATTTCATACTTAATAAATCTCTCTTCAACGTCAGTTTGGCAAAATTAGTTAAAGTTAAATCATAAACGAGTAAGTTGAGAACATAGTTTTGAATAATAATCATTCATCATGCTGAGTGAGCCTGTTCAAATTAATAATACCGTTATAATAAGTCCAATAAAATCAAATTTTTCCATACAAGAACTTAAAGAAACCGCAAGCAAAAACTAGTACTTACCATAAACAAAATGAAATTTCTTTATATTCATCTATAGTGAAGACGCATGACATGATGACACTATGACATGATTGCTCGTAGCATTTAATCTTTGTAGCACGTCTACGCCGTAGAAGTCTACGCCTCGTAGCAAGAAATCGTATGAGTGACTACTGCAAAACTTCGTGTTACATTATTATTATATTTTGAAACCTACATGACTGTAATACAACTGAATAGAAAATCGCATGCATTCAGCAGCAGCGTTCACTATAGATTGTAGCCAGCATTGACACGAGAGTTCGTATTGCGTTTGTCAAATGTTGTCTAAACAAGCTTTATTGGTGGTCGCATTCGGTAGCGATAAAGTAGTCTAATAGCTGGGAGGCTATTCTGTCACCTGATAATAGAAGTAAGCATTTGATGTCATTTTTCAATTCTACTTTGGACAAGCCGCTGTCTAGGTTGATCATACTGCAGTGTTATTGCATGTTAAGTTCGTGTTAATTTCTGAGATACAGGAAAACCTATACTCTCAAAAAAGATGTACCTTTATTAAAATCACGTGATTAGCGTTATAAACTCTTTTTCAGCTTTATTGTACTTGGGAAAGGAGCTAATCACATTAAAACAAACCGAACAAAAGTTTTTAGACGTTTTAAGGGCTCCCACACAAAACATCGATGCGATGCCACACGAACTTGAGATGCGAATTTCTGCGATACGATTTTGTGCGGCAAACCGTTTGGTAGGGTAACCATACCTTCAAGTTTATTCAGCCGTATTAGACGTGTTTTTAGGTAGCGTAAGATGGATTGCCGACAGAGAACCAAAGTTATCGACATAGCTCAAAGAATTAGCAAGCTGAAGTGGCAATGGGCCGGCCATATCTCGCGAAGAACCGACAACCGTTGGGGTAAACGTGTTCTTGAGTGGAGACCGCGACTCGGTAAACGTAGCGTAGGACGCCCTCCGGCCAGGTGGGATGACGATCTGCGAAAGACTGCTGGCAGATGCTGGATGCGTCAAGCTGAAGACAGGGCGCTATGGCGCTCATTGGGGGAGGCCTATGTCCAGCAGTGGACTAATATAGGTTGATGATGATGATGATGAAGATGGATTGCAAAAAGATTATTGCACTGCTGTTATTTTTAAATCGATATAAAATAAAAAGAAGATTCTGGGTTCATCAATTTATTACGATTATGAACTCTGATGGGAACTATTTTACTCGAAAGTACTATGGGTTGAGAACTGAAGAAGATATTTTTTTTTTACAACACAAAGAAGGCGGCTCAGGCGCCGTCGCGCGTCTTTCTCTAAAGTTGTCTCAGAGCGGACTGGGGTCACCAAGTATGACGTAATATGGCAGGAATGCGCGATGCAAATGAGATCAGACGTTATCGTGCGAGTTCGCAGATATTTGCGATGCGATGCGAGTTCGCAGTTTTGTGTGGGAGCCCTAAAACGGTTCTCGAAAGTATATCGAAAAATACTTGACAAAGTAAAGGTTAACCTTACTATTAAATATTTAGAAGAAGAAAAATAATTACACTGTAGTCAGACATAACCTAAAACTAACGTCAGCCCCTTATCTAAAAAAGTGAATTTCCAATCTGAGCCCGTTCAGATACGATGGATGTGGTAGATAAAATTGAATCACAGTGGTTCACACTGTTTTGATGCTAATATCCACCGTTTGATTTTTTTTGCATGTGTATGCTTATAAACTAAGTATTTACCAAAGTAACTGACATATAACATAAATTAAATCGCTTTAAGTTTGGACAACGTTTCTGGCATTGTGGGTGATAATCCGCTAAATGCGGTCTTAATTTCCGATATATTCAAAATGTTGGTATATCTGCAGAAAGGTCTTTCAGATCAATAAAATAAGATGTTTATTCATTTTGTATCCACAAAACCAGCAAAAGTGTATCCCGTGTTTTTGATTTTTACAGGCATAAAGAAGACCTTTTTTTCATTTAAAATATTAAATGCATAAACTCTTCTAAATCTTGCATATCAACAAACTTATCTATTTATTTTAAAACAATATTTTCTTAAGATTAAATAAGTAGTTTTGTTTAGAAATGTGAAGTGGAAATACCTACGTAACGAACTTACGTGTGAAACTACCTACGTAAGTTTTAACAAACGCACGCCCTAGAAATCAAGCAGTGTAGTCACGTGAAAATAACAAAACATAACACTCCAAAGAAACATACTGAGTCAGTTCTCGACGAGAAAATCATGAGGCTTTGAATAAAAAACATTTTCAGTAAAAAATCTTATTCCGTACAAAACGAAGCAAGATAAAAGAGACTGCATTTTTTTCACGACTCTAAAGTGCTTGCTTTTGAAGCAATGTTACGAGTAGCTAAATTAGATTGGCCAAATAGCGTTTCGATAATGCAAACTGATTTTTTATTTCTCTGTGTATTTTGTATTCGATTTTAATAAGATCCCTGACATCTTTAGATCGCCGAACCAAGATTCTTTTCACACGATTTTCAGTTCATTAATTACTAATTAGTGACATCGTTACATTTTATCGTGTAAATATAGCAAAGCGTGCCTTCTTGTTGTTTTGATTCATTATGTAACTAAGATAACTGTAGTCGTCGTATCTGGCACTCTGGGAGCGATCGTACGATGACACGATGCGTTCTCGTCGTGCGATGAGTTCAAACATACAGATTTCATCAGAGTGTCCTATTTGAACCTCGCAAGTAATCGTGCGATGACATAAAATTCTTAATAATGATCGTACGATGCCTTTGATCGTGCGATCATGCAATCAAAGTAACAGATCTCTTTTGAGTGTCCTAATTGGCTACCTACGCGATGCGTTGACGCGCGAGGGGCGTCATCATCGTTGACGGCATCACACGATGGACATCGCGCGATCTATTAGGACACCTGTTAGGTCATCGCACGACCGCTTTGATCGTGAGATGACAAACGCATCGCGCCATCGTACGATCGTTCCCAATTAGGACACCGCCTAAACAGTCCAATAACGCAAACTAGTGAACAGTTCAATCGAAATGAACGGACCATATCGGAAGAACACAAAAAGAATAAGAGAATTGCCGATTCCGGTCATACATCACTGAGTAATTGAAAAGAACTTGCGGGGAAGTGAATGACGATAATTGCTGAATTTGCAGGTGGCTTAAGGGTTATCGATTGCTCAGGAAAAATGGACCATTGGAATCAATGACTTTAATAGTTAAGTAACTAGAATAACTTTATTACAATTTTACGGTTGGGTTGATATGATTCTTTTTTGGTCTTTTTGGAGTTTGACAAACATGTCTGATAGATCAAAATGTTAAGAGAAGTTAAAATGTTAATAGGTTCTGAAGCCTGTGGTCTTTACAATATAGTCTTACTTGAGAGTTTTGCCTCGAAGCCTAGCTAGTGGTGCTCTAATTATTATTAGCTGACTGCATGGGTAAACGGGTTCTTATAGACCTTACCTGACCTGATTGCTAAGTTTCTGATCGATAATAAGTAACTCTTGGTAAAATAAAAATAGTAGAACGAAATTCAGCCTTATAATTAAACTATTTGTGAGAAAAGCTCTCTTGTGCAAACTCTTACGAAAAAGGGAGTTTATAATATGTAGAGTATCTACAAATGACTGACAAACCTCAAAATAGCTCTAGTTAAAACAAACCGAGACCCGTACGGACCTTATATTACTGGATAATTGAAAAGACCGAGAGCGAAAGTATTGTTCATTTGTTTAATGTATTTCTACCAGGAGAAACTATTAATTTAAGCTCCCGGAGAATATTAAAGATGTTAAGATGCAAGGATTTCAAGACTTTATTTAAGAAGGAATGGAATTATGAAATCACTTAAATATCTATTTAAGATTTTTTTTTCTGATGTGTATTAAAAAATAATGAAAAAAAATGCGGCATGTTTTTGCATCTATTTTTGTAATATTCTATCAATATTTTCTCTTATCTTATCTTATTGAAAGGTAAATTAAACCTTTTACATGAATAATCCAAAATTTCTATTAATTTTAACATATTACATTTCAAGTATTTTAACATGTCTACGTTTTAACACAGTATTTAATAATTTAGTACTCCTCTTCGTTTCTCCGGAAATCTGACATTCATGTGAAAGATGACGACGCTACAAACATATTCAAGGTATTCTCAGCCAAAAGAAATTTTCGGGCATTGTTATACGAACCTTCAATAAAGCCTCATTCGACGCTCTATCCTAAAAAATACTTTGCTTTTACGATCTCACACTCCATATTTTTGTTTTGCCGAAATATTGGAAGCGGGCTCTCAGGAATACCAATACGTTGAGTAAAACTAGACTCTATCGTACAAGTCTGTAGGGCTTTGAGAAAATTTCAGGACATTGGAGTTAAAAAACTTTACTTTACTTAACTTAACTTTTTACCAACCAAAAATAAGTTAAGTCAACAACTAAAACCGGCAATCTTGCTGGCTTGATAGAATACATATAAGTAGCAGTGAAAAAGTATCAGTGCTTCAGTCCTACCTCTACCTACCTAGTACAATAGCTACATCTGAGTCATATAATTTTAGAGAAATTTTTCCAGAATTACTGATTTTTTTAAATAATTTGTACTGTGTGTACTATAGAATATTCCATGAATGTTATTAAAACGTTCTTCAAACGATTTTTTCGAATTGTTTACATGTCATTGATTGACCAAAATGAAACTACCCAATACAACTAAGTAAGTACTTTAGAAAACATCGACCGCGACCTCGCTTGAGAAGGGTCTCGGCAATATTTATTGTCCTCGCAACATGCCTTGAGTGAGACCCGTCTTCGAGTGTGTTGAGGCAATAGCTTGAATGTTTTAGAACGGAAACATTTATTTGCCCTAAAAAGAATTGCGCTGAAAATACGACTCAACCAACCGATCAATCACAAATAAGGTGTCGCTTTTTAGTAATATTTAAATTTTAAGCTCAAGTATCTAAATTATATAAATATAACTCTTTATTAATAACGAAATTTACAAGCAAGGAATAGAAAAATTACAACTAGTATTTACAATTGAAACCATTGAGCTAACTGCAGACGGTTGCAAACAGTCATCTCAATTGTGTCAATTATGTATATTAGGTTTTTTTTTTTTTTTTATAATTGTAATTTTCTCTGCTCATTGTATGCATATTCAAATAATACTTTCACTATCTTTTTTCAACTTCAGATTAAAATCATGATTTACGGCAGTATGAAACTCTTAAAATGTATCTATGAAGGAAAAACATCCACTGAAATAAATTACACAAGGAATAAAACTAGTAACGATTTAATAATGAACAACGTAAGTGCTTTAAGTTCCGACCGCACATTCATTTGTTGATTTAAAATGGCTACGATTAAGCTCAACATGTGCACTTCAGAACAAACAGCGCTAAGCACCACTAAACTCATCTGAACTAAATAATGGCGGACTTGAGAAATAAAGGCGATGTTAGGAAGCTTACAATTAACCTACATTTAGTAAATTGTTAACGTACGGGATATTATGGAACTTAGACGAATCACTTTTGAAGCCAATTTTTTTGTAATAGCGAGTTACAGTTTTGTACTGTAACTATGGATACTACATGTATCGAGGTGCTATTTCGGCTTACAAGTTTGTCTATCTTTTAAATGTATATAATTATAATAATACAACTTGTCCAATACAGTAATAGGCACACGCTTAGCTTAGTGAAAAATTCTATGTCTATGGTAACAGATGATACCTTTATGAGAGGTCATTTTAAATTACAATTAAAGGTTTACTAACAAAGAAAATAACAATCATAGAATAGAAACTAATTTAATGAGTATTTATAATTGAAACAGACTTACTGCAGACGATTGCTTGGAGAATAGTCTAGAGGTAGCGAGGTACTAGAACACTAGTTGGAAGCGTCCCCAAGACGCCTGACTGCATTGCCGCTTTATATGGTAATGCTGATACGCTACGCCAGATCTCCATCTGAACTCGTATTAAATTACAATTCTAGAACAAAAGTTTAACACTTTCAAGATATCATACACTAGGCACATGTGGCTAAGTTTTGCTGACCATATCATAAATAATTACTGACCTAATGTACTTTCATAAACTGGGAAACCAAGCACATACTCTAAAGTTTTAAAACGTAATAAGAGCACCTGCTGGAAGAAATTCCTATAGTTTTATATGAGATATTTAAGTACGTGCTGGTTGTTAGAAAAGTATGGCGGATAAATAGGTAGTTAATACATGCTGTCACGTTTTATTAAGTAAAATTAATACTATTTTATTGAAAATGGTCAAACGTTTTGTGGAAACCATTAATTAAAATTAATTTATTAATTTTCAATACATCCTCACCACACCACATCACCATAAACGTCCACCGCTGAACGTCGTCCCCTTCACCTCAAATACAAATATATTTAACTCATTTAATTTACAATAATAACTTTTAGGTTTTTATTTAAACATTATACAAATATGATAAAACTAACGAGAGTGTCTCTTTGCCGGGAAAACAATGATGAGGCAACTTACTATCAACTAATTAAAAGGGTGAGTATTTCAAGAGAGCCTCGCTAATAAATTCAAATCAGTGAGGCTCAGTTTCATTGTTCTGAGAGGCTTGAATTAATAGATTTTAGTTCATCTGAACTGTTATGAACTGACAAACTAAGTAATAACTTTTATTATTATACAAAATAACCCTACAAAAACTATAAAATCTCCGATATTTGAACGCCTGCACCGATATTCATCTAACATAACACGCACGATGACATTACTTTTAAACAAACAACTAACAAAATTATCTCATCATTTTGACTACTAGGATGACACATAGACACAGAAATACAGTATATTCTTCTATTCTGGTATTACTTATAGTAGTACCAGAATAGAAGAATACCTGGTAGATACTTATTCTCCTTCCTACAAATAAACATAAAAATTTGGTTATATGCAAAATACGATGAGCGGGCTAATCTTACAGTTGGATCATAGAAATCCATTTGTATACTTAGTTTATATTAAATATAAACTAAGTATACAAATGGATTTCTATGATGTGGGTGGATTAGCTGCTGGTTACAAATTGTAACCGCGGGTGGACCCGCGCCGTCACTCCAACGATGCTGACAACCTACAAATTTACGATGTCATAACTTACCGCCGCCGCCCAACGGCGCTGCTGGCCTTCTGTAATTACTTGTTTATTAGACCATACTCAGGAGTTTTCTGCTACGGTCTACATGAATCCACTTTTCTACATGAGCTAAATTAATTTTCTGTTTAGTAAGTTAACTTAAACTCTAGATGACCAAAGTAAATTATTCCTATCCTACCCAAACATTAGCACAAAATAAACCATTTTTGCTATAAAGAAGACTAGAGTCTGCCCGTGGCTTTGCAAGCGTTGTTTCCATGGAAACTTTTCAAGGCGATAAATATCTATCCCATGGGAACTAATGAATGGGATGAAAAAGAGGCAGGAGTCTATGTTTAGTTCCAAGGCTAGAACTAGGTACGTATATTCAAAATTTCAGTCCAATTCGTTGTGTAGTTTTTGTGTGAAAGAGTTACATACATCCGTACATTTAAACTTTCGTGTTTATAAAAACATACTGTAGTAAGAAATGAAATAACATCTTTTTCAGTACTCATACCCGGAAAGTAGGTCTGAAGTTGCCTGAAGAGCGGGTTGAAAGTGATACTTTTCAGCCAAAGGGAGAATCGTTTTCAACTGACAGCTATTGAAACATTGCTATTATTGAAACTTTACTATTGAAACATTATAATGGTAGAATGAGTAAAATAAATGCTGAAGCTAAAAAAAACGCGTTAGCGGCAATTCACTGAAGTCAAAAAATACGAAAGACAAGGCAAAAAAAATTGCGGCAATTCGATTCATTTGTTTTCTCATGTTTTTATTTATATTTCCTTGTATTTGAAATGAAAAGCACAGTGTTTACCTCGGGTGAAAGTAAGTTACTTAGTCCCTCGAACTATTGGCGCCCTCGCTACACTCGGGCGCCAAACCCCGTCTCGGTACTAAATAAGTTACTTTCAACCCTTGGGTAACAATGTACTATTGCAATATTTTGCATACCTCTTCAATTGATTGAGCCAGGGAATGTACCACGAATTTAATCGAATAGATCCTCTGATGTGTGGAATTACAATATAAGCCCGCACAAGGAAAGCCCGGATACTGGCACAGCAATCAGTATGCCTACGTAACGAATTGAGATAGGAAAATTGTTGAGAAAGCGTTCTATAATACGAACAAGAGAGAGCTTAAATTTACTTAATTCAAGCTGATTCATCAACAACTTTATTAATCACAAAATTATTTGGAGATATGATTTTTTTATATAAATGTAATTGGGAAGCTCCTTAACCAGTTCACGACGAATATGCGCGTCTCATAATAAATGTAATAACCTGATAGGTATAAAACTTAGAAAATATTTTTAAATGCACTATGGAGTTAAGCAGGACGCGAACACACGCTAAACTGATACAACTGGCATCTGACAATTTTTACTAAGCAGTTTTACTTTCTGAAGGATAGAAATGCTATTTATTATATACTAGCGACCTGCCCGGCTTCGCACGGCTTTATTATACGTATAAACCTTCCTCTTGAATCACTCTACCTATTAAAAAAAACCGCATCAAAATCCGTTGCGTAGTTTTAAAGATTTAAGCAGTCAAAGGGAAATAGGGACAGAAAAAGCGACTTTGTTTTATACTATGTAGTGATTTTAAAACCACGCACATTCACAGCAGATATATAGTAGTTAATGAATCATGTTGAGTGAACGTTGCAGTAGTAAAGGAAGCTTCACCATAAGCTGCACCAGAGTTGCAGTCCGCGGCGACGAATCATTTATCGGTATTTGTCCCGCGACATCCAGTTATGGACTTTTGTTGGCTTGTCTCTGCCCTGTTTATCTAGCTGTCTGCATCTTTGTTTTCGGGTTCAGCAGCCTTAGCCAAGCGGCATTCGCTATGAAGCGATTCCATTTCTATAATCGCCATCGCTCATACGATAGCGAAGTTCGATTGGTAGACAAAGTAACCTACGCGTAGCGATCGCCTTTTCTATTCGATTGATCGCTAAATACCCCGCTTAGTCTATGGTTTTCTATAGTAAACGTCAAATGTGTCATTAGCTTATTTTGCTCGGCTCTATTACGTTCCGGTTTATGCAAAACTTCATTTTATTCAAGAAAAGCTTTTTTATTATTTACTACGTGTAGAGGCTTATTATAATTAATTTTTGATTATTTGAGTCTCGTATTTAAATTCTACGGCATAATTGATGAGTTGAAATGAAAATAAAAATTATTTGGTTTGGCGAACTTACTTTTTGAAAAAATCTTAGTCAATTGAAATGAAACGCAGTGCATCTATCAGGAACCAATTAGGTGCTTAACTTTTTGGAGGGAGCTCTTGAAAATTGAAATTATTTGAGCCACTTCAGCTGAGCTAAAGGAATCAAGAGCACCTATACAAAAGCGTTATCTTATAACACTTCCAAAGTTTCAAGTCGCAAGACAGGCAGGTAGGTACTTTTTGTAAACAATGACGCGATTCACAAAGAAATATTTAGAACATGAGCTCTTTAGTTTATTTATGTTACGTTACAACCACGGAGACCTTGCAACCTTGACCTTAAATTATAAATACTACTGCATTTTGGTCTCTAAAGCACAGGGTATCCTAGTGTAATGATGAAAGTGAAATCACTATTAATAAATATCCACCAATAATAAATTAATGTGATTATGTTTTATGTATCTGCCTATGCATGCATGTATTTGTGATCAATAAATTTACTTTACTTACTTTAAACTTCCGCCTGTTGCGCAGGGACGTTTGAGGGTTTGAATTTGCTGAGCCTGAAGTGCTCAATAAACAATAATTCGGGCATTTTATCATCACTTTCCAATTGCCGCCAAGAATGGTATGTAGTTTGTGCGGCGTCTAAACCAAGTGTTTTTATTTTGAGCTGACCACAGCAAACGCAGCGTTATGCATCTTTTAATTAGGTATGCAACACTAACACCAAATTTATTTTAAAATCACAAAACAAACGACGCAGTAAACACTCCCTAATGATTTCTTCCTACAGCTGTTTATGAAATCGCCATTTTGTTTCGATATCTACAGGGTCTTAGCGTTCGCTAGTGTTCCATCAAGAGAATCGACAACTAAGCGAATTCGCTTGTCAAAAGTGCCACTTGGCTAGGAATTTGTATGAAGTAATCGCTCGATGTTGTCGATTCGTTTGATGGAATAGAAAAGTATGTTACATTGTCTACCAATAATCTATTCGTTGAAAACAGATCACGTGATATATCTAAGGGATATGTCAAACCCATACATTTTTGGACTTATCTACTATCGCTTTCGCTAACTGATTGTTACATTGTCTAGGCCAGCAGAGTGGATTATATCTCGGTCTGTACCTGTCGCGTAAAGGGTAAATAGTGTAAATACCGTAAAATACGATGTTACCTTGGAGTTGTAGTTATTTAATGCAACGTTCGTTACATTTTATCATTTCGTATTACTGACTGAGTTTATTGTAATACACCATGAGTTAAATGAAATATTTGTGTAAAATACCAACGCTGATCACATGGTTCCTGATGGACCTGATGTGATAATATCAGCTTTGGCTTTAAATGCATATTTATGTATTTGAAACATGACAGGTGTAATGTTAGCTGTTATGTTAGCATTGAGTAGAGTTTGGTAGCATTGAGTGTTTTCCAATAGGAAATATAACTTATCTGGATACCTCGTGTATGTTTTTCAAACCAATTTCGTCCCACTACTTAGCACGTTTGTGAGCAATTCATAAAAAATAATTTCAGAATATCACTGCCCACAGGCTGTGTTCAACTGAACATCAAGAGCAGGATCTTATTTCTAGCACTCAATTCTTATGAGCTGTTGACTGCAGGCGGAGAATCCCACTTGCACAAGACTATTGTTGTGTGTTATTTTTAAAATAAAACACTTAATGTTAAGAGCAATAAGTCGAATCTGTCCACAAATTTGTTTTTTCGGTTTTTCATCTCGTTCTTAACCATTCATAGGATTCTTTCTATTCGAAACTTAGTAACTTCTGTGTTATTTTTTTGTGGATTTTTTTTCTTGTAATTATTTGGAACGTAGTCATTGGATATTTGGAATCATCCAACAAATGACAAAAAATGGTGACAAAACGTCAGATTTACATACTGTGGAGTGAGTGAGTGAGTGAGTGAGTGGAGTGAGTGACAGAGTGTGGAGTATGACTTATTTATTGGCTTGCAAGATTATGCTAACACAAACATAATGAAATTTCTGAACTAAACCGACTACACTAAAAAGTTTCTAAACTTTGCTAAAAGAAAAACGAGTTTGAAGCGACCGCAAAACATTACATTGTTAAATTGAAGCGAATTGTATTGTATTTTGCACAAAATTCTTTATACTCCTATACCTAGGTGCCTATTTAAAAAAAATAAAGATTGAAAACGACGATATTTTTTCCAGAAACGTAAAAAGCTCGTATGTATGTAGTTAACTTATATACCCTACCCTACAGATCGACACTCTACTGCAGTTTAAGTATTTTTTTATATTATCGGGCTAAACACAATATGGTATTAATTTCAATAAGGTTTCCTTCCCTTTTTTAACTTGTTCTTGTCAACATTATTTTCAGAAGTTTTATGATTTATGTATTCAGTAGACTTCTAGGAGCTAAAAATGGAGTGCACCTATATTAAAACAGACCTTTCACAACCATGATTCCGTCCATTTCCTACCACACAGTCTTGATGACAACCTGCGTGGCAGGAAATGGATGAGTTAGACCATAAAGCACGCACTATCCCTGGAGACTAATCAGATAGATAAAACGGGATACGGAACCAACGAGCCGTGAGACACTTATGGCTGTAATAATTACAATGTGGTGAGTGCCTGCTGTCGACAGTCATGGCCTTCTTCTTTGCTGTTTATTTATGTGCCTTTTCCCCCGGTAATAGGGTCGCGATTAACTTCATTATGAAATGGTGGTAAAAGACTTAGAAGGAAGCCAAATGTTATTTGATATGTAGACGCACACTGTGTGTAATTGTTTTAAAGGAAAACAATTTTATTCAAATCAACGTCTCAATGTATTTACATACTGAGGTTTATTTTTAAATAATTGTGTAAAATAGACGAACCATTCGTAGTAAAAATTTACTTGAAAAAAACTTACTAACTGTCATTTAGCAGGGGTGCGAGTTCAAACATTTGAAAATATAAATTCACTAAACTGACACGTGTTAGCTGTAGTAATTGGATAGAAATTAAGCTCAAGCAAAGCTTTTTATTAAACTAGCGACCTGACCCGGCTTCGTTCAGTTTTATTATATGTATGTACCTATAAACCTTCCTCTTGCATCACTCTATCTATTAAAAAAACCGCATCAAAATCCGTTGCGTTGTTTTAAAGATTTAAGCATACATAGGGACATAGGGACAGAGAAAGTATGTAGTGATAGTGATGATAGTGGTGAAGCTATGTATTTCAATGGTGTCCACTATTTTTGCTCGCAAATAGCGAGTTCTAAAACAGTCGATAACAGTAAAAGTCATAATTTCTTAGGTTGTTTCCTGATATTAACACGGTTTCGTTAATTAAATTACCCGTTAGACTAATTAAGATGGATATTAACAGGTTCACTGTCTGAAAACTCGTCTATTATTATGTATGTGTGGTTCAAAAATAAACTTTAGGTAAGTTAGGAAGGTTATTTGACATTTTATAATATCATTTTGAGAACTTGACATTTAAACCAAATTTAAAATAAGATTTCATTGTAACTTTTAATCAAATTAACGATGGATCTACATCATAATCAGCCCATAATTAATCTGGACAGACTTTCCTTATTACATTTTATATATAAACTGGATAACCTTATTAGATCAATGAAATCAATGTTAGTTATTTTGAATCCAAGTTTCGTTTAAAATGTTAGCAGGACTATAATATTCAAAAAAAACCTTATTATTTACATAGTTCGCCTCAACCTGTTTCCGTGTCTTTATGTTAATACGGGACTGCGGCATTTTGCATAATTACCGGCTAATCACCAAGGGATGTTCAGACGTTCTTCTAAGCGCACTTGTAACGTCAAAACTTCCTTTGTACTGCGGTCTGCGACTGATATCTTTCGGCAGGAGGCTTTATGCGATAGTCTAACTAATGGCTGTATTACTTTGAAAATCTGTGGCGCAGTGGCGAATGGCAAACGAGGCGCTGGGTGTGACGCGCAGAAAAATAAAAAAGAGAGAAAGCAAAATTTGTAGTGACCTATTTCGTTTTATTTTTTTCATTGGCCATAAAAGTTTCAGAAAAGTAAATTAACATAACTATTTTTGTATGGATAGAAAATGTTTCTGGCTGTACTAAAATAATAGTGCAGTAGGCAGGAATTTAACTAAAATCTCAGACACTAAATGTTTATTCTATTCTATTTTTTTTATTATTTTCTCTGTGGGTACGTACTATGTAATTACAACGTTCAAAGTACCAACTTGAAGAATGATGATAATAATAATGATCACTCCAATCTAAGAGTGGTAAATTTTAATTTCTGATGGTGCCCTAGTCGTTCCAGTGGCATCGAACTTTATTATTCCCGGTGGTTCGTTATCTCAGTTAATTAACTTTTTGCTGACACCGTATGAAGGCGAATATTTTGGAAATTTATTGGATATTTATTGGGTGTCAGCATGCTATTACGGCTTTGATTTTGTGGGCGCCCTTATTAGTGGAATACAACACACTTCATACATAAAGGGCGGTTTTAGAACTTATCAAACTTGATAATTATTTTGTTTATTTATGTTGTTTTTATATATTAGTCAAAAGGATAACAACATTTCCATTAGAATATTCTTCCATTCTATCAAACTTTCGTCCTTTTGGAAACCATTTTGACCATTATCATTTTACGGAATAATTAATAGTTTTCTAATATTATGTATAGAATTAAGGCACACACAGGATAATATCACAGGTAAATTTTTCAATTTATTGTATTATTGTAACAATTCTATAAATAATACTTAACAATATTCTTACAAATGTCAATAAAACTCGAAAGTAATAAAAAATTCAAGGAGATACTCCACAGTGTTAGACTATACCTTATGTACGAATAAGACTCCTCATGGGAAGATAGTAGAAAAACAAAAACATTTAAATTTATGATCTGTGAATAGGTACGTACAAATAAATTTTCCCTCTAATTAAATTAAAAACGGTAAGGTGGAATAGGAGGACCTCGGGCGATCCCGAAAATATCAAGTTCCGATTTTCTTTACAATAAAGAAACAAGTCTCGACAAAGATACAAAAATCCTCTAATTTATTTTTGTTTTAATTGGAAGGCATCCAATAAACACCGGATCCATTTTACATGAATTTTTTTACGCAGCAATTTAACATAACGCCTAATTATAACTTCTATTATAAGCTTTCAATAAAAATTAAAATTCCCTATTTTATTTTCAAACATTATGCCTCGAAACTATGCCTACATTTCAATTAATTTCATTAGTTTGGTAATTTGAAAAACTCATGTAGTTTCTAATTTTGCCAAATTCTCGCATCAATGAACGCAAAGTGACGCAGAGTAGCGTATGGATAGTGTGGATACTTCGAGGTGTTGCTAGAAGACGATATGGATGGTTTTATGATCTAGACTTAGAGGTTCTTTTGTTAAGTTTTCTTTTTACGAATATTATTAATGCTTATATTGGGGTTCATGGATGTTTCTCTTCTTCTCGCACAAACTAGGTAGCTACTAGTTAAATAGATCGGGTTGAAAATTTCAAAACAGAGTTATAAATCTTGAATAAATTGATGCTACTTATTACCCTGGAAATTGCGTGAAAAAACTCTTATGGAGGCAAGCAAATTAAAGAATAAAAACAATGGATAACTTTACACCTATGGATATTTATCTAGTCCAATAAAACTTTTTTCGTATCCATTAACCTAGCTATTGTTTCCAAACATCACTTTTTGAAAACTATTCAAATTCATTGTTATTCCTTTATAGCCTAGAGTTGCCCGACTTATTTCATTACACTCAAATTGCCCAAAGTTGATTAATCAGAGAGTCTACATGCTACACGGTTCAAAATTACATAAATTGTAAAATTACTAAAATAACCTTTACTAAATGATTAACTTATTCAACTCAGCCTATAAACTCACGCTTGACTCTTACGAATAAGAATATCGACAAATTGTTTGTACTTTTAACCTTCGAGGAGTCGCACCCCTGCGCGGAACATAAGTAGTCGCGCGCGGTCTGTGATTCCGCAATTTTACGTGTCTGGGTACACAAGCCGAATAATATTTAACGACATTGTATATCTCATTATCAAAAGAAGTCTTTTGTCTGTAAAAATAATAATTAAAGAACACATTTTTCTTTAGTAGTTTTCTATTTGTACTCAATACTAAAACTCTCCATAAAAACTCAAATTCTTGCACATAAGACACAAAACAACGCTATAATCAATATAATAAAGAAATTAAATGAGTTCTTATTTTCTAGTTTTAATCACTAGTAGGTTTAGAATAATTATCATCGAGATCAATCAACCTTATCATTCATAGAATTATGTCATAGTAACTGTAGAAGAAAATGGAAAGGAAATTTCTAGTACACAACCAGTCGCGCGCGGAATCTTGTAAGCATAAATAAAGTAGCACTTATACTTGCGAAGGATGTCGCAGAGGTACTGAGAGGCGGTACCTCACCCCCCCGAGGATATCATAAAAACACTAACTTCTATTGCATAAAGTTTGCGTAAAATTACTAAAATAAGTTCGTTGCGGACTCAGAGACCGCGCGCGACCACTGAAAGGTTAAGCTATGAGCTAAGCTATGAATTAAAATAAAACATTTTGCATTTTCATATTATTGCATCAACCTATATAATATTAATTGAAAGAACGCGCGGGCCAAGTGTTATACTATCAATACCACTGACATGGAACTTTTCGACACCATTATCGGTAGCCGCAGCTGCCAGTATATAGAAGGTACAGTAGCCGGGTATTGGAATAGCCGTTAGGTATTTGAAGTTTGTTATGCAATTTGAATGGATTATGGACAATAACTCACTGGAGATAGACTTCTGATATAAACTTGAAAAAAGGTCACATCTGATTGAGTAAATCATTCACCGATACGAAATCATTCAAAGGTAAGTTGGATCTTTACCTCACTCTAAGCAACCGTAAGATACTACAATAATTTTTCATTTTTATGGTTCTGTATTTTAATTTAAAATCAAATTCATAATTTTAATTTGAATAGTGAGCTAAAGGAAAACAACGCCATTCTGTTAGCTTGAACTTGGTTTGAAACGCTGCCGCGTGTGTAGATAGCGAATAATAAAGCTCCAGGAACGTTTGTTCTTTGGAATTCAAATAGCGTCTCACAATGTTACTTTGTGTGAAAGCAACTGCCGGTGGTCGTAGTCTAGTACAGTTCAGATTTATGACTGTTCTAGTTTGGACACCTTTTAACTCTTCCACCCGAATGGTCGGGAACGATTAAAACTTGGGACATAAGTTCAAGTGTTTTGGTCTTTCAATATGGTTTTTCACACTTCCTTCAAGTAATTTTAAATGGAACAGACGCATTTTAGAACGGTATTTTATGCCACGAAATCTATTTAAACCCACACACACCAGTTTGAGTTTCCTGCATTAATGGATATCGCTTTCTGTATTCAAAGATATTATCGTGGTAAATGGTTTCCTCCATTGTCATCTTGTAGATTCGTCGTTTCTGAATCGTTTATTGAAATAATGCTAATGTTTTGGATGGAATGGGTCAAAAAACGCTGATTTATTTCTATTTTTGAACCTTTTGATCGAAGATGCTAAATGATGCTTAGGCTGAAAAAAATCACAACCATCTATATAGTTTTGAACCAAAAGCAAAAGGTAATCCTTAGCTTTATTTCATTGAATAATCATTTGATTTTAAAGTAAATCACTAGTAGTACTCGTATATTTCTTTGAGTTGAATATATAACCTTGATATCAAAAGAGGAATACGTGATGGTTTTACAAAATATTTAATAAATAATTCTGGGCAATTAACACAAAATCATCTTGAACCAAGCTTAGCAGAGCTTTTGTTATATTATGTGATTACTGATAAACTTTTTTGATGCATAAACAGATATTGTATATTTGACTTAAACGAAACAACCAGGACACCCTAAACAAATATTAGCCCCGAAGCGGGAATCCAACCCGCAACCGCGTCCCAGGCTGACTTTCGCCCGCTTCATCACAGAAGTCGTTAAAAAGAGCTTATAGTATGTTGTGTACAGTACTTATCCAACACACGAGCTAAGTAAATGCCTTCATCACTCGCTCGAGTCTCAGATTAGGTAATGTTACTCCGTATCTCATGTTCACAGAACGGTAAGTTAGCTTACTTTGTAACAAGCGCTGGATATTAGTGATAACTACTTAGAACAGACAAAGGGTGAAATAATCCTGACACTAGTCAGTTTAGAAGACTGTAGACGAGCAACTTTGATGGTGACTTGCGACAGCGATGGTAATGTTGGAAGTCATTTGATTTCCACCTTCAGAGATTTAAATAATAATAGTAATGTTTGGAAATGTTTAATATAGTAATGTTTGGAAATGTTTAATAATCTTTCACCTAAAGGCAGGAAGGTACCTAACCGACCGATCTGAGTAATTTTAGTAATAATTAGTCTTACCTTTCCTGGTAGTGTAAATTTTTGATTTTAAGAGAAGAGGAATAGATAATTCCATTTTTAGGTTTTCCCAATTGATACCCTTAAAATTAGCCACCAATTGAAAGCGCAACTGTTTGTAATTAGCGGCGGTGAAACAATTGCAGAAGCTCTTGTTTTTATTCGACAGTCGCGCGCCAAAATACGAAGGAATTCCCTCGTATTTTGGCGCGCGACTGTCCGGAAATTTCATTATTTAGGTCAGGAAATGAAGAACTCATAAATGTTTATTTATAAATATACTTTATTAAAAACGAAAATTATAATTAAAGAATAGAAAAAATTACAATTATTATATACAATTGAAACCATTAATAATTTTTTTTAGGTGTAAAACATTCTTTATTAACAACGAAAATTACAAGCAAGGAATAGAAAAATTAGAACTAGTATTTACAATTGAAACCATCCAAATTAATAAATTGGGTTCTTTCATTACATTATTCGTCTATATTCTGCTGGTTCATAAGTTGCGATATAACAAACCTTTTCGTTGACGACAAATTCTTAGATAATATCATTTTGTAAATTTTGTAGAATTTATTTCAGCTACTTTTTCTACTTAGTTCAGCTACTGTTACAGCTGGTTTATCGTACGCGGATTAACTCAGTCCTGGATTTGTAAATAGGCCGTTTATGCCGCGGCCTAGGGGCGGCTGCGTCCTAGGGGGGAAAAAAGTGGCCTACACTCATAAAAAATATAAATCCGGCACTGGATTAACTAATCAGCAATCTGCTTCAAGATCAATGATTCATTACTTAAATAGATGATCAACGAATGAACAACCAGTTGTTATTGTTGTAAAAGAAAAATAAGTATATATTAGTTTTAATATAATTATATCGTTTTTTTTATCCCTTGCTGATTTCAAAGAACCTCTTCGTATGTTAATGTTATCGAGCAGTAATATTCTGTTTCTTTTTGTTTCATGACAGATTATGTGAAACTAGACGATTCGATAGGATAATTTTGAACGTCTTCTCACTGCTTGATATTTGATTTTCAAATACTGCTACATTTGTTCAATTACTTTTATTTCAAGTAACAGCTTAGAGTATGAAGTTGTAGAAGAACGAACTTATTTAACCAGACGGAATCGAATAAATTGTTTGAAGTGTCGATTTGCTTGGTTAGGTCAACGGTCTTATCACGATATTGCTCGAGAAATGGTGATCAAGAAATATTATCGGTTTATCTATCAGGCTTCGTTGGCTTGGTTGGTACTGACCTCAAAACGTGTTCAAAACTAATCTACTTAGAAACTACAATAAATACTGTGTACGATGTACTACTATTACTACAGTGAACTACTATTGTAGTTTAATGTGTGGAAGGAATTGCCCCTACTAGGATTCAAAAACTTCATTCATTCATCATTCCATTGGCCTCTCATTTGTTATCGAACTCGAACTTGCATCGTCTGTGCTTGAGCAAATTATGCGTTGTTGATGTTTTAGTTTTAGTTTTTAGTTGTTTCCTTGCTGTTACCATGCTGTTTACAAAAATATCTATGATTCTTAATCAGAGTATAGGATATAGTATAGGATCTTGACTATAACATACAACCGAAAAAACAGCAAAGCAAAATAGGCTCAAAATTTTAGCTGTCATTTGCATACGTATGGAGTGGGTGGTTTCCCATTATCTTATGACGACTTTTTCTCATTTTAATTTACGAGGTTATTATGACTGAAAAAGGTTCGGAATTTTTTTTGGCAATCATACATACATTATGCTTATGGCGGGTTTTGGATGTTATGCTGATTTTCTTCTGTCACTGAAGAGGATTGATTTTCATATTTTAATTCATTCAATGTTTATTACGAATGAACCAGTGCTTAACCTGATTTACCTAATGATTTTTCAGTCAGTACATGCCTCAATCAGTGTCTGCTGCAGATTTTGTACCTACATCTAATATTCGCTTATTGGAAGTAAAAACAAAAAAAAACAAAATTTGGTAAACCAAATTTTTGTTGTGTACCTGTCAAATTTGTTACTTAGATTCTGAAAACATCGACAGAGGCAATAATGTTGCAAAAGCACCCTAATATATTAACTAACTAACCTAACATAGTATTCTCCAATTCATTCTTGGTAAAATTTCTGTCAGTACAGAATATTCGAAGTTTGTTGAATATACTATCTCTGCAGCATGTTGAAAGTTATCTTTATATCCAAAATAAATTCAAAGCAAGAGTGAAAGAAAATGTAGGTCATTAACAAACGGTGTTTTTTTTTTAAGCGTGGATTGCAATTAAAACTACCTCTATATTATCAACCTTTAGTCGTTCCATCATACATCTACCTTGGCGCCCTCATTTCTAACATCGGTGGATGCGCGGAAGAAATCAAACGACGACGCATGGCTATCACGAGGTCAGCTATGGATAAACTCCAGAAAATATGGAGAAACAGAAACATAACTAAATGCGAAAATGCGCTTGGTCAGAGCATTAGTGTTTCCCATATTTCTCTACGTCGCTGAAACGTGGATACTTAGAGAAACTGAGAAAAAGAAGATAGACGCTCTAGAAATGTGGTGTTGGAGAAAAATGCTTGGGATATCATGGACCGAATTCCGAACCAACGTCTCAATACTGACTGAACTTCGTGTCAAGCAGCGTCTTTCTTCCATCATTCAAGGTCGCATTCTCACTTTCTTCGGACATGTTTCGCGCCTAGGAGATGAGTCTGTAGAACGGCTTGTTGTACAGGGAAAAGTTGACGGCACAAGAGCTCGTGGGAGATCCCCTGCGATGCGCTGGACGGACCAAGTAAAAGTTGCACTAAACTGTTCCCTACACGAATGCACCAGAAAAGCAGCGGTGCGAGAAGAATGGCAGCGGATTGTGAAGGCTGCCACCCTCCCTGATATGACGACCACGACCACTGTCAAGAGTGTAGCGACTAAGAAGAAGAAGAATATCAACCTTTAACATACTGTCTATAGTCATATATTTTCATCCTTTCTTATGGTAAAAGTAACGGTGTATATGAAACTCATTCTCAAGGACAAAAGTGGGACTTTATCATAATTGACACTCTTGTACGGCCTGTGTCGTGTCAAAAGGGTCATGGTTTTTTGACTTTGTTGGGATGGCTCTCTACTTCATGAAGGTCTTTCTTAGCAGAAAAGTCTATTCTTGAGAGTATATTTAAGCCAAAGTCTTGAAAAAAAAAGAGATGAAAATATTGTTTTGTAAAAAAATAAGTAAAAACTATTAAGAGCGAGTTAAGTAAGTGTATTTTTATCGTCTATTTTTCTCGTACATTTGATGTAGAGTCAATATCAAAGTTTAAATCAATGCATTGAAGCTATCGGAAAAAAGTTGCATACGTATTTAGGGGTGTAATCTACATAATATACGCAGTATTTTTCAGATTTTTTTTGATTCTACTAAGTAATGCACGACTCTTTACCTGATAAAAGCAATCGAATAAAGAAATAGAAGTTTACAGAACAGCTGAAGGTACAATTTCGCAAAAAAAAATTTTTCTATAATCCTACTGAAGATTTTGCTCTCATTGCAATGAAACTAAAGTAAAGCCAATTTTTTAACAACACGATAAACTTAATCTTTTATTGCTTTTTATCCCGTCTCCACCCGGTAAAATCAGGGGTAGAAAATACGGACGAAATAATATCATCCGGCCGCACCGCGCGGTCTTCAAAATTGCGTCTCGCTTCAGAGAAATGCTCATAAAAAAATAACTAGGCCTCCTATCTAAGTTCTGTAAACGGTTTTAGCTTCCTAAACAATATATCTTTATGTGTTTATTACTTTTGTAAGCTTATATTTACTAACAATAACAAAAAACCATAATAAATGCGCGACTTTTTCAGAACCATATTTAGGCAACAAAACTAATCTTATTTACATGGAAATATAAAAGAATAGCATGAAGACAATCTATAAATAATATTTCAATGATAAATAAGAGCTGTGCTATGAAAAAATATTAAAAATTTTCGAAATGAAAATTACCACTCACGTGTTCACGTGCTGTAATGATGTGTTTTTACAATTTTATCGATATTTTTTGTTTCGATGCAAGTTTGAAAAATAAACAAAATAATCTATTTATAATCATATTTTATAACAGTATTTCATTTTATTACTAGTTCTAAGTAAAATTCTTCGGAATTTCATGAAAACGGCGGTAATCTTGTGGCCGACTTTTGGGTTCAAAACAAGAAAAATGCAACGAAATTCACAAATCCTATCATGTTAGTAGCTTTATCGTACCCCAATTATTACAAAATACACTAGTTATTCCATAAAACTATGCACTTACCCTGAAAAATCGATAAAAACACACAACACAAAACACGTCATGAGCCCTGACAATTGCGCGGATTCAAAGTCAGATTTCTATTTTTTTTTCTATTACTGGATTGGCTTTTTGATATTTCAATGCATAGGAAAATAGTTAATCTTTGATACAGACAAAAGTTGTTCAAACAAATATAGACTGTAACATGCTGAAAAAAGGGATTATAATCGCCTGAACGGTCCGGCCCGCCGGCGGGCTCGCGCCTGTCTACGACAAATTTTGTTACATTGTTGCCCGGCCCGCCGGCGGGCTCGCGCCAGTTTAAGAGTTATTTGCCTTTGTACCTACATTTCTATTACATCATCATCATCATCAGCCTATATTAGTCCACAGCTGGACATAGGTTAGACACATTCTATCACATTGTGCCTTAGAAGTATGAGAACCAGAGAATATGAGATTTCATCCATCTTTTCTTTGTTAGGAACTTTGTTAGTCAGATTGTATTCTAACTGTATGAAGCTGTCATATGAAATAAATGTTCATATCACGGTGTATGTAAGCATTCTATGAAATTAATCTAAACCAAACTGGTTTATTGAAACAGTAAAATATTCTCGTAAAGTCAATCACTCAACCAATTCACGAGGTAAATGCGTAGATTGATGGCTTTCCAAATTCAAATTACAAATACGTAAAATTTTTGCCGCAAAAATGGATTATGAATTTCCATGGCATTTATTCAGAAGTCTTTGTTATAGCGATTTCAATGGAACCGATTATTATGAGGTAAGCATGGTAGTATGGTAGGTATATAAGTATGACGACCGATGTGGCGCGGTGGGCGAAGGTCCGCCTGCGACGCAGGAGGTTGCGGGTTCGATTCCCGCCTCGGAACAAATTTGTGTAAGATCTGCAGAAATTTGTTCCGTTGGTCTGGGTGTTTAATATGTATAATAAAAAATATCTATCTTTGTATATGTTATGTATAGGTGGCAACACCACGTCTGACACAAATGTTTTGTACAAGATGGCAACTCCAGGATTGTCAGAATAAATGTCTCAAGAATTACACGTGTATTATTTAGCAGTGGCGAACGAGGATAATAAATATTTACAGAATATAACGATTCCTGCAATAGAAAACATTAAAGAAAAGCAAGAAAACTGTATTGTGAACCCGAAGTGTCAGTGGTCGCGAAGCAAAATCAATTTTAACATTTTCAACAAACAAAATGTCAGTGGGTCAAATGAAAGAGTTCATAGTGAAGAACGGTAACTGGTCGTCTTATGTGGAACGTTTGGAGATGTATTTCGTAGTGAATAAGGTGGAAGAGGCGTTAAAGCTACCTACCTTAATTTCTGTTATGGGCGAAGAGGCCTATGAACTGTTGTCGACTTTGGCAAGCCCGATGAAACCATCATCCATAACCTATAAACGGGCCGTCGAGTTACTTGCGGCGCACATTCAACCGAAACCTTCAGTATTAGCAGCAAGATACAAGTTCCGGCAACGGCGACAATTGAATGAATCGATAGCGGAGTATGTATCAGAATTAAAAAAACTCTCAAAATTTTGCGATTTTGGCGTCGCGCTGGACGAGAACATTCGTGACCAGCTGGTCTGTGGATTAAAAAGTGAGATTATTCGACAAAGGCTATTTGCGGAAGAGCAATTGAATTACAACAAGGCGGTGACATTGGCGCTATCGATGGAAGCGGCTGAGCGGGATGCGGTTGAAGTTGCCGCAGAAACGGCAGAGAGTCTTCATTCTATAAAAAGAAATATATGCTACCGGTGCGGAGATCAAAGGCACTCATCCACCAATTGTGTGTACAAAAACTATGTGTGCAGCGTTTGTAAAGAACTAGGTCATCTGAGACGGATGTGCCCCAAGAGGGATTGTAAGGATTACAACCAAGTGAGACGAGGAAGGTTGCTGGAATATGCTGGGCAGGATGAGCCGCGGGAGCGCGGGTTCGGTCGCGGCGGCGGTGCTGGCAGCATCAGTGGCAGGAGAGAGACGCGCGGGCGGCGCGGAGGTGGTGCGTGGCGCGGAGGCCGCGGGCAGCGGGCGCCCGTGCACTTACTGGACGAGGAAGACAGCGGAGAGCTGAGTGAGGACATGCCGTCCTTTGAGGGAAGTGAGCAGGAAGCAGGTGAAGAGGAGCCCATGTACCAGATGTCATTGAGTAATTATAAGCCGGTGTGTATTTCTCTTAAAGTGAATAATCATCTTCTCAGAATGGAAATAGATACAGGTTCGGCGTTATCATGCATTAACAAAGATGTTTATTACAAATTTTTTTGCCACTTGGAGTTAAAACCCTGTTGTTTAAATTTAAGATTCTATGATGGCTCCACTATTAGGCCATTAGGGTTTATTGAAACAGTTGTTGAGCACAAGGGAGTCATTAAGACATTGGACTTATATGTCATGAATAAGGGAACAACAAGTTTGCTAGGAAGACAATGGCTGGCAGAATTAAAAATACCTATTAATTTCACAACTAATATGTTAAGTAATTATATTGAGAATAATGAACAGAACATTAAAAAAATAATTAATGAAATAATTTCCAGACATGAATCCCTGCTTGATGGCACATTGGGAAAATACACGGGAGGTACTGCGGAGCTGAGCGTGCGTGAGGCAGCAGTGCCAATATTTCACCGCGCGCGGCCGTTGCCGTACGCGCTGCGCGAGCGCGTCGACGCAGAGCTGGACGCCATGCTGAGCGCGGGGGTCATTGAGCCTGTCACTCACTCGGACTGGGCCACGCCTCTGGTTGTAGTAAGAAAAGCTGACGGAGGTTTGAGAATTTGTGCCGACTATAAGGTAACTTTAAACAAGGTCTTGTCGATCGATAGATATCCGGTTCCAAAAATGGAGGATCTTTTTAGTGATATTAGTGGAAATATGTTTTTTACCAAATTAGACCTATCTCAGGCATATAATCAGATAGTCCTTTCGCCGGATTCTAGAGGCTATACAGTCATCAATACGCATAGGGGTTTATTCAAATATTCTCGCCTCGTGTATGGCCTTGCCTCCAGTCCTGGAATTTTTCAAAAAATCATGGTAGATTTGTTTAAAAACGTTCCAAATGTTGTAGTATTTTATGATGATATCTTAATTAAAAACAAAGATATTGATAGTCACGTTAAGACAATAAAACAAGTCTTAGGCATATTAGATAAAAATGGGCTTAAAATCAAAAGGAGCAAGTGTGAATTTTTTGCCAAAGAGGTCAAATACTTAGGTTACATAATTGATACAAATGGTGTCCGGGTAGACTCTGATAAGGTGAAGGCAATAACAACTATGCCCCAACCAAAAAACGTGACAGAGTTGAAATCATTCATAGGAATGGTTAACTTCTATGGCAAATTTATAAAGAATTTAAGTGCCTACTTAACACCATTGTATGACCTCTTAAAAAAAGGAAAACATTGGGCTTGGGGAAATGAACAAAAAACTGCGTTTAATCAGGTCAAACGTTTCTTGTGTAGCACAAAGGCTCTAACTCATTTTGATTTGAAGTGCGAATCTGTGTTGACGGTGGATGCGAGCGGGCGCGGGCTGGGCGCCGTGCTAGCACAGCGCGCGGCTGGAGGCGGTACGGAACGCGTCGTGGCGTACGCCTCGCGTTCACTTACCTGTCATGAGATACACTACAGTCAAATTCATAAAGAAGCTCTGGCAATTGTTTTTGCTGTTGAAAAATTCCATAAGTACTTATATGGCCGGAAGTTCGTATTACGTACCGACCATAAGCCTCTGGTTAGCATTTTCGGACCAAATGTAGGCATTCCGACTGCGGCAGCCAGTCGACTGCAGCGTTGGGCGATCAAATTAGCAGCCTACGATTTTGATATCGAATATGTTAGGACGGACAAGAACACGGCTGATGCTCTGTCACGCTTAATTGGATCACAAAAGAACGAGGTTGCTAGCGAAGAGGTAGACCTACCAGAGCAAACATATTTACATTTCGCAACAGAGGCAATGTTGTTAGACTTCAACGTGTTAAAAAAAGAAACTAGACGCGATCCAATTTTAAGTCGAGTTTTGAGCTATATAGGGGACGGCTGGCCTGCAGATATCGATATTAAGGAACTGAAACCGTTTTATACCAGAAGAAATGAACTATACTCAGAGTTGGGATGCATCATGTGGGGTCATCGAATAGTAGTTCCATCTTCGTGCAGAAAAAAAATTATTGCTGAACTTCATGACCCACACATGGGCATAGTTAAAACAAAATCATTAGCCCGTAGTTATGTGTGGTGGCCAGGCATCGACGAGGCAGTAGAAGCAGAATGCCGAGCCTGCTCCGTCTGCGCCGCCGTGGCCGACGCTCCACCGACGCAGGCGCCCCGCTCCTGGCACTGGCCGTCACGCCCATGGTCGCGACTTCATTTAGATTTTTTAGGACCAATAGAAGGGTTGACCTATTTGGTGGTGGTCGATTCTTGTTCGAAGTGGGTTGAGGCTATCAACATGAAGAGAACGACGGCTCAGTCTGTTATAGCGGTCTTGCGGGACTTATGGTCAAAATTCGGTCTTCCCAAGCAAACAGTGAGCGACAACGGGCCCCCCTTCTCTAGTTCCGAATTTCAATCTTTCTTAAAGCATAATGGCATAGAACACATTTTTTCGGCACCGTATCACCCAGCATCTAATGGAGCTGCCGAAAACGCGGTTAAACTATGTAAACGAGTAATAAAAAAGGCGTTAAAACAGAACATTAGTGTAGATATAGCTTTATGTCGATTTTTGCTAGCTTACAGAAACACAAGTCACGCGACTACTGGCGAAAGCCCTGCCTATCTCTTACAAGGCCGTAACCTACGAATGCGGTTAGATAACCTAAAACCAGAACGGGACTCTCGCGTTGCCGTGCGCCAAGAGCGTAGTGAGCAGTATGCCGGGGGTTCGCAGCGTCAGCTCCCACCGGGCGCACTAGTTTGGTACCGCGAATATAGGGGCTCGGATAAATGGTTACCAGGTACTGTTGTTAGGCGGTTAGGTAGTAGTAACTATAGTGTACAATCAGAATCTGGAACCGAAATTCATAGGCATATCGATCAGATAAGACAAAAAAGTTCAGCCAACAACGACAACAGTAATGTTGATAAGATGGTTGGATTTGATATAGTGGCACAAAAACTCGAACTTCGGAAGCATTCGAGGAAATCTTTGGCAATACCTGCGACCAGAGGCGAGGATTCAGTGGGTGAGGCAGGGATTTCGGGAAGGAGTAGTTCTGAAAAAATAGTAATGTCACCCACTTTATCTGAAGAGCAGGCTGACTTCGAACCAGCAGTGTCATCTTGTACGCTTCCCAGTAATACCAATGTGTCATCGAACAAGGCTAGCACAGGCGATAAGGACATTGTAGATAATAATACTAAAAGAAAACGGCAACCACCTAAGCGATTTGGATTTGAAGAAATAGATTAGGAAATAAGACTTACACTTAAATACATAGCTATATATATAATAATTAATTCTGTAATGTAGATTAACTTTACTTTTCATTTAGACTAAGTTTCCTATGATGTAATCCTATACTTAAAGTTAAGATAGTTGTTGTGAGTAATAGTTGTAAGTTTATTTTCTTTGTGTAATCATCTCGGTAAGTTAGTTGTTTAATAAGGGTGGAGGTGTTATGTATAGGTGGCAACACCACGTCTGACACAAATGTTTTGTACAAGATGGCAACTCCAGGATTGTCAGAATAAATGTCTCAAGAATTACACGTGTATTATTTAGCAGTATATAATGTATTAAATATTTCAGTTATCTAGTACCCATAACACAAGCTTTGAGTAGCTTACTTTGGGGCTAGATGATGCTGTGTGGATTGTCCAGCATTATTATTATTAAGTACTAACCTCTCTTTTTTAGCTAATTTCAGCTCAATTTGACTAACTTATTATGTTAAGGCATGATGAAAAATGTGTAAAAGTAATATATTTTTGATTTCTGAACGAAAAACGATATCTGTGTCCACCGACCGTAGTTCACATATCATTAGGCAACAACCCATTTCATTAGAGTTAGTGATTTATAGATATCGTTTCGCAAACGCAAAGTAATTAAAGCATAGCTAAATATAACTATTTATACTAGTGACCGACTTTATGTTCCTTAATCGTAGTTTATTTATTTTTTTGCGAGACAAATACTAATACTTTGACAAATACTTTTTATGTGACCATCTTGGGATAATTTTCTTAAAAATAGCAAGAAAATCATCATAATCGATATGTAAGCGGTGTACAACCACAAAAACAGAAAATCCTCTTTTTTTAGAAGGCATAAAAAAGCAAAGAGACCTGTGAAATGAGGTGTTATTCGAAATTCAATTTAAACGCCTTGCAAAATGCAAGAAAGAAACTCTATGCCTCGAAAAAGAACAATTATTTGTTTCGTGCGAGCGATGTTCCATATTCGAAATTTGAATTTGAGTTAGCGTCATGTTTTGTTTTTTTCACGATTTTTTTAGATTTGATTGTGTCTTGATTTTAAAATCAAATACATAAATAATATTTAGCTAAGAATTTTCGTAGTCACTAACATTTTTATGGTATACTGTCGGAAAATTGACGTAATCGATGAAAAATAATAGTGCTTTGTTCTAAGTGTTGGCCCCTGCTTTCGCGTCGCAGAGCCCACGGCCGGAAGGAAGCACACATATTATAATATATTTTCAAATTTATGATAATAACGGCCTTATTTGTTCAGAGCAAGAAGGAATTTGTTACTGGAAGAGTGGAACCAGGATGAATATGTAATGATATCTTGAGGTATGTTGGTCGTTTCATCAATTCCATTGTTACTAAAACCAATCAGTTAGCCGTTTCCCTGAAAAATAAGGCATTACTTATATTGTACAAATAAAGACATATCATGTAGGTAGTTATTAGTTTTAAAACCAAAGAAGAGGCAAACAGGTTATACTTAGTAGAAAATAGTGACAGTGAATTCAGAATTATGATGAAGAGGAAGAAAAGAAAGTAGAAGAAGGAGGCATGCTGCAGCACAGCCAACCTTCACGGCTTTCAGATCCTTCGCTACTCCTTTCAGGTGAGGGAAACAAAGGTTCAAGTGTTCATGTCAAAAATATTATATTAGGAACCGAACTAGATTAGTGTTGAAGCTATTTTTTAATTAACTAGTATCGCTTATTGTGCGGATGTTAGGTACCTATGCAATGGTTATGTCCTAACGAACCCCTCTGGTCTCTTCTAGAAAGGATAAGAACCTAGTTATAATGCCACTGTAACCGCAGCTAGGCCTATATCGGGCCCCGTGGGATCTGTTGCATAACTTATAAGTATTGTGTGTTGTTCAGTGGTCTAAAAAATGGTAAGTACCTATTGTACTTTTAAATATTAATAATGTTCTCCTCGCCAAATTTCGGGCACGCGCTAAAATATTAAATTTAGTAGTTGTTTAGTAAACATGATTAAATTTATTACGTATTTTAAAACTCATATTCGCGAGTATCGTTATTAAGCTATTTTAAACAATCTTTAAATATGTTTCATATTTTTGTTCGAGGATTTGGTATGCGATGAAAATTACTGACTCGCAATAAATTGTAGCGATTATAATAATTACGCATTGACTGATCCGAACACAAATTTGTTTTTTTACTCAATGAATTTTTAAACAGTTGATGCTAGTAAATTGATTAATTCTGTTTTGAACGTTGCAAAATCACAATGAGATTATGCCACTTGTCAAGAGTAGCTGTCAAAGGCTTGTAAACGCTTTTACAGGCACATCTCAATGTAATGACATTGAATGATGATCAAAAAGCGAGCGATCATAAAAATATTCTTAATTGTCGTTGTATTATTTATATTTTCCTTTGTATCTACACAAAGCGCACAGACAACGAGATGAGGAGATGGTATTCTCCCGGCATTTCATGCCATGCATTGAATACTGAATGAAACACGCCTCGAGCACCTTGCGTTTGACGTCAATGTTTTGATCAAACATACAAAGGCATTGTAACTACACGGGTGCCTCTGGTGGTTCAATCAGTAATGTTATAATAAAATTTGTACTGCAATAATTTGAGCACAATTATTTAGTTTTGTTTACATTACCTAACTACCTAACCAAATTCTTTCCATGGCTGTGCTAGGGACTTGGATTCCGAGAACCTTTTCATAGCAAATGGATCCTTAAAATATATTGTAAAAAAGTTTTACTAATATCTTCTATCCAAGGGAGAAGGCTGATTATGTGCGACTGTGTACTATTGCAATAAATGCTTCACAGATGGCATTGTCCGGCAGAATAGTGAAAGTATATAAGGATAGATGGACGTATCATTGCTGTATAAATAATTATAAAATGATACGTTCGCAGATTAAGGTGCAATTTGCATATTACCTATTGAATGATATGACTTTCCTGCGAAATTTTAAATCAAAAGGTATACGACAAAACAATTAAACAAAAGATGCACGTATGTTTTTCACCATTATTTCGCACAATGCTTGGGGCAAATTTAAGCTTCACAGTAACACGATTTACACCCGTTGTAGTTCTATTATTTTCTGTTTATCTTTAACATGGCGTACTACATGCTAAGCACTAGAGGACTTTAAAGGATTTTATACGCAGTATATTATTTCGGCGATGTTTTTCCAGGCGTTACTTGTCAAAAGGGAAAAACTACATGTTTGTTGTTGGCTTAGTACCAAATACTGCTTGGTCCTTGTGTAAACATCGCTCCGTAGAGCATTTAAAAAAAATATTTTATGAGGCATTTTCATTGACTTTTCAGGACTAATTTTCGCTATATTCGAACATTTGAGCTAATAAATGGGTCTGACAGAAAATATTACTTTGGTTACCTACTACAATTGATAACACAGTGGTGAAACTACTACAGATGCTTTAAAAAAGCTTATGATATGTTTAACAAACTGAACGTGTTAATTTTGGAAATTCCCTTGTTTAACGGAATTATATCCTATCCTACTAATATTAAAATCCTACTGTTTGTTACTCTTTCACGCAAAAACTGCTGAATGGATATGGATCAAATTTGGCAAATATATAGAGTATAGTCTGGAATAGCACATAGGCTATATTTTATCCCGGAATTCCCACGGGAACGGGAATTACCGCGGGTGAAACCGCGAGGCGCTTCTAGTGATAAAATAAGTGGTGGCGCTACTTATGGTCCTGTTTGCGCCTTGATGTATTTCACGAGTATTTAAATATTGAATCTCAGACTCAACGTCATAATTCGGAATTTTTGGGATATTTATCAGAAAAATCCTCCAAACCCATTAGGGCAGTCAATAGAGCGAGAAAATTCAGTGTGAAGTGTAGATTGGGAGTGACAGCTGAAGACGAGGGAAGTGAACCATTTGCTTGCAAAGTCATTGTACCGAACAAAATATTACAAGTGAGATTATATCAAAGAGAAAATGAAATGGGCATCAAAATATTCCTACGGCTAGTAGTTTAGTCTTAATTATTTATAAATAAGGCAATGCGTGCAGGTTAGCAAGTATCAATAGCAATTAGGGGAATCATTCTCAAAAAAGTGCTCTTTAAACTACAACAGTCTTTTTAAAGTTGAAAATACTCTTAAATATTGTCGCATGTGCATTTTAATTCGTAGAATTCTTGATTGATGGACTGATCGAGGCTTCTGTTGTCAAAATCTATCAGAATGTTGGGTCAGTAAACTCAATAAGAGTTTGAAGCGCTTACTGAAGCGTGCTTTTTCTTGGCTGCAAAACGGTGAAGTGCATTACTTACATAATGCGAAAGAACTACATAAGTCACTTTGTTTGAGACTGGTCAGATAGCTGGTAGTGCATTAGAGGCTTTAGCAAAAATTCTATAAGTTTTCCCTTTACAATATCATTTTAATGTGAACTTTGTTATAAGTTGACAGTCGACTTTTCAAAATACAGAGTCCAAAACAAAACAAACATAAACAAAACATGGCTAGCTCTCCTGAGATTATAAAACAACAACTGTAGATTTGAGATAGGCCAGAATTTTGTTTTCATAACTCCAAGAAATGTTACTTACGTTAATTATAGAGGTAGTTACCTCTTGCATGCGTATTTGAGCAGCCAGATGAGGTGAATCAAAAGTTGTCTAGTTTTGGAGTATTACGAAGGCTCTCAAAAAAAATTTAACCAAATTGCTGCAGATGCAGAAATTGACAAATTAACATAACGAAGTTTCGATGTAATTCTATCAAAAACTTTCAAGTTAAAAAAATTTGATTCAATAAACAAGCAAAGTATCCTGTAAAGTTTAGCTCCCATTCAGTAATGCGCAAGAAGAATCACACTTCAAACAATTAAACTTCTCTCTGACCATCTTTCTGGGTTGAGTTGAGAGGAAAAATGAGGCAATTCCTTCTCTGCGCTGCAAAGTTTAAGACTTGATTGAGACTGTTACACGCGCGAAGTTATAATATATGAGGGCGCACATTTGTTATAATGAAAAAACTTTGTACTCAGATCACCTTTCTACGTCTTATGTAGACTTACCAATCGCCGTGATTACTCAACTTTTACAATGTTAGCGACTACCTTTTTTAGACCTTTTACCTTTTTTTGTTTCAGAGTTTTGGTACGTACGAAATGTATTGAATTCAATAATTATTATCACAATCACTTTCAGACTCAGAATGATGACCTTCCCATAATGATTTTAGACAATCTCTTTCAGAATCAATTAATTGTATTATTAGCTTGGTTTTCTTGGTTCATACTCTTAAATAGGTACTAGTTTTAAGCTCACGGCTTCACTGTAATTTTAGTTATTTTAGCAGTAAGTTTTAATTTCTGTCAGTTTTAACCTAATCGGGTCACAATTAGTTGTAAGTGGCATTTCCAAAAATCCCTTTAAAAAAGGTTTATTTCAAAATTTTAGCTTAAATGGTTGGGCTGATTTTTGTCTCCGAAAAATCACTTGTTAATTATATTTTAAGAAGGTTCTAAGATACCGTATTATTCTATAGCTGGGGTTTAATTATAGCTCTGCCGTAATTCTAAAATAAGGTACAACTCCGACGTCTAAAAGCAATTCGTCTGGTTAATAGCAAAATTAGAAAAGTAATCTTGTAAAACTTTGCGAGTTTTCAAAGATGCTATCGTAGCGTGACGAAATTTTGTTTGGGGTATTCCGATTATCTGTAAGAGGGCTTATGGTTAAAATGGGTATTGGTTCTAGTATTATTTACTATTAACATGAAACGAAACAATTAAACTTCCCTTGTACTTGTTTACCTATAGTTCTAAGGTTACTTAGTTTATACTACTATTTAAGTAGTAGGTATGTGAGTAATTTTTGAGCAAAAATATAAATTACATTTTAATACTACTTTAATACTACACTGACCAAAAACTGCGTTTACGCGCAGAACTCTTATTTTATCAAATGAATTTCAAAATAATTTACCTATGTTTTCAAACCCTTACAAACTAAGTTTGTTCGTAGAACTTTAGTCGAATGAAACCTTGATAATCCTTCGTAAACAAAATCTAAGTTTCAAACACCACACCGGATAGTTAAGTGCTCCTCCGCGCAAAAATGTTTGCGATTTGCATCCACTCCGCTCAACTCTGGATAAAGTATTTGAAAGTTTTTATACTTAAATATAAAATTCTGTGTAGTTTTTATTATTTATATATAGAAGTTTAGACTGCGGCAATGTCAACTTTTGAAATACAAATACTGTCAGCTGCCAGTGTCTCTGGTCAATCTTTTAGTTTTTTCATTGTAATCATATTATCGTGCGCAAATCACAGTAGAAATTTTAAAACCATAGTAAGACGCTACCTGTTTCTGCGAAGAATATTTTCAGAATATAGGAACGATATCGCTCCACCAAAGCCTTTTCAGCAAATGAAATACGGAAAGTGTTTGAAAAATATCAGAGCCTATTTCATGGCAAAATGTAGAACAAAGCGTTTCCACCGGGGTGGCAGCGCAGACTAAGTCGATTCGGGGCTTTGAATTTTAATCAACTTTTTATCTTTTTTCGCTCAACTTTTCGTGTTTATGCCTGACAGCTGAAATAAACCCCTTTGTTGGTGAAACGATAGAAGTTCAACGGCAACGAATAAACAAGCAATCATAAACAACTAATTAAAAAAATTATGTTCTATTCGATTGTTTGAAAAGTAACATTATTGGACTGGAAATAGTTCGATTGATAGTCTGACACCTGATCTAATACAACCGATAGTCGTTAGAACGGTTACAAATACGACATCCAGCGGCAAAGTTCCTTCTTTCTAATTGTGGCATAAAAAATCGCATCGCAGCTCCAATAACGTCCTCTGTGAAACTTTAATTATTTGAAATGTGAATTTTCTAGCGCTTTTTCTGTCTGTTGGCAGAGTGCCAGTTCTTGGGGTTATTACCTACCGGTATTTTATAACAGCACCTAGTACAAAAGAACTTCGTTTCCATAGTCCCTTGCGATATTTCCAAAATCAGTCCTCTAAACGTAACGAGTATAAACAATTTTAGAGGGTTCTTTCCGTTGCATTTTAAGTACCTACTCTAAATACTAAGTAACGCTGATGACACAAAAAAGGTCACTAAATTGAATTATTGATTTACTGCTTTTATTTCTAACTCAATAATTATTAATTATTATAATATTTTGAGTTTTGACTACTATAAGTGTTCTGTATACTCATATGGCAATAAGAAGTACCAACCGTTTCTTTTTATGGTATACTGTAGGGACAAAAAAAAACAAAACCCGACAAAAGACTTTTACTTCAGGTTTACCTAATAATATCTTAGACGCCTAGGCTCAATTTATAATCACGAAGCTTCCCTGAATTAGGAATTGAGAATTTGCACCTAGCATGAAATTCTGCACTAAGGTGTGCTGACGTGATAACGTGTTGGAAAGGGGAAATTCTTAATTACATTACCCGACAGTCAGCACGATCGAATGAACGATCGATAGGGCACGGAAGCCATAGTTATCTAGATTGGGGAAGTCACGAACCCAATAAGTATTAATACTATCTTCATTTTATTTATTTATTTTTCGTTCATTGAGGCTTAAAATGTAAAAAATATTATTTAAGAAATAGATAGAGTTATTTATACATCAATGAAGTTGCCTCTAAAAGAAACAAATTGAAAAGTTATAGCGGCTATCTCTGTGAATTTGCGATCGGATCGCACTATCTTCTGAAGTCAAAGTCAAAGTGCTTTACAGGACACGTATACGTCATAAAATCAGTCTCACACAAATTAGTTAAGTGTGTCTTTTAATCTAATTAAAACTCTATGTTTTTATTTTTATTTTAAAGCATTTTATAAAGCATTATCAATAATCATTAACAGTAATCAGAATGAAAATTGGATAGGTAGGTGGTTTCATTTTCAATAAAATCAGAAAACCTGTCTTAAGTCTAGGTATCTAATGTTCTAGACCGAGACTAGCCTGCGACGTGGTGTCTTGATAAAACTAAACCTGGAAAAAAGTCGTTACGAGGTTTAGTTTTTGTCGTTTAATTTAATTCAAAAGAAAAAATTTAGCTGAGTTTTTAATAAGAGAGAATTAAGAAAGAAAATTTAACTAAGTAATAAAAAAAAGTTTTTCTTTCCTAATTATTTTAATATGTTTAAAGTTCTATCTAGACACCACATCAAAAAGTTGCAATCTAGTCCTTTAAAATTAGTTTATAATCAGATTTTTTTATATGTTTAAAGTTACGAGAGAAACATTCATATGAAATTAATATAACTGTCTTGGTAATGAGTTTAAGTTTACAAACTCGTGAGCGCGTTGTGTCATGACATTACGCAACCGATACCATCAATCTACCCGCTAATATGCAGTCCAACTTTAAGTCGTTATCACCGAAACTTACACGGTTTAGTAATAAATGGAGCAGCTACGTGCGTCTTGGTGACATGGTGTGTGGATAAAACGGAACACGGGGATAAGGCCACCTTCTATTATTATTTACCTTATCAGCACACATCCGTTCCTACTGAAAGTCACTCATTTAGGACCCTTGAGCAGTATAAGGCAAATAAAGCCGCATAATGTTGCCGCAAAATCACGCTTTACAGACTGATTTATAATCGCAGTAAAGGTGTTAAAAAAAACAGAAGGAAGCTGCTTTCCTTGCCCTTCTTTTGATAAGTTCAATAAGTCGCCATTTACATCTACAATACCGCAACTGCCACGGTAATAATTTTAAGTTAAAATTACTTTTAGATGGGCTAAAACAAAGTTTATAAGAACAAGCTTAAAAGATTTTCGTAAATTAAACAAATTAATAAGCTGCAAGGTCAGAGACGACGACGGCTAAATCCAATAAAGAGTCTCTTTTATAGCTATGTGCAACTTTTCCATTTACCTTTTAAATTCAAACAAACTTACGTCATTGATTTGCACTGACGTGGTCGGTCATACGATGTATGGAATACTACAGCTAAAAAGAATTACAATACGCGATAAAAACTTGTGAAGCAATTATGTGCATGATCGCGTACGTTTAAAAATATTTATTTGTAAATTCAAGTAGCATTTTAAATCAGATCTTTGATATCTAATTTAAATACTTGGCACTTATAAAGCGATTGGTTTTGCTTGAAATAAGTGCGTCTTTTGGTGCTTTTTATAGGAGCAGACAAACTACTTTAAGAGGCGATAGTTGACTTATAATCGTTGATAATCTTATTGAATTAGACCTAAAAAAGTTTATTAAAAGATTCAAGGTAGTTGATAAGCTGTCGTTGCCTCAAATCGTTCGTAAACATGATAAACTAACAATGCCACTATATTCAATATTTACAAATCAAATTCGCAATTTGATGAGATTTTGAGAAACCATACGTTACGATACCTCTTGTAACAAATCTTTAGATCACGTAACAAATGCTCAATGATGTTGCTATTTTCACTATTATTTATGACGTCAGGGCGTCGACCCGCTTTCTTTGAAACGAAGGTTCGCAAACGAACGAATTTAAAACGAAGTTTCGGTGATGAACCTACTCTCTTTCATTTTCGGATACGCACACAAAGTTCGGATTCATAGACAATTTTCGTGAATGAAATTGAACGAATGATATGTGTAGGGTAAGCAGGGGCTATGCCGGTCATGGGGTTATGGCGGTCACTCAAAAAACTAACAAAATACAGTTCATAGAAATACGGTGCGCGGGCTGAAGGGAGGGGGGCGAGACGTAAAAGCAGGCAGCGATAATTTTGGTCAGCCCGCTCGCTGCCCGTGAGAGAGAGGTGCGTATGTTTGTTTCTGGCCGCCCGGATCTAATTTTCGGCTGAGTGCGTTTGTCGGCAAGTACAGATTTATTTTACTCATTTAATGTTGCTATTCATTATCTTTGCGCTCAAACATTAAATTAAACAATATAGTAAACATTTCTTAATAATTGTATCTCTGTTTTGTTAAAATTCAGCTTGATTGCAAAACCGTCTTTTGGGGTTATACCGGTCAAGTCAAGGCAAAGAAAATTGGTAAAACCAAAGGAGCTGAGAAAACTAAGCCTCAAGAAAAAGCTGTAAGAAATATGACAAGAAAGTCTTACAAACGCAAAGTTTTGCAAGAAATTCATCCTAACCTTTGCAACGACGATAGTTATGATGATATGGATGTAGGTAATGACGATGAAAGAAAAAAAAATGCAATGTTTGCAAAGAATTCGGACAAAACGATGAGATGTGGTATCGATGCACCACATACGGCCAATGGTCTCATGTAGTGTGTTCTGGATTCTGCTAAAGGATACATCTGTGATTTATGTACCTAAGATTAGATATCACATATTTTCATAGAAACATTTAATTCAGATTAGTCATTTATGCTCAAATATCATTGTAGTCTTTTAATAAGTTAAAGTAACGTTGATCTCATCATTATAATTAATCAAAATGGTTCTCCATTGTCATATATAAGCAAATAATTTTGATCGCCATTACCCCTTTGCATGACCGGCATTACCCATGCTCAGGGAGAATGACGGTCAAACCTATATTTTTTTGTACGAGTCCCTACCAATTTTGTGTGATAAATAGATAAGTGGTTTTAATGCATGTTGAGTACTGGATAGTTTAACCAATGTTCCTTTGAAATGATGATGTTCTCTAAAATAAAACCTTTGTAAAAAAAAGTTATTGCAAATTTTCCTTAAGTGATCGCCATTCTCCCTGCTTCCCCTAGGTCTTTTAACATGCCAATTACGGATTTTTCTTTAATAAACAAAATGATTCGCTTTGTTTTTAAATTTTACATCTATTCTGTAGTTTTATAACTATTTTCTGTTGTATCTAAGCAAAACATATAATTAAACAACTAGAATTTGACCAATTACTACTTTTGACGTAATTTACCCAAGACACTATAAAGAACTCGTTATAATGCGACAAATATGGTTTCTTTTACGCTCCAAACGTTCATCACGAAGAGCAGGTACAATTAAAAGTAATCTTTCATTCAGTTCAGTCAATTTTCTTTATCAAATCAGAAAAACGAAAATCAAAAGGTACCACTTTTGGTTTCGTCGATTTGAGGTTAAAACTCCGAACAAAGATCCGTCAAAATCAAATGTTCGTTTCGAACTTTCGTGAAACAGAGTAGGTTTAGAAAATTTAAATGTCAAACAATTTTCGGTCGATCGAAGTTTCGTAAAAAAATGAAACCGGAGTAGGAATTACGCGAACTTTCGATCGAAGGTTCGTTTTTCGTTGAAAAAAGTAGACCCCCAGGTCTTTTTTCTATTAATGAATCAAAACTACAGGCTTTTGTTGGTATATTTATTTCCCCCACGTTTTGTTTCATTCAAATACAATACCAAAATACAAAAGGACCTCAAATTGGAAACTATTCAAAGAACTCAAGAAAAATTTCGGTTCGCATTTTAAAGATCATGGTATTTATTTTGCTGTATCACTCAAATAGACAAAGAAATTGTTTTGAAGCAAACAAAACTATAACATCTTCTCATTTATTACATACGCCCTTTGCATACAGCTCTCCCTCGCGTTCTTAAACCCGAGTAACATGATTTATAAGCCTAATATAAAAATGTAGGTAGATAAATAATTTATGTTTAACCAAGCACATTTTCATTATTTTAATTCGCGGAAAGAGTATAGCTTGGCAAAAAAGAGTAGAAAATAATGGGGGCGCCACTGTAGGTCCTTATGGCAACACCTATAGCGCACCAAGCTAGTCTTGATACTTAGGTGTATATTTCTGTTATACGTACATTTATATCCACACATAGTATACTAGTATCAGTAAATATTGTTTAATTGAGCAAGGTTCTCGTTATGTAAGTATCTAAAGAAAAAAATATAAAGTAAATTAAAATTTAATACATTGTTATTAATACATTGTAAGTTCTCTCTCACAGTATTCCTTATCTATTTTTATTACGTGCTGGCACGAATTCTTCCAATCCTCCTCCGTAATAGCTTGGAACCGTTCCGTTTTAGCACGCTCAGCTGCTTCCTATAAAGAAGAAACTTTTTATGATACCTTTATGTTACCTTTTTCAGTTTATTATTAAGGCATCTAATTTCTAGACCATTTAAAATACAAACGCTATAGTAACTTTATTACAAAGAAATAACACAATATTTAAATTATGTAGAAATAGATTTACATATTAGCTAGTCTAGCTCAAGTATCAAATTCTATGCCCGCGCTATAGCAGAATACGCAGATCAAACGTAAACATAACCTAACTGCCCGATGTTTATTGAGGAATATTTCACTTGTTCCGTGGAACTTTAATTTAATCCTGCTTTAGGACCATCAAGTAACCTTTGATTCAACTTAAAATTACAAAACAAACTCTCACAAACCTGTCATATCAGCGGTTCTTTGAAAAACATTGTTGAGATCTGAAATAATAGTTCTGGCCTCAAATTCTGCCAGACATCGCCTGTATACCTTATAAATAACCTCCCTGGCAGCACTTCTAACTGTTTTATTCATTATTTTTCACTTTTCGTCACTGTAACACCACCGCTTGACCGATCCAAGTAAAAAATCTGAGAATTCGTAATCTTTGTTTACAATTTTACATCAAACGTCATTGTTTTAAGAATGTTGCCATTAAACAAAAAAATTAGTTCCGTTTCAAGACTTTTTTTCCCAGCTGTACCGTCGAAATTCCGCCTGTCTAAAACTTTTTTCTAAACCTTCCATGCATTTTTGTAAAAACAAATTATTGTAATACCGCATACTGTCTGTATCGTCCTAGCATTACAAAAAACTAGATTTTACCCTTATCTGCACTCACATGGTAACTAGATAAAACGATTTATTCCGCCCAGACCAAACTAGACAATAGTTGGTATTTTCCGTAGCCTATATATTATATTATTATATAGCCTATATATTTACACCTTTTATGAACTAGTTATTGATAAATTTCCAAAATTCTGTGTAAATAACAGTACTACAACTAAATAATCAAAAACAGCTTTTTCTATGAATTATTTAATAGTCAAACCCTACATACTACTAACATCAAGTCTTCTAAAACAGCAAACTTTAACTGGCTCTCTCATAAAATCGACTTTTAGATACCGATCACGTGCTACCGTCGTCGACGTGGGCCGTTGGTTATTACCACCTGCCCGCTTAAACCTTGAACCTTATAAAGTGGTTTACAGTGTCGACAGGGCACTGAGTCACCTGAACTGCGACCTCGGAAAATGGTGCTAACGCACGTAAAAAGTTAAGTTGCACTTTTAATTGTAGCTCTGTTTATTGGCAGAATGGAAGATTCGTTAGAGAATGTGGTGGTGGTGCCGATATCAAAAGTAATAGTTGTGAGAAATATTGTCAAAGGCTTTTGAGATGTTTGATGACATGAGGTTATTAATATTTTGACTTACAATCTGCACTTTTTACCTTGAGACACTTGAAATGTTGAAAGTTAACTTTTTTGTATCTCCAAGGTGGTAAACAAGCATGCGGCCTGCCTGATGGAAAACTGTTACCGCAGCCTATGGACGCCTGCAACATCAGAGACATTTGCTCTATTCATTGCTGTTTTCTTGATGATAAATTTTATTTAGGAAACATGGAGCAGTTGTCGACAGCTTTTTAAGATACACACATAGTATAGTCACTTTAAACCTGACTCAAACTCACTATTGGGTAGATATATGCCTCCTAACTCCTGTGGACTTGTGGAGGCTTTACGATTTTAAAATCCCGAGATGAAAACATCATTGTCAACATCTAGGAATAGCAGAGGAGATATTATCAACTCTGTGCTACTTCCACTCTTGAACTTTAGGTAAATACTCTGCTTAATCCACTCCCTTGAGCAGAGACGTATGGTGCCGATGGTACTGCTGTACGTGCTGACGGTACCGATGGTATGCTCTGCTGGTCGTCGAGCATAAGCACTGTTGCCGATTCATTGAATTTAGTGATCAACATTGATGAGGGGTGGCTGTTATAAGGTACTCGTTTATAGAGGTATAGATTTCGAAGAAGCTATGCCAACATTAGAACAATTTATAATCTTTTTCAAGCCAAGATAAACGTGATTATATTCCGAGAAATTTGGTAAAAATACATCTCTATTTATGGTAATCGCTTCTGCCGACAACTTGCGGTATCAGGCATAATCTTGCCTTCATCATCATCATGATCAACCTAAAGTAGTCCGCTGCTAGACATAGGTCTCCTAATGAGCACCAAAGCTTATTGTTGCCTTACTAATTGGTAAATGATTTTTAAAAACAGACTATGATTTTCAGCGGTAAGAGTTAATCTTTCGAATTTCAGCTCTCAAATATTTTACTTATATATATTATGTTAAGTAAAATGTTTAATTAAAGGACTTATAACTTCTCTCAATTAATAATACATCTTTGTAAAAGTATGATTTCTTCCTATTGATAAAAGAAACTTCGTACTAAGAATTCCAACTTCTGTTCAAAAACTTTCAATTTCAGGAAACAGGAATTATTTGCCAGGAACAAAACTGTATCGCAAGAAATTCCTTTTCTCATATGAAGGAAAAGTTTTGCCTTATATTGGCAAAACTTTCTGGTTTAGATATTTAATCCAAGAGGAGAAAACCTTGGTCTTCTAATTTCCGTTGCTGTTGATCTTGGTGTAACATTTCCAATTTTCAGCATTCTAAAATCAGTACCCCGCTGAACTATTTTACACCAATGTGAATTTTTACTGTACCTTAAATCGTGAAAATGCTTGAGTAAAGGTATCTGTAGGACTTAGTGGTAAAACAAATGATAATTGTTCAACAATACATCAGAAAGGAACGCCAACAGCGTGCATAAACTAAGAACATAATTATGCTTACAAAGTTTTCCATTGTTATAATAATTCAACTTCCTACTATTACCAAGAATGCAACCTAAAGTAGGTTTTATATTAAACAATTCATAAGGAGATTAAGTAAAATTCAGGTAGTCTATCTTTATACTCAGGTTTCATGCCTTCATGAACTTAGAACACAGTGCTCTACATTAGACCAGGGTAGAAAAGCCTTTCAAAACAATAAAGAGATAAATAAAATAAAAGTAAGATGAAACCCATTGGAAAATGAGGAGAATGTAGTAAAAATTAAAGGAAAAATAATGTATGGGTGATCTGAGGTCGGGAAGGGGTAGGGTTGAGTGTTTTAGGGTAAAAAACGGTTAATCTCTCTTTACGGCAGAACTACAAGTCCTATGGAAAAAAGTCAAATGTCAAAGTTGTAGGTAAAAAAAAATATCTACATTTTTTTGTCTACACACTTTTTTCACTTAACCTCAAAATTAATGTGAAATTTCAAAAAACCACGTATTTGGTTTTTTATTATTATCTTTTACAGTAAATGTTTTCTTTTCACGAAATGTCTTGAAAACTTTCCTTAATATGTCTCAAATACACTGTAATTTTTTCATCCTACTATTATTAATCCTATCTACCCTGGTCTACATAACAGGAAAATGTGCTGATTGAAAACCATTATAGTAAGGAAACTTGAAGTGGCCCTCTCTATTCGAGTGGGTAAATTGACACGTTCCAATACGATGGTCAGTATCTACAGGTCATCCTATTGGAACGTGTCAATTTACACACCTGAAGGTGCTTTTACCTTCTGTTCAATCAAGGATGATGATGTTCTTGATGTGAACGCTTTTAATTTGGGATTCGGTAATAAAATAGATCTATCTCCCTGAGGATTGGAGAATGAATAATAACACTAATGACTTCTCATCAACGTAAAAAATTCAGGACTTCAATCTGAATCCGTGAACGATGCTCAAATCATCAATTATCAAACACTGAGCCCCGTAGACAATAGGTCGTAGAGCGAAAGCTCTTTTCTTTGTTTTTTTTTATTTAAACAAACAGTATTAAAGATAAAGATAAATTTATTTCTTAAATTCTTACATTCTAAGGACTACAATTATTTAGTTATTAAAATGTAATCATTGTAAATACTAGTTGTAATTTTTCTATTCCTTGCTTGTAATTTTCGTTGTTAATAAAAGTTATTAAAAAAATACATTTGAAAGATGTATTAGTTAGGTTTAGTTGCACTATGACAATTGTATTGCACCAATAGAAAAACCCGTTTGGTCCCTACACTAGGTCTTTGTAGCATGTGTTGTATGATAACAGAGAGCATGTCCAAAGGTACAAGAAGTTATTATAATTTAATGAGTCTAGATGACATGCAACACAACACATGCCTAAACTAAATTTTGTACTAAAGCTTAACTTAAACTATTGCTTTACAACTAAGTAGGGTATTGACTAAAAATTTAAACTGTACGTAATCAATATACATAGACTGTTACCCTTTGACGATAAAATATCTAAACAAGATATTTCAAGTTCAACTGCAACTGTAACTTGCGTATCGAGGGTTTAAAACTTTAGTCTTAGCTTAAGATTATCTAGATAACAATATAAAAATAAGGTACCAGTTAAAATGTAACGTCACAAAATTTAGTAAACAATTATTTTTATCTAAATTTATTTATTTTATTTAGTCTCTTAGTCCGTCTGAGATAAGTCTATAGTCCACTACTGGGCATAGGCCTCCCCTGATGAGCTAAAAATTGGGGTTCACAGTAAAAAAGTACAAGTTTTTTTGTTCATATTTATTTCGGAAAATCCTATCCTGGCTTCTAGCGATTTTGCGAGGCTGATGTTGACGGCACCAGATTAATGGACTACCGAACCCTAAGATAACATCGACAGGAGATTTTTATAGGAGAGAAAAGCCTATCTTATGATAATAATGAAGTGAAATAATAAAATCCTGTATCGCGATATCAGCTTTGTTGAACACTGATAGTTATACTATTTAAATTGGAAATGGACATGGAAAATGGAAATGTCAGTAAAATATGTATTTCCTTATGTTATTTTGCTATTGTTGGTTGCTTATTTCTTATTGTCTTTGATACATAAATATGACTGCCGACCAGCTGATTAACAATTATTATAACGAAACAATTATATTATATTATAATAATTTTATAATAGTAATAATTCCGGACTGTCCACACAGCATCATCTAGCCCCAAGCTAAGCAGAGCTTGTGGTACTTGATGATTGATATACTTAATACAATACTTTACATAGATAGATATTTTTATTATACATAGAAAACACCCAGACCAGAAGCGGGAATTGAACCCGCAACCTCCTGCGTCGCAGGCGGACCTTCGTCCACCGCGCCGCATCGGTCGTCATTATGAAACGTTGATTTAAGACACCTACGGCAATGCTAATAATATTAAAGTTTGTTAGTGAACATATATACGGCTGACACTAAACTAAAATTAAGTAAAATTTGGATTACTTGTAAGTTGTAAGTTTCTGGGTAATCTAGAGTCTCCAAATTTGACTTACCTTGAATAGAGTTAATGTAGGTGGAAAACCCAACGGCGATACTTATCAATCATTTTAAAAGGAGTCTATTTAATTTTTATATTTTGTTTATTCTAAACTTTATAAATACAGCTAAAAATTCAAAAACTAACATCCCAGTGCCAAGTGTGTTAAGCAATTGACGGAACGCGTAGGGAAAATTGTTATACATGTCATCTTCGTGAAATTACATGCAGCATCAGGGACTTCAGTACCTCGGCAATCGCCGATATGAATGGACGTGTACTCTACGTCCGTATTGCGAATGTCGCGAGTGAATGAAATTAACATGTTGAGTGCGGTGTTTGATTCAAAGTGTGGAAATAGTCTATTGTGAGTGTTGTTGCGTTTAGGGATCAAGGATTTGAAAAGCAGCTACATCTTTAAAATGTAAGTGGTGTTGACAGTGAAAATCACGTGCCTTTTGTGACAAGAAAATAAATTGCGATCTAGTATAGTAGTGTTACATAGTTTAGTTCGCGCGATTAACTAAACCGGTTTCTATAATTATTTTGGTCTCATTACTGTGTAATTTTTAAGTTTTTACTGAGGAAAACCCACCCCCATACTATATACATTCAGTCAAAAAAGTATCGGGAATGGATGATTTGTTTATGGTTCCAAATTCAAATTTTTGTTTTTTTTGTTGTTGTTAGGTTGGCACAACTGTTTGCCATTTTGGCGCGGAGTTTGAGTTGCATCTGTTATTTATATTAAATACAGTGCTGTTTTTAGTTACATCATATCTAGTGTGTATTGCGAATTTCACAATGGACAAAAACATCGAACAAAGAGTTTGTCTTAAGTTTTGCATCGCCAATGGAATTTCGTGTTCGGAGTCACTGAAAATGTTACAGAAGGCTTTCGGTGAATCGACTTTATCAAAAACACGTGCTTATGAGTGGTACAAAGCGTTCAAAAGCGGTCGAGATGTGATGGAAGATTTGCCTCGCTCTGGTAGGCCATCAACGTCTGCAATTGAAGTTAACATCGCAAAAGTGAAGGAAACAGTGACTGAAAATCCTCATTCAACTTTGCGAGAGATAGCCGCCGAACTTTCTGTATCTCACGAGTCGATCCGTACCATTTTAAATAATCACTTGGGTATGAAACATGTTGCCGCTCGACTAGTCCCAAAAGACCTGAATTTTCACGATAATGCGCCTTCGCACAAGGCCATCATTGTGACCGAATTTTTGACCAAACACTCAACAAATACCATCGAGCAACCACCATATTCACCAGATATGGCTCCGGCCGACTTCTTTCTTTTTCCTAAACTCAAATTACCACTTCGTGGCACCCGTTTTCAATCGGTACAAGACATAAAGGAGAATTCGCGGCGAGAACTGAACTCAATTCCGGAAGCAGCGTTTAAAAAATGTTTTGATGATTGGATAATTCGTTGGCGTAAGTGTATCGTTTCTGAAGGAGCATACTTTGAAGGTGATAAAATAAATTTGGATGAATAACAAACATTTTGTGTATTATTGATCTTTTCCCGGTACTTTCTTGACAGAGTAGTACTATGTAGATTAGGTATGTAAATTAGTATAAAATATTTTTTCAGTTACCTTATGCATTGATTGGGATAATAGGGTCCTTGAATAGTCTTGATGTTAGTTCAAGTTAAGATGGCATAAAAAAATATAAAATTTATCAATTTTCGTATCATCGAAATGGCAACACTGTGACTAAAGATTAGTTGGAGTTAGTTTCTAATGTACATATATATTTTCACAAATAAGAGCTTTGATAAAATTAATACCGTATGAGATATTCTTGAAATTTAAAACAACTAGGTACATAAAATGATCAATTTATAATATCTATCGCTTGTAAGGTCATCAACAATTTTCACCCAAATGTCTGTAGGTACTTACGAATGCTTTGTGTCCTGGGGCTTATACTTAGTCCATAACTGGTCATGGACTTCAATGCTTTGGATATAAGAAATAGCGACAAAAGCATTGAATTTGAGTCCGCCGTGGTCGAGCTCTTTTGATTGCGATACCGGGTAGTTTTTGAGTCTGATTCTGTATAAGTAGGTGCCTAATCTTTTTATGTTTTTTCTTCTATTGTTTTAATTATTAAAGTATTGATTATTAGACATAAACATTGAGTGTTGTTTAAGTTATAGTAATTTGACTAGAACAAAAAATCATTGAGGAAAGGAGATCAGTGGTAACGTGTATCGATTTGGCAATATTTGACAAAATGCAGAACAGGCGCTGCTATCATCTTTTATTGAAATGCGTTCTGTGGATTATCGTCTGTTGTGGCTTCTGGAACATTTGAGCTTTTAGACCGTTTCCGGTACATAGAGTATTCAATGGCTTGATACGAGTAATTCAAATGCATAATTAGCTTATGCCAACAGCATTTTACGTGCTATACAAGCACAAAAGCTTCATAATACTTATTATCTTGACCCGTTAAGTAGTTTTGAGGATCTCAGGTAACAAACATGTTTAGTAACTTTCCTTGTTTTTATATTAGATAGATAGATAACTTCTTTATTGCACCATCAAAATTAGTAGTAACATTTAAGCTAAACACTAATAACTACATCTAAAGTAGGGTAACTAACTTATATTTAGTAGGGTAACTAACTTATACATATACTCTTAGTAGGGTAACAAACTTATATACTCTTAGTAGGGTAACCTTCGATTGTTTACTTATTGCGCATGAATCACTTCACTACACGGAATAGTCTAGAAGCGCAAATAGTAATTTAATAGTAAATTTATCCACGAACCGTGCTGTTTTCCGCTCAAAGAAACCGCTAAACTCACCGCACCGCTTACACATTATTACAGCATTTATAAGTAAATGTATACAAAATAACAGAGTAGACAAAACTGGTACTGTTCGAGCGCATCATAACCAGCAGCAAGTACCTACCTACCACACCCAGTTCCACAGTGCACGTAACAGTTATTACTGAAGTGTAGACGCGTCATGGACGACCAATCAGAAAGCTTCAAAATGACGTGATGTAAACGCAGATTGGTTAATATTGTTCCCATACCCCACTATCCTTTGTCTCTGTACTTTTTAGAATTTCATTACACTCGCCATCTTGCAACTAAAACAGCGTCTTCTCATTTTCATATCCCTTAATCTACCTAAATAACCCCTAAACCTTATGTAGCAATCACACGCCGCTACATAATTTGGTCCCTCTACGCCGGATATATCGAGGATTTTGGAAAAAACGGCCAAATCATCGTACGCGACCTTTGGACAACGCCACGAAACACGACGGTTGAGCTGCAGGCATATTACGCAGTAAGGATTGTCAGGTGGATTGTGTTTGTGAGCTTCACGGAACAAATCGATTCAACAGCTGGACCTGCCACTATTGGTACCAGCTGCCATCACACGCAGATTGGACTTGAACGTGAGTACTCCTATTTTCACAAGCCACTACGATGCCGTTGATGCCTGTAGATGTTGAGGGAACTAGTAGAAGTCGCGATAGATCGCCCTATAAACAAAGTGATGGTAAAACTGAGCAAATCATGCGTGATTTAGTTAGGAAACGCGGTATTGTTAAAGGCAGATTGACTAAATTCGCTAATCATTTAAATAGCCTAACCTCTTTTACTTCCGAGTCACTAGTAGATTTAAAGTTAAGTATTAATGGTGCTGGCATTCTCTTCTCCGAATTTAACAATATTCAATCGCAAATCGAAGAAATTGTACCGGACTCTGATATCGATGAACAGCTCGATCAGCGTCAACTTTTCGAAGACAGCTACTATAGTATTATTGCCAAGGCTGAATCTCTTCTTACCAAAGGCGGAGAGGTCCCTAACTGTTCCACATGTCATCATTCAAATAAATCCGTGTCAGTGAAGTTGCCTACAATTTCGTTGCCGACCTTTGATGGTTCATATGAACACTGGCTCGAGTACAGGGACACCTATTTATCATTAGTTCACAATTCCGCTGATATAAGTGACATTCAGAAGATGCATTACCTAAAATCTTCGCTAAAGGGAAGCGCACAACTAGTGATAAATGCTATTGAAATATCTGCAGCAAATTACTCCGTTGCATGGGAGCTTCTTCTAAATAGGTACAACAACACACGACTTTTAGTACACAGTCACGTAAAGGCATTATTTTCAATACAGGCACTGTCGAAAGAGTCACCTTCGCTAATTAGGACACTGATAGATACAATTATAAATAATTTACGCGCTTTAAAATCTCTTGGTGAGCCTACAGACTCGTGGGACACCCTAATAATTTATATCGTTGCTTCTAAACTGGACAAAATAACTGAAAGGCATTGGGAAGAACACAAAGGTTCCTTATTGTCCGATTCGCATTCGAAACTCAGTTTAAAAGTGAATGATTTACTTAAATTCCTCAAAGACAGGGCTGATCTATTGGAAACATTGGCCTTATCCCACACTAAAGATAACAATAATACGCAACATAACAAAAGTAGCTCGGTTAATTCCTCACAGTGTAATGTTTCATCAAACAAGCCGCAGCAAGCGCACGTCTCAGACCGTAAATCAGGAAAAATTCAATGTGTCGTATGCCAAGGAAAACATCCGATTTACACATGTTTTAAATTTATTAACATGGCCTTAAATGAAAAGTTAAAGGTTGTTAGCGATCACAAATTATGCGAGAATTGTTTGCGTTCCGGGCACGCTGTTAAAAACTGTTTATTTGGGCCTTGCAAACATTGCAGTTTAAAACACAACTCGCTCATTCATACAAGTAGCAACAACACGATGACTGCCGCAGTCACTGAGGCTGAACCTGGGGCGGAGACGTTATGCGACACAAATCAGTTCATTCAAGTTAGCAAGGTTCATACCAATACGCAAACTAATACCCAACGCTTAGATGTGAAACCCGTTTTGCTGTCTACAGCTTTGGTGGAGATCCGTGATAAATATAATAATTATCACACCGCATGTGCACTACTGGACAGCGGTAGTCAAAGCTGTTTCATCACGGAATCCTTATGTAAATCGCTAAATATTCCGCTAATACAGTCCACTCATGAGATTCGAGGGGTAGGTAATTTAGTATCACATTCTACGCAATCGTGTGATATTATCATTAAATCACGCATAAATACCTACTCAACGCGCATTAAATGTTTTGTTCTGCCGGAGATAACGGCTACAATGCCAGCTGTACAAGTAGTAAACGCACGGTTCAAGATTCCGAATAACGTTCAGCTAGCTAATACGCAATTTTTAGAACCACAAACTATAGATTTATTAATAGGTGCAGACTTATTCTGGGACTTGCTTATCGATGGCAGGATGCGTTTACCCAGTGGTCCGCACTTACAAAATACGAAGTTAGGTTGGATAATTTCAGGTCCTATCAATCATCTTACGCACAATGATAGAGATATCCAATGTAACTTCACTCAATCTATGGACAGCCAGCTACGTTCGTTCTGGGAGCTAGAGGAGTTGCAGAAACCTCGGGATATGCGCACTAATGAAGAGCGGGCCTGCGAGGAATCTTTCGTCACAACCACTACGCGCAAGAGTGACGGAAGATTCTGTGTTCGCATCCCACTCAAAGAATCGCCCGATGTTTTAGGTGACTCATTTTCTCAAGCAGAGCGACGGTTCCTGTCCTTAGAAAAGAAACTATTACGCGCACCAGATAGTTATAAAAAATTATATTCAGATTTTATTCACGAATATATTAATCTAGGTCATATGACTAAGGTTAGTTCTCACACGGACTCTCACTACTTCATGCCGCACCACGGCGTGTTTCGAGAACACAGCACTACTACTAAGCTTCGCGTTGTGTTCGACGCCAGCGCAGTGACCAGTAGTGGGAAATCGTTCAACGATATTCAGCAGATAGGGCCTCCTATTCAAGGGGACTTACTCGGTATTCTGTTACGTTTCAGGCAGTTTAAATACACAGCTATCGCAGATTGTGAAAAGATGTACCGTCAAGTGCTGGTTGATCCGACGCAACGCGATTTACAACTCATTCTATGGCGTTATACTCCGACCAGCCCACTCGAGTTATATCGACTTAACACGGTCACATACGGCACAGCATCGGCGCCGTTTCTTAGTGTCAGGTGTTTGAAACAATTAGCCGAAGAATGTATGGACCCCGAGGTAAAGCGACTTATATACGATGACTTTTACGTCGACGATTTATTATTTTCATGTGAGGATAAACCAAAATTGATGAGAATTTGCACCCGCACGATCGAAGTGCTTCTATCAGGGTGCTTTCCACTACGCAAATGGGTTTTCAACTTTGACCTCAACGATGAGTCATCGGCACCGCTAATTAACACCTTCCGCGACTTAAATCTAGGAGATCATAACCAGGTTAGAACCTTAGGTTTGAGTTGGTGTAACGTTGATGATGAGTTCAATTTTAATACGAAAATCGAACTCGACGTTAAAAATCCTTTAACTAAACGCACATTATTATCGTCAATATCTCAGATATTTGACCCGTTAGGATTACTGAGTCCGCTCGTCATAATAGGCAAAGTTTTATTGCAAAGGCTTTGGCTATTAAAATTAGGATGGGATGATCCACTGCCCACCGACGTTGAACGTACTTGGAACCGGTTTGTTAACAGCCTGTCTTATCTTCACACAGTTAGGGTTCCGCGACATGCTTTTCAGTGTGATACAACGCGATCCGAACTACACATTTTCACAGACGCTTCGCAAACTGCATACGGTGCCTGCGCGTACGTACGCACTATCTGTAGTAGTCAGGTAACGGTTAAATTATTAATATCGAAAGGCAAAGTCGCTCCAATAAAATCAGTCAGCATACCTAGGCTAGAATTATGTGGCGCGCTATTAGGTGCTAGACTTTACGATAAGATTCGCAGTTCGCTGACTCGTGATTTTGATGAGGTGATGTTCTGGACCGATTCCACGATTGTTTTAGGGTGGCTACGCATGGCACCAAACTTACTAAAAACATTCGTGCAGAATCGTGTCGCTGAAATACAAGAACTCACTAGTGACTGTCCCTGGCGTCATGTAGGTACGAAGGAGAATCCAGCCGATTTGATTTCGCGAGGTGTTTATGTTGAAGATTTATCCAAATCAATGTTGTGGTGGGAAGGACCAATGTTTCTAAAGGATTCTGTATATTTTCATGAAAATGTTTCACGTAATATTTCGCAAGTAAATGAAATACCAAACGAAATACCAGAAACCAAGCTAAACATAAAAAACGCATTAACTTCTAATTTCTTTCCGTTTCATAAATTCTCGAGTTTTAAGCGCATGACTCATGTCGCTGCACTCGTGCTTAGATTTATACATAACGCGCGCAACAAAGGAGATCAGCTGACCGGCCTGATAACACTTACTGAACTAAAACGGGCAATTATTGTACTCGCTAAGTTATCTCAAATGGAATCTTTTGCAAACGAATTAAATTTATTTGAAAGCGGAAAAAATGTGAAAACAAACAATCGAATCGCAAGTTTGAATTTGTTCTTAGACAACGAGAACGTTTTACGTGTAGGTGGTAGATTAAATAATTCTACTGATTTTAACTACAATAAAAAACATCCAATACTTCTATCTTCGGATCATCATTTTACGTTATTATTATTTAGACACATACATAACGAGTACTTACACTGCGGACCGCAGGCGTTACTGTACCAGGTTCGCGAGGAATGGTGGCCGCTGTCGGGCAGGAACCTGGCTAGGAAGGTGACTCATCGATGTGTTGTCTGTACGCGCGTTAAGGGTAAAACGTTAAGCCCACTCATGGGCAACTTGCCTAAAGAAAGGATTGCTGAGAGCTTTCCTTTCTATTATTCTGGGGTCGATTACGCGGGACCGGTGTTCATATTAACCCGCAAAGGCAGAGGCGCGAAATTAATTAAGTCCTATATTTGTTTATTTATATGTTTCAATACACGAGCTATACATTTAGAACTTGTTAGCGACCTCTCGTCTGATGCATATTTACTCGCACTTAAGCGCTTTGTTTCACGGCGCGGTAAACCGTCTAAAATATTTTCAGACAACGGTCGTAATTTTGTAGGTTTAAATAATGAATTTGCTCAGTTTTTATCACGTTGTAAAGGAGACATCTTCGAATACGCTAGAAATCAATCAATTGAATTTTCATTCATTCCGCCTTATTCTCCGCATTTTGGTGGCTTGTGGGAAGCGGGGGTCAAATCGTGCAAGTACCATCTTCGCCGTGTCGTGGGCAACGCACACCTGACTTTCGAGGAGTACACGACACTGCTGACACAAATCGAAGCTGTACTTAACTCCCGGCCGCTGGCGCCTTTATCTTCAGATCCTCAGGACTATCTTCCACTCAGCCCTGGGCATTTCCTGATCGGCCGGCCTCTCACCGCTCCAGTCTACGACGATGACCTGCGAGACCTGCCTGCACATCGTCTAAATCACTACAAGAGAGTGGAGCAGCTTAGGCAGCATTTTTGGACACGATGGGCAAAAGAATATATTTCTGAACTTCAAACCAGAAATAAATGGAAAGATAATACTACAGATCTGAAGCCTGATACGCTAGTAATCATAAAAGACATAAACCTTCCGCCTTTGAAATGGCAATTGGGGCGCATTGTGAAGACGATACCTGGCAAAGACGGAATATGTCGAGTCGCAGACATTCAGACTTCATCAGGAATAGTGAGACGAGCATACGCTAAAATTTGCCCACTGTTGGACATCGCATGAAGGTGTTGTAAGCTGGTGCTTTCAAGGCCGCGGGCATGTTCGAGCGCATCATAACCAGCAGCAAGTACCTACCTACCACACCCAGTTCCACAGTGCACGTAACAGTTATTACTGAAGTGTAGACGCGTCATGGACGACCAATCAGAAAGCTTCAAAATGACGTGATGTAAACGCAGATTGGTTAATATTGTTCCCATACCCCACTATCCTTTGTCTCTGTACTTTTTAGAATTTCATTACACTCGCCATCTTGCAACTAAAACAGCGTCTTCTCATTTTCATATCCCTTAATCTACCTAAATAACCCCTAAACCATATGTAGCAATCACACGCCGCTACTGGTACTAAATTAATTCGTACTTCTATTTTAGGCTGTGTTTTGTCAGGATAACGTTGAAAAAATAATGAAACACATTGGAAACAAATATTTCAAAGCTTAATGGCCTACACTCATACTCTACCCACGTTTAAAAGTTGAGTACACAAAGCGACCGGCCATACTGCAAGCTTCTAGTCGTCTGCTAGCTATGTAGTCGACTGGATGAAGCGGGGCGATGTCTGTTGTGATTTTTAAAAAACAAACGCAATAACGTACTATCGAAACAACCTAGCCGTCCATCCTGCAGTTAATTGGCATAGCATCCTACTTTTTAATAGAATTTCAGTACAGTCAGCCTAACATTATGTCACCAGACTCACTATCATTATTTATCACCACGTTCAGCCCGAGTTGAGATGTTGTCATTGAACTTTCCCTAATAAATAACGTGGACGACCAGTCGAACTTGACAACTTGTGCGAGTAACCACTGAATCACTGCCAACAATAGTTACAAGTTGGAAGCTCAATGCTCAATGCTCGCTTTGTTTGCTGATCTACGTTTAACTACTAACTGTGGAAACTGACTTCGACTTATTGTCATTCATCGTCAACGGCCATGTGGTCGATCGATTTAATGAAGGCATAAAATGACGTGTGAATTTTAGAAATTCCTTTGCTTAACGGAATTATATGATAAAACTAACTTATATCATAAACGCAAAAGATTGTAAGTATGGATGGACGGACGGATGGTTGTTACTCTTTCACGCAAAAACTACTAAACGGATATGGATGGACACAGAGACATATAGACACATATAGTCTGGAATAACACATAGGCTACATTTTATCCCGGAATCCCCACAGGAACGGGAATTACTGCGGGTGAAACTGCGAGGCGCGCAACAAATTCATATTCTCAGTGCCAAAATCAAACCAATGTTTGTTCTGTCAAAAAATGGACAAATCAACCAGTTGAGTCTGTAGGTACTATATTTGTCAGATGTGTTCCGAATTTATGCAATTTATTTTGTGTTCCAAAAGACGTTTTAATTCATTTCTCCAGATAATTTATCGTAGCGTTGTAAACACTCACTCGGAACGAATGTCCACAGCTTTTTTACGTTTAGTTTTCCAAGAAGACTAATCTATTTAAAGATCACATAATTACAAGTAAAACTTAGGTAAATAGGAACTTATATCTTAGCTACTTGTATTTTAATAAAATATACCCAGCTTAAGTATTCGCACCATTTCAGGTACCATTAGACACATTGTAGCTTTTTGCAATGTGAGAGGATGGCCAAATCTGAAATCATAACAGACCGTTTACAACTATTTATAAAGAAAACGAAAAAAAAACTTTTTTGTGCATTTTCTCATTCATGTTTACAAAATGCAAAGCAAATGTCTTTGATTATATACTTGTCGCAAATGTATGGTTTTTTGAGGGTAAAAATCTTTTATAGTTTAGGCTAAATATTTGATTTTTTTCTTATGTCTTTTTCAGTTAGATTGGACGATATTTTCACTATTTACAGGAAGAAGATTCCTCTTTCACTCAGGGAGACCCTCGACTACTGTTTCGGATCGTGTAAAAACATTCTCAACTCTGGTCACAACACCCCGAGTTGAGAAACTCAGTTCTAGATCTCAATCTAAAACTTATCTGAGCACAACAAAGTGAAGCGAAGGCGTGTGTGTGTTGATTTGTTGTTAACTTTGCAGGCTTCCTAGAATCCTGGACAGTTTTGATGCATAGTAATTTATAATTTTTGACAATTATACTTTGTCGAGGTCCAGTGCCACTCTATTAGACAGTTACTTTGATTCGCCACTATCTCTCAGCTTCCATAATGACTCTAACTAGAGTCATTAATAATTGAAGGAAGATTGCAGCGAGCTGGATTAGCATTTCAAACAGCCACATTGCTGAGACAAAGCCAAAGAGCTGCAGTTAAACGGAAATAAAACCCGACAAGTGGGAGTTGTGGTATCGCAGTGAGGTTCCGTATGCAATGCAGCATTGCGTGATATGCGTTACGATTTTGGAACTATTTATGGGCAGAGAGTTTGAAATTTATATTTATTTTCATATCCCAATTTTCATCAACGATCGCTTATTTAGAAGGCACGTGACACACCAGTAGGACAAATTTATCAACACCCACACGTAATTTCAATATTGTTGGCTAAGTCCGGGGACAGTTTCTATGATGGGATAGCTACACACCTCTCGAAGATTTACTAGTTTTATCGTTATCAATAATCAAAATTTCATTCATTCATGTGATGTGGCGGCTTGCATTAAAATAATGCTTAGTAGGCTGAGCCAACAAATAAAAATCCAAGAGAATTTACAAAATTATCAAGCCTAAATTAAGTTGAGCTTTTACTTCTTACCAAATGACCAAATTCTTGTCACTAAACCATATTCATTCATATTTTTGGATGGATAAAAGAGGACATTTTTACATAATCTCAACCTATAACACCTATACAAAGCATGTATACTAGAAACCAAGTGACATTAAAAAAAAGGTTCCATTCCTTCTTCAAGAAACTCTGAAAGCGAGAAAAATGGTAAAAAATGGAGCTGCCGACGACGCCACAAACGCTTTGAGGACTCCAGCCTCTGTGATTACTGACGCTTGAGGCGCCGATGCCGGAGCGCTAATTCGAATCACTTCTCCTGAGTCAACCCGATTTACTAAAGCTGGATTATTTATTTAAACTAATGCCGATATGTGAAAAAATTCAAAGCACATATACAACCCCTATTCAATTTAAATCAGAATACTTATTAAGAGAACTCGCTCTGACGTTTTTTTCTGAAAGTTAAGTACTTATGAAAATCTGGCAACATCCAGATTTATATTATCAACCATGCCTAATACGATTGACTCATAAATGTTTTTAATTAATATAATACTATTTTGTGTGCGTAAATGCACGTTTTACGTATGAGCTTCTATGCAAAAGCATACAATGAAATAAACAAGCTCTTATGTGCCTATAAAAAAACATTACTCAAAAACTGTTTTCAAAACGGTAAATCCAAATAACCTAGCAATGTCTTTATTCCCATTATTATTCAAAATAGATATCTAAATAAAGCGTAACGGTTATTTGCCTTCCCCCTTTACTCGTAATGTACCCACCCCTTTCATCGTAATGGTAGGTAACTAAGGTAAAGTACCGGTATTCGCCCCAGGAAAAATACCTTCTTACTTCAGTTTAAGCACATAACTTCTTGAAAATTTGCAATAAAGTTTTGATATTTATATGGCAGTGGTCTCTGAAAGATGAGCAGCAGCTTCGTTTGTGTTTGAAAATTTCTTTGAAAAGCGTTAATCAAAAAAGCACCGTCCATTTTTTTATCGTAAATTAGTAGCCTGAAAATAATACACATGTAAATATAAATCAATGTTAGATAATATACGCAGCATCAACAAGCCCCAAGCTAAGCAAAGCTTGTGTTATGGGTACTAGATGACTGATATAGGTACTTAATTCAATACATTACACAGATATATATTTTTAAAAGGAAATACTAAGTATATAGAAAACAACTAGAACCCCGGAGCCAATATTTAAAGATTGTTAATAATTTGTCCCAAAGTGGGAATCGAACCCACCACCACCTCCTGCGTCGCAAGCAGAACATCGCGTGCCGCGCCACATCGGTTGTGAGACTAAAAACTGGTTTCCGATTTAAAAAGTTGTTAGGCTTTTGTTTGATTGGTAATAGTAGCAATGAGTGCCCCCATCATCACAGCGGCGACTGTCCCTACTTTACCCGACCCCTTTTGCTCGTAATGTGCCGGATATCATGATACTTTACTTCGTTTTCTAGAAAGAAGAATTTCACTCACCTGAAACAACGCTGATTGTATTCATGACAATGCTATTGTTAAATATTCATGTGTCGTATCCTAAATAAGAAAAGCTGTGTATTTAATTAAAAATTTCTACGAAAATTCAATACAATAATAATGGATTCATTTTTTTAATTAATCTGAATCTGAAATAATTCATCCTCTAGTTTAAAATTTATGATCTAAGCCTAAGGGTATATTGGTGAATATTTCGCAATATTATATAAATAATAAATATTTTTTTAATTTAGTGTTTGAAATATCTCTATTCACGGGAGAATCACGACTCTCAGACATGAGGATATACGCACAACACGCGAGTAGAAGGAAAAAATTTATTATGAAATATGTTTCAAATTAATCCATGCGAATGTATAAAATAAGCTCAAAAAAGGTATTTCTTCCCCGCGGTATTTAATTTCTTTTTTGCTGTATAATAGGAGGGAAACGTGTATAAAGTAATTAAAAATTCAGTTAAATTCATGAAGCCGTATAAATCTCTACAACCAAAGGAAATAGGTCTGGTGGGTACAACATTTTACGATCATCATTCAAATCTACAATCGTTTAGGCGAACGCTTTCTGTGGGCAGCATGGTAGCATAAGTCCGCGTCTGGATCTTAGTCTAGTTAAGGAGCTTTGTATTTGCTGCCTTGAAGAAACTAATCCGTATTGATCTTGACTGATTCAAATCTTGCCCAACAGCTATATTTTGCTTTCAAGTATAGTCAATGTGACCACATTTTTTTATCATAGTTATTTCCGTAGGCAAGCCGTCTTTATGTCAGTCAGGCATCATCCTGAAAACGGAACGTTAATATTTTCAAAACCTCTTTCAAATCCCCTCAAGCCTTTCTCACACTTAATAAAATAAAATACTTCTCATTCCCAGTTCTTTATCATCAATAAGCCATTTCAAGCACGACTTCATTTGCACGTAATAACTGAACCTTCGGAACACTGCCCATTCCTTTCAGCCCTTTCATCTTTATCTGAAATGTTACTTTTTTCGACAGTATTTCAGAGAAAAGTTTTACCATTCCGCTAATGTGGACATTAATCAGATTGTAAAAATAAAGATTTTATGGATTCTACGTTTGGAATTACAATGGGCTATTTCGATGTAAGAATGATTTTATACAGAAACAGATGCGAAAGTTATTAGAGATGAGTCGAAATTTTGTTAAATTAATGAAAGCAAAGTTCTTCTTTAAGTTATGGGAAATTAACTCTAGTTTATTAAAAAAATCTTTTGATGAATTTACGATACATCCCAGCTGTCATTCATTTTCAAATACGAAATTACTGATGCTTTACAAACTTGGTGATAAAGCCTAGCTACTTGGGATACCATACGAGCACAAAAATCGTTTTTTGATTATAGAAATAGGCAGCTACATAATCCAATGCGGTAGAACATTTTTCACATGAAACCTTACGTGACCGCAATAAATAGGTATTTTCATGCTTATGTGTCCCGTCGTGCCTGCATACAATACTCCCTTTAATGTATTTATTGAAAATTTATTTTTTATTGCAATAACCTGCGGACTGCTATGAAATACTTATATATAAATATTCAAAATGAAATAAAAAAAATATATGTTGGTCAATCCACACAGCACCATCTAGCCCCAAGATAAGTTAGTAGCTTAGTATATTTCAACCATTATATACATAGATAGATAGATAGACTAAAGGGATTATAATCAATTTGGAATTTTTGTATGGCCAGTTGAGTTCGTTTATTTGGCCAAGTGTAGAGATTACCCTAACTCGTGTAGAGGAGGCTTGTTCAATTTAGCAATGGAGGAATACTGTTGATACGTGCGAGCCGATTGCTTTGAATCAAGTTGTACGATAATATCGCTCTTCGACTCCTTACGTGAGCAGTGAGCATGCCGCTAACTGCAATGGACAGCAGAGGCTTGCAGAAGCTGTAAGATTTTGATATGATTAGATATGATTAGACGGGTACTTTAGGTAATAACTTAAAAACTAGAATACAGAAGAACATGAAGAAGAAGCTCAGCTACTCTTTTATATCATCTTATCAATTAATACATTTATAGACGTGAGAAAATTAGTAGTAGGTATTCCTAGTAGATAACATCATCGGTCATATCATCACTCCATACATAATTTGTCCATACAGAACCGTCTTAATCATAATTGTTGGTAATTCTGAACGTTCAAATGTCAAGACCCTTGGTGGCGAGGCTATGAAGCCCGTAATAGAATTTAGGTAGCACCGTAATGTGGTCAAGAATTACGCCTCGGTGATATACGTAAAATTTTATGAATTAGTAGAGATCTTAAAGGTTTTCCAGGCAATTCTATAGCCGAAATTCCTTTCTGTCGGGGTGAAAAATGGGGTTGAAGTTTTTAGGTGTTTTTTTAAATCCTTAACCACTTAAAACTTACAAAAAATACTAAAAATATGTAAAGCACTTTACACATTTTGCAGATTTTTTCAAAAGACTCCTGAAAATGGGGTTTAATGGGTTCATAAAGAATGAAACTTTTATTAAAAAATTTGGTTAAGTATATTATTATGTTCGTACATGCAGATATAACCATTCAGGTCATAAGAATCTTACATGTTAAGACAGACATCTCAATTTGTACATCTCAAATTTATATGTCTGTCTTAACATGTAAGATTCCTAATAATAATATACTTAACCATATTTTTAAATAAAAGTTTCACAAAAAAAACTACATCAAAAGGGGTGAAGTCGGTTGAAGTTATTGTGTTTTTAGCAACTTTAACCTGTTGGTGCAATTTGCTTGAAACTTACAAAGATTTGTATTTCTATCAGTCTTTATTTATTTTAAAAGTTTTGTTAAAGTGACAAAATCACTCCCATAGGAAATCTATCAATTTCAAAGCAGGATAAGTAGCATAGTCAGCGCGAGCAAAACCGCGGGTGGACCATACCAGATTGAAATCTTGGGTTGTTGGTTGAAATTTCTACGAGACTTAAATAAAAGGTGTAAGTAAAATATATTAGAAGAATAAAAATCATAGCACTAGTTAATTTTATGAAACATCAATTTATATATTTCCAAACCCTGCATGATACAGGAAAATGATATATTTCCTAAAAACAATATGCACAGTTTCTTCTTTAAATAATATACCTCTTTTGGAAACACAGCTGGTCTTTGCCACCCTCCGTCCATGCGCATTAAATAAAAACATTTCGGGAATGCGTACACAATTTGCCGGAGAAAGTAATTCCTGCATTTTTCACGAGATTCCTAAAGCTTAGTGAATGACATGTTTATTTACTCAGAACCAACTTTGCACAGCTGCTTTAAATAACTGGAACGTCTCGGGAGCATCCTGTAGATGAAATGATAGAAAAATGTAATTATTTACAAACAACGACTTCATTCCATTTTGCTTTTTAATCTCAAAAGAATATTTTCGAGGAAAATCTTACAAATTCAGACCGTTAAATATAACACAGCACCGCTATTCCACAAACTTATTTCCTCAAGTGGGTACGAGTGTTTGCATACTAGTTACTGCTTCTATTCCGCAAGCAATTACATTTGATGTGAGGATAGTACAGAGACGTAGGTACTAAACTTCCGGAACACAGAAAGTGTGTTAGTGAAACATCTTCACATCTTAAATAGAACCACTTTATGATGTAACAAGGTTACAAATTTGAAGTTTAAAAGAAATTTCCACACATGTATGTTTCTATTGTTTTTTCCTGGACTACATTCTTAAATGATTTCAATACCCCGTTGAATTTTTAAATAAATCAATTGAAAACACATTGATCCTAAGTAAATTTTACTTGTTATATATATAATTTTACTACGACTAATTCGTCAAACCAAACCTGTCTTAGAAGTTTTCTTTGAAATTTAGTTTGGCAAAATAGGGATAAATCTACATACGTAGTCACGCAGCTTCACTTGCCTGATAACTTAGTGAAACTAGCCTGTTTTACTCCACGCTTAGAACTACGTCTATTGAGCCCAAACCGTTCAATAGTTTTAATAGTTTCAATAGTTTTAGCGTGAAAAGTAACAAATACCCACGGATTTTAGTCAGAAACCGCAGATCACCTACCACCTTCCAGGCACTAAAACACTGATATATGAATATTCCCCAACCGAGTGCCGAACCGTCTCGCTGTAATCAGAGGACGAGGAGGCATTATAAGTTACTAAAAATTTAATAACACGTCAAACATAGTTTTAAGTTAATTGAAATTTTGAATATTAAGCTTTAGGTATGAGTGTATGGCTTTTGGTTATTTATTGTTTTATCTGTTTTTTTTTAAATATTTGTAATGTATTTTATTGTTTCAAAGAAACCTATACATATTAATATTTTTCTTTTAATTCCTGACTTCTCTATCTAATAAAAGAAATACAATTTTAAAAGTGTAATACTTACATGCATGCTAGTGTAGTATGCTAGTGTACTAGAAAATGAAAACGTTTACCCGAAACCTATACGCGGACATCGTTTAGTCGAAGATATGGACAATAATACAGGGTGTTAGTGTGAACAGCGTTCTCCTTGAAATCAGAGGTTCAGCATCATGAGTAGAATCCAAAACCGATGAGAAAAGCTTAACACCTATTTTAGTTTTGCAAGATTTTGATATTTCATGTCTTCGCTATCGTACACGATGCCATAGTCACTCTACATACTTTAAGTACCTACCTACGTAAGTACTTATACCCGCGCCTTACTTGGATCGTAACTTCATTACTTGTGCCCTTCAAAAGACGGGATATTCGCACAGAAGGTGATCCGACACTGAGGTGCACATGCCACGTGTCGCCTGGTCGAAGTACTTGTGTCACGTGTTTGTGAGCAAACGTTTAGTGTTTATGAAAATTTTCTTTAAAAAATGAGTAAAAATAGAATCATTTTTTTTCATCCGTTTTGGATTCTACTCATGATGCTGAACCTCTGGTTTCAAGGACAACGGTGTTCACACTAACACCCTGTATAATGATATGCATTAATAGCCATTTCCATGACACTTTGATTAGTAATCAACCGTACTAATACTGTAATAATTATCTGAAAAATGTACCTAATTTGTAAGTAGAATTATTTGTTTCGTTACTTTTAAGTATTATAATGAATAGGATTAGGATTTTGCTTACAATATTAACACTGAATAGATAAAGTAAGTACCTACACATACTTAGCAGAATACATTGAGAAAAATTTTCAGATTTTTGCATAACGAAGCATGACAGCATACAAATCGGTATACCTACTTACATGTTTTGTTAGTAACATGTCTCCGTTCATTATTATAGCATAACCATAAAACAAATATTTTGCTGATACGGAATTGAACTCAGATCGGTTATGCTATCCTCCGCTTCAGCAGTGATATTTAAATGTTTTGACATCAGTGCTGCTTAGTTTTATTCTTATCTAGGTAAAATTTGTAAAGTAAAACATACAAAACCTCTCTTTATCGAGAAATATGTCCCCGTCCATTTGTAAAGACTACTAAAACAATTAGGGCACACAGCACAGGTTTTAGAAGTCTGCTTTCAGTATTCATAAGGCAGCACTGAGTGCGGTCAAGCCTTCGTTTCATTTCCGGCGACCGTATTCCCTGAGATACTGATGTTGCTATTAATTATTTTTACGAATTGAATAATTCTCAGATGTCCATTTGAAGCTTTAATAATAGGCGCTACACATTGGTTTTTATTCGTCTTTGACATTTTGTTTGTCCAGAAAGACCCAAGGTTTCTCATTTTTGTGTGTCTTAAACCATAATTGTCACTTTTGGCATAACTATCATTTATGTTTTATTAATTTTATGTCAATAAGGCTGTGTCCCCAGTAGGCAAACTGTGAGCGGCCGACTGAGTGAGTCGCATTTGTGGCGAACAGCTACAAACTCAGATCAGTTTGCGTGCGTATAGCAAGCAAGCACTGGAACCTGCGAGTCGAGACACTCGGCGCACGTATCGCTGCAAACTGCGTACAGTGAGCGCAAACTAGCAAACTGTGGACACTCAATTTAAAATACATATATGGAAGGGTGTACTGAACTGATACGCCGCAAACTCAGTCGGCTACTCACTGAGCAGCCGACTGAGTTTGCGTGCTATGTCAACTAGTAGGCAAACCGTGAGCAGTGCTCACGGTTTGCGACACAGCCTAACAGTGTTTCCAACTCGCTATTGCAGGAAAGTCGATCCTTTTAATTCAGTCAATCAATACAGTATGCCGGTATGGTTCGCACCACACTCAATGTAGACAGACAGCTACTCGTACATATGACTGCCCTTCAATGAAATGAGCCTCATTAAAATATCGCGTAATATCATTGTAATATAATTACAGGATTAAATGAACTCACCTGAGTGAGATTCTATCCTGATTATTTAAGTTTTCAATTCCTTATAATATTCTGTAGTATCGATCCTCCGATGCGATCTCGGCGCGATTTTTTGAAGCCACTGAAACAAAATTTTTAGCGACGGCAACACACTACATACTTGTGGAATAATCATTACGTTCAGAGATTAATAAGGTACAAGGGCCTGAGCTATGTAGGTATAAATGTATATTTAAAAATAGCGATGGGAGGGGGGGACTTTCTACTTATAAGGAATTGAAAACTTAAATAATCAGGATAGAATCTCACTCAGGTGAGTTCATTTAATCCTGTAATTATTTTTGTTTTCAATTCCTTATAATATTCTGTAGATGTTCAGAGTATTTGAAAATCATCCCCATATTTAGTTTTAAACCGGGAGTAGACATGAAATTGTATAATCACATCCAAAATAGCCAATTCCCACAAGATAAATATCTATCCACATCTGTATTTAATTAGACTTAAGACTTAGTAACTCCTTGTACTTAATGATAAGGTACATATCATTTTTGATAGCTATCCTCACATACTCATATTTCATTTAAGTATTATGATTTATTAAAAGTCCAAATTACCAGTTAAAATAAGCACTATAAGGTACCCCATCATAAAATTAAACAAACATTTTTGGAAGGAACAAACAGCACTTTCTAAACCAAATTTTTTATTTCCGCCATGTGGAGGCCCAATGAAAATTTTTGACTTGAAGGCCCAACTGGCTACTTCCATAGTAAAATCCGGTCTATGAGCTCTAAATAACAAGATAACTCTATAGGTGTACCAATTCTTTTCTTTCTTTGAGCCAATGATTTTTCTAGTATACCTATTAAAAATAATATTAATATTTTCTATAGTAAAAAATGTATTTTTTAACAAGAATAAAAATAATTAAAGTTAAATAATAATAATAAGTTGATCAATCATGTATCTTTTCATTTGTTACTCTATCATAATTTTAATTTAAATTAAATAATCTGCCATCGGCTCAACTGTTACCAAACAATAACAAAACTATGCTGCCTGGTTAAGTTTTCTATTACATCAATTATATATGTTGGTATACTCATTAGTACCTACTGTAAATTATTGTCATGATAGAAATCTATTATTGAGAATAATTTATATCTCGAGCTTTGTCTTTCCTACCCTTTTGTGTCCAAAACATCTGCAATGTCCAAGGTATTCCAAACTATAACCTGGATTAATGCTTATGAAATAATCCAGCAAGAAACCCTTTAAGTCTACTTAGATCTGATGAAGAAATATGAATAATTTATTCTTATTTTGCCCTGATAATCAACACCATATATTATTGTAATAGGGACCTACACAAATTACATTTAGCATTTCCCCCCTCCGTTTAAAGCTCAGAGTGAATATATATATATTTATATATAAATAGTCATAATTTTGGCCATAATTTTGATAGCCAATAGCACACCTACAAAATATTTCCTTATTTTAATAATTCTCTGTTAAATTATTGTAATTTATTTTTTATGCGATGGAAAATACCCTTAAGTTTCACGTTTTTAATTGTAAAGCTTAAAAAGGCCTACTACCATCTTATTATATTGTTAGTAGGTAACTAATAACTTATTTTTCATTTAGACACTGTCATGTTTCCTTTTATATGAATATGAACATTCAAATTTGATGAAATATACACTATAATATAATGTCATTATTTCCTGCACAATTACTTTCCAAAATACAGTATATCTAAACCCTTCAATCTTTTGTTGACTTTTCAATGATTTATAGTTAAAATACCTTACATAAACTTATATTATGTCAATCTAAAATCTGCTTTAGACAGTTATTTGAAAATCAATTGTTTATTTGTCCTCTTATTTATATTAGTCATTGCACAATTTGTTTATGTTCATAACATAATCCTTTATTGCCTTTATCTTAAACAATGCAGAATATATATATATATAACCATAGTTGTCAAATGAATTCTTGAATCAAAACCAACTTATTATTAGGGTTGCTTCCCAACAGGGTACCAACAGGATTGAATAGTTAAGTTTGGAATTATTTAAGGTCCTAATAGGTCCTGTGACTTCTATTCATGGTCTAATGAAGGGACTGCCTTGCTAGCTGGCCTAAAATTGTAACCTGTTGCTTTTGTGTTCGTCTTTTAAAATGGTACTGAAAAAACCATTAAATTACTGGCTCTTATGTATAAGAAACCATTACTTAAGACTGGTAAGTACTGCTAGACAGCATCACACCAATATAAAGTTTTCAGATGGGTATGTGTCTTGAGACAGGCTTTTGTACAACTAAATACAAGTTTCATCCAAAAACATCATCATTAAATGAATGACATGTTATTATACTCACAATGTGTACATGATACCTTCCCATCTTTTCATTACTTTTTCATTTAGCCTGAGAGTAGATGTCAGATTGTAAAGGACAATGTAGATGGCCCAGAGCGTTGTCTTCCTTGTTAAAGTTTTTCCTATCTCTAGATCTCTGGGATCAATAGGGAAGCTCTTCTTTGAACTTGGGTATCTCTATCATTCTGATGTATGATTATTATTCTGCATTTAGAAAATAAGAATATCTCTCAGATGCTTAGTTCCATGCCTCAACAATGTAAAAGTGTTATTTAAATTGATGTGTTATTTTTCATGTTTCTCCATCCAACTGCAAGATTGTATCTTTATCCATCCCAACGGAGAGGTACACAATGTCTTGAAGAGTGTAAGGTAAGGTATAAGACTTTACTTCTCATGTAGTCTGTCTGTAAGGGCCTCTGGTTTAGGCTTTTTGGATATAAGCAACATTGTATCTATATCAATGTGTAAGCAAGCAATGTGTAAGATAAGGTAAGATTTTCCTTCCCTGAAGTCATAAGGGACAATGGCTTAGGCTTTTTTGATCTGAGCTAGATTGTACCTATATCCTCCCCACCGGGGAGGTACACACAGCATGGCTATGTGTAAGATAAGGTAAGACTTTACTTCCCTGAAGTCGGTCTGTAAGAGTCAATGGCTTAGGCTTTTTTGATCTGAGCTACATTGTATCTATATCCACCCCACCGGGGAGGTACACACAGCATGGCTATGTGTAAGATAAGACTTTACTTCCCTGAAGTCGGTCTGTAAGGGTCAATAGCTTAGGCTTTTTTGATCTGAGCTGGATTGTACCTATATCCTCCCCACCGGGGAGGTAATCCATTGGATAAATACATTATTGCACCGCAACAAGTAAAAATAGGTCAAAGCTCACTTCTACTATAGAACACATGAAAATCTCGTGGAGAGTTAAGATGTACTAGCCATGATCAACTTCTTGTGAAGAAATAGATAATTACCAGGAAAGCTTCTTATGAAGAACTCCTAGACCCGTAAAAGCCAATGGAATAAGTGCCAAGTGTTTTTTCAGGTAGGACATATTGGAGGCTTCTCGGATCCTTTCCAACGATGTAAGGTACACATTGTCATTTTCTTCTACCTACTGGAAAAGAAGAGTGCGACTCGAATCAGCACCAGGCACTTTGTTTGTCAGAACAATCTCATTTGATAACTTCATTTGTGTCGGTTTTTGATTGAAATCTTGATGAAAAAACATCCTTCACACCAGCTTCACGCTGACAATGATATAATATATAGTCTATAGTAGTAGTAATAGTCTATATTTCATGTACAAGAGCTTCTTTACTCTCAATCAAACATAAGCACACTTTTCCAACTTTAGCGAAAATAGTAACTTTTTCACCATAACTTCTATTGAGTATTGTCTCCTTGCTTTTCACAAACACATCACAACGATTTACATCAACGCGAGACGCTATTTATCATTAGTTTTCAATTTAAAACAAAAACTTAGTAAAATTTATCAACCACCGAGAAACGCGCGAAAGAACGAATGATTATTCCACAAGTATGTAGTGTGTTGCCGTCGCTAAAAATTTTGTTTCAGTGGCTTCAAAAAATCGCGCCGAGATCGCATCGGAGGATCGATACTACAGAATATTATAAGGAATTGAAAACAAAAATAATTTAAATAAGCTAAATAAAATTTAGCTATGCATGTGAAACGGTGAAATTTTCAAAAGCATACGAGATAAAACGGTCTCGCAAACAAATTTAAGTACCAGTTTTAACTTATTTGTAAAACGATATTTCTTAAACGTTCGAGTCATATTCAGCGGATTTAAACCATTGTTGTTTGTTTATGTGATTTTATTGATTTTCTTTTCCAGGTCTTATTTCATTGAGTAACTTTTTAATCATAGTTTATAATACCAAAAAAATTACTTGGCTATTTAATTCAAACGATTAGTTTTTACAATCTCAGGAAATCCTGTTTAGAATCAAAGAAAATTTCCTCTTGAACTCGCCTTTGTGATGCTCAGCTGATTGAGACATCAAAGTTTCAGTGTTTAAATAGGTTGCGCTGAACCGGAAACGGGCTCCAATCTTGGGGAATAAATATTAAATTGGTGTAGTTCTGAGATTAGCGAAACCGAAGATCTTAAATTATGTACCGACCTTTTTCGATCGGTTCTTTTTGCCCTTCAGTTCTGATCTTTCAAAGTATGTAGACTCGTGTAGAATCAAACAACATATTGCCTTCTCTGCAGTCTGGATTCCTTAAAGGAAGTAGAACCGTGACCGACCACCCTATGGATATCGAATATAATGGTGTCAATTCTCTTGTTTTAGACCTAGCTAAAATTAGCTAATTTTAAGATTTAGAAACGTCAAATCCACGAATGCTATTCTGTGTTTTAAAAATTAGACTGACAGATTTAAAATTAGGATGACAGATGTTAAACAACTCAACTTAGCTAAAATTGCTAAAACCGTATTCTGTGCATCACATTTTTAGCTAAGATTAGACATTTAACTTAATTTTAGGAGGCACCTAATTTGGTCATGATTAAAATTTACAAGCAGAATGCTCAAAGCTTATACTACGAAAACCTAGAATTTAATGTAATTTGTGAATAAAAACATTCAGGGCAGGTGCAGAAAAGTTACATGCAACATTATAGAAAACATATTTATTATGCTTACAGCAACACCAACTACTAAACTTAGAGAGATTTTACGATTGTCAAACACGTTTTAAATTAGGTATTTTTAAGACTTGCAACAGAATACCATAAATTTTAAGTCAATCTAACTAAGAAATTTTAAGATTTTAGTTAGGATTCCTAAAACAACAGAATCGACACCAATGTCCTGTTTATTTTATTTTAAATCGAAACAATTTGTGCTGATTAGAATTTATTTTATTTCAAAATGGCTGCAAAGAATCATGCATGACACACATCTATAAGATTTCCAAATTATTAGCCCTGCCGGTGCTGCTGTTGAGCAGGCAAGGTGGGAACTTAGTTTTTAATTAAATTAAATTTATTACTTCTAAGGTATAGAAATCGTAAGCTTATTTAGGTTAAGTTAACATTAGGTTTTATTTCGACATCTAAATAGACTCTGCATTTAACTTCTAAATTACATTATTTATGTGAGTATAACATTCGGAAATAAACAATACGTGCCACCCGGGAAAGTCGTACAATAATCTGTTTCAATCAGAACCTCAACAAAAGTAGAAATCCCTAGCTCCGAATCCCAGAACAGAGATGTTATAAGTGAATCAGGCTAAACTAGGACTAACTTAGCGGGAGGACGCTATGACTGTACTTGTAGGGGAGACAAGGGGTAATAGCGCTCAAGGGGAAACTGCGTGTTTTAGTTTTATTTTTGTCATAAAGTAAGGAATTTATTTTGAAAATCTTTGAATGTTTATTTTTCAACTGTTTTACATAACGTCTTTCATTATGTTTATGTTTAATTCTCAACTGTAATTCTTATTTTACGTTTAATTGTTTAGTTTTAATTTATGGTAAAATCTTGCAGCTTTTGAAAGAAGCCCTGTCCAAAAGAGGACGTTCATGGACTGTTTGTGTACCTATGTGTACAGCTTGGCAAAAAAGTCTAGAAACGGAACTAATTTTTTTGTTTAATGGCAACATTCTTAAAACAATGACGTTTAATGTAAAATTGTAAACAAAGATTACGAATTCTCGGATTTTTTACTTGGATCGGTCAAGCGGTGGTGATAAAGTGACGAAAAGTGAAAAATAATGAATAAAACAGTTAGAAGTGCTGCCATGGAGGTTATTTATAAGGTATACAGGCGATGTCTGGCAGAATTAGAGGCCAGAACTATTCTTTCAGATCTCAACAATGTTTTTCAAAGAACCGCTGATATGACAGGTTTGTGAGAGTTTGTTTTGTAATTTTAAGTTGAATCAAAGGTAACTTGATGGTCATAAAGCAGGATTAAATTAAAGTTCCACGGAACAAGTGAAATATTCAACAATAAACATCGGGCAGTTAGGTTATGTTTACGTTTGTTCTGCGTACTCTGCTATAGCGCGGGCATAGAATTTGATACTTGAGCTAGACTAGCTAATATGTAAATCTATTTCTACATAATTTAAATGTTGTGTTATTTCTTTGTAATAAAGTTACTATAGCGTTTGTATTTTAAATGGTCTAGAAATTAGGTGCCTAAATAATAAACTGAAAAAGGTAAGATAAAGGTATCATAAAAAGTTTCTTCTTTATAGGAAGCAGCTGAGCGTGCTAAAACGGAACGGTTCCAAGCTATTACGGAGGAAGATTGGAAGAATTCGTGCCAGCACGTAATAAAAATAGAAAAGGAATACTGTGAGAGAGAACTTACAATGTATTAATAACAATGTATTAAATTTTAGTTTACTCTATATTTTTTTCTTTATATACTTAGTTACATAACGAGAACCTTGCTCAATTAAACAATATTTACTGATACTAGTATACTATGTGTGGATATAAATGTACGTACAACAGAAATATACACCTAAGTATCAAGACTATCTTGGTGCGCTATAGGTGTTGCCATAAGGACCTACAGTGGCGCCCCCATTATTTTCTACTCTTTTTTGCCAAGCTATAAGATGTGTGATGATTTTTTTTTTTGTTTTATGATGTAATTTTTATTACTTGTTTTATACAAATTAATACTTACTTGCTTGTAATTACTTGTAAGATATATTAGGGACTGCTTATTTATTTAGCTTAGGTCACCTTTAAAGCTCTCATAATGTGTTGGGAAGTTGTGAACCTGAAATGTAATGTTTATTACTTGTTTTGTAGGATTATTACTTACCTGCTTGTAAGTACTTGTAAGATATGTTAGGAACAGCTTATTTCTTTAGCTTAGGCCACTTTTAAAGCCCTCATAATGTGTTGAGGAGAAGTTCTGAACCTTAGTTCAACTCGTCTTATTCTACCTAGCTACCTAAATTTGGGAATTTAACCACGTATTCATAACAAAAACTTACGTGTAACAGAGGATCCTGCTCTAGTATACTCTTTGAACACTATTTTAGGGCTTCGCCTTAGATATTTATGCCGTAAATATCAGAACTTCGGCATTTTTACCTAAAAATACATTTTCACCTCACTTGTTAGAGCAGATTTTTCTGATCTAAATCCTTATTTTATTTTATTTGTAATGTAGCTGCTTCACATAGAAATTCATGTTTGTTATGACAGTCTTGTCATTTTTTATACGTTTGACATGTCAAAATTTTCTTCATATTTATAAAACTAGCCATAGTTTGCATAGATTTTAGTTCAAACCTCTTGTTAAAATCTTAGCTGAGCCTGGCCGTTATGACTACTTTTAAAATTTCTACTGTTCGACGAGATTTCATATAAATAGCAGAACATCGCTACAGTCGGGAGTTGAATTCGAAAAGTCAACGAAGTAACATCAAGTATTGTAAAACCTTCTGCTCTACCTGGAAGCCTGAAGACTGGTCTACCTCAATCCCTGGAAGCCCGAAGCTTGGTGAAGAACATCTCCACCTTGGAATCCTGGGCCTGGAGAAGACATCCCTAAAAGCCGATCCCGAGGCTGCTTCGACGACTTCGTGTCTGACTTCCTGGAGGTCGGCGACCCTGGCTGGCCACTCTACCGCCGCCAGAGGCTAGCCTGTCCTCTATCAGATACTGAAGCTTTCATCTCGGGCTACGGGGATTGTCCCTTTGTCCCTCTGCGGGAGACTCTACTCTGTGACTCCTCTTCTTACATCTCCCGTTGCTCCAGGTCTCACGACACCAGTACCACTTCACGGCTTTCCAGACTCCGGGTCCTAGCGGTCGGCGGTCACCACCTCAACCGTCACTACTCAAGGCTGAGGCGAGACTTAGCGGCTGCGTTCTCTCGCTACATCTACACGTCTCTCAAGCTGCCAGTTAAGGACTTTAACCTTGTGCACTAGATTTCGCGATCGGAAAGACTTTGTTTTTATATCAAAACTTTATTAATTTAAATACACTTGTTAAAAACTTCAAGCCTTTTTCTTCTCAACCAGTAGGTCTAAATTCTCTAAATTATTAACTGCAACGTTCAGCCCTTTCATAGATAGCCGGGTGGGCTGTAACGTGACAATGAAAATAAACAGGCTCTAGCATACCGTTCACCCAAAATGGCGGTCAAACTTGTTTTTCTAAGCTGATAATAATTTAAGATTCGACGTAATATTAATAAGATTTGTTATGAAAATTTGATAGCCTATCAGTTATTAGTTTTGTTATTTATTCATACTTAAAAAACAATTAAAAATGCGATTTTCCCTTTCGTGGATAAACATTTCAAAACCTACAGAATTCAGGCAAAAATATACAAAGCAATACATAAAAATATTTCTTTATTTGACAAACCGCAACACTTATTAGTTTAAGAATAAGAGTAGTTGAAAAATATGACCCAGTGCGGGTCTAAATGAGCCAAAACTTATTACCGACTCAAATAAATGCTGAAATAATTGTGCTATAATCCGATACAGCTCTTAAAGTAATTTAGCATTAAATTTATGGTAAACAAAAAAAAAATGAGGAAATGTACAGTGGTTTTTTAGTTGTTTAGCTACTCATAATAAGTTCATAGAAATTTAGTTTTATGATAAAAAACCAAGTGGCTGCAACACTGCATAGACCACATTTATTTAACTTTATTGCATAAGCTAAGGACGGTGGTCGCATTTACAGCAGACTAATATTTATACTGATAACGCTGTATTTGAACAATCCTCGGGTCCAGCTGCGACCAATACAATTCTCGAATGCGGGTAATCTTTACAAATAGGACGCCTTTTTGTCAAACGATGAGCAGTGCGGGCAAACTGGGCAAAGTGGATCTTTGTTTATTAGTTTTATGTAATGTAAGAACATCAAACAATAAGATAAAGGTTGGGATGGAGTTTACGGGACGCAGGACTTAGAACATTTTCAATGAATTTAGTTATGTGTATATAACATAAGTATATTTTTTATTGCATCATGAAGTGGGTCACTAGGGGCGCAACTTTGTTTTAGGTGATTGACTCCAAAGTTCAATGACATTGGTGGGATGACGATCTGCGAAAGACTGCTGGCAGATGCTGGATGCCAAGCTGAAGACAGGGAGCTATGGCGCTCATTAAGGGAGGCCTAATGGATTACTGGAACCTCTGCTATTAGAATTAACAAAAAGTCTATGATATTTCACCTCTGGGCAGTATGAATCTGAAAAACTTCTCAATGGTAAAATCGGATTACGATTTTGAAAGCAATAACAGTATCACCAGAGCGAATCCCTAAGAAGTTATTGTTGATTGAAGCCCTAAGAATCCTAGGATACTTATACGCTTCGTCTACTTTAGAGAGTTCGTCAACCTAAGAATTTCAAACCCATTTCGCTATAGATCTTACAGCATTATAATACTATTTACTTAGATCCTCACATTTGGCCATTTGCCAGAGACAGACACTTATAACACATTTTAAGTTACGTTTAAATAATCTTCATAATGGTCCAAAACCTTTAATGAAAATTATTTTTTGTATGTCATCACAATTAAATCTTAAACAACAACGAAATCATTTTTTTATTGTTATTTATACTTTTCTTATGAGTAGGTAATATTAATAACAATATCTTTTTGTTGTCTGAAGAAATAAAATGTGAACGAATGAAATAAACAAATGTTTGATGGAATTTTTAGGAAATAACTTGTAAAGTGTGTGCAAAGTCCCGTAGAAATGATATAAAAAGCTCAGAACCGCCTCCTTTTTTACTATTCCGAAAACGTTATTACGTTCTCAACAACTCATAAACGCGAGAGCTTTTTGTTGTTTATCTGTTTGCAATAAACTGGTATAGCGGTCTAAAAGACATTTGGATATTGGAGTGATTGGAACAGAGCGTTGGAAATGAAAAAATGTACCGAAAATAAGATTTTACATTATTTACGGTGGATTTTACATTATGTAAGGTGGAAAGTAGTCTGGTCATTGTGTATTTGTTTTGTACGTATAATATTCATTAATAATTTATTATTAACCTATGAACTCGTAATTTAATTTTGCATAATACAGTAGGGATAGGAGTTAATAAAGACAACGCTAATGACAAACTAATTTGTGACTTATAAATGGATGCATAAAACTCAGAGTCGTGAAAATAGTCGTACGCTGGAGGCGAAAGCTTCAAATCTAACTGTTCGGTTAAGACACAACAGTGGGGTACAATGATTATTGTAAAGTGCAAGAAGATTTCTGGAAGTGTTAAAGCAGTCCTTTCTTTTTGTTTGAAAATTCTTTAACCTGAAAATTATATCGGTTCTTCGCTTCTGTATCAAAGCGACTTATTCTGAGCCATCACCGCTTTAATTTTTAATCACTCCGGATAATCTAATGAGCGGTATAGGTTACGGCAGAAGTTGCTAAATGACTGTTTATCGCTCTTAACTCAATACGATTAAATTAGAATGAGTTGATGCAGTTTTTGGGGATGCTGTAATCGCTAATCATCTTTCAGAAATTTGTTTTGGATTTTTGTACTCTACTGATAGGTATAATTTTTTAGATTTATTTGAGGAACGTTATAAATAATTTACTTAATAATTCTGTAATGTACCTAGCTACCTACTCACATAGGTAAACAGGTTCCTTTCATATTAAATAGAGACTAGGGTCAATGTTCTTCAGAGTTCATTCCGACTCAAATTATTACTAAAGTAAATAATATTTATTAAGAGCTAAATCGACGAAGCTGATAATTGTTTGATTGTCCTTTGGTGAACACTGGTCTAAGAGGCTTTCAGACAAACCGAATCACGGTTTTATATACCTACGTTTTTTAAATAAAATAAGTGCTTATTTGTATAACATTAAAAATAAAAAAAATAAAAAAAATCTAAAATCAACCTTTATTGGTTAATAGGAGGGTATGTTTACCGTGTTAACTGTAAACTGTAAAGAGTCTATACACAAAAAAGTCCCTTCCCTCCCAGGCCATCGACAAGTTAACAAAACACTGTCGGCTGCCTACAATATTCACACACTGATATTTTGGACCAATTTGCCCGCGTCGGTCATGTCGCCGACTTTGGTGAAGGTAAAATATGTTCGTTTTATTCTGACGTACGAGTCAAGGTATTATCAAATAAACTAGAAAAAATCTCTGTCCCTAACCGATTACCGAAGGAGAGTCCCTTGTGTTAATATACAAGTTCGTACTTATAGTAGAAGATCCGACCCTATATCGACATATATAATAGATAATAGAATCAAACTTATTTTATAATAAATTTTGTACCTATTTTAGAAAATATATTAAAAATGGGTTGACAAAAAAAATCCTGGACAGAATATTTTCTCATATTATATTTATTTGTATACCCCTATTAGGACCGTTTTTTTGTATTCAACCCTATATCATCGTGTTCACAATAAAATAAGTTTGATTCAACCCGGTGAATGTCGATATGGGGTCGGATCTTAGACTATTAAGTTTTAGCGAGGAGTTAATGTTTCGCTAAACTTAGGTTTTAGTACTAATTAGGCTAATCTGATTACATACCGGAGACCATGAGTCGAACCGAATAGGTATTTAGAATGTTAGTAGACTGTACTGGTTGTTTGTTTAACCAATAATATCTTGTGTCAGGTAAGCACACAGCGTAAATCCATTTGTAGATGACTATCAAAACGGCAAGTAAATTCAAATATATACAAATACGATCAAATAAGCTTTCATAGGCAACAAATTGTTCTCTTTGTCTAATATATCCAATAAACCGTTCCCAAAAGTCACCTGAGCCATGAAAAGCAATAAAAATGGTGTTTCTTTATCCCAAACAGATGTATGTAAATGGCGATTTTATTTAAAACAGTTTCACCAGAGTCATATCAATTATCCCGAGGTCACCCTCGCGCGACAGACGGGTTAAACCGCACTTGTCCTTCGGATAACGCATTTTTCACTAGACACCTCTACATAACACTAATACTAACGCTGATACCTAAAAATATTATTTAGATGCTGGGCTCAGCTAGCCTGATCCAAATGTAACGAACTTATAGCGTTAAGCGCTAAGGTATACGATTAGTTTAAAAAAAAGCTTTTCGACTCATTTCCGAGTAGAGTTTTTTGGGTTAGTTTTTCCCTAAATTGAGTGACTCACTACGAAAGTCTATTAGCGAAGCATGCATGTCTAATGCAACTTTTTATTTTTGCAATGACGAACGTCATTGTGTGGTGTGCAAAAATAAAAAGTTTGCTTTACAACTTAATTTTGTAACAAAAACTTGAGTCAAAAAGTTCAAGAACAAGTTTAGAGATCGAACGAGACCTAACAAAGGGCTTTGACTTTTAAAAATAAAAGTTTACCATTCCAACCAATAATGCTCGCTCCTCTCTAATTTCAAAAAGTTTCAATAAGTTTACCAGACTTGCGTTCATTTTATTGTACTTTAAAAGTCAAAAGTCATTAGTTTCATATTTATTTGAGTCTAATCCATTTGTTTGCGTATTTCGTAGTCTTACTACTTATAAATATCAGGTTTTAGAATGTTTTATTTCTCACTAAGAATAAATTCACTTACATGAGATAACACAAAAATTTTAACAATGTAGGGCTAACACGTACGTACTAAAATTAACTTAAGAAAATGATGCTAAATTAAAAAGAGGGTAGTTCTAGAGAACAACGTAACTTATTGGTAGTTACTACGTGAACAAAGACAATGGTCGCTCGGTTATAACGCGGAGCGAGCACAACTGGATGTGGCATGCAAACAGTAAAGCAATAAAAAATGTCATGTGTAACCTAAGTCGGTTAGGTACTTTACCAATACAAATATAAAAAAATTAAAAGCTACTTTGAGAAGATTTAATGTTTAAGTACTTTTTTAAAACTTAACATTGATTTGGCTTCTTTAATATCTTTAGGTAGTTTATTGTACAATTGTGTACAATTATACAAAGGTCATGCTATTCTATGGCAGATACCTATAAGACCGGCCGCACGTTCGCCGAGTCGATGCATACATCGTATCTGAGTAGCGGACCGAATTAAATTTATCTTAGTTCGCTTAGTTGATACATTTTTTAAATAAAATAGCTCAGTTTGCAGTCTGATTGAAAAGCTTGGTCAGCTTGCGACCTTCGCCTAAACTAAGTCAGCTTAGCTTTTTATATATAAACCCGCTTTATGTGATGCTATATCGACAGCCCGGATCTATTTGCCAAGGAAAGTCATGTCTCAGTTAACACGAGAATTAGGAAGGATCATCACATTATGTGTGTGAATGTGGCTTAGTTTTGAATGATGCCATTGCTTTTCGAACAAATTTGATTAAGAAACGGGAGTTCTTTATGCTGGTCACGAGTATGTTCAAAATACAGGTAAGAATAAATAATTGGCCATATTAGCAGCCTAATCCACAAAGCTTTAAAAAATAATCTAGTGATTCGATAATCACGTCCGTGAAAACACGATTTTCCGCAGACCTTAATATTATTACCGCCAGAGTCGAGAAGGCAAGCTAGTCGAAAATAACGAGGTGTTGGGGAAAATTTGTCGAGAGACAGAAAGCATTCTGTTCTTTTGTCTGTTATTAATGGACTAGAGACGTCCCGGATCGCTCCAGATAATAAAAATACTTTGTGAATTACTTAATTCTTTTAGGATTGGAGTCTTGAAAAATGAGCATTTGGTTTCTGTCTGACGGAGAAGTGCGCCCGACCTGACAGAAAGCGCGCGAATCCCTACTAAATGTGACACAGGATTTTCTGGTGGTTTTTGTAGTTTTTAAATTTCAATATAATCAAGATTTTTATTGCACCATGTTTATATATATAAAAATGGATTTTGTACCTACATTAGGACAACGAAAACAAATTATCTGTCGAGCGATGGAACCCTGATTAACTTAGTTTGTGGCTCGACTCCTTCATATTAAATCACAGGGAAAAACGAGTGGCATCAATAACTTTATCATCATCAGTTTATATTACTCCACTGCTGGATATAGTACTCCCTAATGAGCGCCATGTGCCCTGTCTTCAGCTTGCCGCTTAGAAAACGTAATTCAGGCACCTTGGCTTGGTTTTTCAGGATGTGTAAACCAAAAAGTGAACATCGTGCACTGCAAAATTACCAAACTACTGAAACGATAAAGGTTATTTAATAATCTTCTAGCTTTAGATTGCGGTTTTCCTTTATCATTTTATTGACACAAGAAAAATACATTTTTTGAATATCTTAAGTCCTATGAAGAAGTAATTTGGATACAGGATACGAAGTTGTCATAAGTTTTGTGAGAAATCTATTTGTTAAAGTTTAGAGAAGAAATGTACCGTCTCAATCACTTGTATGTAATCTTAAACAAACAATCAAATGCGATTGTGATGGTTCATCATTCCAGCTTACCAAACTCCCACAGAAATACAAAATCTTTATGGTAAAAGTAAATTTAATAGAATAACAATTTTAATTACTTAAACTGTTGAACTATCAACAGATTATTTCATACTATTTGCAGTTATGCTCAAATACCAAGAGAATGTAGACTATTTAAAACATCTAATTTATAAGCCGCTAAACTTTTGTATGCGAATTTGTTTGAACTGAAAACTGAATTAAACTCTCGAAGTGCTGAGAAGCTTTTCTGTTAGTTTTATTAGTCGAGCGTGGCTAGCATTAATGCTTTAGCATCAGTTATAACTAGGTTCCTACTATCATCATACTAATTTATAAACGCGTAAGTTTGTACGGATGGATAGATGGATGGATGTTTGTTACTCTTTCACGCAAAAACTACTGATCGGATATGGATGAAATTTGGCACAGAGATAGATTACAGCCTGGAATAACACATAGGCTATATTATATTATTCCGCTATATTTTAATCCGGAATTCCCACGGGAACGAGAATTACCGCGGGTGAAAGCGCGAGGCTCTGCTAGTTAACTATAAACTAAATATTGACGGCAAAATAGTAATGGGATCCTTTTTTAGTTAATCGTAGTTTCAGATGTTTCAATAGCACAAGCTTTATGTTTCCATAACAGCTTCATAAATAGGTACTACGATCCGACAAAACAAAATATTCCTCGCCAAATATCCTTATTCAGGTTTATTAAATATTTGCACTTTGAACAGTAAAGATTTCTTATTGTTGTAAATACAGCTAAATACACTGAAAGCAAATTTAAATGAACCATTCGAATTCCAATACATCTAAGGAATCTTATTATGAGTATTATTATTAATTACCAACTATTTCCGAGACCTGTGAAAAGACACAAATCAGGAAATTAAGATAAAACTCTAAAATATCCTGACGATCGTGAAATCCCAAGCCAAGGATAAACCGCCAAAAGAGTTCAACTGCCGCTATAAAAGAGATATTAAGGAACCAGTAAAGTATTGATCGAAATATAAAACTTAACTCGTAATGTAAAGTGATCCCGAAACTGTATTCAATATCATGGAACCAAAATCGTTTTGTTTCCGAGAAATTTATCGTACTTCAAAACATTAGTCCATTAGGTAAATTATTTCTTTAACACATGGCCTCCTTGGAGGCTTGATGGATGCTTACGTTCCCATCAAAATACTTTCGTGTCGTTTGGAGAGAGTGGTGAAAAACATATATATCTCTATAATCTAAAGGTATAGATCCAATTAGCTATATTTACGGCCTCTAGGGCGTAGCGGACAAACATCCGCTTTAGACGCAAATAGTAGTATGATTCAGTACATTTTTAATTTTAGGTATCTTTTTTACCTAAATCTCATATGAAAATAAAATATTTATCGTCTAGATTACACGAAGAATGAAGAGTCATTTATGTGGGATTTTGTGTGAACTGTTATCTCACAATTTTCAGTAGTTTGCATGTAAGTTCAAACTTCAAACCCTCCACGTCTCTTCTTATTTGATTCGTTCCTATCTAACAAAAATATATCCCTTTGAATAAAATACTGGTTAATTCACTTTATAGAACCTCGAACTCTCGAGTATTTCGAACAATTAAAACTTAGCGTGCTCTTAAATTGTAGTCTTGTTTCCGCCCGTGTACAAGTCCTGAAGGACTTTTCTTCAGCGTGAATCTTTAGATGCAGCGCTTTCGGTTTGAGGCAAGGTATTGTTTTCTGATCTAATTTTGAGGGCCTGAAACATTGGGTACAGTTGAGTTGAAGAATAATGAGAGATTATATTATATTCGAAAGCTTGGAAATTGTGAATAGGTACTTACTTTTCTGAAGTTAGTTTTAGTGAAGTTCATCGCTCATTATACATTTTACTATTCACACATTCAAATAAAAGTTTTATATACATCCAAATGTTTTAAGATCATCGCCACGAGGCTTAGGATAATTCAAATTTTAGACATTTTTCGTGTGTTCTCTCGCAGGCCTATTAAATGTGGAACAAAACAAACGATTTGAGCTTGGTTCCCATGTTGTTGATATGCTAACCATAGACCAACATGTAAATCATAATGTTCATATTAATGTTATCAAAATACAATCAAAATATTCTGATATCATCAAAAAACCATTTGCAGTATGCACTGCGATATAAAATAGAGCTCTATGAAGTAAATTAACTAACCAGTACATGTTTTGCACTAATGCCTTACATTATAAATGCTTAAACACGTTCATATCCCACAGAGCACTGGTACACTCAGCTATGTAGGTATGTAATCAGTACACTCAGCCACATAATTATGAACGTACTCTATCACAAGTGCATTTTAATTACAGCGAGCGTGGCTCTAACGGTTTCAATACGACAATGACATACGGGGACCCTTCTAACCCTGGGTTATAGCTAAGGAATAAAACGATATATTGAAGATAATATATGAATATTAAAAGTAAGTAAAGGACAAATATTTCAGGAATAAATAAGGTGTGTGTAACATTTTTTATCGATACAAACCTGCTGAAATATCATAACACCGGATTTTTGTTATTTAACATATGTATAACGAGCTTTCAGATAAAAAACCTAAGAGCCACTTTAAGTTTACGCGCGTTACAGTGACTGCGACCGAGACGCAGGAAAAGTACTTGCATCCAAAGCTTTTCATGCATGAACTAGCTGTAATCTTATTTACCTACACCAGCATGGTTCCTCATATTCTCTGAGGGTTTTCATAAAATTACAAAAAGCGATGAGCATTCTTATTGAAAGAAAAAGCTTCACTAATTAAAATACTTGCTTAAAAGATTGCGAACCGAAACTAGGACAGGGTGCTTTCGTAATGAGCGCGTTAAAATTTAGATTTCAAAATACTCAGGCTACATTTTAACTTGGCTTACATTGTTTTTATGCAGACGTTATATCATATATAGGTTTTTATTTTTGAGCACAGGTTCAGATTTCCTCTGAATATTTAAGTAGATATTAATTATTTTGAAATACTAATTATTATGACGCGTGACCCGAGAGCTGGTGATGATCTGGCTCAGCGCATCAGCATTGCCATAAAGCGTGGTAATGCAGCTAGTGTGTTGGGGACGCTTCCGATTGGTATTTTCATTGGTCAATTAATTTAGCGGCCTTTAGAGTGTTTGCAACCGTCTGCAGTTAGTTAGGTTCCAATTGTATATATTAGATTTATTTTTTTCTATTCTTTGATTGTAATTTTCGTTCTTAATAAAGTACAGTATTGTACAAACTGAGAAAAGGATTGAACTACATAATTAGACAGGTTGATATCGTCTATTGCCGTTTTCCACCTGCTGCGCCTCCATATGCGATCTATTTGTACCCACGGTGCTCCCAGAATAAACGCTATTATATTATGGTAACCTTATGTCTTAATATGGCCCATTTCTACCAATTTGAACTAGTTTATAATTATAATTATAAAATAGTCCGGCATTCTAACTAATTTTGAAAGCTTTTAATCTATCAGCTTTAGTTACTTATTGCTTATAAAACTATTTCCACACAAGTATTAACTTGACAGATTTTAGGCTTTAGATTTTTATATCTCCGATTTTTAGCTCTAAGTACTGGTTATACGGTTGAGTTGTCTTTTAACTATGTGCGATTAAGTTACTGATATAGGAAAATAATGCAAATGAAAACTGTAGAAAACTTGTCCTTTCAACTTTCAGGATAAAGTAGAGCCTCGAGAGCTTTGAGCGGAAATTGAAGGCAATGGTTGGGAATTGAACTAGGTTTATTGTGGCGTAGTCTTATGATTGGTTATGGTTATGTTGTGGTTTATATTTGTGCTTCATACTTTTTGAAATATTAAAAGTATTCGACCACATAATACCTATATATTTATATTCAAATCTGAAATACACACAGTTAGTTATAAAGGTGTCGTCGTCATATTTAGGAAAAATTTGAAGCCACAGTGTAGCTACGCTGGCACTCGATAACAGGTTAAAAATAGTTTGACTCATAACAAAAAATCCTAATTAACCTAATGTGTCAGGCCTAATTGCCAAAAAAAATAAACGTATCGGGCTGAAATTTTAAATCCGTGTTTGTAATTCTAGGCCCAGAATATAACATAGGCATACATACTATTCATAAAATTTGCAGGTAAAGCCTGGAAGCAGCTAGTAGTTATGATACTAGTCAACGCTTCAAAATTCGGCTGTATTATTTTATGTTCTCCCTAAAATGTCACTTTGTTTTATTTGTGTGAAACACAACAGTGACTGTGGTAGAGTTGAAAAGTTCCCCAACTCAATGTCCGCCCGGCTCAATGTGGATAGAACATTAAAAAGGTTAGGTAGAGGGTATAGTAGCATAATAAAAGTTTACCAACCTGCGTTGGTACGATTTTCAAGTAGTACCTAGTTATTTTTTGGGACTCCAAAAAAGGCTTTCAATTCGGCTGTATTTTAATTTATATAATCGATATTTTCTGAAAACTGCCTGAGTGCCTACCTAATTTGGTATTTTTTATTGGCGGTATAAAAAGCTACTAAGGTAGGTACTTAGTAATTACTAAGTCATAATCAAATATTTCATCACGACGACGTCGTTCATCAGAGACGACATGAATGCCTGAATTAAGTACCTAGGTAATTTAGCGCTTTTTGAAGAAAAATCAATTATGATTTAACATTATCCAGAATGATATCCAGGGCCAGTTTATTATTCAATCGTGTTCGGAACGAAATATCACAGTCCTTCCGTATTCAATGATGTGGAGCAACCTCATTTACTCTTTGGACTTACAACACAACATAATAATTAATTTATACAGGAACTACCAACTACGGTAGTTACGAGTAAATATGTTTTTGTAGTAAAGTTAATGCAAAGATATGTTATAATTTCATTTGAGCATCTTAACCAAGTTTCACATCTGCTATTCGATCAACAGCAAACATCGTAAAAATGTACTGACAGTTTTTTAAACAATTTGGATTTCACTATCTTTGTCAATGTGATATTTCTATTGTGCGTGTAAATACAATACATTTATTATATTTACTTAGACTTCACATTGCTGCTCGTTATAAAGGTAAATGAAGGTTAATTTTACTACCCTATCCTTTGCACGTTATCTATTTTCCGTACATATTCAAAAGAAAGACAAATGCAGTAGGTCTAAAAACCTTACGTAAGTTGGTAATGTAGGCTTAATTTGTTCCATAAAAATCACAGTAGCATTTTTGCCGTTTTTTTGATGAATGGTACGCGTAGATGATTTCCGCATGCAAGTTTTGTTTCAGTATGAATGCAAATTGCTTGAGGCTGTGATCGTAGGGTCAGGAAACAGCTTGTTTATTCCATGTTCAAAATAAAAAGCTTAATTTATACTTTCATTCGTTTTTTTAAGATAAATGTAAAAGCTATTTGGAACGGAAATAGGAATGGTCAAAAAATTACGCAATTACATAAAACATAATAATAAAAAGCTTGTTTGCTCTTTTCTACACATTACATTTGCCTGCAATAGTTTATTCCTGCAACAAAATGATAGTTCTCTATTAGGTAAAAACATTCTAAAATACTTCCGGGGAGGTCTTTTAGTCACAGTATTCTAACCTATATCAAATATTTTGCGCAAACCCTTCTCTGAAATGATCCAACTATGTTAATTCATTTTATGTGCTACGTCCTTGGCCCTAGGTACCTCCTACAAAAGGACATGCTATGCAACAAGAGAGGGTAATACAGACAGGATTTGCAACTCATCTAAAAAACAGACTGAGTGACAAAATCCAACTCACTTATTTTCTAAGCACGCACAAACACAACATACGCTTTTTGTAGAAGATGTACGCAAAGCTTTTTAATTTTAAACGCAAATTGCAAAATTACAACATTATACGATCAACAATCTTATCAAAATAACTTATTCATTTTCGCAACGCAACGCCAGGAGTATTTATATTATAAGTGATGTGATGTAACCATTTCCTTTTACCCTGTATCAGCGGGCTGTTTAATGAGAGCGAGAGCAGAGCACGTGAGCTGCGAAAAGATACGTATTTGATGGAAAATAAAATTAAGTGCAGTGGAGAGAAAAGAGTAACTACGATCACAAGTTGCTTTAGAAACTCAATAACTATCCAACGAATTTAAACATTTAATACAATTTTCCCCAATGGACGGAATGATTCCTGAGGAAGGTACAATTGATAAAGATTTAATTAAAAAATTGTAACTTCGCTAACGTAATTATTTGATTAGTGTAGAGGTACAGATAGTCAGATAGTCAGATAGTCATTTTATTGGTAAAATTATTTACAAGTCATTTCACATTATATTTAGTACATATTAACAGATAAATTTATAAATAATTTATAAAATAATGATAAAATGTACCTTATATAAAAAATAATAATATTAATTAATTAATGTTCATTACATTACAATGTAAAATAATAAATTAAAATAAAATAAAAATGATTAATCGCAACTTTTTTTCCATAAAATCCTCAACCTTATAGTACGCCCTCTCAATGAGCCATACCTTTAGTCGATTTTTGAATGAATACAAGCTGGGTGCAGTGACAACATACTCCGGTAGACGGTTATAGACAGCAGGTCCAAGTCGTCTAGTACGTCTAGTTTACGCCTTAAAATATATTGAATTCCTTAAAAAGATCACCTCTAAATACAGATTGAAGGTAATTGAAGTATCTAAAAGAGTATTAGCTGTGTGCTGACTAAAGGAATTTCCCTCGTCAGTAGCCTGCCAATCGCTCATTGAACAGGAATAGGTAATATTGGTTTAACCTTGATGGAATTCCTTTTTATAGAAAGCTGATTAAAAAACATAAAATAGAATCAACCTACGCAGGTGAACTTGGACTTAATTGAGATATCTAAGTAATAAGGAAGTTTCCGATTTTTTTATTTATATGTAAAAAAATAGTACTATACTTGCAATAAAGCCCACTGATTTTTTTTTTCAATTTTCTTCATAAATGACGAAGTTATGATACTTTTCCCGTCCGCTTTAAAACTTATCGGCGCGCGGCCGCTCATCAACGTCATGACGTCATAACTCCGCTCGAGTCTAGTAGTTTCTATGCGCGGTAACCGCAAACAAATCTAAAATACTAAATCAAGACGGAACGGATATTTTTTAACGTTGTGGAATCTGTGCAGGACAACATTTACATAGTTTTAATATACCTAGCTTGTATTTTTCTTAAGATTTGGTTACCTATACCATAAGAAAAAGTAGGTATAGTTAGTTATTATTTATTCTTATGCCTCATATCTTACCTACATAATTTTCAGTTATTAATGTTATCATCATACTCAGAATAGAGTAGGTAGTACCTACCTACGCGATATCTCTACAATGATCTGTTTGTTATACCTACCTAGATCAATTTATGTACCTACCTTCCTTAGTGTAAATAAGGGTTATTTTCTTCGCTTTGATAGTCGAACATTGATAGCAGAAATCCAAAGAATAATCCAGTATCTTATGAACGTTCTAGACTTTCAAGCATAGGTAGGTATGCCAAGGTTCTCGAACGAATCGAAAGGAAGAACAGAGTCAAGTGGGAATGACAGCGATAGATATAGCTTCCGGAAAACAGTGGAAATAAAAGACAAGGTCGGCGTAGGTTAAATGTAAGGGATAGAGTTATTTCTAGGATTGCAACGAAAAATCTATTTGGCAGTATACCGAATATTCGGCGAGCCCCCTGACCGAATAGCCGAATATTAGGCAAAATAACGATGAAACACTCGATACAGTCGAAAAGCGCTTTCCCCCCACCTGTGCCGTTGACCCGCGGGAACTTATGACGTCACAGGCCAAATGCCTAGCGCTTATTTTCTAATTCGTTTTTGATTCAGTAAAAGTGGAATAACTTTGTCATTTTACAAGTTATCAAAATAATTCTTTCACCATATTTATTGTAATATAAATGCCCTAAAACTTACATAATTAGTTTATATTTTTGTGAAATTGGAAACTTCCTTATTATGACGAATCTTGATACACGTTGAATTTAATATGTATTTAGCGTTGTGGATTTCCCTCATGCGGAAACAACAATGGCTACATCAGTCAGGTTCGGAGATTCGGAGTTTATTTATAATGCTACTAGCGACGCACCTTGGCTTCGCACGATTTTATTATACGTATAAACCTTCCTCTTGAATCACTCTATCTATTAAAAAAACCGCATTAAAATCCGTTGCCTAGTTTTAAAGATTTTTATACATAGGGACAGAGAAAGTGACTTTGTTTTATACTATGTAGTGAGGGTTTAATAAAACAAAAGGGCAAAATAAAACTGACAATTATTGTATTCATCATCATCATCAACCTATATTAGTCCACTGCTGGACATAGGCCTCCCCCAATGAGCGCCATAGCGCCCTGTCTTCAGCTTGACGCATCCAGCATCTGCCAGCAGTCTTTCGCAGATCGTCATCCCACCTGGCCGGAGGGCGTCCTACGCTACGTTGACCGAGTCGCGGTCTCCACTCAAGAACACGTTTACCCCAACGGTTGTCGGTTCTTCGCGAGAAATGGCCAGCCCATTGCCACTTCAGCTTGCTAATTCTTTGAGCTATGTCGATAACTTTAGTTCTCTGTCGGATGTATTCGTTACGAATTCTATCCTTCAGAGAGACTCCGAGCATAGCTCTTTCCATAGCTCGCTGGGCGACCATGAACTGGTGGACCAGCCCTACCGTGAGTGTCCACGTCTCAGCTCCGTAGGTCATTACGGGTAGGACGCACTGATTGAAAACTTTCGTTTTCAAACATTGCGGTATGGATGAAGAGAAGACTTGACGTAGTTTCCCAAATGCTGCCCAGCCTAGCTGGATCCTCCTCTTGGCCTCCTTCTCAAAATTGTTTTACCTAGCTGTACAATCTGCCCAAGGTAAGTATACTCGGAAACAATTTCAAGAAGGTGATCATCTACGACGATTGATCCCGGAACAATGTGGCCATTGATCATGACTTTGGTTTTATCCAAATTCATGCCAAGACCGATACATCGCGAGGCTGAAGCTAGGCCGTCCAGCATGTGGGTCAGCTCCTCTAGCGACTCCGCCATTATCAGCGAATCGCAGGATCATTATGATAAAAGAATACTTAATATTAGCAAACGGTACAACAATAAATTATAGTTCTTAACTGATCTTAACATTTACATTGGTACAACGAGACTGATCTTTTATAAGAAGAAAGGGTAAAATGTATAAATGGGGCTCTTCTCCCAATACCTGGTACTTACCGATAGAAAATAGACTCCCTCGTTTTCCGTCTATTTTGATCTTACTGTCCATTCCACAATATAAAACGTGAAAGGACAATAAAAATAAACAGTTCCGTCATGTTTATGGTCATTGCAGGCAATAAACTGGTGAACCCGGGGCTTGCATTTTTTTCTGCTAGCTTGGCATTTCCATGGACAGTCTGCCTAACGGCCAAGCAATTAAATATTCCAAACATTCGCGGAATTTATTTCATTGGCACGGGGAAGGGTAATTACGAATTTGAATGGTTGATACCTGGCGTATAGTAAAGTTTTGTTTATCTGTGGTAACATTGCCTGTTAACCTATACATAAAATAAGAGTATAAATATAATAAGAGAAACCTCTTGTCCCTCGTCCATTTTTGTTTCATTTACCAGTGATAAATTAATGTCGATTGGCCTCATCGATATTGACTTATTAGGCCACAGTATAGGTGAAATTATTGAACATTATCTATCATGAACACCATCTCATAGTTTTGGTTTGTGTCGATTAACGGATTATTCAGGGTTAATTACCTACTTTATAATTATATCAATAACTACCCAAGTCGGCCGCGGCGTATGAATCACCCTTTTTAAAGCAGTCCGTGGATGCCGTAAGGGTTGGCTAAGGGTACCTAACAGAGGGATCAGCTTCCTATTGTTTATTATTCAACACCTTTAGGTAATAAGATCACCAATCCGCCTGACAAGCACGGTGTTTATGGCAAAACCAGAAAGGCATTATCATTTGTGAACTTATGTATGCTACGGAGAGATGTTAATATTAATTTGAAAATATAAACATTAAAATTACCTATCACTTGACTTGGGTGGCAAAAAGAAAGCTAAAAGGAAAATTCAGTCATCACTGAAAGATATTGCAGTTTAGCCACATGGTATTTTATGGTATTATGTATAAACCGCAGTTTCATAATAACCTTGCGAGTTTATGGATTGTTCTGCGCATCCGGTTTATTCAACGCATCAAGATGATACTATTATATATATTTCAAATCTATGTTGTTCCTCTTTTGATAGATAGATAGACTCACCTACAACACAATGAAATGTACGCTAAAACATGAAATGCTGAAATCAGACACAGGTACTCATAAAATGTGAGAGCAAAACACTGTTCTATTGTTTTTTTGTTACTTAGATAGAAGTAAAACACCACTTAACGCAATGATAGGTAAGTAATCCTAATTACCTTTCATGTAAGGTACACGTACCTACGTTACTTTCCTCAGTCTCTCTAGAAAATATCTAATTTAACTTAAAGAGCCTTAATTTTATTCGAAACTAGCTGCGCCCCGCAGCGTCGCCCGCGGGTAAATTTATTTATTTGTCAAATATCATATTTTTATACATATGCTATTCCCGACGAAGACAAATCTAAAAACACAAAAATCTTAAAAATCGGTCCAGCCGTTCTCGAGTTATAAGTGTTGTAACGAACACGACTTTCTTTTATATATATAGATATAGATGTCCTGTAACGGTTCAATACATCCTTGCAAATTTTTCTCCCAGACGAAAACAAATATTCTGACGATCTTCTTTCATCAACATTGTCAGTCAATCTACGCCCTGCTGTGACGCCACGGACACAGGACAGCTTCCTCTCTGGAATAACAGAGAGGAAGCTGTCCTACGGTTTATATTTATTTGTGAACAAGTGACAGTGAACACTTGATAACGAGATAGGAATATTAACAGTAGCTGCAAATACAAGGTATTGATGGTTTTATTGTGAAGGCTGAGTCACAGAGGTCATTTATTTTTGGTTTCTCTTAACATTCGGTACAAGCTATTGTTGATAAAAAAAAAAAAGCATATAAACTATATAAGTTTGACAAAGCTCACCATAATTTGACCAGTGTGCTGAGTGTGAACGGCTTTACTGTTTACTACAAAGTTTGCGTTACTTTTTTTTGTATGGAAATCTGAACAGCGCCCCTAGCGGGAAGTTTACAAAACTTTTTTACAAGTTTGAATCGATAACCATTACTTTTATAGTTTCTTAAAACGTAAATTTGATAGTTTACTAAATTTTTTGGCAGATATGCGAGTGTGAACGGCAAATTACGTCAATTTTTGACAGATAGCTACTATAATAAGTAAACTTTAAAAGTAAAGTATTTCACTTGATAATTCTTCAGTGAGATCATAGTAACTATTGTATTAGGCTCGTTGCCCATTATCGGCATCGGCACGACTGAGGATTTTAGGTGGCAAATAGCAATATACATTAACATAATGGCAATAAAGTAGAAATTGCCGTGTATATGGTCGTAATAACAAAAAATACCGCTTCGATATGCTTGAATCATTTGACTCACATTGATATTGAGACGCTTCGGCAAGCTACAGGACGGTGCGGCATGCTTAAGGACGCCTCGTCATCCCTAAGAACGTTGCAGCATGCCAAAGCATAGTTCCCGACAGTGTGCACTTGCGTGTAGGATGCCGAAGGATCCTTTCCTTGCCGATGCCGATAATGGGCGCCGGACCTTATTCTCTTTGACCTCGAGTGAGACGAAAACGTAACTTCAGAAATACTGCATGTATTGAAGTGAAATAAAAAGTAATGTAATGGACATGATCTACGCTCCAATTTTAGATACATTTTGATTCTTTTGTGTTATCCATTAAAACTCTTGAGCTGGCTGAAATAAACACTCCTTTATGAATCATAATTTCGACAAAAACAGTAATCTCGTCCTAGATGTATGGTTTAAGGGGTAGGCTTGTGATCTAGGGTTGGGTGTTCGAATCTTTATATGAATGTTATTTTTGCTTTTTTCCTGCGACCTTTTAGCATACTAATTGTCTATAATCTGTTTTTTATTAATAAGAAATAGGATTGGAATATCATAAACACAATCTTAGGTTATATCTCATGTTATTTTATTTAGAGACTAGAAAGAAAGACTAAAATAAACAACATTACAATGATATACTTAACTAATTAAATAAGTAATATTAACTCACACTTAATAATTTCATACAGCTATGTTGTTTTGAAATCCAAGTAAATAAAAGTCAACACACAAGTAGAACAAACTCGTTTTGTTATTATTAAAATACCTATACCAAAGTCTATCAACAGTAAGGTCTACTTTATTTCATGCAGCATGTAATAAATATTAAAAATTTAGATCCTTCGTGTGTAACAGACCATAATTTACCTATTGTGAAAAATGTGGAGTAGGTAATCAATATGCTAAATGATAAGCATGCTAGAAGTAGTAAATTTAATTTATTGACAACAAAAATAAACATCGAATTCGATAACTTTCGATTAGTAAAATTTGTTCTAGCCTGCTTTTCATTTGAGAAATCGTATTCCAGCCTGCATCACTTCCACGCATTTTGTCCCTTGATCTTAAAAGTTCTCTGCGTAAATTGCATTTTGATCGAATTCTTCTGAATTTCAATTCAAAACTATTAAACCCCACATATTCCCAATTCCAGACTTTTAAGATGGCCAAGGAATTGCAGTCATATCATTCTGAGTTGATAGCAGCTATTCTGTTACAATTTTCGAGCGATGAACTGCATCTTGCACAAAATATACATGCCCTACTGGACAAGCAACGCGCACTGTTGGTTTATGATAACTTCTTTCAACACTTGTAAGTATTGTTCCCATTCATGCGGCTGTCAATTTCTATGAGTTCTCCTGGGTCCATGGATGACATTCAGCCCCAATAACCTGAAAATAACAGTAACTTTTCAAGACTTGTAGGTAGGGGTGCACAATTATTAAATTACTAATTGACTGGACAGGCAATTTAGTTTGTAGTAAAAGAAAGCTGTTGGATATTTACTAGATATGTCATTTCATCTCAAGTATATATTATGAAACAGATTTTGCAGCAGAATATGCAATACTTATCACATCATACCTAGGGTAATTCTGCCACTTGGTCGAACAGTTACATTTTGTGGAAGGAGTCGTTCGCTTGGTTTCCTTCAAAGTATTTTCCGACCATCCGTGTCAGACGTAAATGTTTTTTCATCAGTGAAAATCACAATCTTAGATCACAATATTGTTCTGCCAGTCAAAGTTTTAATATTCTTCTGCGAACCGCACCCTTTCTCTCCGATGGGTTTCAGTTACTTAAATTTTTCGTGCTGGCTTATAATTGAGTATGTTGGTTGCACTTAGTTTATGATTGCTTGAAGTTCTCCTTTCTTCAACATTATTTTTGGCGAATACGCGAATGGATGCCATTTTGTTTGTTTACTTTTTGCAAAACAAACGGTGTCTTTCTTCTCTTTTTTGCGTAAGAATTAGAAAGAGAAAAAAACAAATGTAATAGACAATACAAACCATAACTTGAAAACGTGTCGAGTAATCGTTACTTTTTTTAGTAAATTATGATGGCGTTCACAATCTCACATTTTACGTTGACTTCGCGTTTGGCGTATTCTCGATGAACTCGATCGTCGAGTTAACGAAATTTTTGCAATGTTTCACACTCAGCATACAGCATGTAGAAAGTGATTAATATAAGCAGGATAGTTATGTCACAATAATTTTCATAGTAGGTTAGATATAAATGTACAAACAATGAAGAAAATTGGGTATTTACGTTCGTGAAAATTTACAAGGGTACGCAAATTTGGTTTAAACTAGGTGATTTTCCATCTTGATCTCACTTAAACATGTAGGTATGTGCTTGACTTGTTAGACATTTTTTCAACTGACTGAACTCATATCTTCTGCCATAGTCTCAAATGGTTGTGCTTGGTTGAATTGATGTGCGCTTGTATTTAATTAAAGTACCTACTTAATACCTAATCATTTTATTCTAATTATGTGAGAATAATGTATTTTGTAGCAAGTGAAAAATAAATAGGTACCTACTCATTTACAATTTTATATGCTCGAGGGGACAACCAATAATGTCTGCTGCGTCTGCGGATGCTCATTTTAAAGGGATATTCTTAACTCTGGTATAGCAGTCTACTTACAACACATTTTCATATAAAATTAACAAGTTGTCTTTCTGATTGTAACTTTTCTGTACTAAATAAATACGGAAAACAATCGACGAGATTGGCTCGGCTGTTAAGAATTTGCGTGAGAAAAATACCGAAACCTATTATGCGGAAATATAGCGATAGGTAGGTACAGAAAATCGGAACGTAATGTTCCAATTACGGGTAAACCAACTATTTATCTATCTATTTTATAAATGAGTTTTTACAGAAAAACAGTTTGGAAGTTAATTATTTCATAGCTGTACCAACATCAGCAAAGGCAATGTGTAAACTTTAGTTGATGTGAGATGAAAGGTTCTGGTCGTTTCTCCCTCTTATAATTAAGAATATTAATTTTCATGCGTTTTTCGGATTCGGAGGAAAACAGAATGCGAGGTGTGAATGCATATGACGACCTATGTGGCGCGGTGGGCGAAGGTCCGCCTGCGACGCAGGAGGTTGTTGGTTCGATTGCCGCCTCGGAACAAATTTGTGTACGATCTGCAGAAATTTGTTCCGTGGTCTGGGTGTACAATATGGGTGTACATAGGAAATGTATAATGAAAATATCTATCTATGTAATGTATTGTATTAAGTATATCAGTTATCTAGTACCCATAACACAAGCTCTGCTTAGCTTGGGGCTAGATGATGCTGTGTGGATTGTCTGGAATTATTTATTATTTATATCGGCCTCGCTCCACTGTGCTTATGCTCTAAACTACCACATTCAGGAACTTAATTAAACTTTTGAAGCAATTAAAAGACATCTGTTTTTCAGAAATTGATTATTATTTGGATTTTAGCTGGTGCCCGCGACTTCGTCTGCGCAGGATTAGTATTTCAAGTATACTCGCGGTTTCACCTGCGTAATTCCCGTTCCCGTGGCAATTGCGGAATAAAATATGGAAGTCCCACGGGTACGAGAATCACGCGGGTGAAACCGCGAGGCGCTGCTAGTAATATTATAAAGTAGAAACTTACCTACAGAGTTGAATGTTTACCCAAACCTCATAAATCAACAGATAGAAATGTTGATTTATCGATAGGTATTTGAATTTGGTCAGTGAAAACTGAAAGACAAAGTACGACACACAGACACCAGATCTAAGACTAAATTTATTGACGCTCTACAATACGCACTTAAAATGAAGTGGGTATGGGCAGGACACATAGCCAGAATGCCAAAGGAAAGGTGGGCCACCATAGTCACCTCGTGGAAAGGCCCGAAGGGCAAAAGAAGAATTGGCAGACCCCTAGCAAGATGGTCAGATGAAATCAAGAAATACCTTAAAAGACAAAATTGGACAAGCGTCGCAGAAGACCGCAAACACTGGACACAACTGGAGGAGGCCTTTACCCGAGAGGGGTCCTAACCACTTATAAAATAAAAATGTAATTCAAATCAATCAAACTATCATTATTATAATTAAAAATTGCGCATGTTATTTAAAATTTTCAAATGTATTTACTGACACATTATAATTTATTTTTTCATTTGACATCAACTTTTAAGGTTGATTTGATATAAATATGTTACTTAGATGGTTACGGAATAAAAAGGCTTTTTTATTTTTATTTTTTTATTTTTTATTTTTATTTTTATTTTTATTTTATTTTATTTTATTTGAATTTGGTAAATAATGATAGTTGTAGTATTTCATGGTCATCATGACATAAACAGACTCATGCTGTGAATCATCTTTATTTCTTGTGAGTGTCTTAAAAATATCTAACTAATTCCTCGCTTGTAATAAAGCACAGATTCGAGGTAAAATTTCATTTGCCTTATCCCAAGAAAGTATTTTACAATTTCACAACAGCATTGAACTTATATAGGCCAAATTTTACACCAAAACAGCAGCCTAACGCTCCAACTTGTTTATTCAGCTTTCAGCATCCAATTAGTCTGTAGGAACTTCAACACTTACTTAAGTGCCGACTGAAAAGACTGTTCGCCCCTTGCTCCAGCCAAATAATAACCAGGTCCTATTAGAGAAGTCCCTTGTTCAAAACCCAAGTTTCAAACTTTTAATTATTGATTGGACAGCGATAGTTTGAAAGTTGAATTAGAAAGCATTGGAAAATGAAATAATAAAAACTTGTTTCTTATAGAAGTCAATTTCTACAATTCAGCCACTCTGCCTTTGTCATAAAATGTTATTTTGTAATCGTAGGAACTTTCTAAATTTTGTATTCTATGAATGTGCTCACAGGAGGTACTGAATTGAAATATTATAAATTTAAATCTAAAACAAAAAACATACATAAAGAATGCTACGAAAAGCAAACATTACATGCTGGTTTTTTGAATAAAAACTATTTTCAAATAAAAATTGATTAGCGGGAGTAGAATGTAAACATAATATGATATAATATATTATATATATATCCGTGAGCTTAAATTCAAACAACATTAAGGACATTTCACAAACACTGAATTGCTCTTTAAGATTACAGATACTAAAATAAATAAAATTTTAGCACAACAGGTCATTTCTTGCTGAAGCACAACAAGGTACACAAAAGCCTTATTAACTGCAGCGTAGGTTGATTTTGTAAAGGTTTCGCGAGTTAGCAGGGATGTGGACCCGTCTCCCGTCACCGTGACCCGTGTCAGATGTCACTGCTGCCAGTTGATCGTGGTGTTACTTAGTTGATAATATTCAGAATGATTTGTATCGAGCTAGTCAATCATTGACGAATGATGTATGAATTAAACAAAGGCAAACTTAGTGCAGGGCGCCATCCGGCCATGTGAGATGGCGATCTGCGAAAGACTGCTGGCAGATGCTGGATGCGGCAAGCTGAAGACAGGGCGCTATGGCGCTCATAGGGGGCATTTCCAGTAGACTAATATAGGTTGATCAAACTTAAATTTTGAAAATAAGGGATCACATTTGCTGTCTAAATTACAGTGAAGATTTAGAGTAAAAACCGACAGGCAAGCATGCCTTTATGTATTTCTACTCAACATACTACTATGTACCAAAACTAATTATTTAGGTAATACTAGTTATATAGTACCTTCACTAATAGAACCTAATACTGATACCTGTAGGTAATACTACTAAAAATCGACCCTGAGGATATGGCCGCTTATGTTTGCAGTGGTTATAAATTATAATATAACTTACCTACCTACCGACCTATTAAATTAATACCTAGACACCGATAATACACGGGATAAAGAAAATATTCTATCAAGATTTATTAAAAAGTCACCCTACATCACCTACCTACTAAATCAAAAGTTTAGTTTAGATGTTGAAATCTTTTTGGTTGTTTACAATCATGGTATTTTCATGAACAGAAAACAATGTTTTAAAACCAGACTCAAGATGCCAACACAAAAGTGAAGTCAATCTTCATTAGAAATTTTAAACAGCTCAAAAACACTTCAATCTTTTTTTTTTTCAAGCGTAAGGGTTGGCTATTCTTTAGAGGAAACTCATTTGAACGGGGCGCAATGGTTTGTAAAAATAAACAACCGAGCATTTGGAGCACAGCGGCTGCTGTGGTTATAGTTTCATGATTTAAGCACCGCTACATTTTAAATAATAGCGCGGACCAACACACGCCTATAGTTTACAGACGGTTAGTATTGTAAAGTACTCTTGGTATTAGTTGTAGTCATGTCAATAGCTATAGGACGGACTCTATAGTCTAGGACAGCTTAGTGTTTCATGCACTACACTATACACATTGTTAGAGTATCATAACGGTTTTAGAATATTTTATAAACTAAGTATATTAAGATGCTCTGTTGTTTATAACTTTGATGGTGCAATAAAGTTATTATCTATCTATCTATCTATATTATAATAGAATCAAGTAACTATGCACTGAAAGATCCAACCCCAATTAATCGGAAACAAGAGACCTAACATCTTCATACAAGTATAAACTTACTTAGAGTTAGGCATCATTATCCTCTGATCTCAAAGGTTAATCTGAAGTACGTACACACGATACACTGTGTGTAAAAATTAGTTAAATGAAATGTATTACTTTAAGGTGATTTCGCGTCCAGGACTAAGCATAGCTCCGCTACTAGATGGCGATGATTATCAATTTTGATGTTTTTCACTATTTTCTAATTAAATTGTTCATAATTGTTTAATGGTAATGTATTTGCCGCAAATGGTATGTTGTTTTTTATGTACCAAGCAATTTTTCAAGTGTTGAAAGCATTTAGGGAGCTTGTATTTGGGAAGAGCAAAAAAGATCTTGCCTGTGTGAGTGATCGGCCGCTACGAGTCACTCACACAAAAAAAGATCTTGCCTGTGTGAGTGATCGGCCGCTACGAGTCACTCACACAGGCAAACCCTATAAATTCAGTGGAACTAAAATAACTACTGTTCGAAAAATAACAGAGATAATTGGAGACGCCTTAGGACTAAATATTTTTCGGACCAATATTTCCGTTTTCGAGACATTACTAAATTACATCTAAAATTAATTAAATAAAACCACTAGTTAACGAACTAATTTTCGATTCTTGTTTTTTTTAAGAATAAAAACAGGCTCTATTTACATTTAAAAAAAAATTGGAGGTAATTTTCTTTTATCGTTTTGAACAATTTAAGTAAAAAGGCGCAGAGGGTAATGTTATTTACAAACTAGCTTATTAGCTAAAGAATATCTTACAAAACATAGGTAAAAAAAAATACTTTTCATGCTATTTATTAATTTCGTTAAATCATTGGAATTGACAAATAAATTGAAAAAGTTCACAATAACAATCATTAATTTTAAATGTACTCACTGTGAAAGTTGTTCCAATTTTATAATAAAATTACATTAAAATTATTAGCGTAAGGAAGTCTCCACTTTTTTTGACTCTGTTCTTTGTGTACTTAGGTATTTTAGCTCCGATTTTACGACCACTTATAAAAGATTAAAAGTAATACAAATTTTCACAGTATTTCAATAACTCACTTTGGACTAGCGGTTTGAACAGTCGGGTGGGTGCGACGATGTATAGTCGTACCTGGGTTCGAAACCACCGAAAATTTAATTTACTTTTTGCTTTTTGAAAATGAAATGTCCACAAAATTTTGATACATCCCGTTAGTACGGGCTCGAATCCCTTCAACACTACCAAAATTTTTGATTTTTATCATTTTTATTCTTTATATTTTGAACAATGTCATAGACCTAGTACAAACAAATTCATATTTGTCATAAATTACTTATTGTAAGCCTTCCTAAGTCTATTTGATTGTTATATAAAACTTTGGTAGACTGTTCTGCGTAGGTACATCCCACAAAGGGTCCTGACCTCGTTTCAAACGGTATGACAAAAATAAAAAGAAACAATTATGTACTATCAACACCAACTGATTTTTATTTTATTTTAGCTCTTACGCCAGCTAAGTTCAGGCATTTTTACAAATCGCTCATTGAATGCAAAACGGCCACATTTCAAAAATTTAGAAAATTGTTTTATTTCTGATAAAGTATATTTTCTTTTGAGAACATTTCATAAAGCTAGTTTAATTTAAATATTTATTTCTTTTTATTGGGATAATTATCTTAACTTTGCTTCAAAATTTTAATGCAAAATGGGCTTTTGTAGTTTTTATCAAGTTGGGTGATAGCTATAACAGCGACCATTATTTTAAAAAGTAGAGCAAAAAATTACGAAAACAATGATGTTTTAATATTAAAAAAGAAAAACTTTAACTTTTAAAAAAAATCATGTTCAAAATTTTGTTTTGGCTCTCTGTAAAAAGTTACGATTAGTCCAATAAAAAAAAATATATATAATTCCGGACAGTCCACACAGCATCATCTAGCCCCAAGGTGAGCAAAGCTCGTATTATGGGTACTAGTTGACTGATAAACTTAATACAATACATTACATAGATAGATATTTTTTTTATAAATACATAGAAAACACCCAGATCAACGGAACAATTTCATGTTCAATTTCTGTAGATCGTACACATTTTTTTCCGACACGGGAATCGAACCGACAACCGGTCGCCGGCGGACCTTCGCCCACTGCGCCACATCGGTTGTCGCTGATGAATGATCGAAATGCTTTGCATACAATCTGACACGTCTGATGCTGGGGCCACACTACCGTGATATGCCGATAATTATTTTAATTATAACTTATACAACACCTAGGTGTAACCACGATTTATGGCCATAATTTTACAATGCCAATCAATATGGCAAATGGCGGTAGACAATAGCTCCGGCGGCGGTCTTTTTTCGCACATCAAAGAAGATTACCGCAGTAATTAATGCGTTTGTGGCCACTACCGTTTGTCCAGTGTGCAATATGAGCTCACCGGCGACGCACGTGATATTTTTACCGCCTTATTTATTGACATATCTAGGTAAACTCTAGTGTAACCACACCAGGTCATGCAGTAATTGAAACGGTAATTTAATGTCATAATTATTGCGGTAACAGCCCGGTAGACGGTAAGGTAGTGTGGCCCCAGCGTAAAACTCTCTAAACTGGTATCTATAAGCAAACATTTTATCTGTTTACATAGTGTCATTTATTGTTGTCATGGAAACGGAACGTAGGCTTCCTAGGTCTTATTTGACATGCAGCAAAAATAGATAGGAATAAATACTTGGACGATGGAAAAACCCTTTGAGAACGGTAGACTATGGTATTATTAGATGATTCTTTAGATAGCACACAGATGGCGATTCCGTCGCCGCCATCACACTCACATGTTCAAGTAAGCGGGCGTACGACAATATCCGTGTTCACTCACGCATTGATAGAAATGGCCTAAAATTTTCACGTTATTTCTAATTATTCCGAGTGTTTTCATGAATCAAACACAATTTGCCGCAAATAATGACGAATAACAAAGCCAAAAACAGTTATTTATTTGTTAAATTATGTCCACATCGCTCATATTTGGGAAAATACAAATGTATGGAAATCGGATCACCTTAAGGAAAAAAACACTAAATATATACCTACTCTGTAACTTTTTTCTGAAATAAAAGTTATTTACTTACATATTTTTATTTTTTTATTTTATCATTGTGTACCAAAGTTATCGACATAGCTCAAAGAATTAGCAAGCTGAAGTAGCAGTGCGCCGGCCATATCTCGCGAAGAACCGACAAGCGTTGGAGTAAACGTGTTCTTGAGTGGAGACCGCAACTTGGAAAACGTAGTGTAGGACGCCCTCCGGCCAGGTGGGATGACGATCTGCGAAAGACTGCTGGCAGATGCTGGATGCTCCAAGCTGAAGACAGGGCGCTATGGCGCTCATTAGGGGAGGCCTATGTCCAGCAGTGGACTAATAGCCTGATGATGATGATGATTTTATTATTGTGGGCTATAGTGACTTGAAGTGTAATCAAAGCGATTAAAAAGTTTATTTTTAGAGAAAAACTTAGTAAACTTTTTAATTTATCTGAGGATAGAATCCAATTGGTATGGTTTATTATATTTTCTCTCTCCTTTTCCTATCTGTAAGAACATGAAATAATGAGTAAACAATAATTTTAAATAAAATGTCAAAAATTAGTTAAGTTCTTTAAAAATAAGTAGCTTACATTTTATCGAGCTTTTATCTACTTACAGTAAACGAAGAAGGTGCACTAAAAGATAACTCTATCTACTTCAAAATCCTTCATTTGAAAACCGGGACATAACCAGTACTATAATGGTCGAGATCAAGCTTTCAGATAACCATGACGAAGGCTTTGTTTCATTGAGATATGCGCGGCCGACCAACAGCTAGGCTTATCTCTTGGCTCTGTCTTTTACTGGTCGCTGTTCCGTATTGCAGACATTGTCACTGTTTCATTTGGCAGCTTTTAGTAAGTGATTATTACGTATTGGTCAAAATTTTAAAATGAATCGAAGACGCATCATGCGTAGAGGGAAGAGGTGTTAAGAGGTCGTTAAGGTGATTTCGCGTCCAGGACTAAGCATAGCTCCGCTACTAGATGGCGATGATTTTCAATTTTGATGTTTTTCACTATTTTCTAATTAAATTGTTCATAATTGTTTAATGGTAATGTATTTGCCGCAAATGGTATGTTGTTTTTTATGTACCAAGCAATTTTTCAAGTGTTGAAAGCATTTAGGGAGCTTGTATTTGGGAAGAGCAAAAAAGATCTTGCCTGTGTGAGTGATCGGCCGCTACGAGTCACTCACACAAAAAAAGATCTTGCCTGTGTGAGTGATCGGCCGCTACGAGTCACTCACACAGGCAAACCCTATAAATTCAGTGGAACTAAAATAACTACTGTTCGAAAAATAACAGAGATAATTGGAGACGCCTTAGGAATAAATATTTTTCGGACCAATATTTCCGTTTTCGGGACATTACTAAATTACATCTAAAATTAATTCAATAAAACCACTAGTTAACGAACTAATTTTCGACTCTTGTTTTTTTTAAGAATAAAAACAAGCTCTATTTACATTTAAAAAAAAAATTGGAGGTAATTTTCTTTTATCGTTTTGAACAATAGGCGCAGAGGGTAATGTTATTTACAAACTAGCTTATTAGCTAAAGAATATCTTACAAATCATAGGTAAAAAAAAATACTTTTCATGCTATTTATTAATTTCGTTAAATCATTGGAATTGACAAATAAATTGAATAAGTTCACAATAACAATCATTAATTTTAAATGTACTCACTGTGAAAGTTGTTCCAATTTTATAATAAAATTACATTAAAATTATTAGCGTAAGGAAGTCTCCACTTTTTTTGACTCTGTTCTATGTGTACTTAGGTATTTTAGCTCCGATTTTACGACCACTTATAAAAGATTAAAAGTAATACAAATTTTCACAGTATTTCAATAACTCACTTTGGACTAGCGGTTTGAACAGTCGGGTGGGTGCGACGATGTATAGTCGTACCTGGGTTCGAAACCACCGAAAATTTAATTTACTTTTTGCTTTTTGAAAATGAAATATCCACAAAATTTTGATACATCCCGTTAGTACGGGCTCGAATCCCTTCAACACTACCAAAATTTTTGATTTTTATCATTTTTATTCTTTATATTTTAAACAATGTCATAGACCTAGTACAAAAAAATTCATATTTGTCATAAATTACTTATTGTAAGCCTTCCTAAGTCTATTTGATTGTTATATAAAACTTTGGTAGACTGTTCTGCGTAGGTACATCCCACTAAGGGTCCTGACCTCGTTTCTAATGGTATGACAAAAATAAAAAGAAACAATTATGTACTATCAACACCAACTGATTTTTATTTTATTTTAGCTCTTACGCCAGCTAAGTTCAGGCATTTTTACAAATCGCTCATTGAATGCAAAACGGCCACATTTCAAAAATTTAGAAAATGGTTTTATTTCTGATAAAGTATATTTTCTTTTGAGAACATAATTTCATAAAGCTAGTTTAATTTAAATATTTATTTCTTTTTATTGGGATCTTAACTTTGCTTCAAAATTTTAATGCAAAATGGGCTTTTGTAGTTTTTATCAAGTTGGGTGATAGCTATAACAGCGACCATTGTTTTGAAAAATAGAGCATAAAATTACGAAAACAATGATGTTTTAATATTAAAAAAGAAAAACTTTAACTTTTCAAAAAAATCATGTTCAAAATTTTATTTTGGCTCTCTGTAAAAAGTTACGATTAGTCCAATAAAAAAAATATATATATAATTCCGGACAGTCCACACAGCATCATCTAGCCCCAAGGTGAGCAAAGCTCGTATTATGGGTACTAGTTGACTGATAAACTTAATACAATACATTACATAGATATATTTTTTTTTTATAAATACATAGAAAACACCCAGACCAACGGAACAATTTCATGTTCAATTTCTGTAGATCGTACACAATTTTTTCCGACACGGGAATCGAACCCACAACCGGTCGCAGGCGGACCTTCGCCCACTGCGCCACATTGGTTGTCACTGATGAATGATCGAAATGCTTTGCATACAATCTGACACGTCTGATGCTGGGGCCACACTACCGTGATATGCCGATAATTATTTTAATTATAACTTATACAACACCTAGGTGTAACCACGATTTATGGCCATAATTTTACAATGCCAATCAATATGGCAAATGGCGGTAGACATTCGCTCCGGCGGCGGTCTTTTTTCGCACATCAAAGAAGATTACCGCAGTAATTAATGCGTTTGTGGCCACTACCGTTTGTCCAGTGTGCAATATGAGCTCACCGGCGACGCACGTGATATTTTTACCGCCTTATTTATTGACATATAGGTAAACTCTAGTGTAACCACACCAGGTCACGCAGTAATTTAAACGGTAATTTAATGTCATAATTATTGCGGTAACAGCCCGGTAGACGGTAAGGTAGTGTGGCCCCAGCGTAAAACTCTCTAAACTGGTATCTATAAGCAAACATTTTATCTGTTTACATAGTGTCATTCATTGTTGTCATGGAAACGGAACGTAGGCTTCCTAGATCTTATTTGACATGCAACATAAATAGAAGGGAATAAATACTTGGACGAAGGAAAAACGCTTTGAGAACGTAAACTATGGTATTATTAGATGATTCTTTAGATAGCACAGAGATGGCGATTCCGTCGCCGCCGTCACACTCACAAGTTCAAGTAAGCGGGCGTACGACACTATCCGTGTTCACTCACGCATTGATAGAAATGGCCTAAAATTTTCACGTTATTTCTAATTATTCCGAGTGTTTTCATGAATCAAACACAATTTGCCGCAAATAATGACGAATAACAAAGCCAAAAAGAGTTATTTATTTGTTAAATTATGTCCACATCGCTCATATTTGGGAAAATACAAACGTATGTAAATCGGATCACCTTAAAACATCGCGTAATTAATGGACGACCCCTAATTAGAATGTAACCCATAACACAAGCTCTGCTTAGCTTGGGGCTAGATGATGCTGTGAGGACTGTCCGGGATAAAAAAAAAATGTCTAAGCTTATACTAAAATATAAGTTCCTACTAGTTAAAAGTGCGCAACACTAATTCAAAACTATAAGCCAGGATAAGCACAATGCGGTATCCGTTGTAATGAAGAAACATTAGATACCATTGTTGTGTGTAATGTGATAAGTTTCACCATTAACATGACGCATAGCCGCTGGTGCCGAACAGCTGTTCGTTTCACGGCTTTGGCTACAGTAGCTCTGTAAAACTAATAAATGTCTGTATCAATGTCTGCTGCAGTGCGGCATTTATTCTTTTGTTACTTTCATTAAATTGAACTATCAAATACTTCAAATAAAAAAATGTATCAAGTCATCAGCCTGATATTCGTACGAAAAGTGTAAAAAGTTCAAAAAGCATTTTAATTTGCGAAAGCAATTCATCCACATTTAATCCGATCGGATCCGCCGGAGAACGCCGTGTCAGTCTCATTTTAGTTTTTTTAGCCTTATAAATTCATTGAGATTGGAATTGTTAAACAGATGGCTAAAGTGGACCCTGTATTTTTATTTCTCTAATATTTTCATTTCGATATCTTTTCGTGGTCTTCCTTATACTTCTTCTAACTGGATCATTTTGTACAATTAAAATTCGAACAATATAGACAACGATAAGAAACGCAAAGCTCACCCATTTGAGAGATAGTGGATACGCCACCGAGCCGAGGACATTATTCCTAAATGGACAAAGTTCCTGGCACCAGAGCTTCCAACTTGCTTCATTAGTGCGCGGAATCGAAAAACAAATACATACCTATTGAATAAACCAACAAAGTTTTATCTGGAACCAGCAGGGACCGATTAAGAACTGGTTGGGTTGGGGAACAATACGTTTTCATATCATCATCCTATCAGCCTTCTTTCGACTGCCTTGTTTCATTTATGCCAGCCCCATCGTTCTTGATCCTTTCCCAGCTAACCAATTGCTATTTTAAAAACTAAAATTAAATAACACATTCTTTGGAAATTAAATGTTTACCTAGAAATACTATTTATACATACATAGTTATCTATAAAAATAATAATTATTAGCTTGTATGACAATTTCTAAACTATTTTTGGGGAAGTATTTTTATACTACATGTGGTGGGGTAAGGTGTGCAATAAAAAAATCAGGATAATTTTTAATACTTTAATCGTTGATCGCAAACGTAGCTCCCTTAATCAGGCCCTTATGTCTTTTGATATAAAAATTAGGAAAGAAAAACAGGGCACTGTTAGATCGTGACGGAACACAAATATTTGTAGAGGCCGCCGCTGGATTATTTTTTTATTTCCAAAAAGGCACAAAAGGTTGAACTTACAAGAGTGTTGTGTCTCCCCCCGCAATTTATGAGTATAGCGGTCACGGGGCTAACAAGGTGCTATAAAAACGGCTCTGCTAAGTAGGTAAATTTAAGCAGTAACTTAACCGTTAAAAAACTGAATTTATGTTTCTGACTTATGGGGAATACGTTAGCACCAACAACCTATTGGCCTATTGGTTGGATTGGAGTATACTTTAGTTGATTGGCGGCGATCACATAAAGGGGGGAGCAGATTACAAGGGTGTATAGTATAGTAGGGACGGAGTTGTAAGGTTACATTTATACGATGGGGCGTTGGCTGACGAAATACATTTCTACGATTTCTAGATACATGTTTTTCTGTATCACAATCCTGTTCGTGTAGTTATAATACAAGACAAGTCGTCTTAGCGGCATGATGTATTTATCATTATTTCGCAGAAGGACGAGAAGTGCACCAAAATGACCGGTAAATGTGGCGATCTTTAGAAAGATATATTGATCTAGCATTGACATATTTTGACTAAAATTATGGTAACACATTATTTTCAAAATATAAGAAAAATAAAAAGCTCTATTAAATCCACTGAAACCTTGACCAACGGATTCGGATACCGAATATGAGTGACCTAAACCGGGCGGCGGCGAGGCGCCTGATTAAAGGGTTCCGGCAAATCTCACACCTGCCCTTGCCTAATGGAGCGCACTCATGGGACTCCCTAATGCCAGCAGGAGGATGGACCTACGATTTCACAGTTTAGTTAATCGACTGTCAGCTTCACTGAAATATTTGGCTCTACCAAATCTTATCCCAAAAATAAAGTATATATTCCTATTCCCCATTAACAAGCTCAGCTTACTCTGAACTCAACTCAATATAATTCTTCATCCGAAACATCGTAGGGTTTAAAATAAATATTTTATTCATTCCAGATTAAAATTAATAAAAAGAAACACGAGGCGAAACGCATCTATAGCGATCGCATCTGAATTCACAATTATCACATTTTTTCAATTCAACATCGCAATTATTGAGATGAACATAATTGCATGGGTTACTTTTAAATTTTAAATCATGAAATGGAATGGGCGAATGAATTTAATGGCAGATTGTATTTATTCATAAAACTATATTGTTATGATAGACAGAAATCGAACGTGTGCCACGTTTGCTCGTAATTGGAATCCCGCGGAGATTATTCGGCACAGATTGATAATGATAAGGGAGATTAACGCACCAAACACATGGGGATTTTGTACGGTAACCTACACCATATAGATTTATGTTTTAGGTAGAAATTTATTCCTATTACGTTTTGACCCGTTTAAAACAATGTTGCCTACCTATGTATGGTATATGGATTATCTATACTCTTCATTTTGGTAGGTAGTGGAAGGTTGCTCGTTCGGAAAATTTACCCACGTTTCGGAACATACCTATACAAATCTAAAGTCGCGAAGAAAATTAAAAAAGTTTCTTTGTAGCCGATAAGGTGTTGTAAACTTATAAATATTGATGAAAAATAAAAATTAATTCTTCAGATTCCAGAAGTGGCATCACGTTATAATAATAAAAGTTCTGAACATTACTTTGTAATTGCACATGTTATGTTATGAATAATTACTCACTCCGAACCCTTTTTAGCAGGCGTTACATTAAACCTAGATAATTTTCTTTTTGTTCTTTGAAGCAAAGAAAACAATTCAAAATAATACGAAATCTGTCAATTCACTTGACTCTACAAAAGACTTGGTTGAAGAAGACATAAAATAAGTAGAGTTAGATGGGGAGCACAGTGGTCTCAAAGTCACGTCGGCAATCTAGCACGACCTAGATTATTGCGACGGTAGCGTGTCTTTGGACGTCGAGCGAGTCTCCGGAGCAATTGCACTGCCATTGCATATGGACGTCAGTGAAGGAAAAATATTTCACATGAAAATCTCAGAAGGTTTTACATTTCGATAAACTCTTTGGGTTTCATGTTTAGCAAAAAATAACAAAAGTCAAAGTCATTCTTTCTGCTTGTGATTTTATTCTTTTAAACAGACAGACGCAAGCTATAACAGAATAGACAGTTTCAAAGGTCAGAAAAACTTCTCTTATGAATTGAAGGTTATTTTATTTAAATAAATATAACCCAATTGTTAAAAACAGCTCTAAACTTTAAGCTACGTCTTAGCAACATTCTGATTATTGCTCAAAGTTGTCAGATTTTATAGAGTTTTGAAAACTACGACTTAGACATCAAAAGTTAGTAGTCAGTAGTTAGTCCCTTTTCCGTTAATGTTCAATCGTTAGTAATTAAATGTTACTTAATTTTTGTCCATTTACCAGACCAATTTCTTTTCAAAACAGAACAGAATTCTCAATGGGAATTCCTTTCAAACTAAACCTTAGAAAATACCAGCAAGTTTGTCTTACAACACAAATTGCGTGGAGGCGTCATGAATAGCAATAGAGTATGATAAAGTGTGGAGCACGGTCGATTTTATCATTCAATTTAGGAGAACACTCGGTTTAAATGTATGAAGAACTGATAACATCGCTTGCAAGATAATGTTCTGGGGGATATGTATCATGTTTTGTTTGAAGTAAGTGAGCTACGTGTGATTTTGCGAATATTATAGAGTAGATATTGTCTATTAGTTATTTCCTCTTTGTTAGGTTAAGTTTTGGAGAGGATGCGAGCGCGATTTTTGACAGTTCAAAGTGGGTTGTTAGCCCACTGCTCCTAAGCCGCCTATGATATTTCGTAAGACAAAAATCTCATAACTAGCCACTGATAAGGGAATGGGATCTATGGAAGATACCTTGGGAAGATTACCTGTATTTCAAAGCATATATGAGTTTCATATGTTCAGTGGAACTGTAATCACATAATATGTATATAGCAGATTCTCAAATAATCGATGTCGTAATCAATCCTTTACGAAAATGTTACATCAACCCGGTGGCTTTTTTGTGGAAATCCGTACATGATTGGCCAACCACATAAAAGTTGACTCAGAACGGACGATGCATTAGCGAAACAGCGAGTGACACATCACAGTTTATAGCTGGAATCTGGAAACCTATTGCCTTCATAAATTTGCAATGGATATCGTGAACTTTGTGGCCCAATAATGTCTGGTGTCAGTCTATGGCCACATTTCATGTATGTTGTTGATAATTATTGCGCGATGAAATGACAAAATCAGTCTACCCTACCTTAATTCGGATATTTCTTTGAATGGCTAAACCAGAAACTTATTACGTTAATATAACATTAACATTTTTTTTTTTGTGGTACTAGCTCACGTAAGGAAGAACTTTTCATGTTTCTATCAACTTCTTTTGTTTTCTATAGGAGCGTCAAGCTTTAGTAGAAAATAAATATGTTTAATTATTTGGAAATCACAATGTAAACAGCAGCTGTAAACATCACCATTTTATTCAAACATTTGCATTCCATGACAGCCGGTAATTCTTTAAAGAGTTTATGGCAGCTCACTCGCAAAGTACAAATGCCGAGGTACATAATGTATTAGGGTGACGTGTGCAAACTGACTTGCAGGATGAAGATAATGTTTGCATGTGATATTTTGTCTCGTTTATATATGTACTTTAGGAAATAATAGTAAGGAGTCTAAATGGGTTTTAAGTTGAGTTGATTCTACAAACAGAGTGATTTTAGAATATGGCAGCGAAATATTTACATTGAAATCGTTAACTAAACAAAGATTAGGCTTTGCTTTTTGGAACGTGATTTATTCTGACATATTCAAAATAAAAAAGTCTCATTTAAAAAAAAAAGTCTCAGACTTTACGGCTTCCTGGCGGTTCCCACAATATTTATTACAAAAATAGAAAAAAAACATGAGAAATGTAGTACATAAATACATATTACTTTCATTTCTAACCAATAAACGTAAAAGATTAGGGCCATATAGGTTATCATAGCTATGGATATTTATTAATCTCCATCTTCATAAACTCATCGTTAAAGGCTAAATATCGCCAAGTTAAAGTTATGACCTCAAAACTTAGCTCATAAAGCAGCCTTATAAGATTATTAGTTTATGCATCGAACATGATATCCTCGTAAGTCTTATGAGAACGCTCACTTTGCTAATAGAATCTGAAAAGACCTTTGTGATCTATCGTCATCCACATGGTTAAAACATGTGATTAGAAAGTCATTATTATTATTTATTTTGAAAAATATTTAATACAAAACACCTCCTCAAACCTCAACTGTTGAACGCGCCTTCCCAAAAACACAAAACTTATACCGCTTTTTCGACGATATTTGCGATTATGGTTTTCATTGCGGATCTAAGGAAATGTGTCACTTTATTATAACGAAGTTCATCTTTGGACTGCGTAGAATGAAAAAAACAATCACACATCAATTTACAAAAACAAATTAAATACGACATAATTCTTAATTTCAAAAAAGAACTTTGAGAACCTTCATATTCACACACGAGTTATTCTGCATTCGTCCCACTGCATTCAGACCAAAGTATTCCGAATAAGAAAATCAATCTATATGCAGATTTCATTCCTGACGCGTCCCACTTCTTCAAGGAAAGCTTTTGTACCTACTATCAACCACACATATCGCATTGCAAGCTTAGTGTTGAGTTCCCATTTAATTACGTGCAGGAGCGCCCAAATGATTTATAATGTACGAAGACGAGGCACATCTTACGTATCTCTCGGTATCAGACGTATATTTAATCTTCCAGTGATTTATGGAATATTCCAGAACAATTGCCTTAATTCTCAACCTTAACCTCTAGTCACAGGGGTGGGAGTCCTGTCGTTGTAGCCATGATTAATTATGATGGAAACATTGAGAGTTTTTGACCACTTGATTTGTTACGAAGTATGAAAAAGTTTTGTCGGGTATATGAGGCTATATGGAGACTCATTTAATAAATATATTACTGAATCAATTTTGTTACCTACATAAATTGGATTTTCTTTGGTAATCACCACGCTTAGCAGATTGTTAATCGCCGTAGAGGTGTTAAAATTCACAGCATTCACTGCCCTTCCAACCACAACCGCAACAACTCTTGTATGTTTGTCCTAGTTGATTCTTACTACGTCCACGGGTTGAGTTGGAGGGTCGATTCTTACGTCGCGACCAAAACCAGATGACTAGTATGATTCAAAGAATAATTTGCTAAAGTAAAGTAGTTTTGTCAGTGGAACTCTCCTTACCTAATACTTCAGTCGGAAAAGCAACTGAAATAGTTTCCTTTTCGTTAAGAGCTGCAAGTAATGTGCCCTGAATTCTCTAAGATACAGGAATAGTGCCTTGAAGCGATCTCGGTTGGAAAATAAGGACGCAGGAGAACAAAGCCCTCCTTCTGCCAGTGGAATAAGAATACGTTACTACAAAAAGATGTGACGCTTTTAACAGAATTCCTCCATGCAAGCAGAATAATGTTCGTATCGTTAAATTATTGTGAGTAGATTCCTTTGTTAAGCTTGCATTAGACTCAAAACCTCTTGTATTTTGTAGAGGATGTTTAACGTTTGATGCTTTTAGTTTATTTTATTATAAAATGTTAAACACACAAAATCATAAATCTGTAATATGTGAATTTGTGTGGTTGATATTATATCCCCCTATGAATGGTGCTCGATAATTTTAATATTTTTTATGAAGTTGGCCACAATGGTGAACTGGTAAACAAGATGTTGTCCAAGCTGATAAGTATTTTAATTTGAAAATGTATTGAATAGGTTATTTATAATATTACGAGACTAGTGTTCAAGTGTACACTTAGATATATGCCCTTGGGTGATAAGTTTATTAGTTATCTAGTACTCAAAATACAATCTCTGCTTATTTGAGGCTAGAAGATGTTGTGTGAATTATCCAACAACAATTATTTATATAATTTACAAACCATGATATCGTTAACAGTTTTAATAAATTCTCCATTTAAATCCTCCCTAAGCGTATGAACCTAAGTAAGATCGTGTTAAATAGCCACCTAAAGTACCAAATTTTCGATTGAGTATAGACATTTTTCCACACGACTTCAAATATCAGGATTTATTTACATATACCAGATTTTTTCCAACCTTACCCTACTGACATCGTCCATTACTGGTTTCACTTAGACCAAAGTAATGAACGACCCTAATACTTCGTAATGTGTGCTGCACTCATCCTGTTATCTTCATGGCGTCCCTGATTACGCTGGGTCTAGCACCGACAATTTGATTAGGTGAAGTATATATGTAGAAAAGTTTTATGACACACAAGCAATTCGTTAGTACGACTTTTAACCATTTCAAAATTCTTAAATATCCTACAATGCGAAAGTGTACAAAAGCCGATTGTCATCCGGAACATTTTAAAGCCATACGTTATCATACGTTATATGGTCAGAAAAGCACTCAACGCTACTAAACTATTTAATGTCGTAGCAGTCTGTCGTAGCAACCGTTGTCGTAGCTGCTATTGGCGTAGCAACGTCTACGGCGTAGCCTCGTTCTACGACAGGACAACCTTTAATGTTCAACTTTGCAATGCTCAATTTATATTAATTGCTGTCTCCATAGTAATGTTGGGCTTGATAGCTAGTTAATATAATTTTAAAGTATCAAACTTTGGGCGTAACATCAAGTGGGGAAGACGATGAATACCTATGGAATAAAAATATTAAAACATAAAAATCGTGGTAAAATCCTCCATCTTTTGGGGGATGCATGCTCAGCACTGTACATATTTGTGCTAACGAAAAAACTTTCAACTCTTCGTAACTATTATCAAAGGGACTACGGTACTGTTGTGAAGCAACGCGTGACCAAACTATGTAGATAAAGATTAATAGCGCCGATTTGTTGGCCCCGAGCGCGACGCTAGAAAGTAATTTATCCAAACTGAGGATTACATTTTACTAAAGATGAAAACGTATTAGAGAGGCAATTAAAATTAGTGCCAAGTATGACTTGAAGCCAAATATCCTTATTGGAATATTATTAAAATACCTGTCACTAATAAATTTAATTAAGCGGTTTTCTGGGAAAAAATGGGTATTGGACATTTCACACAGCGTCATCTTACTCCAAAACAAGCAGAAGCTGTGTAATGGGAACCTACTGAACAATGCGCTTAGTACATACAAACAAAAACTGTTACATTTAACCATCTGTGTGTAGTACGTACGAAAAGTACAGCTTGCGTAGATTCGCAAGCCTCGTGAATAATTAAAACATCCATTCGGACGGGATAAACCCGAATCCATTGATTTGGTACCTCTGACTTATCAGGTGAATTCTGTTAGGATTTAAATAATTTAGAAATTAATAAATCACGTATACTTAATAGTAACTTTACTATTTAATTATTTAGTCGAAGCAGATATTATCAAGAGACTAATTATCAGATTATTTCTATTAGAATTTATACGTGAATTAACCAAGAAAATTAAATCAAAATATTGATTAACTTTTGTTCTTGCACACGGCTCCTGACGACGACAGATTGAAATATTATAGTTATTTTGTGCTCTTGTGAATTATTACATATGAGTTTCAATTAAATTAATCGTTAGGTACCTACTTGATTTGTTAAAATATTACACAGTTATTTAGGTCTTAGTAGGTAAATCACATAATTCACAAGCTTAAGTTACAAATAAACTTTTTTGTACTCTCGATCTTTGGAAGTGTAGACGTAGAAATAAAAATTAAACTTAAACCAACAATAACAAATCTATAGCTATATACATCTAAACATTAACTTTATGCAGTTTTGTAGTGTGGAAATAAAATATTTTAGTATTTTTGTAATGTACTCAGTTTAGTCTCCGAATAAAAGCAGTAGTCCGTAGTGACCGTAGTCATTGTAGATCCATTTGCCAAAATGTTCGAGAGACCCCTTATAAATATTCGACGGCCAATCAATCGAGTGCGCCAATACCTACGGCCAGAATAACTTTCTGCTTTTCTATGCACAAAGCCTTAAAACGGTACTTGCCGATTTTTCTACACACGCACGATATTCTTCTGTTGTTCGAGTATATTTAATGTTTTAATTCACAAGATTTTCAATTCAATTATGTATTTAATTTATAATAGACACGACACATTACAATATTCTAGTATATTTTTATGTCACAGTGCCAAGCAGAATTCGTTAGTTCAGTCACTTGGAAAATGATTACCAGGACAGAAACGGTTACTGGTGGAAAAGATTTTTGTGTGCCAACGCTAAATAACGGACTGTGATAAATTATGAATCACTGCATTTTAGTTAGCTGGACAAGGCCTGTACGAGCACATTTTAGAGCCATAAGGCCATAAGGGAAGTTAAAATTATCCCAATTAATAGGAAATTTAAAATATATTTTTTTGTAAATACCGTGCACTCATTATCATTTTCATTTTTCGCACTCCATCCACGCATTTGGCTCGGATAGACACGGTGCCCTTTTAAACCTATTCTGCCATCTGCAAAAGCTAGTGTATGATTTGTAGCTAAAAGCGGATACACAGGCTTAGGTACAAGTAAGAGCCTGAAAATGACAGTTAAGAAGAGGAGGAAAATCAAGCACGATTTTGAATTAAACATTATGAATTTTTGAGGGCAGTAGTAGTAGAATACTGAGCATTTTCCTCAGCTTCTTCAGATGTGGTACTTTTATAAAATCTTCGTTATTTCAATCATACTCTTCAATTTTACTTCAATAGTTAAACACAAATAATTCACTTCACATCGACACTTCGAATTCTGTTTGATCACCACGTAAAATTCCATTTTATCATATCTATTATTCGAGAAAAGCGTGTCAGTAACAAAGCTAATATTTTAGCAATGGTACTTAGAATAAACATATACCACTTTCAACAACACAGAATAAAATGTTTTATATTTTTAGGACAGCTAGGTAATATTTTAAATTTGGTTTAGCCAAATAATAATAATAAATATTAGGTTAAATGTTAAGCACTTACAAATAATTTCAGTTCCTTATTTGATGTTTGCGTGCACAAAAACTATCAGAACATTGTCGTTTTATGTTTTAACAATTTCCTAGACGTAAAACTATATCATGTCAGTTTACGAATTTTATAAATACGAAAGTTTGAATTGATGTTTGGATGGATGGATGTTTGTTCCTCTTTCACGCAAAAACTTAGGTATGATTGGATCAGGCTGAATTTAGAATAGACTTGGTTCTGGTCCTAGAATAATACAAAGGCTACTTTTATGTATACGTAGCAGTATTTGATGTATTCGATTGTAATCACGCATCAGATGCAGTAGTCAAATTTCATAATCATCCTCAACAAATTATTTCGCAAGTAGTAACTTACAAAGCATTCTCACCACCTCATACATATATTATATGCTCTACAAGGTGTCCCAGTAGAACATACTCCATGAAGGTTACAGTTTTACAAAGTCATTGATGGGCTGGGAATTTTGAAACGGCATTCACCAATGGTATTGTAAAAAACTAGCAAGTGACTTGCATAATATCGTATAAATTTCTGATGAAGGTTTTCGAAGCAAAGGAGATCACCCAGGTTGGGCTAATATTTATTTTGCCGGCCAACAAAAAAAAAGGTTTATTTGAATAGAACTCAGCATCACAAACATTTTTTATGAATACACCAAAGTTCTAAGTCAATTCCCTGATATTATTATTTTGGTTTGATATTTAACCTAAAGTGTCACTCAGCGTAAATGTGAAGCAGTTTTCTACGTGAAAAGTTTTGTACTAAGTGGTGAAATGGAAGTAAATAGCATATAATGTCTCACGTAAATTATAAAAAGGCTTAGGGAAACAAACAAAAATAAAAAATAATCATTTATTATTATAATTTTACAATTATCTTTTACAGTTCTTCTGCTCTAACAAATAGATCTTCTAGGCCTTCAGCAGGAATGTTTATGACAGGCGGGTGCCTTGCATACCCCATGTACCATACTATACACATCACATGGGAGCAGCAGCCGATAGTTCTTCTGCCATTATGGCAAGAGCAATAATAATGCGCAATAGCTTGTCTGCCTGTGAGAGCTCTGTCTATGCCTATATACACATTATATGTTCGTAAACGGACATGAAATATAATAAAAATAAGGTTTTACTACACAAATATAATGGATGTTTTGAGTTAGAATATTATCTCACAGACTTGACTTAGTCATCTTCATCTTATTGGTTGAGCTACCTCTAGACAATTTACAACAGTCTACAGTAACCTCAATCGTTGAAACACATTACTATTAATTTGTTTTTATTCTTTGATTGTAATTTTTCATACTAAAGTCATTTTTTGAACAAGCCAAAGCTGTATGCCTCGTTTGTCCTAGATCACCTTACACCGTACAAGTAGATCTACGTAAAGTTATGTATGCAGTTAACTGCGGGATGACGAGGCAGTCCGCCGGAAGTGCCGCAACGAGCTTCCGGTGGGTTGGACACTTCAGCGATTTTTTTCTGATAAAAGGTTCCAAGTTGTGTGACGGGTGGCGTAATAAATAGTTTTTATGGATCTATTCCTCGTATTTAATAACGGGGTTAGCAGCAGAATTGGCAAAATCCATTCACATGCTTAAATATATATCGGGTATTTATCGCTTACTTTTTATATACCTACCCGATATAAAAGGTATTGACCTGATATTGCCTACTGGGTGGGTAAGTTATTATTCATAAGTTATATTCACTGCCCAGTCTCAGTAGTGTGACCCGCAAGAGGGCGCCCCTTCGCCGCTTTCTTGGAATGATGCGTCACGGACACTGAAAGTGTACAGTAGTTTAAAAAAAATCCATTTTTATTTAAGCTTAGTTTAGTTATTCTAATATCTATGACAGATAATTATTACTATCATACTCAGGGTTGACATTAATTATTGGCAATGTTAATGACCGGTGAAGTAAAACCAAAATGTGCTCAAATGGGAATACCTGTGGTGCTCAATGCATAGGTGCTCAAAAAATAGGTGCTGAAACGGGAATACTTCGTATGATTAGGATTTTTGTTAATCATCTGATTATTTAAATATATTTTAGGTTCATAATTGAATCTCAAATGTAGTTCAAACATTACGGCTTGGAAATTATGTATGATTCGATTAATTGAACGCTATCGCTTTGTGAAAGCATTTATTCAACTACTAATCTCAGCACAATGTGTTCGTAATTAGTGGAAAATACATGGAACAAAAATCAATGAAAAGCGGAAAATTAGATTCGAATATTTAATTGTGATCAGATTTTGGTTAGGTAATAATAGTCGTAAATAATGATTTGATTTTAATTAGCAATCAAGTTTTCCGTTAGGTCGACTAAACTTTTTTCTGAACTTTTAAAGTGATAATTATTTTGTACATGCGAAATAAATAAAATATCTAATTGCATGACGTGATTGATTTTATTTCGTAAAACATCCAAAATAATTCAGAATGTGTGTGATACATGACTATAATACTAAAACTAGAGGTTTCTTTTTACATTCAGACTTAAAAATATTAGAACGCGGAGCCTCAAAACATTACACTATATTTGACTTTCCGTTTGATTTAAATCTAGCTTTTAGTTGAAAGAGCTGCGTTGAGATCGTACCACACCTAATGCAGCAATACTTGTTCAAGCACGTCGTTCGCGCTAGACTATCACAGCTTTAGAGTAGTGGTTTCACAATGAATAGCTATAATCTCTGCATCGCTCGTGAGTGTACACTATCTTGTATGTGCGGGCTGCATCGACCACAGCGAGCCTGATCAGCGGTCGCCGGCCGTTCTAATTAAATTAAAATTTACTTACCTGAGTCTTGTTTGAGCTTCGGTGGCATTTGTTTGGTTCCAACTTTTAACAAAAAAAAACTTAAAGTTTGTATATTATAAACGTATTTTTATTTTCCCAAATAAGTATTTTGAATTAATATTTGACTATCTTTGTGGAGCGGTGGGCGAAGGTCTATCTGCGGTGGAGGGGATCGAGTTTGATACCTTGGGCCTTGGGATGAATGTTTGTACGATCTTGTTATATTATATTCCAGGTTCACATTCCACAGCTGAATATATGCCTCCCCTAATGAGCACCATTGCGCCCTGTCTTGAGCTTGTTGCATCCAGCGTCATCCTGCAGTTTTTCGCAGATCGTCATCCCACTTGGTCGGGGCCAAGGCTTCTTCTATCGAGGCAAATCAGTCAAGCGGAATTGCAAGCAAAGAATTTTCTGAGGTGCGAGGTGACCAATTTTGCCAGAGATGTTTTATTCACCAGGTAATCTTGCGGCGCTTTCGTATGATCATGATAATGGCATTAGCTTCACCACCTCTTCGAATACACCTGCACAAAATAAAAAATTAGGTACGTTGTCGAGTGCAAAGTTCAGCAAAGTAGCACATTGAATGGGGTTATATAGATGCAGTGGACTATTATAGGCTGGTGATGATGATGATGATGATGATATAGATGCAAAGTTTTCTGGGTGCATCTTATGATTAATTGTAGAGGTACAATCTCTGGGTTCGAGTCCCGAAGTTTTGGGAAGCAAATTGAAACGTATTGTTTGGTATTTCAAACACTGAATTCATAAATAGGCTTCACAATCTGAAACAAATTATGCAGAATTGAAAAGTTGTTTGGGTTGATAAAATACAAATTTTCCTTTTAAAATTAGCCAAATTTTTATTGTACCACTGTTGATGTGAAGGAAGAAGAAAGTAAGCAATTTAATAAATAATGCACGATGAGTGAGATAGGAACTTGATGTTGCAGTATAAAATATTCTGGAATTGTCTAATTTAATACTAACATGCAAATTAAGGCCCATTAGCTTTGAAATACCATTTGCACACACGTGTTGCGCGGGTATAACGAAGGAAATGTTATGGGTGTGTATGTATGTACAATGTACATAGCATAAGGAACGAGATAATTTAAAATTTGATCTATCGGAGTAAACTTTCATTTCATTTACTAAGAAGTGAAACAACAGTGTAATATACAAGGTATTGGATGCTAACACCTAAGCCAAACCCTTAAATACCTTCACCTCAGAGAGTCTAATAATAATAAAGATACATTTTTTTCTTAATAAAATTTGTGCTTTAAAGAAAGGTCCCTGTATCTTGTTACACGAACATGTTAATGAGGAACTGGAGTACATTGCCACTTAGGCCTGGTTTCTCTAAGGGTGTAAGTTGTATGTAAATATAACTTAACTTAGAAAACTAGTAGACAAGCCTTTGTCATTTCATCTCATTTTTAATTGGTTTAGTTATTAGTTCCTTTGTGTACTCTCTCTCTCTCTCTTCTTTCTGTAACTCTTTGTTACCCGCTATACAGGCTGCAAAGTCCTAGCGCGGGTAACAGTCTGTGTATATTGATCAGGTACAATTTATTTATTTTTCGTATAAATCTTACTTAGTTATATGCAATAGTCTAAGTTAAGTTTTTGTACCAAGTTTTAGTTTAGGTATGTGTTGCATGTGACCTAAACTCATTAATTTATAATAACTTCTTGTACCTTTGGACATGCTCACTGTTATCCTACAACACAGGCTGCAAAGACCTAGTGTAGGAAGCAATCGGGTTTTTCAATTTGTGCAATAAGATTGCCATAGTGCAACTCAACCTAACTAATATGTCTTTGATATCGTTGAAATGTATTATCATAGTTTAATAATTGTACCTACTTAGAATTTAAGAATCTAAAAAATAAATTTATCTTTATCTTATCTTTATCTTTATGTTGGGATAAAATAGGCGAGTTTAAAGTTCTCATACCTTCGTTTTGTCGAATGCAAGTGTCACTTTTATACGTAAACTGAGTTCAAGAGAGTTTTAAGATTTCTTTACTAACTTATCTTTATGACTGACTGACATAGTTCATGTTGTAAGAACACGTTTCGTAGAACCGCATTCACCCTCGTGGTGCCCTTGTAAGGGCACCACTACAAACTAAGTTTGTAGTTCACAGTCATAATTAATTCTTCCTAAATCCTTTTACTTATAATAGATATTACCCTCATACTAAGTGTATAATATATAAGTATATTATACTAACTGATGATCACGCTCAAGGAATTCGGTGAAATCAGGCCTTACACGATCAGCATTTGAATGACGTTCGCATAAGACCCGTAATCGATTCCCGACTCTCTGATTAATTAACGTTTGTTTTGTTTCCACTAAGAGCCGACCAAGTACTTTCATTGATCGACGATACATATAAAACCACTTTCTTTAAAAGAGACGTCGCGTGAGGCGACATAGAAATAAAAAAATACCTCGTAAAAGTATAATAAAATACTGTTTGTGAATCTGAATAACAAATATCTTGAATGGGTTTCTTTTATTCATCTTTAATGTTCCTAACTAAGCCTTTGAAGTGTTTTTATTTGAAAGGGTTTGTGTTGATCGAAAGGGGAAAAAAGACAAGTCTTGGTAGAATGCTGGTAGTATCGTTTATTTATTTTTATTCTGTTTTTGTATTTGTTCTCGTTAAAGTACTTAATCTAATTCTCTAATATTTCTATAATCTACATGACAAATTTTACAAATTTTTATTGCTTTACTGTTTGCATGCCACTTCCATTTGTGCTCGCTCCGCGTTATAACCGAGGGACCATTGTCTTTGTTCACGTAGTAACTAGCAATAAGTTATGTTGTTCTGTTGAACTACCTACACTCTTTTTAATTTAGCATAATTTTTTGTAAGTTAATTTTAGTACGTGTTAGCCCTATATTGCTAAAATTTTTGTGTTTTCTCATGTAAGTGAATTTATTCTTAGTGAGAAATAAAACATTCTTAAACCTGATGTTAGGTAGCAAGCCTAAATAGTTAAGTAAGATAATTGCGTTTCTTTTCTTTGCTTACATTTATATTACAAGAGGGATATGGACCGAGGATTTTAAAATCTTCGTGTTTCTACAATTTGTACTCAAAGGTGGAATCAGCAGAACGAAATTGAACTTACATGCTATAGGTGCTATAGGTATTGTGTCTTCAAAGTAGACACATGGTAGGCACAATGCAGTGTATAGGAGCTTGGTTCACTTCAGTGCATTATGCTGAGTTGCTTGCACTAACATACTTAGTTATAAACTTAATTAAAGAAATACCTATACAAAGAGACAAAGAGGTTGTGTTATTGGCAACAAATTTTGTAACTAGATACAGTACAGTTTGAAAATGTTTTGACTTATTAATTGTTTCACTTTGTATAGATTTGCCAGAGTTCATCAATTATTTTATGTTTAAGTGCATGAAAAGTGTAAAAGTCCCACTCATTGATGGAAATTGGTCCCAGCTGCAAAAGTCTCTTGAACGCAGCGAAGTAAATATTTAGGAAGGCAAATGAACACATATACCGACAGGAAGTACAGGCATTCAAATAGGCTCTTCGGCTCTCTGTGAATTGAAATGCACAAAGTAATGTCTTTATAGTGATGTAATAGCAGGCTCAAGGATATCAATACATCCTTTAATCTGGTTAAAAATTAATCGTTTCATTCATGTTTCTCTAAAGTTATTCTAACTACTTAAATAAAAACAAACACTTGGAGAGAAGGATGTCTTACACTATGTTTACCGAGACGTGATAGAATAGGTACCTACATTTACCCCAGCGGTTGTCGGTTCATCGTTATGTCAACTTTAATATAAGAATTTTTATTTATAGAAAACACATTTTTCTGAAATATTATAGAAACAAATTGCAAATTTCATGCATGCCAATGCCTTATTTCGACATCGCTACTTTGACAAGGATATTTTATGAAAATTAAAGTCCATGCACGTCCTCATTTTGAAAACAAGTCAGTAATCTAGGACCTTTACAAACTCTCATTACTTTCAGACTGTCCAGAATTATTTATTTACCTCAGTCTATATGTCGTAGCTAAAGTAAAACTTGGCTCAAACACATTAAGGTTACAAATTATTTGTACAGAGAGCGGCAGCGGCTGATAGCGCTGAACGGCCGAACCCTGGAGATTTCTTCGATCTACTGCGGCATTTTACCAACTCTCAAAAATAAAACCTAGCGTTTATCTTAAAACTGTTAATTTAGATATCTATATACTTAGGTACTTAATTCTGTAATTCTAATAAAACAAGATGATTGTCATTGAGAAGAAACAACAAAAACTTTACTCAACGTTTTCAATTGTGATCATAAAAATAAGGTTAGGTGTATTCGAAGTACATGCATGTTTTTCGTAACACGGCAGAAACCGAGCACAGAAATGTCTTCAAAGATAAACAACAATAAGATGTCCTTACCTTATATGTAACTCAAAGCAACGCACCCCTTCATATAAAATAACATTCACCTTAAAATCAATACCTACATATTTTTATTTTCATCAATTCTCACATCGCGTTAACGTCTTATTTTGGGGCGAAATAACATAAAATAATTATTCCATATCTCTTCTGTGATGGTCAATGAAATTGTATATGGGGCAATTCGGATCTTGTCTAGATCCGAATTGCCCCATATACAATTTCATCGAATATCATCATGGTTTGTTTGCATAAAGTCTCTTAGATTACTGAGTTTGTTCACTCGTTTAGCACTTTGTCAATCTACGAATAAATCAATAGTAGAGTAGTTTGTACAATATCATAGTAGTAAAAAAAAAAATTGAATTTGAGCAGCAGCCGTATTAAGTAGGTAGCTTTATATAAAAACAAAAATATAATTTTACATATAAAAATTATATGTAAAAATTTGTTTTACATATAATTTTATACTCAAAACCATAAATTCTGTATTTACCATATCATGAAACGAGTCTTGCGTCCAAAAATTTGGGCTTTATATGTGAATCTAATTATAATGTCACATTACACATACACAGTGTGATGTGGCGTAATAATGAAATTCACGACATTGTTTAAGCTACGTCAGCATTCATGACACGCGTGAGATAAGTTTCATATGAGGTTTTCCTGCTATTTATATCAACTAGATACCCTTTCAGGTGTTATAATGTGATTTTTTTATGTATAAGGTGTGTGTTTTTATACAGATCTATTGTATCTATGCCCTCCGGCCAGGTGGGATGACGATCTGAGAAATACTGCTGGCAGATGCTGGATGCAGCAAGCTGAAGACAGGGCGCTATGGCGCTCATTAGGTGAGGCCTATGTCCAGCAGTGGACTAATATAGGCTGATGATGATAATGATAATAATTTTATCTATTACTAGCGACCCGCCCCGGCTTCGCACGTTTTTATTATACGTATAAACTTCCTCTTAAATCACTCTATCTATTTAAAAAAACCGCTTCAAAATCCGTTGTGTAGTTTTAAAGATTTAAGCATTCAAAGGGATATTGGGACATAGGGACAGAAAAAGCGACTTTGTTTTTTATTATGTAGTGATATTAGGTTAAACTTGTAAGAACTGTTATGGTTATAAAGAAATACAAAATATAATTCCAAGATGCCTTTTCCTGTAATAGGGGCAAGTAACATCATCATCATCACACGCACGACGCACGGTCCTATATCATGGAAACTCAATTATTTGTTTAAAAGCTTTTGAAAATGTCTCGATCATTCAAACCAAACAATTGAATGCTCCGATAATCCGATCGTTAGATCGTTCAGATTGGATAAATTAAATATTATTGTATTTGAATACCTTGATAACTAGCATTATTTTTTCCTAATGACAACTTCATCAAAATGAAAAAATACAGGAGAATATTTTTCTAAACTTTATTGAATTTGTAACATCGATTACATAATCTGAAAACAGATAGGTATTATTCACAGTCAGGTATAAAATTATGTATCTTAATTTGGTTCCTACTTTAAATTATTTGAATAAGGAAAAAGCCGAAAGCTCTTCAAAGATGACATTATTAAAAGTTTTACTTTTGTAAACCTAAAAGTATAATTTGGCACTGGCACCACCAAGCTGTCAGTCAGGGTCTGGGTTTTTTGTAGGGAAAGCCCTACAAAAAATCCAGACCCTGACAGCTTCAAGAGAACCCAACAAGGAAACCTCCTTAAACAAACTCATAGCAGCAAAACCTTTTTCTACAACATAACATTTTGGAAATGAATAGGTAAATAATTAATTAGCGGCGGTACGATGTTGGTTTAGGCGCTGAATGTCCAAGTAATTTTTGGACCACAGCTGGCCCTGGCTTCTGCCGACAGAAAATTTAAAACTCATCACATATTCAAGAAACTTGCTCTATTTTTATGATTAAGGTGAAATGTTAGCGGTATTTTAATTTTTAAACTTATCAAATCTAGGATGAAATAAGAAAGTTATACAGCGACATTGTTGAAGTTGTTTGGTAAAGTTCTAACACTACAATTGTGGAGATATTCAATTTGATCTTGTATATTTCAGCTAAATTTCAGTAGACATGCTTCGCAAATAATTACCCATTTTAGACTTTGTATTAAGAGTTCTCGCATTAAAACATAATTATTTCAAAAATTAAACTCTCACACGTACACTCTATATATTATCACATTTGCACACTGGCACGATCGCTTCCATTCAAACCGAAAATTGCGAGAAAACATTGAAAATCGTATTTTCGGAAGTCGATCACTCATTCGAACTCATTCTAGCCGCCAGCCAAGCTTTGTATTGCGAATCACAATACAAAATGGCGTAATAATTTAACATACCGGAGTAAATTGAATCTCTTTGTCGACTGAAACAATTTTGTGGAGGAGAGGGACTCAGAAAACCAAAGCTTAAAATAACTGTGTCCTATCCAACTAAAGATTCATGTCAAATGTTAGAATAAAAATGTGTTTTACTCCATTAACACCTTAAACTTTGAACAGACACACTACAAAGTGAATTTTTGGTATAATTTTGCGAAATATTAATATATTATTAATATATATTACTAGCTGTTGCCCGCGACTTTGTCCGCGTGGTATTATTTATTCCTTCAATTATAATAATTGTAGATTGAAATACCTTATAATGCTTCTTAAAAGACAACATTCGACATAAAATGGTTAGCCGTCTTGCACGGGAGAAACCAACACAGATCTCCACAAAAAGTATACCGAAATGACGCATAGTCAATCCTTGGTGAATAATATGTACTTAAAAGCACTTTTTTCTTTATCAATCCAGGGTATTTGTAAATAATCTGAATCTTCAGATAAAACTGACATTCTATTGAGCAAGTATCGAGCAGCGTTGTTCTTCGATTTCTTGCAGTCGTATTTTATTTACTCTCTCCCTTTCTCTTATTAATAAATACTCACATTCCTGATGTATGCGTTCATAGCCATCCCTGGCTAAATCTTATCGTTGCTGGTGTCGATCATCAGGTCTTTTCTCCTCACGCTGGAATAAAATGTGTGAGGCGTAAGATAATGAATGACTCTCACGATCAGCTGTAATTCATGTTTCTCTTTCTTGGCTGGTTTTCAGCAATCGAGACGCAGCCGTGCGGCTACGCTGAGAGCTCAAGCGAGACTTTCTTTCAGTAAAGGTCTCTGAGACTCGTGACAACATAATTATGGCGTTCTCGATGAGCTGTAACCCGTGCATCCCTTTCATGGCTGGTTTCAAGGGATCGAGACGCAGCCGATCTGCTACGCTGAGAGCTTATGCGAGACTCTCTTTCAGTAAAGGTCTCTCGAGACTTGTGACAAAGTATAGCCTTCTCGAGCAGCTGTAAGCCATTCTCATCACATGTCTTTCTGGTTCATCTAGTTTCCAGTGATCTAGAGGCAGACGCCGAAGTAACGCTGAGAGCTCAAGCGAGACTGTCTGTCAGTAAGGTCTTTAAGACTTATGACAACTTATGGCATTCTCAATCACCTGTAAGCCGTACGTACAGTTCTTTCTTGGCTGGTTTCAAGAGATCGAGACGCAGCTCCAATTCGCTGATGATATAGTCGTAATGGTGGAGTCGCTAGAGAAGCTGACCCACATGCTGAACTGCCTAGTCTCAGCCCCGCAATGCATCGGTCTTAGTTTGAATTTGGATAAAACCAAAGTCATGATCAATGCCCAAATTGTTGCAGTACCGACCGTCGTAGATGGCCACCTTCTTGAAATTGTTTCCGAGTACACTTACCTTGGGCAGATTGTGCAGTTAGGTAAAAACAATTTTGAGAAGGAGGACAAAAGGAAGATCCAGCTAGGCTGCATTTGGGAAACTACGTCAGGTTTTCCCGTCATCTATACCAGAATGTTTGAAAACTAAAGTTTTCAATAGAGCGTCCTTCCTGTAATGACCTGAGCCGTGGTCACTCACGGTAGGGCTGGTCCACCATTTCAAAGTCACTCAGCGACCTATGGAAAGAGCTATGCTCGCAGTTTCTTTGAATGCCAGGATTCGTAACGAATACATCCGACGGAGCTCAAAGAAGTAGCAGTGATAAAGATAAAGTGGCAGTGGGCCGGCCATATCTAGCGAAGAACCGACAACCGTTGGAGTAAATGTGTTTGAGTGGAGACCGCAACTCGGCAAACGTAACGTATGACGCCCCCGGCCATGTGGGAACGATCTGCGAAATACTGTTGGCATATATTGGATGCGGCTAGCTGAAGACTATGACGCTCATTAAGGGAGGCCTATGTTCAGCAGTGGACTAAGGTTGTTGATGATGATTTTGATGATGATGAGTTGCAGCTGTGTGGCTACGCTGAGAGCTAAAGTGAGACTTTCTTCTAGTGAATGTTTCAGAGACTCGAGACAGCTTATGGCTCTCACGGTCAGCGCTCTATCGCGTAATCCTTACCCCACTACTTTCCGAGACAACGTATGGCGTTCAAGATAGAGCGAGAGAGCTGTTAGTTAGGCTTATCGTTGAGAAGAACTTTCCATACTGCGGGCAGTAGCCTCGCGTTTCGAGCCGCAGAGAGTCATGTCCCACGATATTCATTAGATTCTTGGGATCTAATCATCCTTAATTTTTAGCTTCTCTTGAGTACTCAGAGCGAATCGACCTTTTTCTGGGCATGGTACCTTACGTTGTTAAACAAAGATTTTATTTTATTTTTACCTACAAAAATAAAGAAAACGTAAGAAAATAATTTAAATTTAGGATATGTATTACTAATGGCCTACGGAGCTGAGACGTTGTCCACGTCTCAGCTCCGTAGGCCTGTTGGATTGGTAATACATATCTTACTCTCACGATAGGGCTGGTCCACCAGTTCAAAGTCCCTCAGCGAGCTATGGAAAGAGCTATGCTCGAAGTTTCTCTGAACGATAGGATTTGTAATGAATACATCCGACAGAGAACTAAAATTATCGACATAGCTCAAAGAATAAGCAAGCTGAAGTGCAGCGGGCCGGCCATATCTCGCGAAGAAACCGACAACCGTTGGGGTAAACGTGTTTTTGAGTGGAAACCGCGACTTGGCAAACGTAGTGAAGGACACTCTCCGGCCAGGTGGGATGACGATCTGCGAAAGACTGCTGGCAAATGCTGGATTTGGCAAGCTGAAGACAGGGCGCTATGGTGCTCATTAGGGGAGGCCTATGTCCAACTGTGGACTAATATAGGCTGATGATGATGATGAATTCAACAGAAAATATTGCTTTTACTGATAGAATACAAATTATTTTTTAATATCTTTGAGTCATGCATGACCATCCGCTCGCGCGTTCTGAGCCCGCGCGACAAACCCGCCTTTGTGATATTCAGCGCCGAACTGAGCACTCTTGGTACCTATGGTATAGGTACCTACCGTATGTATACTTTCATATGCGATTAGCAAAAAGAAGTTAATATTAAATAACATGATAATGGCAGTATCAGTATTCAGTACTTACTCAATTAAAGTTTTTTAGCTATCCCACGGGAACTCTTTAATTTATCGGGATAAAAAGTATCCTATATGTTGACCAGGGATATAAGCTACCACCATACAAAATTTCATAACAATCGGTCCAGTAGTTTCGGAGTTTATCCCGTACAAACAGACAAACAGACAAACCGACAAACAGACAAACAGAGAAACAAAAAAAATTAAATAACACCAAATAAGTTTAATTATACTTCTTACATCTCCCTGACTCGGTTTATGGCATTTTTTTTCATTGTACAGAAATTTGACCTCTACAATTTTATTATATGTATATATATATAGATTTTGTTCATTTTATCATTTTACAAGAAAATTGCAGCCAGTTACAGACTAGTAGGAGTAGTATTGTATTTAATGTACCGCGTTCATTACGATGTGAAGCCCATAGAGGTAGCGGAGTACATCGGAAAGAAAGACGGAATCAAATTTAAAAGCTCGACTCCCGTCATAATGTTAGCTTCAACTCATTTATGGTTAGGGTCCGGACGGAAAGAATAAAGACCTTCATGAGCCCTGACTTCTGGCCGAAAGGGGTGAAGTTCCGGCGGTTCAAGGGCCGCCATCACATGATCCCCCGCGCCGAGACACGCCGGTGACCACGCGTGTCCATTAGTCAATAGTTTTTATAATTGAATATGTATTTTAGTTTTAAGGTATATATATCGATCATCATTATCATCATCATCATCAACCTATATTAGTCCACTGCTGGACATACCCCTAATGAGGGCCATAGCGCCCTGTCTTTAGCTTGACGCATCGAGCATCTGCCAGCAGTCTTTCGCAGATCGTCATCCCACCTGGCCGGAGGGCGTCCTACACTACGTTTACCGAGTCGCGGTTCTTCGCGAGATATGGCCGGCCCATTGCCACTTCAGCTTGCTAATTCTTTGAGCTATTTCGATAACTTTGGTTCTCTGTCGGATGTATTCGTTACGAATTCTATCCTTCAGAGAGACTCCGAGCATAGCTCTTTCCATAGCTCGCTGGGCGACTTTGAACTGGTGGACCAGCCCTACCGTGAGTGTCCACGTCTCTGCTCCGTAGGTCATTACGGGTAGGAAGCACTGATTGAAAACTTTCGTTTTCAAACATTGCGGTACGATGACGAGAAGACTTGACGTAGTTTCCCAAATGCTGCCCAGCCTAGCTAGATCCTCCTCTTGGCCTCCTTCTTAAAATTGTATTTACCTAGCTGAAGGTACAATCTGCCCAAGATAAGTAATAGGTAAGGTAAGTAGCCCAAGTATACTCGGAAACAATTTCAAGAAGGTGACCATCTACGACGATCGGTCCCGGAACAATGTGGCCGTTGATCATGACTTTGGTTTTATCCAAATTCATGCCAAGACCGATACATCGTGAGGCTGAAGCTAGGCCGATATATCGATATGGACCGTAAAATAAGTAAGTTATATAAGATCTTTTTACTTGTTCTAATGTTGTCATAAAGTGAATAAAACATGGTATTTCCTACAAGCTTTATTCTAGTTCCACAAAGCAAACCTTGAATGTAAGGAGCCGGAACCAGCAAATAGTAGACCAGCTGATGTTGAATGGTAACCACTAACCGTTTTTGCCTAACTGACCGTGTGTTATTCAAATCAGATCTAAAATACACATGTGGAATGAGCTAAGGGTCTGTTTTAGTTTTTCAATAGCTATTGTTATATAGCTTATTTGGTTAATCACGTGTGTAAACGAACGTTAAAGTAAAGCTGCATGCTAACAAATGGAAAAGTTAGGGGCCAAATAATATCGGACGAAAACATTATTTACATTGTTTTACCTAGAAAAATAATTTAAATTTTCACCATCTCATAAACTTCATTCTGAAAGTCCCCATAATAATTCATAAGCCTAGATGAAAAACGCGATTTTGGGCTTTCTAGTAAATTGAAAGACCGAAATAGGCGCTGACACAAAAACTGTTCATTTTAGTGATACTTTTACGGACAAATGTGAACCATCAGTTACAAAGGTGGTCTGACAAATTAGTCGCAGAGAGATGGGACAATGCTCTGTTATAGAACTGCCTACTTATATTCTCTTATATGTGAGGTTTGCTTAAACTCTTCAAATCATGACGGATTCATTTCGGTTGATGACTATTTCGCATTTTATGAAACATTGTTTTACTAGATTGGAATAAATCTTGTGCGGTTTAACTAACTGTTTATGAATAGTTTTTCATTTCCGCATAGAGATTAATCCTAAGAATAAGAATTGCAATAGAATTTTATAAAATCTTTGTAGATGTCTCGTGAGAGTCATTGATGGCTCGCTTTGGAGGAGGCCTTTACCTTGATAGGGGTTTTCGAAACAACACAAAGCCCAACCTAAGATTATGTGTGCCTTACATTTTAATTTTTTTAGCAGTTTTAAGATACATAGTTTAATAATTTACTTATGTTTTGAGAAATAAAAGCCTTTTAATTTTACTTTGAGTATCCACGTTTACCGTAAGCACTAATGGGGAGGTCTTTGTCCAGTAGGTACAGAACTAGTTAATGATGTGAAGCAGAAATAATGTTTATCGAGACCTTTTCAAAGGGACTTGATAGGACAAAATGAGTCAATTTAGCAACATTGCCACGTAAATACTACGAGAATCCTTCCAACGAAATAATATCGTAGAAGCGCATTAGCCATTCCGCACCCACTCGATCTGATAACGTAATGAAAAGTAATATTATTTGCGGAACTACTTCGGATGGGCTATCAATATAATCCAGATAGTTTCGCGGAAATTTCATGGTCAGCTTGTATTGGAACTTGGATTGGAAATACGGCGGGTCTTGTGGTTGTTAAATGTATAATCTCAGTGTATAATAATAAAAATATCGTGCTTTGTTGACAGTTTACTGGTTGAATAACTTGGCTAGCCACGTTTAGTTAGCAGTATTTCAGAAAAGTGTATACTTTTTTAAAATTGAGCAAAAGTAACCAACGGTTTCCCTGTATCGGGTTTTTTTTTATGAAGTATAACATACATATAACATAAAATAACTTACTGACTAACAAATACTTAAAACTTGTTTCAGGCTGACGATGCATCGGCTTCTCAGCATCACCCTCATCACCATGGCCGTCGAGTGCGTGCGCTCCGAAGACAGAGAGCACCAGGGGCCGCAGCCCTGCGGGGGCCGCCTCCGGGGCCCCGTCGGGGTCATCCAGACCCCCAACTTCCCCAACGCCTTCCCCGTCCCCATAAAGTGCAAGTGGATCATCGAACACGACAACATAGTGAACGGGACCATATCGATATATTTCACCCAACAGTACACCACCAGTGGGTTAACCTTCACCGAGTACATGTACTATGATGAATCGTACAAGTTGGGGGAGAGACGGGCTCTGACTGTCACAGAGGAGAACATAACGAGGATCAAATGGCTTCAGGTAAGTTTAAGACATTTCTACGTCTTATTTATTATGCTGAAGTTGTCGTAATTTAGGATAATCTGGTAAAACAGTAATATACATATACAGACATAAACAAAAAGTGGCTGACGTTCTACTTGTGTGAAAAATTAAGATACACAAATTTCACAATATAATAAATTTTATTTGTTTATCGTTACCGATAGACGGTTAGAGTTTATCTTTCCAGATAGACGTATTCTGCAAAGCTAGTTTTGCTTCTCTAATAAGCCGATTCAAAAGTACCAAGTACGAGATAATACTTTACATGAATTATGAGTGAGGACGACGAGGCCTAGTGTGGCCCACTAGGCCTCGTCGTGGGAAAATCATCGACGCTAGAATAACATGAACAAAGTGTTACCAACGTGCGTACGTTTATTTTTTAAATTATTTAAGGCGCCTTTGAGGGTTAAAGGTGGTATTCCCCCAAATAGTTACAGGGGAAGATCTTCCCTGTACCGGGTCGGCCCAACTGGCCCACTTACCCAGGGTCTTTCGACCGACAGTTGATGTTGGAAAGTTAGGCCAGATGTTGTTGAAACCAGCGTTTACGCGATCTAGGATTATGGGTTACGTGATCTACTTTTTGCACTCAGAATTTTTGTTATTTCATTTGTAGTTCAGCTCACATCATGTTAGAGGTCGCTACAGCGCCTGACAACTGTATTAAATTACAAAATATTAAAAACGCTTCAAACGGAAATTAATACAAGGAAACTAGCAACTCGGTAATATTCACAACTGGAAACGGAAGCGGAAAATAAGACAGCGAAACAATTGTAAGTTGCAGCCGTTGCAGGCAACTACACTCCGGTTCGAGCTCTTGCATGCGACGCAAAGCTGGAATTACTTAGTTGCACATGGATAATTATTATTTAAACAATTTCTGTGCTAGTTAAATATTTCAGCTCACACGGCATCTCAAAGTAGTCTAGCGGTTTCTTATATTTTACCTAAAAATTACTAAGATAATATTAATTATGAAAACAGATTAATCTCCCTCGTACGTTTTATTAATATTAAATGAGTGATTCTCCCAGGGTGGAAAAAAACATGTCCGGCTCGAAAAATCATACAAAAAGTATCCCTAGCCCTTTGATTTTTTTTATGATAGTAGATTAGACAAAGATAATAGGGGAGGCCTTTTTTAGTTTTTTAATATTCTTATTTTAAATAAGTAAAAATAAATAAAATCCTTGGAAATTCTGACTTCCGTGGTGCGTCCGGACCTCATGTTCCTGTGTTAATAAATTTTTATATCATTTCCTGAAACCACTAGTACTAATTTACATAGGTTCACAATAACCCAGATAGTTACTTGCTTATTTGACGCTATTACTACGCAAAACTAAGCTTTAGTTGACAAGTTACAACGAGATAACTTCGCGTCCGTCGTTTAGCTCTGATTCCCCTGGTGCGCACTAATTCATTCATAAATGCTGTACTTTAACATCTGCGTAAATTGTTGTTAGATCGAGAGAAACTATCAGTCACGCTCCATCAGTGGTGTGTACAACAAGTGTGTAAGTCTCCACGTCACTCTGTTATTTCAGTACGTAATCACTTTCCGTGGCTTGGTATCTAGAAATTCTGATTACCATGTTGACTATAAATTTGTTTATGCTAATCCTATTGTTTTATTAATGATGATAATTCATGCCTTTTGTGTTCCTAATTTCGACTGCATATTTCAATGTAAAATAAACCAGCAAATTAAGAAAATTTCTAAGATTTTGTTATTTTTTTTGATTTCCGTGGTGTGATTTCCGTGTATTTTGCGGGTTCATTAACATCTCAATAATATTTTTTTACAGTTTTTATGATGTTTTTTAGGATAAAAGTTTATAATAAATACAAAATGAATAATTATAATATTTTTAATACAAAGATAAACATTGTTAGTGTGATTTTTGTAAAAAGTTACTTGTATTTACAGTAATGATTTAAAGGTGTTTTTGTAAAAACTGATTAAAACTACAAACGTCAAATAATTGGTCCTTAGCTTAATAATCTACTTACTACCGAAAACACATTTTTTTATCGATAAACCAACCCATATTTGATTTTGGTGATATAAATTCTGATTTCCGTGGACACCATATTTTTAAAATTGAATAACTCCGTAACCATAAAGCCAATAAAGTTCCCTTCACTACCAAAAAATTCAAAATTAAATCTTTATTTAGAATATACTATCATGATGGGCAATTTCAACAAAAAAAAATGTGCCACAGAAGTCAGACAAAAAACGAGTTTGCGTAGAATCACCCAAATTCTCTATAATCTATATCTTTAATTCCTCTTGGGTCGCAAACAAAATGTTCTGGTTCGAAATGTTGAGTCTGATTTTCTTTTTAATTTTTTTTACGGTGAACTAAGATAAATCGCTGTGTAAAATAGTGAGATAACTTTAACCTAGCGTCTAGACCCATAATCTGTAAGACGTATCACTCACTAAAAAAAAAAAGTTGTTTGCCCACCAAACAGATGTCCATATAAAGCTACTTTACCCACTAAGCCGTATCAAGTGCAAATTTGGTTCAGATAGAAATGCATTCGAAAATACTGGCCACGTGCAACCTCGAGCTACGTATTCCCTGTAAAGCCATTGAAAAACAACGACGAGTAAAATGTTCGGTTAGGGCTTCAATCAAACATTTACTAGTGCGATGTGGGAATGGGAATTGTCACAAGGCTGGCATGAAAAGCTGGGTCAGTATGGTCACTTAGGATAGAGCTAAATAGTTATAATAATAATGCCTTACTTATAACCATGTAAGTATATAACTTGTAAGTGTATAACTTGTACTTATATTGGTTATAAATTTGGTTTGTGATGTATTTGGTCTATGTTTTATTCTGTTTAGTTTTGTGTGTTTATTCAGTATTCGTTGTTGAATATAATAATTTGCCTTGTCAAACGTTACGCACTTTAAACGCTAATATGCATTTGCTGCACGTTACTATTACAATGCATTTTTCTACAGCAAAGCACATAATCAAATCATTATCATACATAATTTTGATTATAGCTAGTTATTACTTTTAAAGTTTATTTTCACGTCGATGCTTACTCAGTTCTCGTCTCTCAGCTGTGTGATATTGGCTTTACGCGATGACAGTATGCCATTCAGGATAGAGACACCCGCGACATTTGATGCAATCTGGAAGCACTTTATTTATTGGTCCAACGCTAATGGAAAATAAAACAAATCAAATCAAATAAGTTTATTTGTAATTTACTTAAACTTATAAATTATTAACTAACACTTTTTAGACCTAGTTTTTTTTACTTCTACTTTAAAAGTTTTGTAGTATTTTATAACAAATTCATCATAGTATGGGAGAGAATGTATTTGTATTTTTGGATAATTGATAAACAATTATTTATTGAAATTTAACTTTGCTCCAAACAAAATATTCTTTAGATCCCTACCTTTACTTTGCTTGGAGTTCCAAAGAACCCACTTATAAGTACTGACTCAAAAATAAATTATTATTTTTAATAAATACCAAACTTAAAAACAACTTTGAATAGCATGCATACAATAACATAGGGAACTAGGTAGAAAAATACATATATAAAAGTTTCAATTGATTACACTATTATTTGTCGTACATGGCTAATGTGTAGCCTTTTCTGCGGGTCTCTGAGACCGCGACCGACGACGTGTAGGGAATCATAATACGCCCTTCATAATAAAAAAAATCATTGATGTACATGTACAGGTTTGGTTTTCGGCAGGCGGTAGGTGGCACGGTTGAGGTAAGGACCTGATATACTAAGTAAGTAGTGTATTGATAAAAACTAGCTAAAGGTGATAAGCAGTCCAATTTATCAACGGCTTCAACTTCAACCATCCAAAACTATTAAATAAAATATCCTTCCACCAAATCCACAATAATTGTACCTCATATCAATTCTCATTTGACTTCACAAAGATGATTTTGGCCGAAGCATTTTTTCCTTTCAGGAATGGCCGTGACAGAGGTCGACCTCTGTCAGTTGACCGCAATTACGGTACAGGAATTACGCAATAAGAACATTACAGCGGAACTTTTTATTGATGAGTCGTAAACTTACGGACCTTTTGTATTTTTTTACATTCGCAACGAATTGAACTGAAAATAATGAAATTGGACAATATGCTGTTTCTATGTCAAAAAATCATTAACATAGAATCATAAAAGCTAAATAAAAGAAAATGTCTTCTATGGGCTGTAAGTTAAAGTTGAAGTTACTTTTTTCTCGATTTTCAAGGTTCCTCGGTTTTGTATTCACATTTTACTGCTGTCATTTTAACTGACAGTTGATTCAGAAAATGCGTGCTCGGTGGTATCCGAGACATAATTTGACATCTATTGCCACACATTGAGTTAGAAGTGATTGTCTTGTCGTGCTCCTAGCTTCGAATGTAATATTGGAAATTGTTCTCGCCTTGCCACAATGTTTTTTATTTTATTTTTTTGTCTTTTTTTTTGTCAGCAAAAGTGACTTCAGCACTTTGAAAAATTAAATAGAATAGAATATAATATATTTATTGTTATCACACACAAACAGCACAACAAAATAACAAAAAAGAACAAAAACAAAGTTATAAGAATAAGTAGGTACCTATAGTAGGAAAGAAGACAAGTACCTACTATCTAACACCATAGAGAAAAGAAAAAGTAAAACAGAAAGTACACATTATTAAAAATAAAACTAAATTAGAGCTAATAATAATAATATGTAGGTACTTATGCTTAATTGAACCTACAGTACCTAAACTCGCCTTTACAACACCGCCCACCCACACGGGAGGGAGGACTGCCTACTCTGTTAGTGCGCTGCCCGTGGTGAGCCCAAAAGGGTCAGTCTCAGCTTTGTGCTGTACTGCACCCGGGAGGGTACAGAACAGCGCTGGTTTTCAGACTGGCCCATTTTGTGTGACACCAGGAACTAAGACGAGGCATATGAGTAGATGACAAGGTGTATTATTCGAAGGCAATTATTACATAGGTCTAACATAATTTAATTAAAGAAATCTTACTCCAGTAAAGTGTCTCTCGAAAATAATTTCAACCATGACTATAAAAGCTTTTATGCTATATAGCTTTTATGTAGTGACAAACTGATTCTTCGCAGAAGGATACTAAATATTTACCTTAAGATCTTATGTCTGTGTATCTATGTATAACGATACCTTATATTTCAATCTTATTATCAGTTTTCCATAATAGGTGACGCTGCATTATCTACTCTCTCTGGCGCCATTGTTAACCAGATTCCTCTAACCCCAAATAATGTATACCTAATGCTGGTTCTAAATCTTCTACAAAATCGGATGAAATACATAGATGTAAGTAAACCATTCCAGATCAGACATGATTTTGACTGCGAGCGACGCCGAGTAATCAGATCTCCTAATAAAGCAACTGGCTCCAGTTCCATCCGATATCCAATAATCTCACACTCAACAACCTACACCTTAGCCTATATGTGCGAGTATAAAATTACAAACTCATGCTTTTATTCACTTAACAACTTCGGCGTACCGCCTTGGATGGGAAATTTGAAAAGTTAATTTGGCAAGCCGTAGAAATTTTCAATTTCTCGCAAACAGGGGCGAACTGAGTATTTGATTAAATGCGACGAGGAAAATTGTGTTACATATCTTTAAAAGGTAATCATATAGGAAACAGAAAATAAATCACTATTATTTGAATTTATGTCCTATCTACTAGGTAGGCTAGGTACGCTGGCATCATAAATTATTGTAGTAAAAGCCTTATACTTCTAATCAAACTTTCGCGACATATCTCTTGAAAGTTGTATTTTTGGATAAACGTGTCAAAACTGATTATAAGGAATTTGACAAAAAGTACGTTTCAGTTACGACCATAGAACAAAGGAAAAATAAAAAATATTACAAAACATACTCGTAGTTTCTGAAAAAAATACGGAATGGCCGCTAGACTCCACACACCTACACAACCATGTCGGCGCATCTTAGGTTTGTAGATATACTACCAATGTTCTACCAATGCATACCAATTTTCTATTATTCCTTTAGGGGAACTTTGGGACGGTCAAGGTCAAGAATACTTACTCTTTTCCAAAATGCGTCATTATTTTACATACTTTTCCTAATACCTGTGGTCGAATCTTAAACATTCCTTAAAGTTTGGTCATTATTTTTTGTAATAACTTGCAGAGAGCTCTCCATTATGACTTGTTAACCTACACTATGTCGAGCAGTAGGTAATTGAAACAACAGTACTAGCAAATACTGTAAATGGTTTGTAAGTTTACGTGTCAAATTCAGCCCTGTTAATTCGTACTCCAAATGCTTCTAATTAAATTTAAAACGGCTTTCAACGCCTACAGTGTTTGCCGCGATACTTATTGTCAATATGTGTTTGTCAAGGAAGTTGGTTCCCTTGTTAGAGAATTCCTATTAGGAAAAGAGTGTCATGAGTTGAAAGGGTTCTTTGTTCATTTAAATTTTCCCAACCGCCAAGTAATACAACTTATATCTGTTTTTGAAGAAACAAAGTTACATGATACTGATATTACTTATTCCAACTTTTATTTAGTAAGTCCTTCTACCACTTGTATTGTTACTTGGCAATCTTTCAACTTGTTATCCATCGGTCGAATACAGGCCTCGGGAATAAATTATGTTGATCTACAATTCTAAGACGGAATACACAATCAAAAACACCTACGCACTGAAATAATACAGTTCAACAAATGTTGTACCGTTATTATGTCTAGGATCAAAATGGTTTCACATCAAACATTTGCGAGGCGAGTCAATTAATCGTGCTTGGAAATAGACGGAATACGGAACCTTGAAAGATCACGGTTACGCCTCGCCCGTATCAGTCAGTAGCCATTAGTTATAGAGCTCTAGAGTCGAATTGTTCAAAACAGTGTCTGACTGGAAGAAGAGTAGCTGCTGATCATCATCATCATCAGCCTATATTAGTCCACTGCTGGACTTAGGCCTCCCCTAATGAGCGCCATAGCGCCCTGTCTTAAATATACCTACTAATATAAAATTAACGTAAAATGATTTTACGCTTTATAATAATTTAGGTCAGGCCCAAATATCTTGCAATTTTTTTTTATCGGGATCACTAGTATAGTCTTTTATTTCATCATCATCATCATCATCATCAACCTATATTAGTCCACTGCTGGACATAGGCTTCCCCCAATGAGCGCCATAGCGCCCTGTCTTCAGCTTGACGCATTCAGCATCTGCCAGCAGTCTTTCGCAGATCGTCATCCCACCTGGCCGGAGGGTGTCCTACGCTACGTTTACCGAGTCGCGGTCTCCACTCAAGAATTACCCCAACGGTTGTCGTTGTTATTTAATTAATACAAATTTAAAACAAACAAATGTAAATCTATTTTCGATTAAACCATTTCTTACATCACATTACACTGGGCTTCGACTTGCCAAAGCACTCTTATAGCATTACAAGGATAAATTCCTTAGAAACCATTCAAGTTTAGCTCACAAATGTCACTCGATCTCGCATTCAGACCTTCGTTACCCTAAACTATAAAAGGAAAAGTTTGGCCCTATTCCGGAAAACTGTAATTTTACTAAACTTTTACGATTATTGTAAATTAGGCTTTTAGAGCGTATAAGTTAATAATGGTCGATCGTGGAGCGCAGACTTTATATTGGATCAGCTATCGATTAATAGCGATACCTTAATGCTAATAGTGAATTGAAATCAATGGTTTTTGAAAACTAGTGCTGCTTGATACCAGAGTTTAAAACCAAACGCCGCCATGATAACAATTTAAAATAGGACTTAGCAATAACGAGCCACGCGGAATCTAGACACTAACAGATAAAAACTCCAGATAAGGGAAAAATAACATTAACGAACAACATAAGATATTATTATAGGAAAGGATTTTCCACCGAATAAAATTAACTCTATCATCACTCTAAACTCCACTTCAAACGTTTATCTATGAGCTTTGCGATAACTTATTACCATTATGTGATTTAAAATATTTTTAGTGCGATTATACACTACCAAGCCTCCACAAACCCTATGTCTTCAGGTCAATAAAACAAAAAGTTAAAAGCGTCTTATGGGAATAAATCTCCATTTCGCATAAGACATTATTTTCAATAATCGAAATGACAAAGAGCGCCATTTTTCAACGCCCTGCTATCTCGAGAGACTGATATGAGCACTAGTTCCATGTTCACTTCAATAATACTGTCATCTGGAATGCTATTTGAAATTCTAGAATTATACTATTTTATTTTGTGTGCCATTTTAGTATTGCGGCCTGCCGCGATGTTTTTTTTACTCGCCAGCGCAACAACGAAGACTGTAAAATTAAAATCACACTTCCTATAAACTTAGTACCTACATACAGAACGATTTGTTAAAGTTTTATCTCGTTTAATTTTTACCACAAATTGCATATATTCTTCGTAATTGCTCCAGTTTTACTCACAAAAGAGATCAAAAGCGAGGAAAAATTACAGCACTAGCTTTTGCCTTTGGAATATTATTATTTAGATATGCATCGCAATATACAATGTAGACCTAAGATGATTGTTATAAGAACATTGGTATGTAAGATAATGTTAAATCGGATTGAAGTGTGTGAAAAAGCTCATTCATTAATGAATAGCTCAGGTACTTCAGAACATTATCATTAAATTGAATACATTGGTATTGGAATAATTTCATAACCTACATTGAAATAAACAGCATTTTATGTTAAAAATAAAAGATAACTGTTTCGTTACGACTTAAAACTCGAACTCGTAAGTTGGTTGAATGATCCTTTAATTACAACGTAGCCACAAACTATAAACTCTGTTCAATCGATTACTTGAGATGAATTGAGAAGGATTAGCCACTAACTTGATGGATGGCGGGATCACCTTGTTCCGCAGGTATTAAAGGGGAATCCATATTCAACAAACTTGGATGGGCTTTAGATACCTATTTATTACCTGATTGATGGTATGTACATAAAAGCATAGAAGAGAGGTAAGTATATATATATGTGGTAAGAACTGAATGTGAAAACATCGAAACCATGGACGCTATTACTATCTCTTCGTTGGATGTAAGTAATGCGATCCGCTCGGCCCATAATTGGAAAAGTCCTGGCCCGGATGGATTGCATAACTTTTGGCTAAAATGGTTTCGATGCTCACATTCAGTTCTGGCCACACAATTCCAAAAAGCAATTGAGATCGGGTCGCTCCCACTTTTTATGACGACGGGTGTAACTTTCCTGCTCCATAAGTCTGGTAGTACTGCGGAGCCAAAGAATTATAGACCCATAACGTGCTTACCAACGATCTATAAGCTACTTACATCCATCTTGACCACAAAAATTAACACACATATTGTTACGAACAATATTTTGGCACCTGCTCAAAATGGATGTAGGGTTGGGTCCCGTGGTACTAAGGAGCTCCTCCTCATTGACATGGCCATTAGCCAAAAGGTCAAACGTGGCAGAGGGAATTTATCGGCTGCATGGATCGATTATAAGAAGGCTTATGATTCGGTGCCTCATACTTGGCTTGAGAGGGTCTTAGAGTTGTATAAAGTAGATACTACTCTAAGATCATTCTTGGGATCATGTATGAGACAGTGGACTACGGTTCTTCGTCATCCAGGCAGCCGATTAATTCCACCTGCGACCATTGATCTTATAAGGATAGAGAGAGGTATATTCCAGGGCGACAGTCTGAGTCCCTTGTGGTTTTGTCTAGCCCTGAATCCACTCAGTACCCTACTGGAAGATTCAGGAATAGGTTATCGCCTTCGGAGAGAGGGTGAGGTTATTTCTCACTTGTTGTATATGGATGACCTCAAACTATTTGCGCCGAATGAAACACAGTTAATGGCCCTCTTGAATATCACACAGATATTCAGTAGTGCTATTAACATGGAGTTCGGCGTTGATAAGTGTGCGGTCATACAAATACAACGAGGGAAAGTTGTAAATTCTAATAATTTGCAACTTTCAGAGCTTATGTCCCTCAAATCTCTCTCAGAGGGTGAAACTTATAAGTACCTTGGTATGCCGGAAGCCTTGGGTATAGTAGACGGGGAAATAAAACAATCGGTGAAGGAACGCTTCTTCTGCCGCCTTACAAAAGTGCTAAATAGCCTATTGTCGGGTGGCAACAAGGTGCGTGCCTTCAATGGCTGGGTTATGCCCTTGCTTACTTATACTTTTGGTATACTAAGATGGACTCAGACTGAACTAGACGCCTTGGACTGTAGGGTTCGTCAACTTTTAACTACTCATCGCATGCGACACCCCCGATCTTCGGTAATGAGATTGTACATCCCACGGAAATGTGGCGGTCGAGGCTTTTTAAGCGCTAAGACCCTACACAACCGTGAGGTTTGCAATCTCAGAAATTATTTCCATCAAGCCGAATACCAAATGCATCGCGACGTAGTTGCAGTTGATAAGAACCTTACTCCTCTCTCCTTAGCTAACGAGAACTGGCGTAAACCTATAGTGATGAGTATAGAGGACAGGAAGGCCATATGGGAAAGCAAAGAGCTGCATGGGAGATTCTACAAGGTCCTCACAGGTCCTGATGTAGATCTCCTAAGCTCAGTAAACTGGCTACGTTTCGGTGACCTCTTTGGGGAAACCGAAGGCTTTGTCTGTGCAATTATGGATGAGGTAGTTAAGACGAACAATTACCGAAAGTATATCATGAAAGATGGCACGATCGATATCTGTCGAGCGTGTCATCTTCCAGGGGAGACCCTTCGTCATATACTTTCGGGTTGTTCGCACCTAGCAAACTCTCAGTACTTGCACAGACACAACCAAGTAGCCAAAATTATACATCAACAACTTGCTCTCCGATATGGCCTTACTGGTCCTGAAGTTCCATACTATAAGTACACACCCGCGCCAGTTCTCGAAAACAGCCGTGCCACGCTCTATTGGGACCGCTCTATCATTACAGACAGGACTATTCTTGCAAATAAGCCTGATATTGTACTGATAGACCGGTTAGAAAGATGGGCGGTGCTAGCTGATGTCACCATACCACATGATGTTAACCACGTTAAAGCTGAGAAAGATAAACTCAGTAAATATCTTGACTTGGCTAACGAGGTTGTCAGCATGTGGGATGTTGATTCAGCGACCATCGTCCCGATAGTCGTTTCGGTTAACGGGGTAATAGCGAAGAGCCTCGATAAACATCTCAAGAGACTCTCGCTAGGAAGTTGGATCAAGGGTCAGATCCAAAAAGCGGTTCTCCTGGATTCGGCACGTATCGTCAGGAAGTTCCTCTGTCTGCAACCCTAGTCACCGGCTGCTTGAGCCTAGCTTCGCGGCCGGTGATCCACCGTTTTGATATATTTTTTACTGTAGATTAGTTTTATAATATTTTTGTATTTTCTATAGTAAAAAATGTATTTTATAACGAGTATTAAAATAAATAAAGTGAAATAATAATAATAATAATAGCTTTTATTTCACACACAACTTAAATACTAAACTATATTCTATTTATCTATATCTACATATTTATATCTATGTGTGTACCGCTTCAGCGGTAAAAGCCTCCTCCAACTCTTTCCATTTTTCTCGGTCTCTAGCAACTCTACTCCATGATTTTCCGGCTATTTTCACAATATCATCGTCCCATCTTTTTGCGGGTCTTCCTTTTTTTCTTTTTTTGTTGATAGGGTGCCAGTTCATTAAAGTTTTAGACCACCTTTCGTTTTGCATTCTCTGTATATGCCTCGCCCATTTCCACTTGAGAGATAGAACTTTTTGTACTACGTCTTTTGCTCTAGTTTTAGTTCTTATTTCTGTGTTCCTTATTTTATCTCTGAGCTTCAGACCTAGAAAACTTCTTTCTATCCCTCTTTGGCAGACTTGTAGTCGTTTGATGCTCTGTGCGGTTAGAGACCATGTCTGGCTTGCATAAGTGAGGCAGGGAAGTAGGCAGGTTTTTATGGCTTTGGTTTTTAGCTTAATTGGTAGTTTATTTTTGAAAACTTCTTTCATGGCCCAGTATTTTTTCCAGGTGTTTTTGGTTCTTCGCTCTATTTCTAGTTCTGTGCAAGTTATGAACGAGATTTGGTGACCCAGATACACATATTCGTTAACATATTCTAGATTTGCAGATGGTAGAGTTATTGGTCTCTTTTCCCTATTTGTCATGAGCTTTGTTTTTTCCATGTTTATTTCCAATCCTACTTTTTGACTCTCTACGCACAGTGTTTCTATCATGTACTGTAGGTTAGTCGGGTTTTCTGAGAGTAGGACGATGTCATCTGCGAATCTGAGATGTGTTAACCCACCTAACTTGAGAAAAACTAAGCAATATGACTGCTCTACTGCCTAAGTTCCGGGAACTTTCTGTTACTTGCTAACCCCAATTTTCTATAAGTAATGGCACAATTTTGGGCCGCTTTCATTCGAGTTTTCAAGCAATATTTTGTTTTGTTTTTCACTATTTGCCAGTGGGAATTAAAAATATTGTACGCTAGTTTCTGTTCGATAGTTTCTAAATTTACATTTATTTTAATAATTTAAGTGTTTTTATGGTTCTGATTTTCAATTTTGTGATTCAAAATCATTAAAGTTGAGCTCTCCTTACTTAACTTACTCCTTACTTTTGTATTAATGTCAGTGTTTTGAGAATGTGAGCTGCAAAATACAATAAGAAACATAATGCTAACTTAATGATAGCTTTTTGCCAATAATTTCAGGTACCTACCCAAGCTAAATAAAATTACACCTCAATGCAAGAGTAGGCAAACCCTGGCTTCAAAACTTATCCTTCCACAAATTATGTTATTTTGATGAGTGAAATTTCTACAGGATAATAAATATTCTGATCCTCTTGATTTCCTGGTTTAGCTATTCGGTGGTGTCGACTTGGCCGTTGTTCTATTCTAAAAGAATCATTAAAAATATGTGTACATAATAATAAATAAATTTCAGTAGGAAGTCCTTTATTATTTGTTTTTGTTCTGAAATAGGCCACACTAAAGGTTTAACAACGCAAAATACTTTTTATGCAGGAATTGAGCACCATGTGGCAACACATACATATTAATATTCTAATTACAAGGTCATGCTTCTATAAACTAATAAGTTAAAAACTTATAAGTTATTATGTACAGTTATCTTGAAACTACGCCTTTCGAGCGGAAATTGCTTGTGATTTGTCTTTGATAATAATTTTAATTAATTGCAATAAGTATATTTAGTTTTTAAATAGTTTGACTTATGCTTGTAATAAGTTAAAGGTCAGTTTGATTGTGAAAGTGGTATTCAATATTGTCTAAGTGTTTTTTTTGTAAGTCTAAAGAAATAAATATATTGATTTGCTTATTTGCCAAGATAGAATAAACTGTATCAAAATAAACTCAAGACAAACAACTCGTTGTTGTTTGCTTATAATCTCCATAATTTAACTGATTAATGATCATCTTATAATTAAAGTATTGCTTGTTAATGTTAATTAACTACTTTAACAAAATATTTTTATCAGTTAGGAGAATACACCCGAATAATGATCATTCATTTTTCTGAGTGAGCCTGTCCAAAGTGATAATTCCGCTATTATTAGTTCCATGGAATCGAAATACTATTAAAAATGTTCCATATAAGAACTTGAAAAAACCGGGAGCAAAAACTAGTACCTACTTACTGTAAACAAATGAGATTTATTCATCTGTGTGCTGAGTGTGAACGGCTTTACTGTTTACTACAAAGTTTGCGTTACTTTATTTTGTATGGAAATCTGAACAGCGCCCCTAGCGGGAAGTTTACAAAACTTTTTTGCAAGTTTGAATCGATAACCATTACTTTTATAGTTTCTTAAAACGTGAATTTGATAGTTTACTTAATTTTTTGACAGATATGCGAGTGTGAACGGCAAATTACGTCAATTTTTGACAGATAGCTACTATAATAAGTAAACTTTAAAAGTAAAGTATTTCACTTGATAATTCTTCAGTGAGACCATAGTAACTATTGTATTAGGCTCGGCGCCCATTATCGGCATCGGCACGACTGAGGATTTTAGGTGGCAAATAGCAATATACATTAACATAATGGCAATGAAGTTGAAATTGCCGTGTATATGGTCGTAATAACAAAAAATACCGCTTCGGTATGCTTGAGGCTGCTGTATCGGCAGCCTTGAGAATGCTTCGGGATGCTTCGGCATCCTTCGGTACGCCGCCGGCGCGGCCTCGGCGCCGCGGCGGCCGAGCAACACTCGGGGGGATAGCTTGCCCTGCAGGAGTATTATAGCAGGAATATTATAAACACATCTTAGATTATAATAATATGTCATCTTATTTTATTTAGAGACTACAAAGAAAGACTAAAATAAACAACATTACAATGATATAACTAATATTAAGTTACACTTATTAACTAAAACGTAGGTATTACATTTTCGGTTCCTTTTCATACAGCTATGTTGTTTTGAAATCCAAGTTAATAAAAGTCAACACACAAGTAGAAGAAACACGTTTTGTTATTATTAGAATACCTATACCACAGTCTATCTACTGTAAGGTCTACTTTATTTCATGCAGCGTCTAATAAATATTAACAATTGAGATCCCTCGTGTGTAACAGACTCAATACGCTAAATGATAAGCATGCTAGAACTAGTAAATTTAATTTATTGACAACAATAATTACTGAATTCGATAACTTTCGATTAGTAAAATTTGTTCTAGCCTGCTTTTCATTTGAGAAACCGTATTCCAGCCTGCATCACTTCCACGCCTTTTGTCCCATGATCTTAAAACTTCTCTGCGTAAATTGCATTTTGATTGAATTCTTCTGAATTTCAATTCAAAACTATTAAACCCCACATATTCCCAATTGAATTTAAATCCAGACTTTTAAGATGGCCAAGGAATTGCAGTCATATCATTCTGAGTAGATAGCAGCTATTCTGTTACAATTTTCGAGCGATGGTTATTGGCGGGAAACCAATTTAGTATTTGTGACAGCGAATTATTTACATCGTCAAAATTATATTTATTTCTGTCTACTTTAAAAATTAGTGAAGTATCATCAGCAAATAAGACTATATCACAAAGATCTTTTGCTAGAAAGTTGATACCGTGAATGTTTGTAAGTATGGATGGATGGATGGATTAATGTATTGATGGCTTGATGGATGGATTGATGGCTTGATGGATGGATTGATGGCTTGATGGATGGATTGATTGATGGATTGATGGCTTGAGGGATGGATTGACGGATTGATGGGTTGATTGATGGCTTGATGGATGGATTGATTGATTGATGGATTGATGGATTGATGGATTGATGGATTGATGGATTGATGGATTGATTGATGGATTGATGGCTTGATGGATGGATTGATTCATTGATTGATGGATTGCGCCTTGATTGGAATGCGCCTCGCGGTTTCACCCGCGTAATTCCCGTTTCGCCTCCTTGCCTTGCCCTTAGGCAAGTCACTGTACTAAGTATGGATGGATGGATGGATTGATGTATTGATGACTTGATGGCTTGATGGATGGATTGATGGCTTGATGGATGTATTTATGGCTTGATGGATGTATTGATTGATGGCTTGATGGATTGATGGCTTGAGGGATGGATTGACGGATTGATGGGTTGATTGATTGATTGATGGATTGATTGATGGATTGATGGCTTGATGGATGGATTGATTGAGTGATTGATGGATTGCGCCTTGATTGGAATGCGCCTCGCGGTTTCACCCGCGTAATTCCCGTCTCGCCTCCTTGCCTTGCCTTGCAAGTCACTGCACTAAGTATGGATGGATGGATGGATTGATGTATTGATGGCTTGAGGGATGGATTGATGACTTGATGGCTTGATGGATGGATTGATGGATGGATTGATTGATGGCTTGATGGATTGATGGCTTGAGGGATGGATTGATGGGTTGATTGATTGATTGATGGATTGATAGCTTGATGGATGGATTGATTGATGGCTTGATGGATTGATGGCTTGATTGACGGAATGATGGCTTGATGGATGCATTGATTGATTGATTGATGGATTGCGCCTTGATTGGAATGCGCCTCGCGGTTTCACCCGCGTAATTCCCGTTTCGCCTCCTTGCCTTACCCTTAGGCAAGTCACTGTACTAAGTATGGATGGATGGATGGATTGATGTATTGATGGCTTGAGGGATGGATTGATGACTTGATGGCTTGATGGATGGATTGATGGCTTGATGGATGTATTGATTGATGCCTTGATGGATTGATGGCTTGAGGGATGGATTGATGGATTGATGGGTTGATTGATGGCTTGATGGATGGATTGATGGCTTGATGGATGGATTGATTGACGGCTTGATGGATTGATGGCTTGATGGATGGATTTATGGCTTGATGGATGGATTGATTGATGGCTTGATGGATTTATGGCTTGAGGGATGGATTGACGGATTGATGGGTTGATTGATGGATTGATGGCTTGATGGATGGATTGATTGATTGATTGATGGATTGCGCCTTGATTGGAATGCGCCTCGCGGTTTCACCCGCGTAATTCCCGTCTCGCCTCCTTGCCTTGCCCTTAGGCAAGTCACTGTACTAAGTATGGATGGATGGATGGATTGATGTATTTATGGCTTGAGGGATGGATTGATGACTTGATGGCTTGATGGATGGATTAATTGATTGATGGCTTGATGGATTGATGGCTTGAGGGATGGATAGTTCCGCTAGATGGTGCAGTGTGGATTGTCGAGCTTTATATATTTATTTTATATTTTTAACTAGCGACCCGCCTCGGCTTCGCACCGTTTTATTATACGTATAAACATTCCTCTTGAATCACTCTATCTATTAAAAAAAACCGCATCAAAATCCGTTGCGTAGTTTAAAAAAAGCGTACAAAGGGACATAAAGACATAGGGACAGAGAAAACGACTTTGTTTTACGCTATTTAGTGATGTATAGTAAAGAAGCGAACAAGAAACCTTTACCTTTAGGCCGTAGTAACAATAAGTACAACTTATTTCACTTGCACCACCCCCCAAAGTCATGCCTTGGCCGCTACTCCTCCTTTTTGTAATCGATTGAAAAAGCTTGGGATGGATTTTCCGCCAATGCGAAAGCTATAGAGGTAAATGTTTTTTATTCACTTTACATTAAAGATTATTATAATAAACAAAAACCTTTGGCTTTATGCTATTTGAATTTTCTGACGTGTGATTCATTTGTATTGTATGTATTGTAAATTTTAAAGTCTAAAGGAAATGAATCACTTTGAATTTCAGTACAAGTTTCACTTTGAAACATATCTCTTCATTCCAAGAGTTCTAAAAACTTAAAGAAGTCATAAAAGTTACAGAAGAAATAATCAATAATAATCAATAATCAATATCTTTATTTCTTTAGGCTTACAAAATAAGCACTTAGACAAGTCAAATTTAATTCGCCTCAATTTTTTGTCCACTAGTGGAAGAGGCGAAATAGAAACCACTAGCATGTGTATAACTTATGTGTCTAATACATGTTTGCCTTATAAATAATTACATACTATTGTCGATGTGGAACTGAGCGACATCTGGCCAAGCACTAACGTCATTGATGTAATCATTTATGGAGTAATATGCCTTCTTGATAAGATTTAGTTTTATGTACTGTTTAAATGTACGAATAGAAAGTTTCTTGTATTTCTATTGTGAACATCACAGTTTTTCAAAAAGTTGCTCTTGTTTTTGTGAGTATTCATTCAATTTTCATAAATATATTGCGAAATTACAGTTAGAATATTTATTTCTTTAAATAATTCCCTCAAGGAGTCAAGTGGCTTTAATTTATAAATTGCACGCACCGCCCTTTGAAGAACAAAGATAGTCTGAATATCAGCTGCCTGTCCCCACAGCAAAATACCCTAAGACATAATACCATGGAAGTAACTATAATAAACTAACCTAGCTGTGTCCTGATCAGTGAGATATCTAATTGTTCTCAGTGCATATGCTGCTGAACTAAGCCTACCCGCGAGAGCATCAATTTGCGGTTGCCATTGAAGAGATGAATCAATATGCAACCCCAAGAATACAGTAGAGTCTACGAAGTGAACAATCTCATTATTTAACATGATTTGAGTTGGGAGTTCTCTAACATTTGGTAACACGAATTTTATACATTTTGTTTTTTTAGCATTAAGTAACAGGTCCTGCATCTTGCACAAAATACACGTGCCCTACTGGACAAGCAACGCGCTGTTGGTTTATGATAACTTCTTTCAATACTTGTAAGTATTGTTCCCATTCATGCGGCTGTCAATTTCTATGAGTTCTCCTGGGCCCATGGATGACATTCAGCCCCAATAACCTGAAAATAACACTGATTTTTCAAGACTTGTAGGTAGGGGTGCACAGTTATTAAATTAATAATTGTCTGGACAGGCAATTTAGTTTGTAGTAAAAGAAAGCTGTTGGATATTTACTAGATAGGTCATTTAGTGTCAAGTAGGTATAAGAAACAGATTTTGCAACAGAATATGCAACTACTTATCACATCATACCTAGGGTAATTCTGCCACTTGGTCGAACAGTTAGTATATTTTGTGGAAGGAGTCGTTCGTTTGGTTTCCTCCAAAGTATTTTCCGACCGATCCGTGTCAGACCTAAATGTTTTTTCATCAGTGAAAATCATAATATTGTTCTGCCAGTCAAAGTTTTAATATTCTTCTGCGAACCGCAATCTTTCTCTCCGATGGGTTTCAGCTTATTATTGTGTATGTTGGTTGCACTTGTTTATGATTGCTTGAAGTTCTCCTTTCTTCAAAATTATTTTTGGCGAATACGCGAATGGACGCCATTTTGTTTGTTTACTTTTTGCAAAACAAACGGTGTTTTTCTTCTCTTTTTTGCGTAAGCATTAGAAAGAGAAAAAAACAAATGTAATAGACAATACAAACTAGAGATGGGCCGAATATTCGCTTTATAATCGTTATTCGGCATATTCGGCAGCTTTACCGAATATTCGTATTCGGCCGAATATTCGGCGGAATCACCTAGTGTTCGGCAAAGTTTTTACTGTTAAGACCCGTGTATTATCATGATTTGAGTGTACAGTGTAATGAAATAAGTGTTTTAGAGTATAGCTTTCTGATATTGTCGTCACTGAAGCTTCATTTTCAATTAAAGTAGGTTGGTAAATAGATAATAACTTCAATCAATTTCTTCACGCCGGATGCAGGGTACGCAAGGAATCCATAATAACTTAATGCAAAATATAGGTATCTAGCTGTTTTGGGATTAGGCTTCTGTGTTAACTCTTTATAATAATATACTATTATATAGGCCAGAAGGAAAATAAACAAGATATTTATTTCGGTCAGTCTTTATTGTGTCAGGGAATAGCTGAATCATATCACAACACCTTAGTAGATTATGAAGTTAAGACTTGCATTTGTGCGACGGAACGGAATCAATGGACCGAATATTCGGCCGCATATTCGGTACGGTAAAAGTTTTACCGAATATTCGGCCGAATGTTCGTATTCGGTGAAACCCATGTTCGGACCATCTCTAATACAAACCATAACTTGAAAACGTGTCGAGTAATCGAGTAACGAAATTTTTGCAATGTTTCACACTCAGCATACACTGTATGCTGAGCACTGACCTGTATCTATACAATTGTATATATAGAGGTCAGTGATGCTGAGTGTGAAACATTGCAAAAATTTCGTTAACTCGACGATCGAGTTCATCGAGAATACGCCAAACGCGAAGTCAACGTAAAATGTGAGATTGTAAACGCCATCATACTTTACTAAAAAAAGTAACGATTACTGAAGACGAAGCATTTAATCTTTGTCGTAGCACGTCTACGCCGTAGAACTCTACGCCTCGTAGCAAGAAATCGTTTGACTGACTATTCCAAAACTTTGAGTAACATTATTTATTTTAAAACCTACAAATAATTAAATGGAGCAGACAATCGCTTACATTCAACAGCAGCTTTCACTATTGCTGTCATTGACAGTATTGCGTTTGTCAATCGTTGTCTAACTAGCTTTATTGGTGGCATTATTCAGCTATAATCAGTCCAAGAGCTGGAAGGCCATTTTGACACTTTTATTTATTTTCATTTTTTTATATTCCACATGTACCTACTTGGTAAAACCCGCTGTCTAGGCTGATTATGTAGCATGTAGAGAGTTCGTGTTAAAATTGATGTGTTCCATGTTCCTCAAAATTCCAGGAGTCATCTACTTATTAATATCACGTGATTAACGTAATAAACTCTTTATCAGCTTTGTTCGTTCTAGTCATATTAATACAGACCGAACAAAAGTTGGTAAGCGTGTTAAAACGGGTGCCCCAAGTTTATCTAAAAATACTTTCACAAGTAAAGTTTACCTATTGAATATTAAGAAGAAAAAAATACATTTCACTGCAGTGAAATTTATTATTTTCTTCTTAATATAAATATAAAAAATATATAAAGAGTTTATTAAGTTAATCGCGTGATATTAATAAGTAGATGACTCCTGGAATTTTGAGGAACATGGAACACAACAATTTTAACACGAACTCTCTGCATGCTACATAATCAGCCTAGACAGCGGGTTTTACCAAGTAGGTACATGTGGAATATAAAAAAATGAAAATAAATAAAAGTGTCAAAATGGCCTTCTAGCTCTTGGACTGATTATAGCTGAATAATGCCACCAATAAAGCTAGTTAGACAACGAGTTTTGTCCGTGTCTTTGTCACTGGCATTACAGTAATGCCAGTGACAAAGACACGGACAAAACTTAAAAGTAACGTATCATCTAGTAGAGTGAATGTCAAATGTGAGTCCGTTCAGATACGATGGATGTGGTGAATAATTGTATCACGAACGAATATGTCACCTGTTTTTTTATGCTAATATTTTAATATAATATTAATTTTTAATATAATATTTTGTTCCAACTGTTGTTGTTGATATCCACCGTTCATTATCAAATACAAAAAACAACTTACTTTTCCATTATTTCATGTGTATTATATAATAATGTAAACGTCATATTATACTGTAATATTATTTTAGTTTATATTAATGACTTGCCTGATCTTGTAAAGAATAATCACGAGATTGTATTGTTTGCAGATGACACTTATTTAATTTTTAAAATGAAAAGACAATCAACAAATTTCGACGATGTGAATAATGCAATCTCAAAAGTTGTCCACTGGTTTAGCGTCAATAATCTTTTGCTTAATGAAACCAAAACGAAATGTATTAGATTTATTCTACCTAATGTGAAACAAGTTAAGGCTGATATAAACGTAAGAGGAGAAAGGTTAGATATTGTAGAAAGTACTGTATTCTTAGGAATCACCCTAGATAGTAAGCTTCAATGGGGCCCACATATAGATAAGCTATCAAAAAGGCTCAGTTCTGCAGCATATGCAGTCAAAAAAATCCGTCAACTTACAGACGTAGATACTTCTAGACTTGTTTATTTCAGCTACTTCCATAGTATTATGTCTTATGGTATACTGCTGTGGGGCAATGCTGCAGACATTAACACCGTTTTTGTGTTGCAGAAGAGGGCTGTTCGGGCAATCTATAATATGGGTCCCAGAGAATCCCTACGTGATAAGTTCAAAGAAATTAACATAATGACAGTACCATGTCAATATATTTATGAAAACCTGTTGTATACTCGTAGAAATATCAATAAGTTTCCTAAAAATAGCGATATACACAATGTCAATACTAGAAATAAAAATAAACTCGCTTTGCCTACAACTAGACTAAACAAGGTTAATGTATCTTTCAAAGGGCAATGTATACGCTTCTACAACAAAACTCCAAGTGAGTTGCAAAAACTATCAGTAAATAAATTCAAACAAATTGTCAAAACTATTCTTTGTAAAAAGGCTTACTATAAAGTATCTGATTATTTAGATGATAAAAAAGCTTGGGACGAGTTTTGCTCCAACTCGAAAAATAACAACCTAACAAGGTAAAGGTTTTTGTTCGCTTCTTTACTTTAAAAAGAATGAAGTGAACAAAAATCAAAGTGAGCACTTTATTTCCTAGTTTTAATTATTAATAACATGAATTTTATGACGTGTCCAAGTGTCCTGTAAGGTCTTAAGGAAATAAAGCACTTTGAGTTTTGAGTTTTGAGTTTTGAATAATTGCCAAAGTAGCCGTAAAATTATTTTAATTAAATCTCTTAAGTTTGAAAGACGCCTGTGGCACAGTAGGTGATCATCTAAATGCGGCCTTAATTCCCGATGCCTTTCAGGTCCATAAAATAAGTGGTTTATTCATTCTGTATACATAACGTGGATGTTTGCAGAATATGAGACGGATGGCTTTGCTGCCATCCTTCGTAAAAAGACCGCATCCCTGATGCGCAGAATACGTGACAGTCCCAACACCATTCTAAAAACCATAGCTGGAAGAATAACTTCTCCCCTGTGGAAATGTTACATGGAGTTATTTAATTAAGTAATTTAATTTAGATTTAGTTTTTAGTATTAGTTTTGACTAACCCTAGCAATAAGCCTGTATTTTACTAACAAACTATGGATTCTGTTATCTGCAATAAAATATTTTTATTTTTTATTTATTTAAAACTACAGGTGTACGTACAGGCATAAAGAAGACCCATATCTAACAAAAGCTTTATTAAATCTCAAAATATTTAATGCAAAAGCTCTATCAAATTTCGCAAATCTTATAGTATATCAGCAAACTTATAAAACTATAATAAAACTATAATTTGTCGTGAAAACAATCAAAACAACACTCCAAAGAAAAATACTCAGTCAGCTGTCGACAAGAAAATTATAACGGTTTAAATCAAAAATCTTTTCAATATAAAATCTTATTCCGTACAAAACGAAGCGAGATAAAAGAGATTGCGTTTTTTCGCGACTCTACGTTACTTGCTTATATCGCAATTTTTGCCAAATTAGATTCGCCAAATAATGCTTTGGTTGGGAGATACAAACTGATTTATAGATCTCTCTGTGTGTGATTTTTATAAGGAATCATATACATCTGAAAATCGCCACATGCTTTTTTTGGCTTGATGTTCACTAATTTTGATGCCTTCCTGATTTGTTCCAATTGAAAAGTTTTGTTTCAGGGTGCTTTGATCGAACTTTGTCCATTTTTTCCTCATACCTATAGTTTCTTTGTTATTTGTTAAATCTGCAAAAACACCACATTACACATTGGGCAGTTTGTAACAAACAACCTCATTCGTCACTGGATGAAAATAAATTATGTTTCAGTAAGAAAAACAAATGAGAGACATTTTTTTCAAGCAAACATACTATACAATATAAGTTTACCGGGTTCCTAAAACTGTGTGTATAACTTTGTATGTGTACTGTTAATATTATCATGTTTTTAAGCTGTTGATTTCAATAAATGCGAAGCGGTAGTTCAGTTAATGTGAAATAACATGAGAATGATGGAAATCAAAAATATAATCGCTGACAATCCTTATTTATTTTAAAATATATTCAGTGATATAGTCAATTCAATGAAATGTTATATTTGTTTTCTACTAATTACAATTTAAGCTGGTAAAATAAATAAACAAATTAGTGAAAATCAGCATGTAATAAAAGCATATTATTATCTAAGAATTAGCCTTTCAATTGCAATGAAACTGTAATTCAATAAAGTTAGCATATTGCAAATCTACAGATTTTCATATACAAATAACGGTATGATATTTATTTTACAAATAATTTTTTATTTTAACTTATTATGTTATAAGTACGTAAAAATATAAAAATATCTGGAGGTTTTTGTAAAAGTTTTGATTCATTATGTAACCAAGATAGCTGGAGTCGTCGTATCCGGCCCTCTAAACAGCGCCGAAAACGCAAACCGATACAAATGAATCCAATCATAAATTGAACAGTTCAATCGAAATGAACGGACGATTCAGAAGAACACAAAAAGAACTGCCGATTCCGGTTCATACATCACCGAGTAATTGAAAAGAGCTTGCGGGGAATGATGATAATTGCTGAATTTGCAGGTGGCTTATATCGATTGCTCAGGAAAATGGACCATTGGAATCAATGACTTTAATAGTTAAGACGCAAACAGGACCTAAAGTGGCGCCACCACTTATTTTATCATATAATTCCGTTAAACAAAGGTTTTTCCAAAATTCACACGTACATTTTGTTAAACCTATAATATAATAACCTATAATATACCTATAATAGCTTTTTTAATGCATCTGTAGTAGTTTCATTTTGTCTTTTCCAAGATTAAAAAGATATGATAATTTATGTTTTGGGAGAGAAATAAACGAATGGTAGCCAACATAAAGCTTAGAACGTCTGGGTAATGCACGACGCTGATAAAGTTGGGTCAGCAGATGTATGAAACCTTACCATTCTTCTTTCCATTTATTTTGCAATTTAAAAATGACCATGTCTTCATAATAACACAGTTTTAAAATAATTTTGTACATTATTCTCCGCAAATCTGACATTCATACGAACGACGACGAGGCAACGAAAATATTCAAGGTATTCTCAGCCAAAAGAAAATTTCGGGCATTGTTATACGAACCTTCAATAAAACCTCATTTGACAGTCTATCCTAAAAGATACTTTGCTTTTACGATCTTACATTCCATATTTTTGTTTTGCCGAAATATTGGAAGCGGGCTCTCAGGAATACCAAAACGTCGAATAAATGTAAACTCTATCGTACAAGTCTTCAGGGCTTTGAGAACATTTCAGGGCCTTGGAATAAAAAGGCTAACTAACTACAGTTTAAACGTTTTTACCTACCAAAAATAGATAACTTAATCAAAAACTGTAATAAGATTGGCGATTCTAGCCAATCTTATTACATATATACTAGAATAGAAGTAGCAGTTAATAAGTTATAGTGCGTATTTACATCCAATACTATCACTGGCAGATTTTTCCAAAAATACTGAATTCTTCAAAAATTTTTGATGGAAAATTTCTTCAGCTTTAAGTATACTATAAAAACGTTCTTTAAACGCGTTTTTACATGTCTTATTTCACACTTTGATTGACAAAAACTAAACTACCCAATACAAAACATCGACCGCGACCCCGCTTGACAAGGGTTTCGGCAATATTTATAGTCTTCGCAACATGCCTTGAGTGAAACCCATCTTAGCGTGTGTTGGAGCAATTGCTTGAATGTTTTAGAATGGAAACATTTATTTTCCCTACAAAGAATAGGCCTGAAAAAACGACCCTAACAGTCGATCAATCACAATTACGATTTTCCTTTTTCAAGAGGTCCTTTTTCTTTTATAGGTATTATGTGTATCAGCATTTATTTATTTTAATGAATACTATACCGTCATCCATTATTCTTCCCATAACATTTTTTTTAGTGCCTTGAAGAAATCGCTTTAAGCGATAAGATCGCCAATTCCATTGCTTATTTCTTTTATAATGTTGAATTTAGTACTTCCTGTTTTTTAAGCGATGCAATAAAAGTTTTGTCTATCTATCTAGGTATAATTCACGGGAGTATGAAAACTCGAAAAATATATTAAACTAGCCACCCGCTTCGGCTTTGTACGGTTTTATTATGCGTATAAACTTTCTTCTTGAATCACTTTATCTATAAAAAAAAAACGCATCAAAATCCGTTGCGTAGTTTTAAAGATTTAAGCATTCAAAGGGACATAAGGATATAGGGACATAGGCAGAGAAAAAGCGACTTCGTTTTATACTATGTAGTGATATTTTACACAATGAGCAACGTAGGTGCGTGTAGTTCTGACCGCACATTCATTTGTTGATTTAAAATGGCTACGATTAAGCTCAACATGTGCACTTCCCCAGAACAAACAGCGCTAAGCACCACTAAACTCATCTGAACTAAATAATGGCGGACTTGAGAAATAATGTGAATGCTGGGAAGCTTACAACTAACCTACATTTAGTTAATTGCCAAAGTACTGCTTAATGTGGGATGTAGCCGGGTCACGTGGTTTGACAATTTTTTTGTCATAACCGAGGTAAAACTGTTTTGTGCTGCAATGATATATGACTGTCTATATAGTGTTGCCATTTCAGTACCCTTTCATGTGGAATAACCCCTCTCAAATATGTAGGTAGGATATATTATGTAAATATGTAGATGACAACTATGTTATTCATACATAGTCTTTTGTGGGTTTCTCAACTAATTTCCTAAGAGATAATTTATAACAGACAGTAATATTTAACAGTTAATAAACAAAAGTGGATGTATCCGCTGAATTCGCCTTTAGATAGAATACTTGAAGCCGTAAAAGTAATCCTATGGTATGTTAGTTATAGTTTTTGGGTATTACGAATGTAAATAAGGGAGCTTTTAGATATCCTTTTATACCGGTTACTGCAAAATTGGTGTAATGAATGTATGAACATTTTATGTAAATGTATGTAAATTGGGTTAATGAATGAATGAGGTCATTTAAGGTTAATTACAAAGAAAATTACAACTATAGAATAGAAACTAAATAATTTTATTTGGTTGGTTGAGGGCAAGTTAATCATTCTGTGTCTTGTTAATAATTTCAGTGTTGTAGGAAGGGCTGCTTGTTTTAGTACCGTGTTCAAATAGTTGCCGAACTGTTAACACATCACAGGACTCATATAGAAGATATAGTGGATACCTAAATTTATTAAATGAAACTAAAAGTTTCGTGGTAACCACCCATAATTATTTTACATTCAAATGGTTTATGTATGTATTATCAAATTATTTGTAAAAGTAAATTAGATTAAATATACACTCGAGAGCAATGAATCCGGGTCACTCAAAGAATCCAAAAAATCTCGGAAAGTAAGAATGCTAGGTTAATGCAATAAATTGTATTTAATAGACAATTTAATACTCCTTAAATGAAAGTATTAAAACTTCTTAGTTATTGTAAAGTTATATCATAAAAAAATCAAATTTGAAAAGGGAACACTGTCGAAGATGGAACTACGAAATTACAGGATTTGTTTTTGCTTTTGTTTGTAATCTGTCATTTATGTTGGTACATAAACCAGGTTGATAGTGCTCAATATTCATTATTCAAGCTGAAATCATGTCGCTTACACTTGAAGAATGCACCAGAATACTTACATTGGTGGAAACCGGCCGGAGTCAGAGCGATACAGCCAGGACTGTCGGTGTGTCGCTGTCAACAGTACAAAGAGTTCTCCGACGTTACGAAGAAACTGGTTCTAACCTACGCAGACCAGGAACGGGCAGAACTAGGTGTACCACAGCACGAGAAGACCGATAATTGGTGAACACCATGCTTCGAAATCGCTTTCTCACAGGAACTGAACTCACAAATCAGTTTCGACGCCTCGGAGGAAGTAACCCAAGTGCATGGACAGTAAGACGTCGGCTTGCTGAATCTAACTTAAAACCCCTTAGACCTGCAAACGGCCCTAAACTGGAGCGTGGCCATCGTATTTCAAGACTAAGATATGCCCAGAACCACGTAAATTGGAGTATTGAAGATTGGTCGAAACTGTCGAAAGGTATGTTCTCCGACGAATCAAAATTTATGCTCTACAAGCACGATGGAAGACACAGAGTGTATAGAAGATCAGGGGAAAGATTCAAGCAAGCATGCATCGAAGAAAAAGTAGCCTACGGTGGTGGGTCTGTACTTGTGTGGGCCGGAATTTCCTCTGAAAGTCGCACAGAGCTGGTGATCATAGAAAACGGCTCTTTAACTAGCGTAAGATTCGCACCTCCGGTGCAACAGAGGCACAATTGCAAAAAGTGACTTTTTCAGGAGAAGCGTTTGAAATTTCAAAGGCTCATTATATGAAAACGCCTTCAAATTTTATCATTGTAGCGGGGTTTTATTAAGGGGTTAATATTATTTTACGCAAAGTAAATGGTTTTTTTGCCATAACTATTCTAATTTATGAGTTCTAATGACTTAATGTCCGAAACATCCTCAATTGTGACTTCGTTGCACTAGAAGTAAATAAAAAGTTATGATGTGACGAATTTTGTTAATAAAAATCTATATTTATTCATAAAATCTATATTTATTTATACCTACTTAATTTTTAAACAACTATTATTGTTAATTAGCCTTTAAAAATCACATGGAACTTAAAAATATCGGCCATAAAAGCCATTGATGCTCCAAAACTTGAAATGAAAAAATGTCACAATTACCTTAATGACGTTGAAGCTCCAGACTGCTCATGCTCGTGCGGGGGTTCGCACACAACTGACCAATGATACATTGTTTCTCCAGAAGTACATCAAAATCCACCATATCGACAACGACACTAGTGCCCTCATTAAAAAAATATGTGAAATAAACAAATGACGTTTTCGCACCAGAAAGATGTATACAAAACGCAACTTTCTACATACTTAAGTCATTTTGGCCATTTTTGCAATTGTGCCTCTGTTGCACCGGAGGTGCGTTGAGGATTTCTTCCACATATTATGTGGAAGAAATCCTCAACGAACACGTTGGTCCATTTATGGTCAATTTGGGTGAGGATGCTATATGTATGCATGACAATGCCCGACCTCATACAGGTAGGATTGTGAATGACTACCTTCAAGAGATGAACATTACTTGTATGGAGTGGCCAGCGCGCAGCCCGGATATCAACCCGATCGAGCATGCTTGGGAAGAGCTAGGGAGATGCGTAAAACAACGAAACCCTCCCCCAATCACGCTTCCTGAGCTCAAAATTGCTCTCACAGAGGAATGGGAGAATATTCCCCAAAATCGTATAAGGAACTTGGTGTACAGCATGCCAAACCGCGTAAACGCAGTAATGGAAGCACGAGGAGGTAATACGAAGTATTGAAATTCAAGAAAATCGTCATAAAGTTCAAAAATTTCATGTTTCCTATTTTTGTTTTAAGGAGAGATCAGCAGTTTTTTTCTTTATGTAATTTTGTGTAAATAAAATGTATGGTGACTCATATTTTTTTAACTTTCATTTAAGGAGTATTAAATTGTCTATTAAATACAATTTATTGCATTAACCTAGCATTCTTACTTTCCGAGATTTTTTGGATTCTTTGAGTGACCCGGATTCATTGCTCTCGAGTGTATTTAATAATTTTGAATACATTCTTATCACACAAAATCACCATACGTCCACTGCGAAACAGCCCCCTGAGTAGGTAGTTCTAAGAAATAATAGTAAAGGAGATCACCCAGCTCCCATACATTTTTGGGCTAATTTTGAAAGTGCCGGCCACCTGAATTAAACTTAATATTATAATAGAGTGTAACAAAATGAACACTTTTTATTACTAGACTAAAGCTGTAAGTCAAGTCTGTGAGATAATATTCTAACTCAAAACATCCATTATATTTGTATAGTAAAACCTAATTTTTATTATATTTCTTGTAATAATGTGCAAGTTAGATATAAAAAAGGTAGCAGGAAGCAGGTTTTTGCGCCTGAGCAGCGTGGGGATTATGGACATTACCCCCAAATGAATGAATACAAAAGCCAAAAAATGGCCCCCCGTACCCGGCCGCCTCGCTATTCCTGGCTATGGTAGTGGCCATGCAACATTCCTAGCTATGGTAGTGGCCTTGTAACGGCGGGGCAGGGGGTGCTAATAATCACCGGCCTGCAGGCTACCACACAATTCCTGAACTGACCCTGGTAACGTACAACGGACGCACTCGGAGGCTTGACAATCATCTAGCGCAGTTGGAAGTGGAGTTAGAGAACACTAAATGGCATGTTCTAGGGTTGTGTGAAGTCCGTAGAGAAGGGGAGGACACCGTAACCCTACTCGGGCCATCTTCTCTACTTTCGCGAGGGTGATAAAACATCCCAGGGTGGCGTAGGTTTCCTTGTCAATAAGGCCCTCTCTAGCAACGTTCAAGAAATCTCCAGTGTGTCGATCAGGGTAGCGTACCTGATCCTTCGGCTATCTAAGCGGTATAGCATGAAGGTAATTCAGGTCTAAGCACCGACCTCGGCACACCCGGATGATGAAGTGGAGGATATGTACGAAGACATATCCAAAGCCTTACACAACACCACTAAGTCTCACTTCAACGTTATTATGGGGGACTTTAACGGCAAGGTGGGAATCCAGACTGGCAACGTATCCCGAATAGGCCCGCATGGTTATAGAGTTAGGAATCACAGGGGGCAAATGTTTGTCAACTTCCTTGAGAAAGAGGGGCTGTTCTTAATGAACTCCATCTTTATGAAACAGCCCCAGCGGAAGTGGACATGGTAAAGCCCCGACACCGTGACAAAAAATTAGATCGACTTTATCATGACGGATAGCAAGCACATATTCAGAGATGTCTCAGTGATCAATACCTGATCACTGAATGCTCCGAGGCACTCTGAATATCAACTTAAAGCTTGAAAGAAACCGTCTGATGAAGTCCACGCTCCGAGCTAATCCAATCCAAATCATGGCGGGCACCGAGAAGTTTTAGTTTTGTTTTTTTTAAGACGGTATTACTTCAGAGCTTCTGAAGGCAGGAGGAGCCCCCGTTATACAGAAGCTACAGAACCTCTTTAATACCGTCCTTCACAGTGGGAGAAATCCTAAGGCGTGGAGCGGGAGTTTGGTGGTGCTCTTTTTTAAGAAGGGCGATAAAACCCTCCTTAAAAACTATAGACCCATCACACTCCTGAGCCACGTCTATAAGCTATTCTCGCGAGTGATCACGAATCGTCTCGCCAGGAGACTCGACGAGTTTCAGCCACCGGAACAGGCCGGGTTCCGCGGAGGATATGACACCATAGACCACATTCACACAGTGCGGCAGATAATACAGAAGTCCGAAGAGTATAATCAGCCCCTGTGTCTCGCTTTTGTGGACTATGAAAAGGCCTTTGACTCCGTCGAAACCTGGGCTGTTCTAGAATCCTTACAGCCAGCGATGCCAAGTAGACTATCGTTAGATAGAGGTGCTGAGGTGTCTCTACAAAGCCGCCACTATGAGTGTCCAAGTACAGGGCCAGCTGTCTAAACCCATCCAATTGCGCAAAGGAGTGAGGCAGGGGGATGTCATATCCCCGAAACTGTTCACGAGCGCATTGGAAGATATGCTTAAGACTCTGGACTGGAAAGGTAAGGGCATAAACATAAACGGCAATTACATCTCACACCTACGATTCTTTGATGACATAGTCTTAATGGCGGAGTCGCTAGAGGAGCTGACCCACATGCTGGACGGCCTAGCATCAACCTCGCGACGCATCGGTCTTGGCATGAATTTGGAAAAAACCAAAGTCATAACCAATTGCCAAATTGATGCGGGACCGGTATTCGTAGAAGGCCACCTTCTCGAAATCGTTTCCGAGTACTTACCTTGGGCAGATTATGCAGTTGGGTAAAAACAATTTCGAGAAGGAGGCCAAGAGGAGGATCCGTTTGGAAAACTACGTCGAGTCTTCTCGTTATCCATATCGCAATGTTTTACCGCAAAGACTGCTGGCAGATGCTGGATGCGTCAAGCTGAAGACAGGGCGCTATGGCGCTCATTAGGGGAGGCCTATGTCCAGCAGTGGACTAATATAGGCTGATGATGATGATGATGATGATGTTAACGGAAGAAGAACTTATTTTATTTGCCCTTGGCCCAACTCAAACAGGCACGTAGTTATTATGCAAAACATATACAGGCAACTGGTAGGTTCATCATTGAACTCGAAGGACAATATCAGGGAATTGACTTAGAACTTTGGTGTAATAATAAAAAATGTTTGTGATGCTGAGTTCTATTCAAATCAACCTTTTTTTTTTGTTGGCCGGCAAAATAAATAGTAGCCCAACCTGGGTGATCTCCTTTGAGTAATAATCAAAACATCAATACTTTTTATAGTATAAAACCAACGAAAGTGTCTCTTTTCCGGGAAAAACAATGATCCAGCATTTCACTAACTACTATCAACAAATTAAAAGAGCCAGTACTAGAGGAGGGCCCGCGCTAATGGATTCGAATGTAGTGAGTCTCAGTTTCAATGTTTGAAAGCTTTGAATTAATAGGTTTAAGTTTCTTCGACCTGTTTCAAACTGACAAACCAACTAAAAGCTTGTAGTAAAGTAGTAACAAACATGATATCTCAAAAATAATTAAATCTGCGATGATGAAGTTTGAATTCAAAACTAATCATTTGAATACCTGCGCCGATATTCATCAAACAAAGCCACTTATATTCAGTTACACTTACGTTTAAATTACATTTAAAACATAAAACACACATTAACACCAAAAACTAAATCAAAATCATCTCAAGGTTTTGGTTACTACATGATACATACCATATACTACCATTTATATGATAGATAATAAATACATGCGTAATACATTATAATACCCTTATCATTATAATCTACCATTAGAAGTAATAGTAATATAAAAATTAAGACTAATTAATGGAGTATCATTTGATTTATATTAGAATTTCCAAGATCTCTTTTATCATGATCCTCTTTGATTAGAACATCTTTTTAGTATAGTTTAAATTTGTAACCAAAATTAGGGTAACAAAACTAAATCGAGCTGTGCTGCGCTGTCCTGCGCTGTGCTATGTTTGGTCAACTCATTGACGCAGCACAGCACAGCGCAGCACAGCATGGTTTGTTTGTATCCTCATTAAAATATTAGACGAGCGAGTTGACGTTGACACAGCACAGCGCAGTACAGCACAGCACAGCTCGATTTAGATTTGTCACCCTTAAGCGCGAAGCACTCAGCCACAGCTAATCCGCCCGCGCCGTCACTCCAACGATGCTGACAACCTACAAATTTACGATGTCATAACTTACCGCCGTCGCCCAACGGCGCTGCCGGCCTTCTGTAATTACTTCTTTATTAGACCATACTCGGAAGCTTTCTGCTACGGTCTGCACGGATCCATTTTTACAATTGAACTAGGTATTATATTTTTATGTTTAGAAGGCTAACTTAAACCCTAGATTTGCTCTTTAACCTAGCCAAAGTAAACTTTCCTTTCGAACCATTTTAGCACTAAATAAACTTTTTCTAGGATGTAGAAGACTAGTTAGTATCTGCCAGCGGCTTTGCATGCGTTTTGTTTAAGGAAAAGTTTCAAGGCTATTTCTATCCCATTGGAACTTATCTAAGTGATGAAAAGTAGCCCATGTTTTATACCAGGGCTAGAACTACGTCTATTCATAATATTTACTGAACTATTCAGTAGTTATTGCATGAAAGAGTAACAAACATCCATACATCCACTCATACAAACAAATTCATACAAATACAAACTTTCGCTTTGATAATATTAGTAAGGATAAATTAAAGTCTGAATTAGTATAAAATACATTGTCGTTTTACAATGTATTTTATCGTCTCACAGGAATCACTCACAAAACACACACACACACACACAAGTAAACATCAATACGGTACACAGTAAGTTAAGTAGCTCCCAAAAGACTTTTCAAACTTTCTAACGGGACATTTATTCGGAAGTGAAGTAAGTACATTATTCGGAAGTAAACCCTGAAGCCCGAAGCAATTCGACAAGGTACACAATAAAAAGAAATCGGTGATAGACCAGTCTTTGATGAGTCTGCAACTAAACTCCCAGTACAGCATTTACCGTTCCCCTTTTTACGTCAGTTGAACTCTAATTTGGAGGATCCTAAAGTTCAAAATGGTGCGGGATGGTTTAGAATTCTAACTAACTTTACCTGTGATATTCACTTTCGCCGCGCTCTGTAAGTAGGTTAACTGTCGTCTAGGCTCCTTCATGAGATCTCTGATAAAAACGAAGTTACAAATTTTTGTAGAACGAACGCTACGTTCAAGGTACCATTACCATTATTATAATATGTAATCGTGTATAAATAATGAGGCTCTGAAGTGAACCTATTTAGAATCCCCTGCACTTTATACAAGATACTTTAGCACAATAAAAAGATTATTTTCAATTGATTTTTCCCTAATTTTTCCAAACACTCCGTGGATGATATTGTAAACCATCAATCGACAACAATCTAAATTACTCAATGTCGACTCGATCCATATCTATTCGATTTGATTGAGCCACATATTCAAACAAGTATGTACACTCTGACGTGTGGAATTACAATGTAAGCTCGCACAAGGAATGCCCAGATACCGGCACAGCATACTATTTGATTCCGAATGGTTCTGAATGAACGTATCAAGATCGGAAATTGTAGAGAAGGCATTCTACATTCTATCATCATTCATCTACAAACAGGGTTATATTCACTTGATTCAGACTGGCTGATTCGATGATGAACAACTTAGCAATAAAACTATAATTTGAAAAGACTCTTTAATACAATGCGATCAATCTGAGCGACTCGTAACCTGATATGAGTTTTACTATGAAATTAACTTTTTAAAGATTTGATCCAGGTAATTATTACCAAAGATACGATCTACATAGATATCTAAGATACGCATATGATCTTAGGTGTGCTTAGAAACTTTGGTCATAAAATAAACCGGGATCATGAAATACTCAAATGAAAGATAAAGTATACCTTAGTAAACTAACGTCGTAAAGCAGGGTATCATATCCACTTCCGTATCTCATCTGAGGACGCGGAGATACGCTAGACTAGTGCAAGACTGGCAGGCAACGATCAACAACATATTTGCTCGATTTCGACAGTCAGCTTGGAAAACTGTTTGCGGTATCAAGCAGATAAACAGTGAAACAGTGTATGTGATTTTTGATCATGGAAATGGCAGCCTGAGTAACGAATAGGTCGACATAAGTATTAAGTACGAAGTATTGTAAGTATGTACAATGTAAGTATGAATTATAAGTATACGAAATATTGTAAGTATGTATGTATGTTATGAACGAAGAATTGTAAGTATTATAGGTAAAAGTATTATGTATGAACCGATTTGAACTTCGAATAATTATTGCGTAACAAGCGACCCGCCCCGGCTTTGCACGGTTTTATTAAACTTATAAACCTTCCTCTTGAATCACTCTATCTTTTAAAAAAACTGCATCAAAATTTGTTGCGTATTTATAAAGATTTAAGCATACATAGGGATATAGGGTCAGAGAAAGCGACTTTGTTTTACACTATGTAGTGAAGAAAGACTTAGTTGAGGAGTGTTGGTCTCCGTTTGACTATAATTTATGAGAAAAATTTAACGAAACGGTTTTACTTAAAAATACTGGAAATGCTTAGTCATTTTTATTTTTGAACGCATTAAGAACACAAACGTAATAGTTCTCAGGTCACACTGAGTGTACTATGCAGTATTTAGATGAGTATGCGGAAGCTGCACAGTTCTGATTAAATTGCGGCCGCCTCAACGAATCATTTATCAGGATTTGCCCCGCAAACATCCTGTTATCGACTACCGTTGTCACAAGACAAACTGACAATTGGAGACAAATCAACTACGTTTATCTAGCAGTGTTTGCTAGTCTTTGTTTTCAAGTTAAAAGCAAATTATTTGTGCACTTATTTTGAAAGCACATCTTACACAACACAGTAGTGCTAGCGTCCATTTCCTGTTACATAAGCTTGATGACAATAGCTCTAATAGAGTTAGAGCATAAAGCACGCACTATCCCTGGAGACTAATCAGATAGATATAACGGGATACAGAACCAACGAGCCGCGAGACACTAATGGCTGTAATAATTACAATGTGGTGAGTGCCTGCTGTCGACAGTCATGGCCTTCTTTTCTTATTTTTATTTATAAGCCTTTTCTCCCGGTAATACTTAGATCGTGGCGTTTAAACAAATTGTGAATTACATGTGATAAACTTGGATTGAAGATTTTATTTTGGATCAACTTAAGGCTGGATCAATCATTGTCATCAACCCATACCTAATTAGATCAAAACTCTGTTAATGAGACATTAATCATGAATTGGATCAATCAATTCAATTTAAATTATTATGAAACCATATTCCGCCTAAAAAGTTGGCAGGCTTGTCGAAATGTATGCAAAACCATAATAAATAATAATAATAATAATAATAATGCTGGACAATCCACACAGCATTATCTAGCCCCAAAGTAAGCTACTCAAAGCTTGTGTTATGGGTACTAGATAACTGATATATTTAATACATTATATACATAGATAGATATTTTTTATTATACATATTAAACGCCCAGACCAACGGAACAAATTTCTGCAGATCGTACACAAATTTGTTCCGAGGCGGGAATCGAACCCGCAACCTCCTGCGTCGCAGGCGGACCTTCGCCCACCGCGCCACATCGGTCGTCCGATCCTTATTATTTACAACCAAACCTTATTATTTACATAGTTCGACTCAACCTGTAGCTGTGTGTTTATGTAAATACGGGACCGCCGCATTTTGCATAATTACCGGCTAATCACCAGGGAATGTTCGGATGTTCAGCTAAACGCGCTTGTTACATCACATCGACCGATCGGTTTTGGCTCATGACTTTATACGATAGTCTTACTAATAATGGCTATATTAATATGATGATCTGTGTACATTACAACATAGAGTTTACATTACAACCGTTAAAAACGCATCGACTTTATTGAGGCGTAGCTGCGTAGAGGGTCTACGCTTTTCGTAGACCCATGGCAGAGCTACGTTAGACGTTAGCATTATACAATACACATGGATTGACTACCATGCATGTTTTTGTTGCTGTTACTTATATACAGTGGTTTTATGCAGCGATAGTAGATTCTCTACACTTTTTAAAAAGGGTTATAATAAAAAGAAGTCAGTCAAAGTCAAAGTGAAAGTTGGTCCCTGATCCCTTCGGTTTTTCCTCTCATTTTGTTGATGTTTTTTTATATATAATATTTTTGAGCATCCTTAAACTGTGAAAAGGAGCAACACAGCGCGCTGTAGGTAGGCATTCAAAAACCCTTATGCCCGGTAGGCAAGGCACATTGTGCTTGCTGGCTCTGGACAGGCGTAACGGAAGTAATGTGGAGGTATATTATTCATACTTCTGTGGGAGGTACACACAAATATTACAACAATATTTTAACCTTTCCATCGTCTCTCATTCAGAGGCTAAGCTGTGAACTACCCACTCTAAACCAACTCCTGGTCGTATAAAAGTGCAGTAAATTAGCTTATCTGGGATCACGTGTGAGTGTTCCATTGGAATAGTATTTAATGGACCATAAATTCCAATCATTATCTAGTGTGTGACGCTTGGCTGGGTTCTCCACTCAGTGCCTAGTGGCACTATTCCGATTGCATTTTTCAATGGCTACTATAGAGATGACAGAATAAGGGTGACAAATCTAAATCGAGCTGTACCGCGCTGTGCTGTGCTGTATTTCTTAAGCTACGTTTTTTTAACAATCAACATCAAGCTGTGCTGGGTGTAAGTCATTTATCTCGTCAAAAATGACTTTATTTTCAAAAAAACGTAAACATTACGACATAGAAGAATTGAATCCGATGAAGATGAAAGTAAAAAAGAAGTGGATATGGATATTATATGCAGCGCATTTTAGTAAGCACAGTTCGGCACAGCGCGGCTCAGCACGGCGGGTAGCGCGCCTCGCTCGAGACTACTGCGTTTTTAAACAGAGCTTAGCGTCACACAGCGCAGCACAGCATGGTTTGTTTGTCGTCTCATTAAAATATTAGACGAGCGAGTTGACCAAACATAGCACAGCGCAGTACAGCGCATCACAGCTTGATTTAGATTTGTCACCCCTAAGGCTTAGAGTTATTTTGGAGTGCCAGGTGTTAGAGTAACTAGAAATCAATTAGTCAAATGATACTATTAGTTATTGAATTTTGCACAATACAAAAAAAGCTGAAAAGTTCTCGAAAACTTGATGATGGACCGCTGGCACGTCAAAGAACCGAAATAATGGCGCAAACAGGAGGTCCTCCTGTTAATTTCATTAATTTCAGTACACTAGCGCCACCACTTACATTTATCATATAATTGTTAAACAAAGGAATAATGTATCTACAGTTTTTGTTCCTGTAGTTTTATATTGTCTATTTTATGAAGAGATACGAAGACAGAGTGTGGTGGCCACCAAGAAAATAAAGTTTATTTGGGAACGACTTCAGGATATTGATTTTTGCGTAGCAACGACCTCACTTACTTTTTATATGGCTGTTAGTAGAATATTCAAGTCGATGTTCCTCTTTTTATCCATCTACATAATCTGAGTTTATACTTCTTTGCTTATAATAAAATATGAGCTCAGTAGGTGACAAAATAATGTGACACAGAATAAATATCAGTATAGACCAGAACTAAAACACTTTTGAACCCATTTCAGTATTTTCACTTTATTCATAGATGAACAGTACGGTCGAAAATCAGAGCTCTCTTTTGACAGGCGCTTTAATCACACCGGTACAGATTCAATACCGGGCCCCCATTGCCCCGTTCTGAGTGAAAAACTACCGACCACTCGCTGTTCACATGCAGCTTCGTCAGACAGAAGGCTCACTCGTAACAAACGATAAAACGCATCTCACATTCACTCACTCGCTCGTCCTTCGTGGAGGCGTAGTTAATCACTTTCTGACCCATATATCTCACCTGCGCGGTATCAGCATATATTTTCTTCCTCCATTCACTTCTATCATCAGTCATCTCAGAATGAGAGCGACGTTAAAACTTGAAATTCAAATTTAATGATGACGCTGTTAAAATTCCTCATGCTGTTACGAGTACATATACCATTCAGTGTAGTTCAGCTAAACGACTAAACCACTATGTACGTATGTATGGGTTGCTTCAGGGACATTGAATTCTGTGCGGATGCAACCAACACGGATCATCTTTATATAGATTGCCAGACGTTCACATCGCGCAAATCACGTCATGCTCTAGAAAGTAATAAGAGTGATTATAATTTATCATATTCATTTATCTTATGGCTGAAAGGAAGAAACAACTACTCGTTGACTTTAATGTTCTTGTTTCGATGAGTGAACCTTCTGCAAGATGTTGCCATTTTTATTGTTCCAGTAACGCACCATAGCGTGCCATCCGGGATTAAAGGCTGCCAATTCGAGTGATGTTTATGCATGGGACGAAGTTTTGAATAAAACCTACGCGAAGCCAGCTTGAACGGCTATCCAAGTTCTGGGAATTTAACTTTTGAAGAGTTTCAATAATGTTTTTTTTTCAGTTTAGAAGGAATTGACATGACGATAAATAGTTAAAAAAATATCTCATAACAAAATCAACGTTAAATTAATAAATTAGAAACGATGTAACCCTTTACTTGCAGGTTTGTCAGAACTAATCGAGATTTTACAATGAAAAAAACTTTAGAGTAGGTATTAGTTAGTAGGTATACCTTCTCCGATATTTTGTTTCTTTAACATAAAAGTTTAAAAAATATCATAATAAAAAGTTATGTAGTTTAATGCCATGAAAAATTTCGATCTTAGGGTAGAGTGGTTAAAGCTCAATTATGGACGGAACTCTTGTATCTCTTCAGGGGCTTCAAACTTCATTGTTCCCGGTATCCCTGTTAATTACTATTTGGCCGACACTGTATGAAGCTGAAATTTGCAAATTATATTGGATTTTAATTGGATGTCAGCATGCTATCGCTTCTATATTGTAGGTGCCTTGATTTATAGAGCCTACAAACAAGTGTATGAATATTGGTGTGAAATCCTATGAAATTTAATTAAAAATTCATTAAAAGATTCTTCATTAAAAACTTAGATGTAGTCTTATTTTAAATACCAATCAAAATGATAACTTTTGGATTATAAAGAACATATCTATTTTAATGTAACAAGATTTTGTCTTTGGAAACCGTTTTAGCAATATTACACGAATCATTTTCTACGATTCAGATCTGGTAGCTATTCTATTTATGTCTATGATATTTCAAAAAGATAATTCTAATTTAAATTGTTATCCATACAACACAGGGTTAATGTCCAAGTATCCTTTCATCAAGATAAATATTCTTCATCTTTTTTTTTAGCTTTTAACAGCTTGAAATTTTATTAACAACGAAAATTACAAGCAAAGAAATAGAAAAATTACAACTAGTACAACTCTTCATCTTTTTGTATTCTTGAAGTAATGAAATTGTAATGCAAAAAAATATGTGTCAAAAAAACTTAGGCTTGGCAAGAGATGTGTTGTTTAAAATTTTTGTGAATTCTGCCATCAACGAAAACAAAGTGACGCAAAGTAGCGCAGGGGGCCTAATACGAACATTTTACTAACCATCCAAGTTCCAAGCAGTTCAGTTCACGGCGTATGTTGCCTGGAATTAAGAGTTCATAATAGGGCCCCAGGTTGTAGAAACTATGAGGTGTTGCTGGCAGACTATTAATGGTTTTATGATTTAATCATTCTCTTATTTTGTTTTTAAATAACTGGACTGTCTATTTACAAAAGTTTGGATTGATAGATATTTATTTTGTTGAGGTTTTAAAAAGATTGATTTAAAATTTGATAACATATAGTTATACACATATTTGATGTTAATTTTTAGACTGGAAAACGAATGCAAAGCCGCTTAGAGAAGCTAGTTATAGAATAAAGAATAAAATAAGAATAATAGTTAATAATAATGATGGACAATATTTATCAAAAGTAGTTTTAATCCCGTGGACATTTATTTTATCCAATTATACTTTCATTAGAACTTTCTTTTGGTATTGTTTTCCAATATCACTGCTCGAACTAATCGAATTTACTATTGTTCCATTGTGACCTAGACTTCTCCAACTTAATCCTATTACAAAATTGCTAAGAACTTGATCAATCGGAGCGTCCATAAAGATTACACAAATAGTTAAACGTACAGACTGGTTATTATGAGTTGATGCTGTGTGGATTGTCCAGCATTATTTATTTATTATTTATGAGTGAGAATGTTCAGAAATCAAAATCAAATAACGTCTACTTATTTCTTTAGGCATACGAAAAAAGCTAGTAGACAGAACAGATTACGAAAGAATAATGAAATGGTGACCATGACTCAAACTTCTTGCAATTATCAACGGGAACTTCATGATCTTACATGAAGGGTTCACAGTTCGTAGCCAGGATACAACACAACCCTTATGTGGAATGTGCACCAATTTAAGACTATGAAGTCATAGTCCTAAATAGTTAGTTTTCAGCGTAACTACAGCGAAAACTACAGGCGTGCAAAAGGCGGCCTAATCACTTCAAGAGTTCCATTTTATTTTCCTGGCAACCTTGGAGTTTATTGTAAAACATGAACAATATCTAATTATCGGTAATCATGCCTATTGAAGCGTGGTACAATAAACGTGCGTGTAGCGATTATGTCTTACACAATACAATAGGTAGGTACACCACATTGGAGGCATAGTGTTCGATAATGTACTTGATTGAACATGTACGTTATTATAACCATTGATTGATTTGTAGTTGAGCATTTGTAATGCCAAACTGCTTTAGATTTAAGATTTTTTTTAAAATTATTATGTTTTGTGTTACAATCAGTTGTACAAGAAATGTTAATTTTTAATAACCTATTTGGGCATGCAATATTTCAAAAAAAGGGCAAAGCTTTCCTGTATTTCTTGAAAAACACGATAAATCAAATAAGGGCTCTTCTTGAATATTAGCAAGGTCTGTCAGCTACAAGATGCGTTTAGGTTTTTACAGGATGTGAAATCAAGTACATACTAATACTCCATCTATATAAAAGGTTAACGAGAAACTTGGCAGCCGGATGCCAACAATGAAACAGCGAACAGCGGCAAAGAGTTTCCTAACCCACCTCCATTTTGTAAAATCCTATCAGTTTCTTCTGAAGCCTCCTAGAGGTATCTTTGTATCTCCGCACCTCCTTTGTACTGCATTCTGGAAGGCTTAACGTTTTAAAAAGGCTCAATCCTCTCGTCCTTTTCGGACATTCTATAAGAAGGCTTTGTAGGAAGCCCAGTGGGTTATGAAATAGCTGGCTTACATCTAAGAATAGGAAGGGATTGAATTTAAAATGAAGATGTAGAAAAAACAGGCTTAAAGGTTTTCGTTTAAATGTATTTTTCGTATTATTAGATTGGTTTGGGGTTCTACATCTGAACAGAAAAACGAGTCATTATACATATATGATCACTTTGTTTGCCTATCTATATATGCTTTTTATTTTATACTAGCTGGTGCCCGCGACTTCGTCTGCGCATGATTAGTATTTCGAGTACTCGCTATTTCATTGCGTAATTCCTTTCTCGTGGGATTTTCGGGATAAAATAAAGCCTATGTGTTATTTCAGCTTATAATCTATCTCTGTGCCAAATTTCATCCAGATCCGTTCAGCAGTTTTTGCGTGAAAGAGTAACAAACGTCCATCCATCTATCCATTCATCCTTACAAACTTACGCGTTTATCAGTTCAGTTTGGTTCCCCTGGGCTATACGGGTTTTCAAAAATTTCTCACAGCATCTGAACGACGCGCGCGCGTCGTTCAAATGCTGTGAGAAATTTTGAAAACCCGTATAGCCCAGAGGAACCAAACTGAATTCCGGGATAAAATGTATCCCATGTCCAATCGTCCCGAGTTCCATTCGAATTCATTCACTTCCCTCGTGATGCGTGGTTAAAGAATTTTTCTTTCACCCTCTCTCCCAGGGGAACCTTACCGAATTCCGGGATAAAAAGTATCCCATGTCCTTCCTTGTAGTATGAACTCAAATCGTCCCAAGTTTCATTCCAAGTCATTAAAGAATTTTTCTTTCACCCTCTCTCCCAGGGGAACCTTACCGAATTCCGGGATAAAAAGTATCCCATGTCCTTCCTTGTAGTATGAACTCAAATCGTCCCAAGTTTCATTCCAAGTCATTAAAGAATTTTTCTTTCACCCTCTCTCCCAGGGGATCCTTACCGAATTCCGGGATAAAAAGTATCCCATGTCCTTCCTTGTAGTATGAACTCAAATCGTCCCAAGTTTCATTCCAAGTCATTAAAGAATTTTTCTTTCACCCTCTCTCCCAGGGGAACCTTACCGAATTCCGGGATAAAAAGTATCCCATGTCCTTCCTTGTAGTATGAACTCAAATCGTCCCAAGTTTCATTCCAAGTCATTAAAGAATTTTTCTTTCACCCTCTCTCCCAGGGGATCCTTACCGAATTCCGGGATAAAAAGTATCCCATGTCCTTCCTTGTAGTATGAACTCAAATCGTCCCAAGTTTCATTCCAAGTCATTCAGCAGTTTCGGCGTGATGAGCGGTAAAGGAATTTTACTTTCATACCCTCTCCCATGGGAACCTTACTGAATTCCGGGATAAAAAGTATCCTATGTCCTTCCTCGTAGTATGACCTATAATCATGCCGAGTTTCATTTAAATCCATCAAGTAGTTTCGGCGTGATGCGCGTTTACGATACAGACAGACAGACAGACAGACAGACAGACAGACAGACAGACAGACATGAATGAAAAAAATTACAGTTTTGGCTTGAGTATCGATAATAGAGTGCCCTCCAAAAAAAATTTTCAAAATATCTTCAATGTACAGATTTGGACCTGTTACAGTTTTATTATAAGTATAGATATTTGAAATCAAAAAAGTGAATAAGTAATCAGTTATTTCGACTGTCATAACTGTTTTTCATATTTATTACCAGCGAAAAAATTATAGATTGAATACTAATTGCTGTTCTTTATAACTGCATTATAGAGGAACTTATTTTTATTTTATAGCAAACATTTTCTGACCCTTGAATGAAACTTGTTCTGTAAAGGAAAAATAGAAGCTAGACTGAAGTTACTTGTATAAAGTAATTTAAATGTTAAGAAGTAGAGCTGAATTTAACTTTTCAAAATTTCTTTGACTTTTTAGATTAAAAATGAAAAATAAATGTAGCTGGACAAGTTAATTGCATAAAGTAATTGAAAGGTTAAGAAGTTGAGCTGAATTGAACTTCTCAAAATTTCTTTGACTTTTTAGATTCAACTAGCGATCCGGCCCGGCTTCACACGGGTGTATACTAAAACCTTCCTTTTGAATCACTCTATCTATGAAAAAAAAACCAAAACCGTTGCGTAGTTTTAAAGATCTAAGCATAAGTACATAGGTACAGACAGCGGGAAGTGAGTGAAGACTTTGTTTTATACTATATGTAGTGATTCTGCACTGTCAGCAAATCTATACTTATAATAAAACTGTAACAGGTCCAATTCTGTACATTGAAGATATTTTAAAAATTTTTTTTGGAGGGCACTCTATTATCGATACTCAAGCCAAAACTGTATTTTTTTTTATTCATGTCTGTCTGTCTGTCTGTCTGTCTGTCTGTCTGTCTGTCTGTCTGTCTGTATCGTAAACGCGCATCACGCCGAAACTACTTGATGGATTGAAATGAAACTCGGCATAATTATAGGTCATACTACGAGGAAGGACATAGGATACTTTTTATCCCGGAATTCAGTAAGGTTCTCATGGGAGAGGTTATGAAAGTAAAATTCCTTTACCGCGCATCACGCCGAAACTGCTGAATGAGTTGGAATGAAACTCGGGACGATTTGAGTTCATACTACAAGGAAGGACATGGGATACTTATTATCCCGGAATTCAGTAAGGTTCCCCTTGGAGAGAGGGTGAAAGAAGAATTCTTTAACCACGCATCACGACGGAAGTGAATGAATTCGAAGGGAACTCGGGACGATTGGACATGGGATACATTTTATCCCGGAATTCAGTTTGGTTCCCCTGGGCTATACGGGGTTTCAAAAATTTCTCACAGCATCTGAACGACGCGTGTGTACGCGTCGTTGAGATACTGTGAGAAATTTTTGAAAACCCGTATAGCCCAGGGGAACCAAACTGAATTGAACTAATAAACGCGAAAGTTTGTAAGTATGAATGGTTAGATTGATAGATGCATGGAAGTTTGTTACTCTTTCACGCAAAAACTGCTGAACGGATCTGGATGAAATTTGGCACAGAGATAGATTATAAGCTGGAATAACACATATGCTTTAACAATAACACATAATTTATCCCGAAAATCCCACGGGAAAGGGAATTACGCAAGTAAAATCGCGAGTACTCCAAATACTAATCATGCGCAGACGAAGTCGCGGGCACCAGCTAGTAAATAAATAAAACTGGACAATCAGACGATTTTACTGTCAACGCTATTCATGAATTCTATGTCTAGAATGGTTTGCCTGACTTGCTTGTCGGACAATCGATTGCTAACTACCTTACCAGCATAAATCTTGTACTGGATTTTGGTTTATTACTGGCCATCAAGAGCTAGAAATCCCAGATTTAATGGGTACCTATCGCTGTCTGTATTCAAAGATGTTATCTTGTTAAAAGGCCTCTTCCTTTGTGATCATGGAGATATGGAAGCGTTTTTGAACCTTTTAGTGGAAATGCGAATGCTTTGAGTATCAACTGATTTTCCTTTTTATTTTAAAATAAAGAATACGTAGGTGATAAAAAAATTGTATACAAGTATAGTTCTATATTTGGAATAAAACATAGTTATACAAAACTTTTATCCCATAAATTCATTTCCATGGAATAGACATAAGTTTGAAACTTTTCTATTGAAACAACGCAAAATAACCTAATAAGTTACATAAAATATGATAAATAAAAATTAATCATCATAATGGATGAAAGACTGCACCAAATTGCATACATATTTTGTTTGTGTGTTCACAACAAACTTTAATTATCTGTCATCTTATGTATACAGGGTATCCCATAATGAGAGGATAACCTAAAAGGTGCTTATGCGGCAAGTAAAGGCCAATCAGAAACATTTTTTATTTTTTTTCTAACTTGACCCGCTCGGAAAATATTTAATATTTTGTAAATTTGGAAAAATTTGTACCTTTGTTCACCTTTTTGGACTTTGTGCCTACAATTTTAATATTTTTTTTAATTTTTATTTTTGGGATATACTAAAAAAAAATAGCTTTTTTGAACACCGTTTGAAATATTTTGGTAACTAGGACCAGTAATTTTCAAGGCAGGTTTAAAGTAGAAAATTTTATTTTTTCAAATTATTACGCAAAGTTGGAGCTGCTGTGGTTAAAAAAAAAGATAAGGAAACCTAAAATGCCATGTACTTTAAAAATATGTCCATTTCAAGATCATCCTAAAATGATAATAAACGTTGAAATTTTGTAGGGCAAAAAACTGAGATATTGCTACTTTTCTGCCATAAGGGGCCAATGCTACTAAAAATAATATTGAACCAACACATCGATAAAATAACTTTTTCGACATTCTCATTATAAAACGGTACTTTGCTACTTAAAAACAGTGAGTGAAATCTCGTCATCCATACAGCAATGTTTGAAAACGAAAGTTTTCAATCAGTGCGTCCTACCCGTAATGACCTACGGAGCTGAGACGTGGACACTCACGGTAGGGCTTGTCCACCAGTTCAAAGTCGCTCAACGAGCTATGGAAAGAGCTATGTGAGCAGTTTCTCTGAAGGATAGGATTCGTAAGGAATACATCCGACAGAGAACCAAAGTTATCGACATAGCTCAAAGATTAGCAAGCTGAAGTGGCAGTAGGCTGGCCATATCTCGTGAAGAACCGACAACCTTTGGGGTAAACGTGTTCTTCAGTGGAGACCGCGACTTGGCAAACGTAGTGTAGAACGCCTTCCGGTCAGGTGGGATGACGATCTGCGAAAGCCTGCTGGCAGATGCTGGATGCGTTAGGCTGAAGACAGGGTGCTATGGTGCTCATTAAGGGAGACCTTTATCCAGCAGTAGACTAATTTGGGCTGATGATGGTGATGATTTTGATGAAATGTTCGAATTGATGTCCTCCAACTTTGATGCAGGCTCTGCATCTTTTTAATAAAGGATTTTTTAGCAAACTTTCGTAGTTGCGGTCCTTAATTTTTTCCGCATCGTTTTGGACTCGACGTCGAAGTTAAGTTATAATAAATGAAATGAAATTAAGTTATAGTATTTTAGGAGTAGGTAAATCTAAATAACGCCGTTCCTAAACGGCTTAGTGTACCGGACACGCGTCATTTTGTAGTTGGATAATGTAGTTTGAATCTTCTTTCCAAATTCATACCACCAAATTCGTACTCATAACACAAACTCTCTTTACTTTCGGCTAGATTATTGTTTATTATTTATCAAAATATTTCCTATTTTCCATTATGAATCAGCAAAAATAGATTTCCGTCACTATTTTTAAGAAGCAAAGTAACCATTTTAGAACGAGTAAGACGAAAAAGATATTTTATTGATGTGTTGGTTCAATATTATGTTTACTAGCTTTGGCCCCTTTTGGCACAAAAGTAGCAATATCTCAGTTTTTTACCCTATAAAATTTCAACGTTTATTATCATTTTAGGATGCTCTTGAAATGGACATGTTTTTAAAGTACCCGGCATCTTAGGTTTCTTTATCTTTTTTTTTAACCACAGCAGCTCAAACTTTGCATAAAAATATGAAAAATTAAAATTTTCTACTTTAAACCTGCCTTGAAAATTACTGGTCCTAGTTACCAAAATATTTCTTACGTTGTTCAAAAAAACTGTTTTTTCCTTAGTATATTCCAAAAATAAAAATTAAAAAATTATTAAAATTATAGGCACAAAGTACAAAAATGTGACAAAGGTACAATTTTTTCCAAATTTACAAAATATTAAATGTTTTCCGAACGGGTCAAGTTAGAAAAAAAATAAAAAATGTTTCTGATTGGCCTTGACATGGCGCATAAGCACCTTTCAGGTTATCCACTCATTATGGGACACCCTGTATATTATATTAAATATATATTGCCACAACAAGGTTTGTACAAACAGTAATAAAAATCTTACGGAATAATTTAAATAAAGTACTAGTGTGAAGCCGGGCGGGCAGATAAAAAAGATAAAAAATCTTTGTAATGGTGAATAACGGAAAAATTAAATAAATGAAATTGAATTAAATTTGTGCTTAAAATTATAGACTGAGTAATGGACAATCTTCCATCTTTAAAAGTTTAAAGCGGTAATGCTTTTCATATTGCTTTCCTTGTTCGAATTTGTTTTAGGTATAATCGTTTGAGTAATGTCAGCAAATCAACAATGAATTCATTCTATATTCATAAGGTTCTACCAAACAGCAAAAAAGGAATTACGAGTTAGTTTTACAAAACTCTACTACCTAAGTACCTTCATCACTAGCTCCAGTCACAGATTAGGTAATGTAACTACGTATCTCAAGTTTACAGTGCCCGTAAGCATTGTAGGTACTATCTGCCGCAAGTAAATTTATAGAACGGTTAAGTAGCCAACTTTATAACAAGGGCTGGATTTAAGAGATAACTTGCATACTTAGAACAGACATACGGTGAGCTAATCCTGACGCTAGACAGCTGTAGAGGGGAAACTTTGATAGCGACTCAATGTTGTAATTAATCTATTAAATAGTGTCTCGGGGACGCTTCCGACTGGTATTGGATCAATGAGCTACCTTTAGACTGTTTGCAACCGTCTGCAGTTAGCTCAATGGTTTCAATTGTAAATACTAGTTGTAATTTTTCTATTCCTTGCTTGTCATTTTCGTTGTTAATAAAGATTGATCTATTGAATATTCTTCAAATCTCAGTAAAGAAGATTGGCGAACATGGAACCAATAGTTTGGGGAAACGTACATGGTCAGAAATTGGAACATTTCTTAAAATTTAGTAACGAAACGATATCAATGATGCAAAACACAAGAGAAATAAAATAAGTGCCAGTAATGGAACGTTCAAACATCAAACTATGTGTCAAATGGCAAAGTCAGTTGACATGCGTGCAACGTTTTCACTTTGATTTTTTTTTCGAATAATGTTAGGCCTCATTCGCACGGGAGCTCGCCAACCTGGGATTAAACGCAATGCTTTTTAGCATTGCGTTCAATCCCAGGTTGGCGCTTTTATAAAATTCTTTAATTATTTTTCATACGGACGCTTTTAAATCACTTTTGTTTCCTCTCACGCTTCCGTACGACGTCGAAATGGTTATACTGCTAAATTACTGCATTTAGCGATATCACCTATACTGTACAACGACTGGCTTTAAGATAAGTAAAAAAATTAACGAAGTTTCTCAGAAAATTATATTTAGCGACCAACGCCCACCGCTCAAAATGGAACACTGCACGTGTTACGATGCTGATGATAGACCTTCGTAGCGATGCTATTGATAGACCTTCGTAGAACGTGTTACGATGCTATTGATAGACCTTCGTAGCGATGAGATTGATAGACTTACATAGCACGTGCTACGATGCTATTGATAGAACTTCGTAGAACGTGCTACGATACTATTGATAGACCTTCGTAGCGATGCTATTGATAGACCTCCGTAGAACGTGCTACGATGCTACGATAGACCTTCGTAGAACTTGCTACGATGCTAATGATAGACCTTCGTAGCGATGCTATTGATAGACCTTCGTAGAACGTGCTACGATGCTTTTGATAGACCTTCGTAGCGATGCTATTGATAGACCTTCGTAGAACGTGCTACGATGCTAATGATAGACCTTCGTAGCGATGCTATTGATAGACCTTCGTAGAACGTGCTACGATGCTTTTGATAGACCTTCGCCTTCGCCAGTCTTCTTTCCAAATAATAATAAATGTTATTTTTTACTAATAGTTACACTTAAGAACTGATTAATATTACAAATGAATAGCATTCTAAGTAGTTTAAATTTTGAACATAAGAAGAGAAATATTAAAAACAGCCTAAAATTAATCAATATTTTATGGCGCTCCTATGTAACGTGCTGTATAACGTTTGCAGAATAAATTAATTTCTAGCACTAAAGTAAGCTACTCAATACTTGTGTTATGGATAACTAACTAGAAAACTACTGATATATTTCAAACTTTATATCTATACTTAGATAGATTACATAGTTTTTTTTTATTATACCTACATAGAAAACCACACCAACACAGAACAAATTTCTGCTACACAATTTTTTTCCGAGACTGGAATCGTACCCGCAACCTCTTACGTCCCAAGCAGAATCTTGCCCACTGCGCCACTGAGGCCGTGAGAATCTTGTTATCATTCGACAGTCGCCCGCCAAAATACGAGGGATTTGTCCGGGAGGGAGCAGAAATTAAATTATGTAAGTAAGGAAATGAAGAGCTCATAAAAGTTTATTATCTAAAATAGGATTTTTTCATAACATTGTTTGTGAATTTTCTGGAAGTTCGTTTGTGAAGTTCCGATATAATCAACCAACCTTTTTGTTGATTTCTATTTTAAAATATCTTTTGAAAATGATTTTTGAACTCCAACAATAAAGTATGTATGTTTAGTATGACTTTGCAGCAATTTTTTTATATGTTGATTACAATATCTTGTAAAATATTTCTTAACTAAATGTTTTGGCGTTTAAAAGATAGTTTGATAATCACATGAGCATGGGCTATTATGTAGAAAATATATAAATAATCAAAGATAACTGGGAATAGGTACCCAGCCGAAATCAAGTATGCCCACAGCTAAAAACCGCAAAAAACTAATGAGTGAGTAAATGTTGACTCTACATTCAGCGAAAGACAATGTCCAAATTAAGGGCTGTTATCCCTAGGGGCAAGTATAAAATAGTAATAACAAATTCCTTTCGGTAATTAAACTCGAAAAACAAAAATCTGTTTACTCATATTATGAATTAAACAGTTTATTTTCTGATCCCTTACTGATATCGAATAAACTATTCAACTGTAAATGTTTTCGAACAGCAATATCATTCCGCTTCTGTTTGTTTCACGTCAGAGATGTGAAGCTAGACGATTCGAGGAACATATTGGAGATGAAATCTTGTCTTCTCATTGTTTGATATTGGACTTTCAAATGCGGCTTTTGTTCAATTTAGTATTCTGTAGATGGCACACAAGTACCTACTTCGATGGTTCTTATCTTTCAAGTATAAGTTTAGAGTGTGAAGTTGTAACGAACTTATCCTAAATGTATCTATTACAGCCCGACGGTCGACTCCATTGTGTGAAGTGTTGATTTCCTCAGTTTAGTCAATGGGATTTTCACTTAACGATTTTCCTTATGATTAATGATGGAATCAAATTTTTAATAAAATTATGATACGTGTTTTTTTATGCGTCAAGCTGGCGCTCTTTAGGGGAGGCCTATGTCGTATATACTCGTAAGGGCTCCCACACAAAACTGCGATTTGATGCGATGCGATGTGATGCGATGTCACACGAACTTGAAATGCGAATTTCTGCGATGCGATTTTGTGCGGCGAGCCGTTTGGTAGGGTAACCATACCTTCATGTTTAGTCAACCTTATTGGACGTGTTTTAAGGAAGTGTAAGATGGATCGCAAAAAGATTATTGCACTGCTGTTATTGTTAAATAGATATAAAAGAAAAATAAAACTCTAGGTTCATCCCTTTATTACGATTATGAACTCTGAAGGGAACTATTTTACTCAAAAGTACTCTGAGTTGAGAACTGAAGAAGATATTTTTTTTTACAACACAAAGAAGGTGGCTCAGGCGCCGCGCGTCTTTCTCTAAAGTTGTCTCAGAGCGGACTAAAAGGGGGGTCACCAAGTATGACGAATGCGCGATGCAAATGAGATCGGACGTTATCGTGCGAGTTCGCAGATATTTGCGATGCGATGCGAGCTCGCAGTTTTGTGTGGGAGCCCTAAAGCTCGTAAGTAAGGTTGTTGATAAAAAAATATTTTGCTTCAAATTTGACAATACGCCTTTACGCCTTTGATATTTACAAATAAATATGTTTGTCACTGACAGAAAATGTGATAATAACACTGAATTATTATTACTGATAATAATTGATTTTTAATACTGTTTACTTAAGACTTTTATATTATTTCTTTTTATTAGAAAGCATAATGAAATACAATTTATTTGATTTGATTGAAAACTGACAATATCAAAAAAACCTAGATAATCCTGGACTTTAGTTCAGGTTACATCAGAACTAAAATTAGTTGTGTTTTATGCTGAACTGTGCTTCCAAGATATTCCTCTAAAAATGATGATCAGCAAATATTATTTGTTTATCTCTATCAGACTTGGCTTGGTTGGCTCTAACCTCAAAACGTATTCGATCATAAATCTACTGAGAAACAACAAAGACAGTAGATATTATTTTTAATGTAGAGTGCCCCCAGGGTTTACACAGGCTCTAAACTCTGAACTCAAGAAAACATGCGTAAAATAAACAAACGAAAAAATGGCACAGGAAAATGGGCACAAAATTATATATCTCGTTTGCATAAGTATGGAGTTGGTGATTTCCCTGTTATTTTCAACCAACAAAGAGACGGGGAAAGCGCGTATCATAAGTACGTGTATTTTTTTATGTATGATGATGATGATATTTTTATAATTTGTATTTATGCGGTTTAATGCTTTGTTAAAACGTTTTTGTCTCATGATATTTTCTCTCGTTTTTATTGACGAGGGTATTAAGTTTTTAAACCTAGCCAAAAGTATTACCCAATCCAATCGTTGTCAAACTGGTCACACTGCCCGAGTTTTCAACCTGGTCCGTCTAACAGCCTTCTTTCTTAACTTCTTACCTAAGGTGAATAGAACATATCACAAATTTCTTAGAAGCAATAAATGAAAACTATCAAGAACGAGGTAGTTGCTGCGTATCATCTATTTTATAGGTTATTTTGCCATAGTACTATAAACATTTGTCCCAAGATAACTTGCTTTCAAAGTGATGAAACCAAAGTATACTTAGCTAGTTTCCAACAATACGACAAACTTTAATGTTTCCTATTTGCCTCTATACATTTCTATTACATTATGCCTGGGAAAATATGAGAGCAGGATGTGGAACGGAGACCATCCATCTTCGAGACTTTGTTAGTCATATTGTAGACTCTTGTATGAAGCTAACATTTTACCCAGCTCCTCTATATTTTGTGCAAAAATCCTTGAGATACGTATTTGTGTAGCTATATTAATTTAGGTTTATTGTGCTATAACTTTCTTGTTTTCTTTGATCTGAAAAAGTTTGTTTTTAGGTAAATGGTCAAAAAGTTCTATGAAATAAAATAGTGACATAGTGAAATAGTGACACAATTTTTTACATGTGTTCAATTATCAGGTTTTGACATTTATATGGGATCATCCTTGATAACAAAAAAATTACCTACTACATACTCATCGCAAAATAATACACTGAAGAACTGAGAACTCTTTCATGCTATTCAAATAAAATTATGATTGATTAATTTATATTTTGATAATAGCATAGCCATCTGAAATGACTTTGTTTATTTTTGTTATAGCCTTATTTTGTACGTTGATTTACCAATGAAAGATCGAAACTATAGTCAAAAAGATTTTTCCCGTTCATTGAAAAGGAGACGCCAGGTGCATATACACAAATGATCACGTTACGTGCGATCAAATTGTGTGTGAACTGTTATCACCCATTCAGATCATGACACGTCGCCATGTTTCACAATAACAGTGACAACTTGTTACTGCATTGAAGATTTCGTGACCGAAAAGAACTGTATTATCTGCCAAGCGGCCTTCTGAGAGTGCCTATGGAAAAACCTTATTAAGGGAGGAATGTTCAGCTATGGTCATTTGTTTGCTGATGAAAAAGAAGAAATCCTAAGAGTGAACCAAAACATTACCACGGTAAAAACCTTGTCCGTTTCGTGTAGATGTGACAGACTTTGTCAGCAGATGTGCGAGTGTAATCGCTTTCACGTGAATTGAGTTTCAACTTTGCGAAACACTTCTCAATTCCTCTACAGTGTCACAATGTTTGCTTAAACGGTTCGGAATTGTCTCGAGAATTTTTTTTGAAAATATTCATTTAGTGTTTAAAGTAACATAGAAACTTAACTACACAGAGGTTTAGTAAGTTGGTGATTTTTTCGGGATAAAAGGGGCCTATAAGTACCTACATTTTATATTTTTTTTAAATGATATCCCAGGTTTGTCAGATCTGTTGAGTCATTTTGGCAATAACATGTGTAATAATAAAAAAGACGTATGTATTTTTTTTGAGTATCAATAATTAATAGAAAAGAAAAATTAACTGATGAAACATTAGTTAAAATAGCTCTGAATTGGATATATCGTATAATTTCCCCATATTTTTTATTGGAGGTTTTATTCTTGTATAACGTATCAGGAAGTTCCTAGAAAAAATGTAAGAAAATACCGTAAAGTTGTAGGACTAAGTTAACTCGAATATCAAGTAAAAACACAGTATAAATAAAATAAGTACCTAATATCGCGAAAACCACGATAACGGCAAGACTATTTTTACTAAAAGTACATTATAAAGTTCTTTTCCTATTCCCGAACGAAGCCAAGCGCGCAACATTTACATACAAAGGCTCCTTTCAACTTTCTCTATCAACAAACAGAAATACAATTAACACCGCGCCTTTTACCACCGGACGCTGGAACTTTGTTATTTTGTCCCTGTTCACGCCGCAATGCGCGGCAACACTGACGCAAGCGGTGCGCCACATTTCGACGGATGCACCCGGCAACACCAACCAGGAGATCCCCCAACGAGACGCTGCGCCGAATACACACGCGCACGCTCAATTTATTTCTATTTAACTATCCCTATCAAACCTGTAATATTAAAATTAATAAACCCATATAAAAACCTGAGTCTTTCAATACAAGACATCTTGGCGACCGTGACAGGACAAGGAATTTGGACGCTGCCATTGGAAACAAAAACGGAGCGCAGGAGTCGTCATCAAATTGGTATGGTAACCGTGAACGACAAGGCGCCGGCCGAACAAAGAAAGTAAGCCTTTTACTTTCCCATTCCCAATTTCCAACCTATATTTGCTGTGAATGCCTAGCTACTTCGAAGCACTTTAAGGGTGGTATCTTACTTTATGCGTACTATCCTTGCCTTATTTATTCACACAAACCAAGTCAATATTCTGTCCATTTTTCTTGTCCACCATTTTGTTATCTTTGTTCCAATCTCAAACTCGGATAACCTTTCTTATAATTTGCCTACACGTAGCAAATACTTTAGCCTTTCTTTCCAATATTAATAACTTTACGAAAGTAAATCTATCAATAATTCGTTCTTATTTCAAACTTATACTTACATAAATAAATGTGCAAACAGCTGCTAATAACTTGTCATACCTAACCGTAGAACTGAGTAGGTGGGTAAACTGAACTGATTTGTCATTTATTACGCAGAACTTTGTTTTGTTTCATTATAGTTAAATATACCTCAATTACATAAAGTTAAATATAAACAAGTTCCCATTTTTCGTGCACTCGCCATAGCCTTCTATTTCAACGCTTTGCCGACTATTCCAGGCTTGACACTCCCAACCCTCGCTTGCTTGGTACTTCCCGTCGCGCTCGACGTAGCTGTTGTTGCTGGCGGCGTGCCGTGCTGTGCTGTGCGGCGTACTGCCGTGCTGTGCTGTGCTGTTCGTGTGGCCGCGGGCTCGGCGGCAGCCGTGGTTTGAACTGGTGACTGCTGGATTGTATACGGTCAGAGTGCACAATTTAACTACAAAACCTTACCTAACTCATTGTTCTCGGTACCTATTTTAATAATTAATTAGTGCACATATAAAACATAATCTATACATAAAAATGGCTGAAAAGGAATCAAATAGATCAAAGAGTCCTATTCCAATGATAAATATTGAGTCGATAAATACAAACGATCCTAAAGAACGATTAAAAACTTTATCCCGTAAACGCGGAGGAATCAGAAGTAGACTTTCATTATGTAAAAACTTTATACAAAATTACAAAACAAAATCTGTCGATCTAACTAGCTTAGAAATAAAAGAATTATCATTACGATTGAATCATTTGCAAGAATTATTGTCTAATTTTGATACTGTACAAAGTGAGATTGAAGAAATGTCTGAAAATTTAGATGAGCAGATTTTGCAAAGAGATTTAACTGAAGGCGAGTTTTATTCTCAAATAGCTTTAGCGCAAGAGGTTATCGATGAATTTTCAGCCACAAAAAAAGATTCTGAACATGGTTCAGCAAAGTCATGTTCATGTCATGCTGCGAACAACCCAATAACACTGCCAACAATAAACTTGCCTACTTTTGATGGCAACTACACAAAATGGCTCGAGTTTCGAGACACCTTTGATTCGATTATCAATGACAACAAATCGATTGCTCCGATAAATAAATTTCATTATTTGAGAAATGCGTTAGTGGAAAGTGCTAGTGTCGTAATAAAATCCATAGACTTTTCAGCGAAAAATTACGAATATGCTTGGAAGGTTTTATGTGATAGATACAACAACAAAAATATTTTAATAAACAATCATTTAAATGCATTGGTGAGCCTCAAATCTATGCAAACGGAATCCTTCAAATCATTGAGATATATAAATGATCTAGTGTTCAAAAATCTAAACGCACTTAATACTCTCGAAGTACCTACGTCAGGTTGGGATCCGTTGGTAATATTCTTGGTGTCTGCCAAATTAGATCCCAGAACTGCAAGCAAATGGGAGGAGTACAAAGGGCGCTTATCGCATATACCTACTTTGATACAATTTAAGGAGTTTCTTGATAATCGTGCTAATGTTTTAGAAACTGCATACTGCAGCCGTAATAACTTCGAATCAAAAAACAACCAAAAGGAAAATAAATCAACTATTAAAACACTCACTGCGACAGAAGGTTCAAACAACAAAAAGGCTTGTCCTATATGCAAAAAGACCAATCATCAAGTGCATCAATGCACCAAGTTCAAGGCTATGTGTATAGACGACATAGTTGCTGAGGTTTCCAAACACAAATTATGCTCGAACTGCCTTCGCAGTGGCCATGGTGCTGAGGAGTGCACGTTGAAAGCTTTATGCCGCGTCTGCCGAGACAAACACAACACGTTTCTACACAAAACTACGGCCAGTAACGTAGCTAATGAAAGTACCGAATCGTCGGCCTGTGACGTACCTGTTAGTTTGTCAGCTGTCTCGCCAGGTCAAGTGCTCCTATGCACCGCTCAAGTTGAGGTTACAAATATTCAAACCAACCGTACCTACCTCGCCCGTGCGTTGTTAGATACTGGAAGCCAATCTTCGTTCATCACTGATGATCTGAAACATAAAATGGGATTAAAAACAGAACAAATTAATTCGTTTAATGTGTCAGGAATAAATAATGTTGCGTGTAAAGTATCAGAACGATGTCATATTTTATTAAAATCTCGAGTCAGCTCCTTTAGTGCGAACGTTAATTGTTTAGTGATACCTAAAATCACTGGTATGATACCTACGGTCCAAGTCGATGTGAAGCGATTAGGCCTACCTGATAACATTGTTCTCGCTGATCCTTTGTTTTATGAGCCTTCTAATATACGATGTAGATATTCTGCTCGGTGCAGATATGTTTTTCAACATAATAAATCCCAAACAAATAAAGTTGGGTTCTAATAAACCTATTTTACAAGATAGCTTATTAGGATGGTTAGTATCAGGTCAAACTGGGGAATCCTACTATAGTCCTAATATCCAATGCAATTTTGTGCAAACCAATTCTAATATATCACTTAATGATATTCATGATTCTATACAAAATTCTGGGAGGTTGAAGAATTGCCCTCAGATAAAAATACCTACAATAGATGAACAATTTTGTGAATCTCATTTTATAAAAAATACTCGTCGCTTACCTGACGGTAGAATTTCCGCTATGATGCCGCTGCAGAAAGAACCTGAGCAGGCACTTGGCAACTCATTCCCTACTGCAATGAGACGTTTTGTCAACTTGGAAAATAAATTAAATAAAAATAATAATAATAAATAAAATATATAAAATAAATATACCTATGTAAGTAAATAAAATAATCGTACTTTCTCAAAACAATAATTAAATGTAATGGAAACATATTACAAATAAATTGAATCCTGCAGACTTAGCTTCCAGGGGCATCGACCCGTAGCACCTGCAGGCTTCCTCCTTGTGGTGGGAGGGTCCTTCATTCCTGAAGGAAAACCAAGCTGAATGGCATACTCAACCTCACACTGCCCTTAATAACTTACCAGAAACTAAAACGTTACTACTCAATGAAACTTCTAAAGAGAAGTTCGAACCAAGTATCGATTTTCTAAAATATTCTAGTTATATTAAGTTAAAAGGAAATAAAGCCTATATTTTAAGATTTATTTATAATTGTAAGAACCCTAATATTAAATTAACCGGTCCATTAACGGTTGAGGAACTCGAACGTTCACAAACTATTTTAATAAAACTTTGTCAAGCTGAGTCTTTTACTCTAGACATTAAAAATATTAAAAACGGTATTCCTTTGCACTATAAAAGCAAATTATTACCACTCAGTCCATTCTTGGACCCAAATGGCCTACTAAGAGTAGGAGGCAGATTATGTCAGTCTGACTTTCAATATGATAAAAAGCATCCCGCTCTACTCGATGCCAACCATCACCTAACTAAATTAATAATGAACTATGAACACTTACGTTTGTTTCATGCAGGTCCTCAGCTTCTTCTGTCATCCATACGAGAAAGGTTTTGGTCACTAGGTGGCCGAAATCTGGCCCGCACCATAAATAAAAAATGCGTTGTCTGCGCACTTATGCGTGGTCAAACAATACAGCCCAAAATGAGCGACCTACGGCTGACGTAAGACTGAATTTAAGCTTCCCATTTAACATGTGGTGCTAACTTTGCAGGCCCCTTCATGATCTCATCTAAAAAGGGCCAAGGCAATCGCATCACAAAGGCCTACCTAGGCGTATTTGTTTGCCTAGCCACCAAAGCTCTTCACCTAGAAGTTGTAAGCGATCTAACCACAGAAGCCTTCCTCGCATGCCTACGCAGGTTTGTTTCACTACGTGGCAAACCCTATGTTATTTATTGCGACAATGGTACAAACTTTGTAGGCGCCAACAATGAGTTAGGTAGAGTATTAAAATCCAGTCGTCATACGGTATCAGATTACGCTGCCAAAGAGAACATTAAATTCATGTTTTCACCCGCATATTCACCTCACTTCGGAGGGATATGGGAGGCTGGCGTTAAATCCGCTAAATATCATTTGAAACGTGTAGCTGGCAATACCCCCCTTACGTTCGAGGAGTTAGCGACGCTTTTCACACAAATAGAGGCAATCCTCAATTCCCGTCCTATTTCTCCCCTATCTTCTGACCCTACTGATCTCAACCCACTCACTCCCGGGCACTTCTTAATCGGCCGCCCGCTGACGTCAGTACCATCACCGACTGTCAACACAGCGAGTCCAAACCGACACCAGCGCATCGAGCTTGTCCGGCAGCAATTATGGGAGAGATGGCGAAGAGACTTCATGGCAGAACTACAAAACTGAACCAAATGGAGAAAAGACCAAAACCCACTTCAAATTGGCGACCTTGTCTTACTAAAAGAAGACCATTTACCTCCACTCCACTGGAAAATGGGCCGAGTCACCAAATTATACGAGGGCAAGGACGGAGTTTGCAGAGTCGCCGATGTAGAGACAAACCGAGGAAAGATGAGACGAGCTGTCAACCGCATGTGCCTGATACCGTCAACATCTGAAAACCAATCAACCAACCCCTAAAGTTGGAAACGAGATTCCAACCCCCCGGAGGATGTTCACGCCGCAATGCGCGGCAACACTGACGCAAGCGGTGCGCCACATTTCGACGGATGCACCCGGCAACACCAACCAGGAGATTCCCCAACGAGACGCTGCGCCGAATACACGCGCGCACTCAATTTAAACCTATATAACTATACTGTGGTGGTACGGCCGTGGTGTGATCGTCAAATAATTATTTCAGTGTATACCGAGAGTTGTCTAGGCTTTTTCAAGAACTTGCGACGTTGAAGAGATCAGATTGTGTCTGTAAATTCGTTACGTTTTAAGTAGCGTTTGTAAAAACGCGCCAGTACATAAGCCGATGGACATAGAACACTCACTTAACCATTCCACAGAGCTTATTTTATGTAGTGATCGCCTGTATTCTCCTTAGCAACTCTAAGGAGAGGATATTAATTTGATTGTTTAAAGTAGAAGACTGTGATCCAATGACTTACAGACGATCACAAAATAAGTGGTCCGATCGCGTGGTATTAGTGCAGTGAACTAGTATGAGGTTGCTCATCAGTCAACGACCGTTTCACTCTGACACAGGGAACCCTACGCCAGTAACTGGCTCTGACTCATCAGATTATTGGGGCACAACTGAACTGTCTATTTCGCTGCGAAGCGTAAATCTCAACGCGTTACAAGACGCGGAGTATCAACGTATCATAAGACACGGATAATGTTATGATGGCGCACTAGGCTGCCTGCCCCTGGGGTACCATGGATTTATTTATATCATTGAGTGTGTGTTTAACTTGGCCAAGTTAGGTCGACAGTCAGTTGTATTAAGAGGACGTGTATTTGGTGCCCAGAAACGCTGCCGTCCCGCCCGTGAATATGTAAAGGCTTTTCCTCAGGGATGTGAATCGATCTACTTGCTCTACCCTAGCAAATACATCTTTCTAAAGGCCAGTTTGCCTTAAGAAAGCTGTATAGCCGTACATCAAGCCGTGTCTGCATTCACATGATTCACCTGGTATTAAGTCAAGTATGACACAAATGCACACATTTTTATCTGATCTCAACAACATCACAAATCCTACGTGAAGGACTTTTAGTTATAACAGATTATAGCTTATGTCAGTACTTACTCTGTATAAACTTATATCTCAGAGTCATAGCTCCATCGCGTAGGCTGACTGCATCACTCCGTCTCGTTCTCTCGTATCAGCAAGATTTAAAGACTAAGTTCAGTTGCTTTCTAGCTTAATTTGTTTGGTCTAGCAAACTTTAGTTTCTTTCAATTTAGAATTAGCCATATGCCTCTTTGAGCTAGAATAGTATAGCTAGGTTATCTTGGTGTTATCTAGTGTTGACTTTCATAGAGAATTGGATAGGTGAGGCCTAAAGAATCGTGTATCGGGTGTAAAGGTAATCAATGACAGCGGTAATTATGCCACAAGGTGAATTGTACTTTAGTCAACCCGAGTGAAACATATAATAGTAGAATATTAGATTTAGAAGCCTCTATATATGTGTCTCATAATTTCTGCTGTGATTGAGTCCTTAATGAAGCCTTATGTTTAATCAATGGAAACAAAACATGTCTGGTAAAACTTTTATTTACTGAAGTTGTAAAGTTATAACTTCGAATCTGTATGATTATTTAGCTTGGCACATCCAGGATTACCGTATGCACCAAGCGGTTGTTCCGCTCCTAGGCTATATTCACAAGAGAAAGCGAACAACCAAATGGAAAACTCTTGTGAAGCCTTCTTAAATACTAGGAATTCACACAAACTAGTATATTACAAATCGGGCGGTAAAGTAGGTACATGCGTGTTCATTTACAAGGCATACAACTAGTATCCTTATGTACAAGACTAATTCGTCTAGGTCCACGATTCACAAGCTATCATCTGAGCTATCTGGTGATCTAATTGTTGGACCAAGGCTGGTCGGGCTGAAGATGTGTTATTTAGACATTATATGTGTGTCCCATCTTTACATCATCTCTTCCTTATGTTGTTAAATGTCATTAATGAGCATACATGTAAGGAAAATGAAATCATCTCCAATATAAAATTAGGTGTTAAGGCGGAAAAGGTTGTTAACCGGCCAATATAGATGAACCGTAGTTCAGTTGACTGGTATGCGTCTTGACTGTTAGGTAGGTGGCTAGATAGCTTTGTATTGTGGAGCTAGATGAACTTTATAACAGGACAATATAGTACGTTACCGCGTTCTCGATGTAGTACTGGAATTGGGCCTGAAGGCACCGCTATGTCGCGCTTACAGTATCGCGACTACAGCTCTCAAGTTCGTGGTTGTTGAACCCGACTAACACTGACTCTAACTTTACTTAATTACAATATGTACTCTTTTAAAACTGACTCTAATTAATTGTAGATTTAAAGGTGATCTCTTAAGACCTCAAGTCGATCTTCTACTCTCCAAGACTCTCCAAAACCGTCTGTCCCGTGCTCTGCATCAGCCTCGCCAAAGACTCCTTCGAGGTCCCTCCTCCAATGCATTGGGTGTTGTCCTTAAACAAAGAATTTGGGGCGGCGCCAGAGATAACTCATTCTGATTGGTTCTTAAAATCTATTACCTAGCATGCAACTTTAACAAGCGAGTTTTTTCTAATATCCCACGATCCTGCAATTTGTCCACATGTGTTCTTTTGTCTCAAGTGCGGTAATAAATTGTAGGGTTAAATTGCATTTCTTTTGACTTGCGGGGCTCATTTTTGCCTGTCTTTGACAGTTATTTATTTTATGACACAGAATTTAGTTTCCTTGCCTATTCAAAGTGGGTTTGAATGGTCGTTTACACAGAATTAACCTTTTGTTATCTATAACTTTTAAATTTATCGTTTTGCTTTTAGTTTCTCTAAGCGTTTCTCAATTGCTTTGCACATGTTTAGCTTTCTAAAAGTCGAGAGAGCAAAAAATAATTTTAGGTAGGTGCGAATAAATACCATGGACGCCTTTGCCATCTCAATACCTATCAAAGCTGTAATACTTCAAATAATAAACCCCTATAAAAAACCTGAGTCTTTTCAATACAAGACAGTCCCATAAATTGTTTTAAGGAAAGCATAAATTACTTGCTGAGTTCTCGGACTCGACAAAATTTAGTAAGCCAGTTTAAATATAAACATGCGAGTTTAATATAGACTGGAGTTTTAAACTACAATCCTTCCTTGTAAACTTTGCTTTGTCATAACTGTGATGTTTAACTGAACTGAATTAAAAGGCATGTTTAGAACAAATAAATAACAAACCTTCTCGCTTACTATAGATATAATTATATATACATGTATAGATATGCCTCCGTAATTAAATCGTAATAATGTGTATTCTAACTCTAAATAATATCAAAAAATTTAATAACATAAACTAAATAATCCCTAATTCATGATTTCATACTAATTTCATACATGATTTCTCAGTAATTACCTCGTTTCTGTGGTCTAGAAGCTTCTACGGCTTAAAGTGCATAATTGAAGGGCTAGTGTAAAATATTAAGAGAGCCGGGTAAGGGTAAATGAGATTCTAAATAGGTTCACTTCAGACCCTCATTATTTATACACGACTACATATTCAGATAGGGCAATCTATAGAATATGTGAATGCGGTATGATTGTTTTTACCTTACTCAAAAAAAGGAGAAGTTTCTCAAATCAAATACATAACATCTTTATTAACAACGAAAATTACAAGCAAAGGAATAGAAAAATTACAACTAGTATTTACAATTGAAACCATTGAGCTAACCGCAGACGGTTGCAAACAGTCTAAAGGTAGCTCAATTGATCCATGTCAATACCAGTCGGAAGCGTCCCCAAGACACTGGCTGCATTACCACGCTGTATGGCAATGCTGATGCGCTGAGCCAGATATTCACCAGCTCTCGGGTCACGCGTCGCATCGACCAGACGCTCAGATAATTTTTTAAAAACCCGGAGAGCCTCGGTACCCCACGGACCTAGGGTCTCGAATCCAAGGGGAGCAAATGCGTAGGTTCTGTCGAGACCTGCATATTTACGCCTCTTGAGATCCTCGGCCAGATCTGCCGCCGCACCAGCCCTAGTGGATGTCCTTGAAAGATGGGAAGGTGCAAGTGTGTCGACGCATGTAGCGTCCCACACAATGGGCCTCCCCAACTCCCATGGGACTAGTGTCATACCGTCGGGCCTCTTGCCATCGTCACGGAACAGACCATTCGGTTCGAGAATAGCTGGTACGTTAGCGCTGACAAAGGCCCGCCGGATGATGTCATTAAGGCTGGCATGACGAGATATCCGACCAGCGGCCCTAGTACACGATAATCCGTGATGACCAAGCTGTTCGACTGCAGTACCGCACTGGCATTGATGAGGCGCACAACACCTTGCACCCAACCGAATACATGTTGCGATACGGAAAGTATGTAAAAATATAAATATAAATCAAATGTTATTTTTTTGTTTTTTTTTTTTTGATATGCGGTGTTTTTATCGTGTGCTTCTCGTCTCTATATAAATATCAAAACAATGTCGAAAATTTAGGTCGGTTATTAGTTTTTGAAACCTAACATCAAATTTTCCGATTAAAATCATAAAAGCCGCTCGCAGAAAGGACTTGGACTAATTATTTGTAATATGAGAATAACTCTCGGATGGAGAGTTTCAGAGAGTAGGTAGGTACCGCTCACAGATGTCAGCGATGTGACAAACATAGTAATAATGTGTACATACACAAATTATTTATGTATATGTATAAAATAGGTACGTAAATCTGTAATGATAACTAGAGCCAAAGACGAGGTATAACTCAGTTCGAATTTCTATAAAGGTCAATGTGGACTGCTACAGAACCTTGGATTCAGTTCATTCAATAATGTATTAACCATCCTACCTATCATCCTACAGTACAAATCTGGGTGGGTACTCTATCTTGCAATAGACTTCAGTCATATTATGATAGACCGATAAATAGATCGATTTTTAAAAAGTTTTAGAGAAGCGGTCGGAATGAGATAAAAACAATTCTGACAACGTGCGGATTTAATGAGAAATGTGACGTAAAGGTTCCATCCCATTCTGATGAAGATTGTTTATCGCTCTAATAAAATGTTTCTCAAAGACCCTTCATGCCCTAGGAAAGTCTTGTTAATAGGAGCGTCCTTTGATCGTGTCACGCTTCGGGCAGTCGGAGCAGTGGGCGTTTAGACGACTTGTTTACTTGGACAAATAACCACTTCCATTATGCTACATACCTTACTATATTACGTAGGAGCCTATTTATGTCAGGAAAGGGAAACTTTTACCATCCCATCCTGTTATTATCTCCGTTATAAGAATCAAAGGAAAATCAGAAAACAATATTTATATAAAGGCAACAGGCAAGGAAAAATTACAAAGGAAAACTTTTACAAAAATAGGTACAAACGTTTATTTAAAAAGCGTAGTACTGAGTAGGTCCCTATAACAATTAGGAAGTACCTGACACAGCGTTTCCAATGAAGTTTACGATACGTTGTATTTCTGTGAACTGGAAATCGAGAAACATTCTGACATTCGATAAATTAGCCTAAGCTGGCATGTAAAAGCAATACCCTTAAAAACGCATAACTAATCGAATTAGATAATTTGACTTGTAGGTAGATATTAGAGGAATTGGTATACTTCAGGTTTTTCATTTCTTGAAAATTTATACGCTTTTAATTATTTTGTCTAAAGTTTTTTCATGCCGATAATTATGTTTGTTTTTTTATTTATAAGGAAAATTTCAATCAAAGAAAAAAAGAAACAAATAATAACAGAGTAGGTACATAGATATATGCATGCATAACATAGTTCCATAGTTACATGCATGCATAACATGCTTGTGTTTGCCGAACGTGCTAATAGATTTATTGTACCTACGAGTTTCCGTGGTGTCTCAGGGAAAAAAAACATATATTTATGTAGTTTAGTGATCTATTCCTACACTCGCTAGTAAGTTCATACTTGGTAGATAGAAATTCATACCTATTCAAAAGAAGGTAATTAATCCAAAACCATGTGTAACCGCAGCTTGCTAAGTCGTAGCAAGCTGCTACGAAGTGCGATGATGATTATGAATATTACAAAAAGATAAATAAAAATTTCTTACGATTTGTGGATATAAAAAAGTAAACTTGAAAAAAGGATAAAGTAAAGTAAATAAGTAAGTATGTAGTTATAAGATAAGCTAGCTTTAGAATTTAAAATGAATTTGAGAAAGGCACGTCGTCATCAAGATTTGAAAACGATTATTAATGATACTAACCGGCACACTTTGGGCGTGAAGGGCACGGTGCACTTTCTAAGATAGAAAAAACTATTCGTTGAAGATCAAGGGTACCAGCTTTATTACTGCCGGGGGTTCAGTATCTAAACGTATTTATTCGACAGCATGAATACCTACGTGAAGCGTTTAACACAACAATAAAGATTTTTTATTGTTCCAGAAACATGTAATGTGACACTGTTTTTTTTTATGACACAAAATTCTTATAACTGTTTGTAAATTTTTCTTATTTCACAAATACCCTGCATAGCAAGTGACATTAAACGTGATTTATAAAAATTTAATGATAAATAATAATAATAACCAAAATATAACCAATAGATCGGAGAGCCAAGACAATTCAAAATGTTAAAAGTCCCTCTAGCCCACTGCAAATAACTTGTGAATGTAATTGGTCCCACCAGCATAGATAAAGGCAATTCGATATCAGTAATTGCTCTCGCCTTCGTAACGCCTTCTCTATCGAACTAATTGCTTGTTACAAACGTGTTTGCTTTCGAATTTTAAACTGTTTCTATGAACCGTATGTTTCGGATTTTAAATGCCCCTTCCATTTTCAAACCGCATTGACCAATCATTTTTAATCGACTTGGAATGTAGTCTGATTTTAGTTTTTTTTAACAGTTTCTTGAATATTAAATAGAACATAATATTGCGTTTTAAATATTTTTGGGAACAACTTTTTTAATCACTCGTTTTTTCGATGTGGCCGATACCTCAATGCCCATTACAATTATTCAAAAATTCAAAGCCGAGAAAATCCCTTGGAAGATCTAAAATTTTAAAGCCCGTGCCGTCGCTTATCCACGACACTAAATGTATACAAAGTTTATCTGTCCTCCGAGGATGGAGCTGCAGCATGCATTATTCACCTGGACCCCATCTGGACCTTATTCCGTCCTACTCCCGTTTTGCAGAGTACATGTTCATTGCTTATTCCAAAACTGTGCACTCGCGATTTGAATTTGATATTCGAATGAGCATGTAGTTTGTAATACTTCTTGTTCTATATTTAAAAGAGAGAGAAGATTACCTATGACGTAAGCTTCTCAATTCCAAGGATATGGGCGAAGTATTTCAGCACCTATTTTGGGTACCTATGCATTGAGCACCAAAGGTATTCCCATTTGAGCACCAAGCAGCTACTGGTATTTAACATTCGAATAAACTTTTGATTATTTTAATTGTTTATTTTTGGAAACCAGAGCATTGGTAATTTTTTTATTTTATCAACAATGGACCTTCGTTTGACCACAAAAGTCATTTAGAAAATTTGTTTCGTATTTTAGATAATGAATTATGAAGTGAATCTGGTTTCACCTATTATTTATCGATGCGATATATAATGCGAAGCACCCACGCACTGAGTAGGTACGGGAAAGAACGTCTTCAATCCAAGCTCAATGTTTGGTATTTGGATGACGGAACTTACGGTGGAGAAGTGGACATACTTTAAATAGGGCACGTACTAAATGTAAATCATAAAGCTTATATTGAGATATCAGACTGATTTTATAACAGTCTCACGCACGTTGTCTGAATCAGAGAAACTAGAATTCAAGTTCAACCCTTGAACTTATTTTATCATTGCTGCCCAGTTTAGGTAATTATCTACCTAAATTCTAGGTGAAAATCTCTTCGGATAGGCTTCACGTTTTCAAGTAAGTACTTGTACTTGTACCGATTGTATTGATCGCAGACGGGTATTGGACACAAAACGTGCGCTGAGGGCAAAATTTTTTATTGTGTTAGTACTCTTGACCTCAAAGGACTTGACTCCTTTCTTATTGGTAATTCGTATCTGTTTTGCCATTTAACATTGAACATCTGAGCACGTAGGTACCTACCTAGCACGTAACTGTCATTCTGTCAGCTTACCTGAATGCTGCGGTATATAATATGTAAGCATCCTATCTGCCTCTCATAAGTCCCTTCGTAATAAACAACAAACCAGACCTTGACGAGACATTTTATGACTTAAAAGACACGCTCTATATTATTTTGTACAAAATATTACATTAATAATAAATTTGTTTTTTAAGATAAAAACAAGGTGTTTATTACTTTTTCCTTTTCATATAAATGAGATAGTCGTTTCCCTTTCGTTTGATGTCAAAACGGCAACATTAAAATCCAAAAAATTATTACATGTTTCAGTGCTGGGAAATCGTTTAAAATTTAAATTATTAAAATGGAATTCATTGTGCACTATCTATTAGTCATTCATCATTTAAATATATTTTGATCATATTTAATTTATTTTGATTTTATTTAAAACATAGTATAAAATAAAGTCGCTTTCTCTGTCCCTATGTCATTATGTCCCTTTGAACGCTTAAATCTTTAAAACTACGCAATGGATTTTGATGCGTTTTTTGTAATAGATAGAGTGATTCAAGAGGAAGGTTTATACGTATAATAAAACCGTGCGAAGCCGGGCGGGTCACTAGTTTAAAATAAATGAGAGTAGGTAAGTATTTTTTTGATTCAGTAAAAACCTGATTGGAGTATGTAAGTAGCTACTGACTACTAACTGCTGGTTATTCTATGCGCAAAGAAGTAAAATAAATTCCTTTCAAAACTCTAAATTGCTCAGCTTCGAATCCGGGGCCACAGATAATAATAAAATAATTAAATTTAACGTGAGAGAATAAGATCTTTTAGCTTTTCTATTAAAGCCTTTAAAATTAATGAAGACTCTTTCGGTAAATGAGATAAAATAATTCACAAAGATTTTAGAGTGTTAATATATTTTAGCGGATGTAGGTACTTATGTAAATAACGATGAGTAAGTTGGCTTTGCATTAATTTTGCAAATTTTGAGCATCTTTACTGTTTACTGATTAGTGAATGAACGATTTATTTCATTCAAATTGCCTTTACGACGAATCGCAGAAGTTTGTGTTACAGGTTTGACATAGGTAGCGTAGGTTCATACCGTACCAACTTATTTGGCGCGACCGTCTTTTGATTTTTGTTTAGCCTACAGCTTTGTGACGACATCGTTATTGTTCTTCAATTAAAGATAAAAACGATAGCACTAGCTAATGACAACCGAGATAAAAAGCGATTCGAAGTACCTACCTAAAATTATAAGAGATTGTAATCTCTAAGTTAGTATGTACCTACCTAAAAATGAGTTATAAGTTACGAATCATATATATTTACTTATTTTGGAACTTCTTATATTAAAGATTATAACATTTTTCTAAACCATTTTACAGATACAAAGGGAATACGAAGTATCTATACTTATAATAAAACTGTAACAGGTCCAATTCTGTACATTGAAGATATTTTGAAAATTTTTTTTGGAGGGCACTCTATTATCGATACTCAAGCCAAGACTGTAATTTTTTTCATTCATGTCTGTCTGTCTGTCTGTCTGTCTGTCTGTCTGTCTGTCTGTCTGTATCGTAAACGCGCATCACGCCGAAACTACTTGATGGATTGAAATAAAACTCGGCATGATTATAGGTCATACTACGAGGAAGGACATAGGATACTTTTTATCCCGGAATTCAGTAAGGTTCTCATGGGAGAGGGTATGAAAGTAAAATTCCTTTACCGCGCATCACGCCGAAACTGCTGAATGAGTTGGAATGAAACTCGGGACGATTTGAGTTCATACTACAAGGAAGAACATGGGATACTTTTTATCCCGGAATTCGGTAAGGTTCCCCTGGGAGAGAGGGTGAAAGAAGAATTCTTTAACCACGCATCACGACGGAAGTGAATGAATTCGAATGGAACTCGGGACGATTGGACATGGGATACATTTTATCCCGGACTTCAGTTTGGTTCCCCTAGGCTATACGGGTTTTCAAAAATTTCTCACAGCATCTGAAAGACGCGTGTGTACGCGTCGTTCGGATGCTGTGAGAAATTTTTGAAAACCCGTATAGCCTAGGGGAACCAAACTGAATTGAACTGATAGACGCGAAAGTTTGTAAGTATGAATGGATAGATTGACAGATGGATGGATGTTTGTTACTCTTTCACGCAAAAACTTCTGAACGGATCTGGATGAAATTTGGCATAGAGATAGATTATAAGTTGGAATAACACATGCTTATTTTATCCCGAAAATCCCACGGAAAAGGGAATTATGCAAATAAAATCGCGAGTACTCGAAATACTAATGCATGCATGCATAACATGCGCAGACGAAGTCGCGGGCACCAGCTAGTTCTAAATAAAAGTCGAGATTAGAATATCATTTTAATAAAATTAATAAAACGTTTACAGATTAATGCCTAAATATCCCCCCAGAGTTCTTATCCAAACTTCCATTTTACGTTTTAAATGTAAACAAATGCTTTTCCAACAAAGTTTTAACGAAAATAATTGCAGATACGACGGAAGATGTTTAAAACAGTAGAATAAAGTTTACTCGCGATGTGGGGCTGTTTAGGAGTTTTATACCGGACTTGGAGGTCTGCTGGCATGTGGCTGGGGCTGTAACAAACAAAAACGTTTAAATTTTTGATATGAGGGCCCCAATAAACCGATGCTAGAGTGCTTTCTCGTTCATCCAATCCATTAGGTACATAAACGTGATTTTTTTTCATATAAGTACATAAGTTTAGGATAGCACATATAGCACAGTTACCTTAGATTGCTATAACAAAAGAAATAATAAAAACCTTGACATAGAAAAAAGTGGGCAAGGGTTTATAATGTTGAATTTTTTGAAAATGTCAAAGTCGCAAAAGCGCGCGACATTTAGGTATTTATTGGGCTCAATTTTTTTCTGAAAGTTTCTTATGCGCCCGCGCCGTTCAGTCGTATCAGATAAGTTTACGTAAACGCCGTAGTAAGCTTTTAAACAAGCCGGAGTTATTTGTATATTAAAATCTGGTTTAACCAAGACAGAATGTGACCTTTAGAACAACCTTAGCCTTCTTTTACAAGAAGCACCTGAATAACAATCGCTTCATCATTAGGACATCTCACACTTTTTTTTCTAAAAGTTTCTTATGCGCCCGCGCCGTTCAGTCGTATCAGATAAATTTACGTAAACGCCGTAGTAAGCTTTTAAACAAGCCGGAGTTATTTGTATATTAAAATCTGGTTTAACCAAGACAGAATGTGACCTTTAGAACAACCTTAGCCTTCTTTTATAACAAGCACCTGAATAACAATCGCTTCATCACTAGGACATCTCCCACTCAGATGCTTTCAGCGTGCCTTAATCCTGTATACTGCCATCTTAGGGCATTAGGGTCCGCTCCAACTCCATTATGAATTAACATTGTGTAGTTCTTTCCTTATTAAAACTGGGGCTGTAGGGATAATAGGTCCATTGCATAGTGTTTAGATGAGTTCGAAAATGTGATAGAAGCTTCACTTTTAATTATCACTCTCTAGAAAAAAATCAAGTAAAAGTCATCGTGGCTTGACTTTTTTTTATATTCTAATTATTCGTCTACATGTTTAACCTTAAATTCAACTTGAGAATACGTAAACGCCTTATTATTTTTAAAGCAAACCCTATCGGTACTATGTCATGAAATTTAACACTGAGCTTAATAAACTTTTGAATCATTTCTGGCTGCTCAAATTGTTTCAGCATTCTGACTGAAGCAATAAGAATCAAATAAAAAACAGATTATTTCCGAATAAAGCATACGTACTCGGTTCGTCAGAGGCAAACACAGGATACAAAAAAGATCAGTCCACTGCTTATAATAAGACCTACATATTGAATTTGACCATAAATAGAATATCTAAAGAATTTATGAGTGCTTTTAACGCGGGTGCACAAAAATCTCTCGCATCGTAAGGTTTTCGGTCCGTAACCCTTATAGAACCCCTTTCCTGGTTCCGTCCAAAGAGTAAATGAGCTTTTCAAGTTGACGCAAATCACTGTAATAAACTTATCCTTTTACTGAGGGCTTTCCCTACGATCCAACTCAATGGTGCCTATTTATAAAATCACCTATCAATCAGAAACCAGTACCTACCTACTACTATCGATCGACCGAAAGAATTAACTTAGGTAACACCGTGGTAAATTTATGGTAAAGATGATAAGTATTTGATCAACTCACGTCACAACACTCGTATGGTATGCAAATTCGTATTAATTCAGCTAGTCAATTCTAATCTAAGGTCCACAGTGATGATGCGTGAATGGTAATCAATTCTTGTAAAAACGGTGTTTGAAGAGTTAATTAATTTAACGATCGTGTCCTTCTTTCCCGGATCAAACAGTTCACAACTGTAATTTCTCATTATAAAATAAAAGGATTTCGATAAAGCACAGTTCCAACGACCATCGCAGGTTGTTCGAGAACGAATAAAATTGAATTTTCCCGGAAATTCCGACAGGATTCCGAGAATTTCCCACCTGGCTCGTAATTATATATTGAATATAGTTAATAATGTTGAAATTAAATAATTTTTAACCTCTTTCTTTTTCTTCACACAGGGAATTAATAAATGAGGGGTTTTTGTATCTCGGTATAATGTCTTATTTTATACGTCTTAGCTGACTTATTAGTTATTGCTTATTATTATTACTTATTATTTTAAAAGATTAACATTAAAATCTTCAAAAAGTACAGTTCCTTTTCGTTATTGCGGTACCACATTTTTTTTATTTCATTAAAATGGAATACAGTCGAGGCTATGTTAAAACATAGCCTCGACTGTATTCCATGTTATCCTACTCCTACATTACAGTATCTCTAACATCAATTGTTATTACAATGTTATCAGCTACGGTTCCGAGAAATCTAATCCGACTATTTACAATGTTGTGAGTTTATCAGGAAATTAAAATCACAATATTGGCGCAGAAGAACCAATTTTAGGTAATATTACCAAATTCCTTCCCCGATTAGAACATTTAGTAACGAGGAACTTCTAGCACATCAAATAGGTTTGTAGACGCCTAACTTGGGGCAGCCAATTTAATGTGGATTTATACGTGACTTCACGGACGCGTAAAACTCCGTAAAAGTGAACATTTGCCCTTTCCTAACTCCAGTCAAGTTGAGAAGGCGCCTCCTGTGCCGAGCTACCGACATTCTAACAAGGTTAGTTTAACTTAAATATTTACAGGGTAAGTCCTCAGCTTCTTGTATTATAAGGATGCGATAACAGAAAATCTCCACTTTTAGTGTTAAAAAATTCAAGAAGCCGTACTCGAACTTGTGTTAGATACAGTTTTTATTTATACGACAACATCAAGAACGGTTGAATGCTTGTAATTTCTCTTTCTTTGATCATCAGCTACCATTAAAAAAAGCTGGACAATCTACGCAGCACCTAGCCTAAAGCAAAGCAGAGTTGTAGTAAAACATTAATCTTGAATTCAAACACTAAATAAATTGGAACTTAAGGCACGCTTTTAGTTTTGAGTTGGGTTCGCAGTTATGAAATTAATTAGTTTTCCTAACTTCATTTAATTCCTTCATTGAACTATATAAGGACTGCGAATTTGTTGTTGAATTTTTCATTGGCGTTATGTGGAATAACCCCGTTTTTCGTTCCGAAGGGATAAAGCAATTAACTATCGCTTTTCTTTTTTTTTAACTACATAGGTACTTTAAAACTAAATGCCATCTGATAATAGACAGGTCATTGAATTTTTTTTGAAAATTCAAAGTTGTTGTAGGCGTAAACAAAAAATAACTACAAACCCAGTTTAAACGGGTACATGACAGAATGCATAGTCTCGCATGCGTTCGTCCGACTCATTGCTCACAAAGTGTTCAAAGTAACTTCATAATGAGGGAGCATAATGCATTCTGAATATACCTTTCTATAGAGAACTGTTGGTGTATGGTAAGCTTTCAGATTTCAGTGCAAGTAGAAGTTTTAGCTCTTCATGATATCGTGTTGATTTGACTTAAATTTGGACATTTATTTTAGCTTTTCACAGAAGGAAATGAAAGCTCAGTTTTCCTGTGAAAAGTCGAACCCATAGGTATTGTTCGAAATGCTGTTATAAGGAGGTGCCTACTTATTGATAAACCTATTCATTGCTAATGAACCAGTGGGGAAAATGGCAGTCCAATTAAAGGGACGACCATATTCAACAGTTTCTTACGGCTGAAACGACCTGGAAGGATTTATGGTGTAATCTTTTAACGTTTTCATAAAATTCTGCTCTTTTATCTTTTTGCAAACGTTACTTTCTAAATTACAGACAATCACAGCCTTTATTGTAATGTCTTGAATAATTATTACATTTTGTCTTAATTCAAGGCTAAGGATTTTTCTTTCATTATTCGATCCAAATTATGGATTCATCATTTGATTGGCCTGTTTAATACCCTAAAAAGGAAATAAGCAGTTTATTTCTATAAACCACACACTATAATATCTTTATGTAAACTGTGGAGAAAATGTTTATAATGGGTCCAACTCGATGGAATAAAACGCAACTTAAGCCGATCGCTTATAAAAGCGATTGGTGGTTCAAGTTCCATTTCCATTCCAATTTATGGATCACACGTAGGCTATAAGATATGGAACACTCAGAGTGTCATATTGAGGCGAAGCTGGCAAGACAGGTCCAGTTATAAGATAACTGCAACGGACTGGCATGGCATTCCGCCAAACGGCATTTTTATATTCAGCATTTCAACAGCGCTCAAGAGCTCGTGACGAAACTGAGAATAGTTTGTACGAACACTTGTATCATTTTTGTTTTATTATTCTATAGAAAACAAAACACTGACTAAATTACTGCTACTGTCTTGCTGAATGGTAAGTCGGGGATTACTTCCAAATTTTACCCATAAACATAAGGATCCTTTTAAACCAGACGCCGCAGTCACAAGGCTGGACGGACAGGTATATTAGTGATTACTTTAAAGTAGTTTTAAGTCAAAACATCAATTCACTTAGGTATAATAGTTTAATATTCAAAATCATTTCGGACCATACATAAAACACAATACAATGTAAGCAAAAACGTAACAAGATCCGAAATGGACCATGACCATTACCATCCCAGTCCATTAAGCACAATATTCGAAATCAAGACCACCACAATCGGGAGCGCTCTGACGCGAAATTGCTCAGACTCTTTGCATTTATAGCACCTAAAATGAAAGATCGCAGTAAAATGGGGTGAAATACGTGGATATCGAAACATTGGAGATGATCAAGACACGACTGTGTGAGTTTATTTTTCATAATATATTAGTATCGTCTGTAAGGTTTATACAAAGACACAGAAGCTTTTATTTATGTTATGTCCCTTGAAAGAAAAGTAAGCTAAAAAGGAAATTCCGTGTTGATATAGTTCAAGTGTCAAACTTGTACGCATAAGAAGAAGAACCTACTCATGTTTAATTTGAGTCTCAATAAGTATTGTAACACTTTTTCGTGGCCTCCACTTCTTTTTTGTGGTTTTGCTGGTTGTCTTATTATTTTTTTGCCGGAAGGTTATGTTTTATGATATATGTACCATTTACAGTTGATTATATTGTCATGAAACGTTTAATTTTGTTTCTGGACAGGACAGTATACATTTTGACGAATTTTTACTATGGTTGAAGTGATTGGAGCTTTTTAACGTCTAAATACCAAAAGGCTTTTCGTTACTCATACTCAGAAAGTAGGTCTGAAGTTGCCTGAAGAGCGGGTTGAAAGTGATACTTTTCAGCCCTAGGGAGAATCGTTTTCAACTGACAGCTATAACGTTACTATTGCACCATAATAATGGTAGAATAAATGCCGAAGCTAAAAAAATCGCCTTAACGACAATTCACTGAATTCAAAAAATACGAAAGACAAGGCAGTATGGCTTTATGGCTTTCGCCTGTCCTAGATGGACTATTATATTATTAAAAAATAAAAATAGCGGCAATTTGATTAATTTGTTTTCTCATGTTTTTTATTTATATTTCCTTGTATTCGTAATGAAAAGCACAGTGTTTACCTCGGGTGAAAGTAACTTATTTAGTCCCTCTTACTATTGGCGCCCTCGCTACACTCGGGCGCCAAACCCCGTCTCGGGACTAAATAAGTTACTTTCAACCCTTGGGTAACAATGTACTATTTAAGACCCCTAGGTACTATACAACAAATTAAGTTAAACTTTTATTTAATGTATCTACTCTATTTTGCAGTTTATCTTATTTCTTACCAATACCACCAATACCTAGTGCGGCATAAATATTATTTGCGGAATTATTTTATTAACAGCTTTTCTTCCTGCTGGATATGCAGCTACCTCCAATTAATAAATAATTGCAACTGAAACCAGATGCAACATGCTCAATACGTAAACAATACCCGCAAATAATTGGCTATAATCCATTATTCGGTTAATTACCCTTTAGTCTGCTTCGCAGCAAGTAAAAGAGCACATCGATTCATTAAAAGCCATGGTTACAAACCGAAAATTACTTATTCAAATAATTAAGATTGTTTTCTTCGTCTTAAGACAAATTAAACACACGTTAGCTTTATTCAGCAAGGATGAATTATATTGTAGAGGTGTATCCTTAAAAGAACAAAATCTTTAAATTAAACAAAAAGCTTAAATTAGTTTGAGTGCTATGGTAAGATGAATAAGGGCTTCTCCAAGAATTGATATAGCTAGTCGTGATATGACACATAAAACTTTTAATGGCTATGGCTTCCTGAGTCAGATGCCACATTGGTGGCATAGGTACCAAAGCATAACAGCGTGAAACATTTTAATGGAGAGGAAGGGCTTCTTGGCAAAAAAAATGTGTTGTGTCGTTATTAAGATTGTATGGTAAGTATGGTGGAAGATGATTAACTTTCTTTCTATTAATGTTACCTAAACAAAATGAGTTCTTGAGTGGTGACCGCGGCTTTGTAAACGGACGCCCTCTGGCCAGTTGGGATGACGATCTGCTAAAGACTGCTGGCAGATACTGGATGCGTCAAGCTGAGGACAGGGCACTTTGGCGCTCATTAGGGGAGGCCTATGTCCAGCAGTGGACTAATATAGGCTGATGATGATGATGAAACATAATATAATATTGTGGCCCTTAAAATTAAAATCTCAGTGCCTGTAGATAAACGAACTGCCTACCTACATATAGAGGTAGGTACTTAACCTAATGTCTCCAGACTCAATAAGCATAAGATCACACAATCGCAGTCAACAGTTTGCAATTTGTATCTTGACAACATCCGACAAAAGCATCTAACTTATTGTCAGCCCCAAGGTTCAAAAGGCATGCATAATTGGCAAAGTTTGCCAAGAGCCTGCATAAATTATACTGTGTGATATAGGATCTTAATGTATGAAATTTTAGCACTTTTCTTGAAATTTGTTTCTTGGCTTCCAAATTGAGGGTCCCTTAGTTTGTATTCGAATTTATATTATAACTAAACCTAGGAATATAAAAAGACTCGCGCAATAAGGTTGAATTTAAAATTCGATCTAACCTCTTTGCAGAGTGCAAGAGAAAATACGCTATGCCTCAAAACAGCGAGATAATTTAGGTATGTCATGCGCGTTTCACTGTTCCACTTCGAAATTTGAATTTGATTTGGCGTTTTCATTTTTCACTACATAATAATTATTGTAGTTTTTGTGTAAAATTATTTATTTGACATAAATGTGCAATAAAACAAAACAAAAAGACATGGATTGTGTAGTTAAAAGATTTTTTTGCTGAAACGTCCGAAAATGTACGTGATTGAGGAAGAAAAGTGGTGTCTTGTACTGTAAAGCATCCTGACTACGCGGTCGCCCGCGACTTGGTAAAAGCTCATACATAATGTAACTAGTATGAGGATGAGGTATCAAATACTTAAAAAGTAGGATCTCTGTCCATTCCCATATTTTAAGATGAAGAGTTAATTTAATTTACGACTTCTGTGGCGCAGCGAGCGAAGATTTTTAAGATGCGGGTTCGATTTCCGCCTTAGGCTGTGTCCCCAGTAGGCAAACTGTGAGCAGCCGACTGAGTTTGCGTCGTATCAGTTCAGTACGCCCTTACATATATTTTGAATTGAGTGTCCACAGTTTGCTAGTTTGCACTCACTGTACGCAGTTTGCAGCGTTACGTGCGCCGACTGTCTCAGTTAGCGGTCGAATCGCAGGTTCCAGTGCTTGCGATACGCAGGCAAACTGATCTGAGTTTGTAGCTGTTCGCCACAAATTTGCGGCTCACTCAGTCGGCCGCTCACAGTTTGCCTACTGGGGACACAGCCTTAGGATTATTTTTTTTGTAGTTTTGTATTTATTCCGGTGTTGCAAGTGTTTTCTATGTACACTCGAGAGCAATGAATCCGGGTCACTCAAAGAATCCAAAAAATCTCGGAAAGTATGAATGCTAGGTTAATGCAATAAATTGTATTTAATAGACAATTTAATACTCCTTAAATGAAAGTATTAAAACTTCTTAGTTATTGTAAAGTTATATCATAAAAAAATCAAATTTGAAAAGGGAACACTGTCGAAGATGGAACTACGAAATTACAGGATTTGTTTTTGCTTTTGTTTGTAATCTGTCATTTATGTTGGTACATAAACCAGGTTGATAGTGCTCAATTTTCATTATTCAAGCTGAAATCATGTCGCTTACACTTGAAGAATGCACCAGAATACTTACATTGGTGGAAACCGGCCGGAGTCAGCGCGATACAGCCAGGACTGTCGGTGTGTCGCTGTCAACAGTACAAAGAGTTCTCCGACGTTACGAAGAAACTGGTTCTAACCTACGCAGACCAGGAACGGGCAGAACTAGGTGTACCACAGCACGAGAAGACCGATACTTGGTGAACACCATGCTTCGAAATCGCTTTCTCACAGGAACTGAACTCACAAATCAGTTTCGACGCCTCGGAGGAAGTAACCCAAGTGCATGGACAGTAAGACGTCGGCTTGCTGAATCTAACTGAAAACCCCTTAGACCTGCAAACGGCCCTAAACTGGAGCGTGGCCATCGTATTTCAAGACTAAGATATGCCCAGAACCACGTAAATTGTCTTAGTAGTAGTATTGAAGATTGGTCGAAAGTTATGTTCTCCGACGAATCAAAATTTATGCTCTACAAGCACGATGGAAGACACAGAGTGTATAGAAGACCAGGGGAAAGATTCAAGCAAGCATGCATCGAAGAAAAAGTAGCCTACGGTGGTGGGTCTGTACTTGTGTGGGCCGGAATTTCCTCTGAAAGTCGCACAGAGCTGGTGATCATAGAAAACGGCTCTTTAACTAGCGTAAGATATGTGGAAGAAATCCTCAACGAACACGTTGGTCCATTTATGGTCAATTTGGGTGAGGATGCTATATTTATGCATGACAATGCCCGACCTCATACAGGTAGGATTGTGAATGACTACCTTCAAGAGATGAACATTACTTGTATGGAGTGGCCAGCGCGCAGCCCGGATATCAACCCGATCGAGCATGCTTGGGACGAGCTAAGGAGATGCGTAAAACAACGAAACCCTCCCCCAATCACGCTTCCTGAGCTCAAAATTGCTCTCACAGAGGAATGGGAGAATATTCCCCAAAATCGTATAAGGAACTTGGTGTACAGCATGCCAAACCGCGTAAACGCAGTAATGGAAGCACGAGGAGGTAATACGAAGTATTGAAATTCAAGAAAATCGTAATAAAGTTCAAAAATTTCATGTTTCCTATTTTTGTTTTAAGGAGAGATCAGCAGTTTTTTTTCTTTATGTAATTTTGAGTAAATAAAATGTATGGTGACTCATATTTTTTTAACTTTCATTTAAGGAGTATTGAATTGTCTATTAAATACAATTTATTGCATTAACCTAGCATTCTTACTTTCCGAGATTTTTTGGATTCTTTGAGTGACCCGGATTCATTGCTCTCGAGTGTATTTAATATTAAAAATGTCTCATTGAATGTATTGTATTGAGTACATAATTATATCAGTTCTCTAGTATCCACTACCTACCCATAATACTAGTTCTGCTTAGATTAGGGCTTGATGAAGCTTTGTGGATAGTCCAGTATTAATACTAACTTTTACCCATGGCTTCACATTTGTTTTATTTCATTGTTAATTCGTCTATTTTCATTCTCGGGACACTGTTAAATCCTTACCAATATAAGAAGTTCGCTGCTGCAAACTGTACGATAAGTACAAATAATTAAAACTCATAAGTTTATTGTTTCAAAACTTATATCCGCGAGTATGTAGGTAGGTAGGTATAGTTGAATAAATAGTTTTATAAAGGTTTAATATTATTTTAAATTATACCGAATATATTCCTGCGCTATTAACGGTGCTAGTTTATTGTTTACTGTTTCCTAGTTTATTATATTTATTTTACTGCATGTGAAAGTTTCTAACGGCAGATATAAAAAGAGTTTCATTCTGAATAAAGTTTTTGGATGCATTCCAAAATCATAACACAGTTCGCCACTTTCTTGTACCTAGTCGTTGTTGAGTATTTGTCAAGAGAAACTTTCAAGGAGGGACAACCACTTTACAAATATTTTAAAATGTTTTCTTTAAAAAAATGTACTTACTTTTTTTTCGTTTTATTAAAGATACTACGTTTTTGCAGTCATTATTTTAAGTAATGGGTCATTTAGAAAAAAGATATACCAAAAAGTCTTTTGCTGACATCCTAAATAGTAATCCAAGAAATGTACCAAGTAAATCCGTCCCGCTGCAGTAATATCAAAGGTTTCACAAACGCAAACGTTTCAAGTTTTCGTAATTTCCTTGCTTAACTTGCAAACCGCAGAGATTACAACTCTTTACACTTACTACTGGTGAAATGGCGTTTTGGGTATATGTCCAAAGCATTTGGCTAAGTCTGGGACATAGTTGGATTATTGTACGCTTGAGTCTCTTATCTGTTCCGAACATCCTACGTCATTTAAAGAAATCACAAGTTTAGTACACCTCTATAAGTATGGCTTTGTCATTCCTAAATTCAAGGGGCGCTGACCAGATTAGTGTAAGAAAGTTTGTGTTTTAATAACGAAAATGACTGAGCTCAAAACCTTCATAAATGTCTTAGTTGTATCAAGTTTCTTTTTCTGTTTTTTTTCTTATTAATGTATTTCGCACAACACTTGAGTGTAAACGAACGTATATAAATAATCTAAAAAAAAAAATGTTTAGGTACTTCTGTAACTGCAAAATATTATTAGACCTCCATACTTGTGTTAGAAGGTCTCGCTCTTCTATAACAGTCATAACAGATTCCAGATCTGTATAGGTATAAGATTACAGATGCAACACAATCTACACAATTTGTTGTACTATTATTACTGTGTAAATAATTTGTCTCTAACGTGCCATTCAATCGAGGATAACTTTGAAACGATTTGCGCAAAAAAATATTTCGACGAAGATTTTCCAGGCTATGCTTGGCAAAAGGGAAAAAACTACAATTACGCTGTTGGCTGAGTGCCCAATACTGCTTGGTCCTTGTGCAAACGTCACTACGTAGAATGTTTTCATAAATAATTCTGAAAGGCATTTTCATTGAGCTTTTAGATAAATGTTCGCTGTATTGGAACACTTTGGCGACTAAATGATGCTTACAGAAAGTATTACTTTAGTTATTGATGGTAGGACTATTCAATGAAAGACAATTCATTTTTTATTTACGTGACAATAGACCCAAATAAAAATAACAATGAAAGGAGATTCAATATGAATCAACTGATTTAATGTTTTTTTAACTTGATTTTATTTTTCAATGTAAATTAATTGTCACTGTATATGATACCTAGACTGGTTAACTAGAAACCAAAACCTCCAAAGAACATTAAGGTTGTAGTGACCTTTACTTTTGTGTTTTTTTTGTTAATATATTATCAAAATAGAGAAAATTTTAATTGGTTTTTCTATCACGAACGATGGTCCAAATCAAATATTTTATTTTATTATAATTTGAATATTCTACTTCGCTGTACATGAAAATAACACTAAAATATATTTTGAAGAGAATTACTAGGTCATTTTCCTTTGTCCTAGGTGACGAGCCCGGTCCTCGTGGTTGAGCTCACCCTGAACCAGCTAGAAGGCACCCAGCTGAGAGCCCTAGGGCTCCTGAACGTGTTCGGGTTCAACGTGACGTACGCAGTGCGCGCGCCCGCGGATCCGCCCGGGCCCGTCTCGTGCAGCGCCATCGAGTGCCGGCTGCTGGGGCATTGCAACGCTAGGCACGACTTTCAGTGAGTATCTATAATCATTTGATAGTTAAATCGATTCTTAATTTCAGTAAAGTTTTAGAAAATTGTAACTAAATAATTCTATTGTTTTATCCAATTTCATTATTTCTATAACAACAACTTCAGTGTAATGCATTTCACGAGTAATTTAATATTATATTTCTGAATCAACGTCGAGAATTCGGATTTTTTATGGAATTTATAAGCAAAACCTTGCAAACCCATTAAGGCAGTCGATAGAGCGAGAAAATTCAGTGTGAAGATTGGGTGGGAAAGCTGAAGACGAGGGAAGTGAGCCATTTGCTAGCAAAATTATTGTACCGCCCAAAACATTACGTGTGAGATTATTTCAAAGAGAATAAGAAATGGCCAACGAAATATTCCTACGGCTAGTAGCTTTTAGTCCTCGCTTATTTATAAATAATACCGTGCACGTTATAGCAAGGATTTGAAATACGCTAAGAAGGGCTTAGTGTAGGTAAACTACCTAGTAGATAATTCTGACCTAGAGCAGCTTTCTTCTTTTTATACTACTAAACGCTCACTTCAACAGCCTTTTAAAAGAAAACTTCAAAATACTCTTGAGTATTGTCGCGGATTGATCAATTTTTTCAGTCGTCAAAATCTATCTGAATCTCGGGCCAATTAAACTCAATAAAATAATTAAAGCCTTACTGAAGCGTGCCATTTCTTGGCATAATTTTGAAGTTGTTTGAGACTGGTCAGAGGGAGTTCAATAAAGACTTTAGCAAAAAAACTATAAGATTTCGCTTATAATATTATTATAACGAGAACTTTGCTATACATTATAACTAAGTCAAAAATAAATTAAACTAAACATGGCTAACTCTCCTGAGCTTATCAAAGAACTGCCCGGAATTGCATTTCAATAATTATCTCATAACTCTACGAAATGTTACATCTACATCTTTTGAACAAACCAATTGATATTTATTATAATATATATGTGGTATCCGAGCTCCGTACAGAACACACCTAACGGTTAGCTGACTCTGTCGCTCCGATGTCTCGCTCTCTTTCCAACCAACTTCCAAATTGTGAGTGCGTGCTCTTGTTATAATAAATCCATATTAATCAATTATTGGTTTTTCTCAAGATATAACAATTGGCGACGATCAGTGACAGAACCTAGTGCAAATTAATTAACAAATATTGTTGGAAAATTAACAACTTTACATAAATAATAGTTGAAATAAAATCTCGAAGAAGGTTGGAATTTGCAATCAAGCATCAAACCCTCCATCAAACCACGCTGCGGCGCATTGTATTTGACTGGCAAACTCAAACTTGTCAAGCAAATGGAAATCAAGCAACGCATCCCTTTCATTTTCGTATTTTTCGGCCGCATTGTGTTGTAATTGTTAAAACATTTCTCCTCGATCACATTACAACAAATTGTCTACTATCTATTCATGTCGGGGACAGAGCCGGATGAATCAGTAAAAGATATTGAAATTGTCGAATTGGTAAAGACCGGAAAGAGGTCCTACATCTATAAATGCACTAAACCACAGTTGAAACAAATATTGGAAAAGGAAAATATTCAATATTCTCAAGATGCAAGCATAGACACGTTACGTAAATTGTTGAGTGACTTTTACAAAACCAAAACAGTATTATCAACAGCGGCGGCACTAAAAATGTCTATTTGTGGTGAGATAAAACCATTTGATGGCGACCGGTGGCAAGTTTTCCTACAACAATTGGAATGCTTCATCATAATCAATGATATAGCAGATGAAAAACAGACTCCTCTTTTGATTACAAGACTATCGCCCAAGGTATTTGAATGTCTAACATGCCTGTGTTCGCCAGATAAACCAGTAAACCTGCCATTTAAAGAATTGTGTGCTAAGTTGGCGACTAAATATGATAAGCCACTTTCCACCACACTGGAAAGAGTGGAATTTAGGAAAAGGAACCAAGGGCCAAATGAAAGCATTCAAGATTATGTCCTGGAACTCAGGAAACTGGCTTCCAGGTGTGAGTTCAAAGACCAAGAAGACCAAATCAAAGAAAAATTTATGGATGGTGTATATTCAAAGTTAATAAGATATGAACTGATGAAGGCAGAGGCAGATTTGCCCCTGGAAAAATGCATTGATATTGGACGAACAGTAGAAGCAGCAATGTCACACACCAACGGATCAGCTAGCAATAGAGTGGAGAATGTGTTTTATCAGAAGAAAAAATATCCACCTTACCCAAACCAGCAAAAAGCAAAATGTCACTGCTGTGGTAAGAACAATCACTTAAAAAAAGATTGTACCTTAGCCAAAAAGTACTGCAGTGAGTGTGGAAAACAAGGACATATCTTTAGGATGTGCACGAAGAATCAAAACATTAAGATCTTGGAGGCTCAACAAACTGTGACAGAGGACCAAAGGGATACAAGTGATGCAGAAAGCGATGTTAAAAAATTATTGGATGAAGACTGCAAAACTTACAGTGTCAGTGTGAGTAGGGTACCCCCCCACTACATACAAATTAAAGTGAAGGGTTCGACTCTAAATTTTGAGCTGGACACAGGTTCAGATGTAACAGTAATGTCACTAGAGGACAAAAACAAGTACTTTAGCTCATTTGATATACAGCAATGTAATGTAACTTTCAAAAACTTTGATCAAACTTTATCCAAACCTTTAGGTATAATTACAGGCATACCTGTTAATTATAAGAACCTGAGAAAAAAATTAAATATTTTTGTTGTTAAAAACAATGCACCCAGAGTGATGGGTCGTGATTGGCTGAGTCAATTACAACTTTGGCCCCCACCAATAAATGCAGAGTTTTACATAGGTAATAATGTTTTGAAAAATGTTTCAGATGCTCAACAATTGATAAAAGAAAAGTTCGCAGCAGTATTTTCCCCGGGATGGGGAAATTTCAAAGGAGATGAAATATCATTAAAATTAAAGCCAAATTCAAAACCAAAATGTTTACCAGTAAGGCGAGTACCATTTGCACTGCGAGAAAAGGTAAATAATGAAATTAATAGATTACTGAAAAATGGTAGAATCACACCTGTAGAACACAATGAATGGGGAACTCCAGTGGTTCCAATATTGAAAGCAGATGGTTCAGTAAGGTTGTGTGGTGACTACAAACTAACAGTAAATCAGTGCTTAGAGATTGATCATTTTCCATTACCTCATGTAGACGATATTTTGAATACCCTGAAACACGGAGAATACTACTGCGAACTGGATCTAAAAGAAGCCTACCTACAGGCACCACTTAGTTTAGATAGTCAAAGCTGTACCACTATAGTCACAGAATCAGGCACATACATGTACAAGTTTTTGCCTTATGGTGTAAGTTCAGGACCGGGAGCTTTTCAGCGCTTGATGATGAAAAAACTTATCGGAATTCCTAACACAATTGTTTTTATTGATAACATATATATTAAAGGAAAAAGTATGCAGGATGCATTTGAGACATTATGTCAGGTGTTACAGAAGTTACAAGAATGTGAATTTAAACTCAAACCAGAGAAATGTAAATTATTTACAACCAGCCTAGATGTTTTTGGATTCTCTGTAAACAAAAATGGTATTAGTGTAATAAAAAGTAATATTGAACCAATTTTAAATGCTTGCCCCCCAACAAACATGACCCTGCTAAAATCATTTTTGGGAAAAGTAAATTATTACGCACGTTTTTTGGAAAACATGGCTACTGTGCTAACACCTTTATATGATTGCACAAAGAAAAATAAGTTTGAGTGGTCAGTAAAGTGTGATGAAGCTTTTAATTTAATAAAAAAGAAATTAGCAAATGTAAGTAATTTAAAACATTATGATCCTAAATTAGCATTAATTCTTACCTGTGATGCATCTGAAACTGGATTGGCTGCAGTATTGTCCAACAGGGATAATAATGGTGTAGTGAAACCTATTGCTTATGCTAGTAAAAAATTAAATGATGTAGAACAAAGATATACCACTATTGATAAAGAAGCATTGGCAGTCATATTTGGAATAACTAAATTTTATAACTATGTTTATGGCCGTTTCTTTGAATTAGAGACAGATAATGCTGCCTTAGTAAGAATATTCGGTCCCACTAAAAGCATTCCAAAGATGGCTGCTAAGAGGTTGCAACATTATGCCATATTTCTCTCTGCCTTTAACTATAAGGTTAGACACATTAAGTCAATAAGTAATCCTGCTGATTTTTTGTCCAGAACAGTAATAAATAAAAATAAAGAAATTAATGAACATTATGTGGATACAAGTAATGACTTTAGTATGACTTGTTATACAAATAATTCAAAATACAATTTAATAAACTGGAAAAAAATTCAACAAGAAACAAAAATAGATGGAACACTATCCAAAATAATTAGATATTTAATGGATGGATGGCCTGATAAGAAATCTTTAGACAAAGAAATATTACCCCTGTATAACAGAAAAAACGAATTAACCTTAGACATGGGGTGCTTATTTTGGGGATACCGTATATTAGTACCTTACACAATGAGAGAAGCAGTTTTAAGTGAGCTGCATGCAAGTCATTTTGGGGTCGTCAGAATGAAAGAAATAGCTCGATCATATTTCTGGTGGCCCAACATAGATTCAGAAATTGAAAATATACCAAAACAGTGTATTGTATGTTTACAAAACAGTAAAACACCTACACAAACAATGAAACCATGGCCTGTACCACCCTCAACCTGGTATAGAATACATGCAGATTTTTTAGGTCCTTTTATAATAAAATGTTCCTTGTAATTGTAGACAGCTACTCAAAATGGCCCGAGGTATTTGAAATGTCAAACATAACCAGTAGCCGAACTATAGATGTTTTTAAAAAATTATTCACAACATTCGGATACCCAGTACACCTAGTGACTGACAATGGTCCCACATTTGCTAGCCAAGAATTTTCTGATTTTTGTAAATCAAACCAGATAAAACATACATTCACACCACCATATCATCCAGCAACAAATGGTGCAGCAGAAAGATTTGTTGAAACATTTAAGTCTGCAGCTACTAAAATAAAGGAAAGTGGGCATAGTTTGGTTTCAGCAATTAATTTGTTTTTGTTTGATTATAGAAGTACACCCCAACGCACCACTGGAGTGTCACCAGCTCGATTAATGTTGGGCAGGGAGATTAGGAACAGATTTAGTTTATTGCGCCCGCCTCCTGTAGCAGAAGTTGCGCAGGAGAAAGCCAAAACTTGGCATCAAGGAAACAGAGATGTAGGATTTGAGGTTGGACAAAAAGTTATGGTAAAAGACTACAGGAAAGGAGCCAAGCCATGGGTTCAAGGTTTGATTATAGGGGAAAGTATAGCAGGTCTTAGTTACATTATTGATGTAGAAGGCTTGAGGTGGAAACGCCACATAAACCAAATGTTATCTTGTTCGCAAAGTTTAGAATAAGTTTATGGTTTAAAGTTTAGACATTTACGGGTAAAGGTTTAGAATGATAAGTTTATTGTTAAAAAGTTAGATATTTTCTTACTTATACATTTGTAAAAATAGTTGGAATGGATAAGTAATTAGTTAAGAATAAGTTAATGTTAAACTTAGTTTATGGGGGGAAGAGTGTGGTATCCGAGCTCCGTACAGAACACACCTAACGGTTAGCTGACTCTGTCGCTCCGATGTCTCGCTCTCTTTCCAACCAACTTCCAAATTGTGAGTGCGTGCTCTTGTTATAATAAATCCATATTAATCAATTATTGGTTTTTCTCAAGATATAACAATATATATATTATCTTTACTTCTAGAGAGTTCTTCTGTTCGTGTTTCGAGGGGTACTCCGGCGCGGACTGCGGCGTCGGCCCGCTCTGTCCTCGGACCTCCAACATGTGCAAAAACGGCGGCACTTGCAGGTTACCTTTATTGAACAACCTTTCATATTTCATTTTAGGGTAGTGGTTGATTTTTCGGGTCGTGAATATAAATTTCTGTCATGCTATATGTACAATATGGTGTCTTCGTTTGCATGGTTACTAGCATGATATTGTAGCTACAAATATTTTTTTCGAAACGGGTCTAGAGGCCCGCAGATTACCTACCCAAACGCAGTGAACATAACTAAGATACCATTTCACGTTATGAAAAACAATTTAAGGTAGTATAGGTATGTACTTAGTTCATACCTTATTGTAACTGGGGGTCTGTTAACATCAAATAATTTCCTCAGCATAACAATCCAGTTGGAAATCCTTTCAATATTTGTCGAGAACTCTTCTCGAATCTCCTTAAAATATTAATGTAGATGTTGTACCTACTCATATGTATAATAAAACCATATATTAATACAAATTCTTCTACAAAACACTGGCTTTGAAAATTAGTTGTTTCTGTTTTCTAGTGATGTCGTTTGTCTTTTGATAAAATTATGCGAACTTTTTGGCACTCAAAAGATTTCGCGAAAAATTAATAAGTATGCAATCTCATACTAAGCTTAGCTGTTTCAAGCAATGAAAGGTATTATCTATATAGCAGAATCATGAAAATTTACTAAGACCGCCCTTAATTAATACTCGTATAGCAGATATTTTAAAGGATATTTTCCATAAAACCTGCTTATCAATAGAAATATTTGCTCATAAAATAAATTTGAAATGAAACCCAGATATAGAAGGTAGAAATGCATTTTTCAATAGCCCTCGACAACCCTTATATTTATTTAAATAATGTTGACAACCTACGGTGTAAGCGGCAAAACTACCTACCTATCCTAGATCCTATGGAATCCTATATCCTAAAGAAAATTAAGTTGGCATTGGAAAATGATTTATAACCCACAGCATTTTGTTTGTTTTATGCTGTTATGAATGAAATATTGCTTGAGTTGTTTATTGCCGTTTAGGATTCCGTAATCCGCTATAGTTTGATCAGCATGGTCCCGACTATCCATGAATAAAAAGTATACAATACAATACAAAAATGCTTAGCACCTGAAAAAAGAACATTACAAAAATAACTTATCTATTATATTTTTTATTTACTAAGCCTTATAAATTAACGACCACAAAGCATGTTATTAAAAGCAAAAATAATGATGTCTAATACAGAAATTCAATTTTAATGAAGAAATTAGTAGTAGGGTATTTTTGTTTAAATATTTCAAAAATCTACCATTTCGATAGAAGTTGGATCTTTGATACGCGAATGACACACTCTTGGCGATTGTATTTCGTTGGGTTCGTGCCACAAACCAAATAAAAAGATTAATAAGATTACGGACGTATATCCCGTTGTAAAAACATGGTGTCTCAATAATTCGTATTTGCAGTCCTTTTCGAAACATCAAACCCAAATTTTATTTAGCTATTTGAGCGAACAATAAATTTGTGTGTGAAGATGAAAGAATAAGTTGTACGACCCCCAGCCATTTTTTACGCCCGGTCCCCCAATTATACCTATCATCATAGGTATGTTCATGAACAACAAAGCGTTTGACAGTTTAGTGAAACAGCATAAATTTGTTTAAAATATTTCATCGTAAGTGTTTGGTATGGCTTAATATGAATAACTAAATTAAATGGAATTGAGTGTTCAATACTTGGTGTCATTGAAAAACTCCAAGAGAGAGGAGATATACCATTTTGTATTATTGTTAGGTACTTACTTTTAAATCATGTAGAAACTATTTGGAACGCCTATAATCCATTATTGATTCAGTCCAATGCTCAAACGATTTTGTGAGTGCAGTGTACTAGTGTGTACTGTCGAAGCAGTATCAATCCAAACAAGATGCATGTTGGTTCTCGAGCACTCCAAGCCCTGTGTGATCATCCTGTAGATACGCTTCTAATCCATTACCGTTAGATGCAGCTAGTACCTACCAAAGACGGGAGATATTATTCCTTAACCTTTTCTTGGTTGCTTCAGACTACACAGCTTGACTTAACGTCTTCTATTTTCAGTGAAAAACAAAGTTCTTTTCTCTATTTTGGGTTTTTCATTGTTTCATTGATGTGAAAACTTTTTAAGAAATATGTTTTATGTTGTAAGTTAACAAGAATATTTCGACTTTGTTGATTAGATAATCACTTTCCTCGTAATATTAATTTCATTTACTTACAATGGTTTTGTTAATATTCCAAAAAAAAATATTAATGTACCAACCACACCAAAAAGATAAAGCCCATATAGAAATCGATGAGAATAAAACCACTCCGCTAGAAATTATCAAAGATTGAACAACAAGTTTAAAACCAACAAAATTATCCAAACACGTATTGTGTCGATGTTCCTGGTTACATTAGAGTGAGACTTGCAGCTCGGTATCCCAGAGACATACAGCTTCTAGCTGACACACTAGTTTTCAGGCTGATAACAAACCCTTTGGTCGGCATCAAATTTTGGAACGTGATTTAAATAATGCATAGATGCGTTTGTAAAAGGATAGAGATTTACGTGCCTAAAGTTTTTCATAACTGCACGAGGCTTTTGTATGGAATCTTCAAAGACAATTTAATTTTTATTTTTGTGTTATTTTAAGAGTTTGAAGGTCTTGAGTATATTAATGGAATACCAAAGGATAGGTATAAATTGTATCTAGTAAGCAATAATTCATAAATCTCTTAGGAAAAGGTCAATTTAATGGTTTTATTTTTAATTTCTCAACCCTTTTGAATTAAGTATTGTATTTCCTTTATTAGTTTATTGTAATGTGTGTGTGTGTGTGTGTGTGCTATAAATAAATTCGTATTCTTATTCTAATTTAAATAAGGTCTTCAGTTATCTATTCTACTCTATCTTGCCGAGAACATTTAGTACTTTCGAAAATAATCTTATTTTGCATCCATATCTGTTTAGTATCATGACATTAAATAAAGCTCAACGTAGCTGAGATGTTTTTCTTCCTTCATGCGTAACGTAAAACAAATTCTTTCAGACAGATGGGTCCGGTCGCGGTTAGCTGTATATGCGCTCCCGGCTACACCGGCGACCTCTGCGAATCCCAGATTGCTTCACCAGGTATGTACACTGCTATTCTCTGTGCTACTACTTACATTCACAGAATAGGTACCTTCCACGTGAAGAAACATAAACACACCTCAGATACTGCAGTTTCAAGGTGTCCGTGATGGTAGCGTACCCATAATCGAATACACGATTGTTGTTATGCCTAATAAATACTGTATAAACACTGCATAATTAATGCAGAACTAGAATAAATAGTGCCTCTCTGGTTTCGAAAATAATGACCATTCTTAGTGGGTACGCTAGCATAACGATCAAGCTAGCGTACACATGACCGTACTCAAAAACGACTCATGTTACAGAAACGAAATTTACACAAATAATACGCTACAAATACTGCCACAGCTATGCAAAATTTCATAATGATCGCTTCTAAAGGAACGGAGATAATAAACAAGACTTTCAAAAACATTCCGAGCTAGCGTTATGGCAGCGTACACATTAAAAAACCTAATAGATCTTATAGAAAATGAACTTTACTGATTATAAATGATATATGTATAAATAGTGCGTGAAATACTCCCTCTGCCAGTAGTCATTCTTTATAAAAATTCTTAGTGAAACAACGTAAAAAGTCCATGTGAACTTCTAGGAACAAATGCATTGTGGTACAGTCGCACACACAACAAATAATTTAAAATGGAAATTATACACCGTACAATGTATATTACTAAATATAAGTAGTTTTGTTACTTTCATGAGTAGGCATTGCTTCTGAATGATGCTACCTACGTGCTTGAAGGGTCCATCCTATAGGTGCTGCAAGCTTGTCGTAGTAGGAAGTATTTCTGTAAACTGAATGCACATGAATTCAATGAAAAGAAATACTTGATTTTCAATATCGTGCTAAAGTTTTGACAAATTATTAACCACTACAAATCAGTGCCTCTGGTGTCATTCGATCATTCACAATGATCGATATCAATCATGACCTAGTATGAAGATGATCCGGATCATAAGACCCGTTCATTTGAATGATTGATTTTGCCGGCGGCCTATCATCGCCTCACTTCGAGTTTTCGTTTAAATGCCAGAAACATACTTGCGTGTCGCGGTGTGTCGGGGCGCGCCAGAAGCATATCGGTTTCATACATTTAGTGGGTGATTCTACGAAAACTCGTTTTTTGTCTGACTTCTGTGGCACATTTTTTTTTGTTGAAATTGCACATCGTGATAGTATATTCTAAATGAAGATTTAATTCTGAATTTTTTGGTAGTGAAGGGAACTTTATTGTGTTTATGGTTACGGAGTTATTCAATTTTAAAAATATGGTGTCCACGGAAATCAGAATTTATATCACCAAAATCAAATATGGGTTGGTTTATCAATAAAAATATGTGTTTTCGGTAGTAAGTAGATTATTAAGCTTCTTAAAACTAAGGACCAATTATTTGACGTTTGTAGTTTTAATCAGTTTTTACAAAAACACCTTTAAATCATTACTGTAAATACAAGTAACTTTTTACAAAAATCACACTAATAATGTTTATCTTTGTATTAAAAATATTATAATTATTCATTTTTCACCTCCTGGATGCTCTCGATCATCCTGGACACCTTCTGGATGCTCTCGATCATCCTGGACACCTCCTGGATGCTCTCCATCATCCTGGACACCTCCTGGATGCTCTCCATCATCCTGGACACCTCCTGGATGCTCTCCATCATCCTGGACACCTCCTGGATGCTCTCTATCATCCTGGACACCTCCTGGATGCTCTCGATCATCCTGGACACCTCCTGGATGCTCTCCATCATCCTGGACACCTCCTGGATGCTCTCCATCATCCTGAACACCTCCTGGATGCTCTCCATCATCCTGGACACCTCCTGGATGCTGTCCATCATCCTCTGGATGCTCTCCATCATCCTCTGGATGCTCTCCATCATCCTCTGGATGCTCTCCATCATCCTCTGGATGCTCTCCATCATCCTCTGGATGCTCTCCATCATCCTCTGGATGCTCTCCATCATCCTCTGGATGCTCTCCATCATCCTCTGGATGCTCTCCATCATCCTGTGGATGCTCTCCATCATCCTCTGGATGCTCTCCAGCATCCTCTGGATGCTCTCCATCATCCTCTGGATGCTCTCCATCATCCTCTGGATGCTCTCCATCATCCTCTGGATGCTCCCCATCATCCTCTGGATGCTCTCCATCATCCTCTGGACACCTCCTGGATGCTCTCCATCATCCTCTGGACACCTCCCGGATGCTCTCCATCATCCTCTGGACACCTCCTGGATGCTCTCCATCATCCTCTGGATGCTCTCCATCATCCTCTGGATGCTCTCCATCATCCTCTGGACCCCTCCTGGATGCTCTCCATCATCCTCTGGACACCTCCTGGATGCTCTCCATCATCCTCTGGATGCTCTCCATCATCCTCTGGATGCTCTCCATCATCCTCTGGACACCTCCTGGATGCTCTCCATCATCCTCTGGATGCTCTCCATCATCCTCTGGATGCTCTCCATCATCCTCTGGATGCTCTCCATCATCCTCTGGATGCTCTCCATCATCCTCTGGATGCTCTCCATCATCCTCTGGACACCTCCTGGATGCTCTCCATCATCCTCTGGACACCTCCCGGATGCTCTCCATCATCCTCTGGATGCTCTCCATCATCCTCTGGATGCTCTCCATCATCCTCTGGACACCTCCTGGATGCTCTCCATCATCCTCTGGACACCTCCTGGATGCTCTCCATCATCCTCTGGACACCTCCTGGATGCTCTCCATAATCCTCTGGACACCTCCTGGATGCTCTCCATCATCCTCTGGACACCTCCTGGATGCTCTCCATAATCCTCTGGACACCTCCTGGATGCTCTCCATCATCCTCTGGATGCTCTCCATCATCCTCTGGATGCTCTCCATCATCCTCTGGACACCTCCTGGATGCTCTCCATCATCCTCTGGATGCTCTCCATCATCCTCTGGATGCTCTCCATCATCCTCTGGATGCTCTCCATCATCCTCTGGACACCTCCTGGATGCTCTCCATCATCCTCTGGACACCTCCCGGATGCTCTCCATCATCCTCTGGTCACCTCCTGGATGCTCTCCATCATCCTCTGGACACCTCCTGGATGCTCTCCATCATCCTCTGGACACCTCCTGGATGCTCTCCATCATCCTCTGGACACCTCCTGGATGCTCTCCATCATCCTCTGGACACTTCCTGGATGCTCTCCATCATCCTCTGGACACCTCCTGGATGCTCTCCATCATCCTCTGGACACCTCCTGGATGCTCTCCATCATCCTCTGGATGCTCTCCATCATCCTCTGGATGCTCTCCATCATCCTCTGGATGCTCTCCATCATCCTCTGGATGCTCTCCATCATCCTCTGGACACCTCCTGGATGCTCTCCATCATCCTCTGGACACCTCCTGGATGCTCTCCATCATCCTCTGGACACCTCCTGGATGCTCTCCATCATCCTCTGGACACCTCCTGGATGCTCTCCATCATCCTCTGGACACCTCCTGGATGCTCTCCATCATTCTCTGGACACCTCCTGGATGCTCTCCATCATCCTCTGGACACCTCCTGGATGCTCTCCATCATCCTCTGGACACCTCCTGGATGCTCTCCATCATCCTCTGGACACCTCCTGGATGCTCTAGACACCTCCTGAGACACCTCCTGAGATTAAAAAGACAGACCTACTAGCTATAATAATTTAAATAATAAAAAGCTTCGGACGAGTTTTGCTCCAACTCGAAAACTAACAACCTAACTAGGTAAAGGTTTCTTGTTTGCTTCAGTACTTCAACTTTTAAAAAGTGAAGTGAACAAAAATGAAAGTGAGCGCTTTATTACCTAATTTTAATTATTTATAACATGAATTTTATGACATACCCAAGTGTCCTGTAAGGTCATAAAGGAAATAAAGCACTTTGAACTATTGACTATTTTGTCATCTTAAAACTGACTGTTTCTTGTCAAATGTTTTTGATTTCCATTTGTTTTGTATAGGTTTCTATTACTTTTCCCAAGTTTTGTCTAAACCAAAAAGCTATACTTCGGTGTATGGTGGTAGTACCATTTAATCTAAGTGGTTTGCATAAGGTTTTCACTTTATATATATACATACAATATTTATGTATTGTCCTGACAAAATCAGGGATTATAGCTATTTTTTTATTGGAATATTGAAGCGTAACGCAAAGAGGTGGGTCACGTCTATTAAATTAAAATCAAGAACGCTTCTTCTTTTATTGATTCCTTGCTTGAAACGTCTTATGAAGTTTTATTTCACGCTTCAAAACTTAAGCCAAGTTCAAAGTCCGTTAAAGTCTGCAAATTATGCGTTAACATAAACAAATCGTTAAATTCTGTACAACTCGACGTGGACGTAAAATGTCTGTAAAATTAAACAGTTGTACCTACTGGGCCGGAGAATTGTGACTAAAATGAATTTGTGCACCACTTTAGCTTAATCGGAATAATAAGGGTGATAAACTTTAGGACAAATGAAGAAATATGGAAGGACTTTGATGAAAATTTTACACGCCCATAACTACACTCGAGAGCAATGAATCCGGGTCACTCAAAGAATCCAAAAAATCTCGGAAAGTAAGAATGCTAGGTTAATGCAATAAATTGTATTTAATAGACAATTTAATACTCCTTAAATGAAAGTTAAAAAAATATGAGTCACCATAGAGGGCGCTAAAGTGCCACTGTTGACATCGGCTCTGTGTATAAATTTATCTTATTAATTAATAAACGCGTTAACCAGTGCTATAAAACGTTAACTATCATCTACAGAAGCATAATACATCCGAAGAGTGTTGAAACTCAGTGAAAAACAAACAATTTGCGACAAAAACAAACAAAATCCAAGTGACATTTTTCAAAAAAAGAAAGTGATTTTCTGCTAGTGTTCGAACTTTCAAGACCAAAAATAACAGTGAAGTGACCCCAAAGCTTCCTGTTACACACTCTGGCAGGTCTGTTTTCTTGCTATTTTACATTCTCTACGAACTCAAAACTTTTATAACCTAACAAGGCCACAAACATTAGCAAGTCATTTTGAAACAAATTAAATCAGTCAAGAAAGTGCCACCTAGAGGAAAGTGTCAAAACTAATTAAAGAAACACCAAGCGAGCTAGAAGCTTCCTTGAACCACCACAAGAGGGCGCTTATAACGGTGGCTATACTTACTGAGTAATCGACCTAGCTAAAAGCTACGCTACTCATCACAAGAGGGCGCTGCCTGTATGTTTATATTTTAGCGGAAACTTTCTCAACAACAGAGTCATAATCAAGAAGTTGAAGTTCAACAACAATCAAAAAATGGAAGAATTAACTTCAATGATAAGAAACCTCCAAAATAAATTTGACGAACAGACACAAGAGATACGTGACATGAAGCAAAGCATAAATAGTAACATAGATGCAAAATTTGCCCAGTTAGAATGCAAATATAATACGCTAGAAAAAACAATAACTGAGCAAAGCCAGCGCTTACAGCAATTAGAAAGAAATTTCAGGAAAAAGAATTTAATCTTCTTTGGAGTAGTAGAAAATGAAAAAAGCTACTGCGATTTACTCGAGAAAATTCTACATATAATAAATAATTGCATGAAAATAAACTGCAACAAAGAAAATATAGCAGAAGTGAGGCGTATGGGCAAAAAACAAAATGAAAACACCAAAATTAGGCCAACCATTGTGACCCTCACCACATTAGGCATGAAAATTGATCTTTTGAAGAATAAAAAAAGATTGAACGACTCTTCATACTACATCAAAGAAGATTTTCCACCTGATGTGCTGGAAGAACGGAAGAAGCTCACCACCCAAATGCTAGAAGAAAGAAACAAGGGCCATACAGCATTCTTGAAATACAACAAGCTTGTCGTGATTCCTGAGGTAAAAGCACATCAACAAAATCACATTAAACCAAACAAAAGAAGCCTAATAGTATCCCCTAAAAATGCAGGTACAAGCTCAAGTTCAGAGGGATACAGCCAGAAAAAACAACTTAAGATAAAACAGTCTTCAAACATACATCAATATATGATAAAAAACCAAAATCGAGACGCACGCCCGAATCTATCATCAACCAGTTCCGCATCACCTACTGCCCGCGACGGCGTAAGCACTGAGATGCCTGAACAAAACATGAATAAATATTGACAAAAAGCGACCTCTCCTCGTATACTTCCCCCACCACGGCCGGTCACCGCGGGGGAGAAAGACCATAACCCTCCACTCCAATCACTCTACATTTGTACTTATAACGCAAGATCTCTTTTATCTAATGAAAGATTATTAGAACTTAAAGAAGCAATATCACAAATAAATTACGACATTATCGGCCTTGCAGAAATAAGAAGAACAGGTTATAATATAATAGAAGATGATGAACACATATTCTGCTATTTTGGAGAAACAAAAGGCCAGTATGGAGTCGGCTTTCTTGTGAAAAAAGCATACAAGCAAAATATAGAGAGCTTCATAGGAATATCAGAACGAATATGTATTTTAAATCTAAAATTTGATAATGTAACAATATCAATCATACAAGTATATGCTCCTACTTCAGATACAAGCGATTTTGAAATAAAATCTTTTTATCAACAACTGCAACAAGCACAATTACAAAGCCATGCATTCCTAATAATAATGGGCGATTTTAACGCTCGTATCGGACAACGTATTTCAGGCGAAGAAAGAATTCTAGGTAAATATTGCTACGGAAAAAGATATAAAAGAGGAAAAACTCTCCTGGAATTTTGTTGGGAAAACCACTTATTTATAACAAACAGCTTATTTAAAAAGAACATTAAAAATATGTGGACATGGCTCTCACCAAAGAAAAACAAAAGCCAAATTGACTATATACTCACCAACAATAAAGAAAAAATTACCAATATCGAAATACTAAACAGACTATCATTCCCCAGCGATCACAGACTCATAAGAAGCACCTTTTCTATATCAAAAATAAAGAAAAGTAGAACAAAATACAAAACCAACACTACTAAGCTAAAGACACCAAAAGAAAAGGAGCACTTCATAAACTCACTGAAAGCACAAATTGACAAAATCGAACTGGAAGATACTGAAGATGTGGAATCATTTTATAGTAAAATTAAAAAATCTTTGTGTGACAGCCTTGACTCTACCTCAAAAGAAAAAGTAATAAAACAGAATTTCATTACCGAAAACATAAAAAATCTAATAGTAAGAAGAAACTATCTGACTAACAAGAAAAACATAACAAAAGACGAAAGAGAAGAACGTTGTTACTTATACAAAAATATACACAAACTAATAAAGAAAGAACTCGACGAACATAAATTAAAAGTCATGGAGAAACATTTGTCATCGTCAGGGAGTTTGAAAAAAGGTTATAGAACGCTTAATACAACCAAACAATGGATCCCCTGTCTCACAGTAAGCTCTACCAATACGAAGACTTACTCAAGATCAAAAATAATAGAAACAGCTACAACATTTTACAGAAACCTTTACGCCGCGAGAGGATCATATCAAACACATCCAACTAATAATCCCAACTCTACCACCCTAGTAAGATTTTCTACTGAAGAAATCATGAAAAAAATGGAGAGGCTAAACACGGATAAATGCACTGGGCCAGATGGTATCCCCAGTGAGGCATTAAAAACAGGCAGGTTCCTGCTCGCACCACCTTTAACAGCTCTATTCAACATGATTCTAGACACCAAGAAAATACCGAAAGAATGGGCAGAATCCGACATAATCCTACTCTATAAAAAAGGAAACCCAGCTGACATAGCCAACTATAGACCTATCAGCCTGCAATCAAACATCTACAAGTTGTTCGCGTCTTGCCTAGAAGAGCGTCTGACAGTTTACACTGAAAAGTACCAACCACCAGAGCAAGCTGGTTTCAGGAAAAACTATTCAACTACAGAACACATCCACACTTTAGATCTGATCATAGAAAAGTATGAAGAACATAAGAGGCCGCTCTACCTGGCTTTTATCGACTATTTTAAAGCTTTCGATTCAATTTCTCACAACAGCATGTGGAAAGCTCTAGAAGACTGCAACGTACCAGTTGAAGCAATCGAACTTATTAAAGACATATACAACAAAAGTGTAAGTAGAGTAAAAATGGAATCAAAAGGTGCTGAAATAAATATATGTAGAGGCGTTAGACAGGGAGACCCGCTTTCACCTAGAATTTTCATAACAATACTAGAAAGCATAATGAAGAACTTAAGATGGGAGTCAAGAGGCATCAATGTCAAAGGCGAATTTCTTAGCAATCTGAGGTTCGCCGATGACATAGTTCTCTTTTCAGAAACACCGAAACAACTAGAGAAAATGATAAACGAACTAGATACAATAAGTCGCCAAATTGGCTTAGAACTCAACACAACAAAAACGAAAATAATAACAAACAGCATACACATACCCATAAAAGTCAATGATATTATACTGGAATACGTACCAAATTACATTTATTTGGGAAAGGAGATATCATTCAAGAAATCTCGAAACACTGACGAAATCGATCGACGAATAGCATTGTCATGGAATAAATTCTGGAGTAACAAAGAAGTTCTCAAATCTAAACTCCCATTAAATCTCAAAAAGAAAATACTTGATTCATGTATTCTACCCTGTCTGTCTTATGGCTGCCAAACTTGGATTTATAATAACTACACAAAGAATAAAATACAGGTATGCCAAAGGGCGATGGAGAGGAGTATACTGAATATAAAGAGAAGAGACAGAAAAAGAAATACAGTTATAAGACAAAACACAAAGATCATAGATGCTTTAAAACACTGCAAAAGATTGAAATGGAAATGGGCTGGCCATATCGCACGCATGGAAAATAACAAATGGATAAAAAAAATAACAACATGGATAGGACCACAAAACAAAAGAACCAGAGGCAGACCAAAAGAGAGATGGATAGACGAAATCAACAAAACAGCTGGCTTAGACTGGCTAGTCAAAGCACAAGACAGAAAAGCATGGAGTAAAATGGAGGAGGCCTTCACTCGATGAGAGGTCCTTAATAATACACATTATTAAAATTCTATTTCTATTTAAATTTAATCTATTTTGTAAAAATTGTATTGTATTAATCAAATCATTAATAATTTTTCTGTAAATTTAATTTTATTAAGGAAATAAAAAGGCTTTATTATTATTATTATTATACATTTTATTTACACAAAATTACATAAAGAAAAAAAACTGCTGATCTCTCCTTAAAACAAAAATAGGAAACATGAAATTTTTGAACTTTATTACGATTTTCTTGAATTTCAATACTTCGTATTACCTCCTCGTGCTTCCATTACTGCGTTTACGCGGTTTGGCATGCTGTACACCAAGTTCCTTATACGATTTTGGGGAATATTCTCCCATTCCTCTGTGAGAGCAATTTTGAGCTCAGGAAGCGTGATTGGGGGAGGGTTTCGTTGTTTTACGCATCTCCCCAGCTCGTCTCAAGCATGCTCGATCGGGTTGATATCCGGGCTGCGCGCTGGCCACTCCATATAAGTAATGTTCATCTCTTGAAGGTAGTCATTCACAATCCTACCTGTATGAGGTCGGGCATTGTCATGCATAAATATAGCATCCTCACCCAAATTGACCATAAATGGACCAACGTGTTCGTTGAGGATTTCTTCCACATATCTTACGCTAGTTAAAGAGCCGTTTTCTATGATCACCAGCTCTGTGCGACTTTCAGAGGAAATTCCGGCCCACACAAGTGCAGACCCACCACCGTAGGCTACTTTTTCTTCGATGCATGCTTGCTTGAATCTTTCCCCTGGTCTTCTATACACTCTGTGTCTTCCATCGTGCTTGTAGAGCATAAATTTTGATTCGTCGGAGAACATAACTTTCGACCAATCTTCAATACTACTACTAAGACAATTTACGTGGTTCTGGGCATATCTTAGTCTTGATATACGATGGCCACGCTCCAGTTTAGGGCCGTTTGCAGGCCTAAGGGGTTTTAAGTTAGATTCAGCAAGCCGATGTCTTACTGTCCTAGTATGGTTAGGGACAAACTTGTATGGCGTGTCGTGTCGCGACACGGTCTATCGTGTCGCAGACTGCTAGCCACCGATTGCGCCAGAGCGGTGGTGGGGGTTATGTCGCGACACGACACAACAGGCAAATGTGTTTCTATACTGGCGCGTGGCTCGTGGCGCGAACACTTTTTAATTAAGTATTATTTGCAGCAAAATGACAACACATGACGTTGACAACACAAACAGGTTCCTGAAATACATTAATATTAGTAGGTTGGCAAGAAATCTTAGCGCAAAAACAAAAATAAACTAAAGTATTCAATTATTTCATCATAGACTATGTGATCTGTATTAATCTGAATATAAGTTTTACGGATTTGGCTTAATCTGTAATCTGTATTTGTGGTCAAAATTCTCTACAGATACAGATAAATCTGTATATATGGGAACACTGGGCCATAACACCTCGTGTCGCGACACGTTAGTGTGCACACTCACAGCCGCGACCGTAAGCATCGCGACACGCCAGGACACGTAAATATGTTTCCGCCCTAATTCGATCATGCATTTTGTGATTGAACGATTACTTACCGGTGCGAGATCTGTTCTTTGCGTCGTCGCGTCGCGTCATTTCGTTACAGCCCGATTTGAATCTCGCAAAAACTTATTTGTAATTAATAATAATCATTTATTATATATCATAATCAATAATCATTTATCATAATCATTTATTTGACCTGAATTGAGATAGATATCTACCTACTATGAAAAAAGTAGGTAGGTATAGGTAGGTAGGTAGGTATAGGTAGGTAGGTAAGTATAGGTAGGTAGGTAGGTATAGGTAGGTAGGTAGGTATAGGTAGGTAGGTAAGTATAGGTAGGTAGGTAGGTATAGGTAGGTAGGTAGGTAAAGTAAAGTAACGTAAATTTTATTGATCAAAAATACATACATAAAACATAATCACATTGACTTAATATTATTCTTATTTTTGCTAATTATATAGAGACTAATAATGGTGATTTCACTTTGATCTCTACACTAGGATACCCTGTGCTGTAGAGATCAAAAAGCAGTTGTGTTTATAATTTAAAATGACATAAACAGTACTAAATAAATGCTCGGAACATAGTAGTTACTTCGATATCTTCTTTGTTTGAGTTACATTCAATTTCAGTGACAATAAATTAGAAATTCCTACCTAGGTAAGTAGTCAATTGCAATGCCAACACATACCCACCTACTTATTTACAGTATGACAAGACGGCTTCCGTCTCATCATAGTCTTTATCAAGAAGCCATGAATGTAGAATCTTCTTGCAAACTCTTCTTGTTTTTGGAAATAAATTTAGTGCTTTGTTTATTTTTGTGTATAAGAAAGGACCTAACCAGCCATAGAATCTACAAAAAAATTGTGTTCGCCTAAATGGGGGTTTCCATTTGATATGTCTGAGGTCTGAGGTATAGGTAGGTAGGTAGGTATAGGTAGGTAGGTACGTATAGGTAGGTAGGTATAGGTAGGTAGGTAGGTATAGGTAGGTAGGTAGGTATATGTAGGTAGGTAGGTATAGGTAGGTAGGTAGGTAGGTATAGGTAGGTAGGTAGGTATAGGTAGGTAGGTAGGTATAGGTAGGTAGGTAGGTAGGTAGGTATAGGTAGGTAGGTATAGGTAGGTATAGGTAGGTAGGTAGGTATAGGTAGGTAGGTAGGTATAGGTAAGTAGGTAGGTATTGATTTTGCCGGCGGCCTATCATCGCCTCACTTCGATTTTTCGTTTAATTCGATCATGCATTTTGTGATTGACCGATTGAACGATTACTTACCGGTGCGAGATCTGTCTGTTCTTTGCGTCGCGTCGCGTCATTTCGTTACTGCCCGATTTGATTCTCGCAAAAACTTATTAAATTCATGATCATTTATTTGACCTGAATTGAGATAGATATCTTTTTTTTAGAATCTTTTTTTCATAGTAGGTAGATATCTATCTCAATTCAGGTCAAATAAATGATTATAATAAATGATTATTGAGTATGATATATGATGATAAATGATTATTATTAATTACAAATAAGTTTTTGCGAGATTCAAATCGGGCTGTAACGAAATGACGCGACGCGACGCAAAGCACCGGTAAGTAATCGTTCAATCGGTCAATCACAAAATGCATGATCGAATTAAAAGAAAACTCGAAGTGAGGCGATGATAGGCCGCTGGCAAAATCAATCATTCAAATGAACGGGTCTTATGATCCGGATCATCTTCATACTAGGTCATGATTGATATCGATCATTGTGAATGATCGAATGACACCAGAGGCACTGATTTGTAGTGGTAAATAATTTGTCAAAACTTTAGCACGATATTGAAAATCAAGTATTTCTTTTCATTGAATTCATGTGCATTCAGTTAACAGAAATACTTCCTACTACGACAAGCTTGCAGCACCTATAGGATGGACCCTTCAAGCACGTAGGTAGCATCATTCAGAAGCAATGCCTACTCATGAAAGTAACAAAACTACTTATATTTAGTAATATACATTGTACGGTGTATAAATTCCATTTTAAATTATTTGTTGTGTGTGCGACTGTACCACAATGCATATTTGTTCCTAGAAGTTCACATGGACTTTTTACGTTGTTTCACTAAGAATTTTTATAAAGAATGACTACTGGCAGAGGGAGTATTTCACGCACTATTTATACATATATCATTTATAATCAGTAAAGTTCATTTTCTATAAGATCTATTAGGTTTTTTAATGTGTACGCTGCCATAACGCTAGCTCGGAATGTTTTTGAAAGTCTTGTTTATTATCTCCGTTCCTTTAGAAGCGATCATTATGAAATTTTGCATAGCTGTGGCAGTATTTGTAGCGTATTATTTATGTAAATTTCGTTTCTGTAACATGAGTCGTTTTTGAGTACGGTCATGTGTACGCTAGCTTGATCGTTATGCTAGCGTACCCACTAAGAATGGTCATTATTTTCGAAACCAGAGAGGCACTATTTATTCTAGTTTTGCATTAATTATGCAGTGTTTATACAGTATTTATTAGGCATAACAACAATCGTGAATTCGATTATGGGTACGCTACCATCACGGACACAGTTTCAAGTTGTTTAAACGAAACTAGGAGACCAATTAACTTCACAACAACACTCCTATTTCCAGTTCCAACAGGTGCAGGCGGTAATTTACAGAACTCGAAGCAGGTTTCTGCAATTTATTAACAAGTTATGAGTCCACTTAGACATTTTCAGATACCGATACTAGGTACCTCTGTACATATGTTGCCAATTAGACTCGGAATCTACAGGAAACTTCATCGATAGTAGCAATAACCGAGTACCTACAAAAGATTTCAAAACCACAAAAAACAATTTACTCGTTTCTGCCCGCGGCTGCGGACGCTTAGTTTCATGAGTTTATCCGTAACTTATATCCAATGGGAACCGATTTTATGGGATAAAGTAGCAGATGGAGATAAGTTACTTATATGCCATGCGAGGTCAAGACTTACATCTATGCAAAGTTCCTTCCTTATCTATTCAGTAGTTTTGGTGAGTTGGAAACTTGCATCCTATTAATAATCAAAAAACATAGACAAAAATATACCATATCAGAAAATATAAACACCATATCAAATTTTAATATACCTTAATCAAAAAAATATAATATAGTTACCATATCAGCCTACCGTGTTTATTAAGCGTACTGTTTTTTTATTTCAGAGTGTGGCACAGAAGAATGCTCAGAAGGGTGTGAAGACGTGAGCTCGTGTGACTGCAACCCGAAAGATACTGATTTTTGTAAGTTATTCCAGATAAATCATCGGTAATAAATAAGACATTTTATTATGATTTTCTGCTCACTCGCTAAAGCTCCAAATCAAACTTATAGGTATATCATAGATCATTTATAATCCATATCTTAAGTCTTATTGCTATTGCCTTTCAATGACTAGGGAATTTATTTTGTAATGTTTGCTATCACGATTACTTTTGGATTGGACTATTAGATTATTATTGGAAAATTGAATAATCGCTATTCAATTTTTGTCAAGAAACATTATAACCCTTAGAAGCTTTGAAGTTTAAAGAAGTGAAATGATAGCAAAATTCATTCACCACAGCAGTTCAGTAAATAAATATAAACTTAAAATTGTAGCTAGTGAATTAGTATCCTACTAATTCACTAGCTACGTCTAAGCTAAATTTTGTGAATATTTTCCAGCTACCATCCGTTTCGAGACGAGACTACAAGTTGTGGACCAGCCAAGTATCAACATACCTCAAGAGGTAGTAAGGCAGGTTAGTTTCTTCATCCATCAGTCATTTCTTTTTGTATAATTATGAGACAGACCAAGTTACGATTTCGCTCCAAGTATAATATTCGATTATAAGGTTCGATATAACAGCTCTATTTGGTCAGAAGATACTATTTAAAATGTCCATCATGAGATATTTTATGTATTTAATGGTTATATCAAAGCAATTAACTTCAGCTGTTAGCAAGAAAACTATTAAAGGTATCGCAATTGAAGTAGATATTCATTCATATTGGAGCTTTAAGATTTCAAGGAACGATGAATGCAAGCAATGGAATATTCTGAAATGAGCTGAGTGGAAATTGAATATCACGAACTAACAGTTAACTTCCTGAACGTTTCAGATAACGAGCTATCTGAAGGCATCGAACATCACTTTGGAGGATGAAATTGAATTTCTAAACATGAGGTGAGGCAACTTTTGCTGTATTTTACTGTAAAATAAATATTGAATTTTAGATAAGTGAACTTTTTCGTTTTATAAAAAAGTTATGCTTTTCCATACTCTCAGAGCAAGCAACAAGTACCTAACTAACAGATATGTACAATAAGTTACATAAATTCTTTTATCAATAAACATGTTATCTATGTAATTACACCACGGATAAGTAAATAATATACCCGTGACCTAACATATCAAACTGGTTCAATCAGAGAATTAAACTTAACTTGTTAGTTCATTAGAAGCAAACAACGCTAGGGCGGTGTGGGTGCGCGTGTGGGGCTCGCGACAGGAAGCTGAACAGCTGAAAGCGGCGCTGGCGAGACTGAGCTCGAGCAGAGCGAGGAGCGACCGGCTCCGGCTGCTGCCGGCCACGCTGCACTTCGAGATGCACTCTGCTCTTAGTCTACATGTAAGTAGAAAGCGGCGCTGGCGAGACTGAGCTCGAGCAGAGCGAGGAGCGACCGGCTCCGGCTGCTGCCGGCCACGCTGCACTTCGAGATGCACTCTGCTCTTAGTCTACATGTAAGTAGAAAGTGGCGCTGGCGAGACTGAGCTCGAGCAGAGCGAGGACCGACCGGCTCCGGCTGCTGCCGGCCACGCTGCACTTCGAGATGCACTCTGCTTTAGTCTACATGTAAGTAGAAAGCGGCGCTGGCGAGACTGAGCTCGAGCAGAGCGAGAAGCGACCGGCTCCGGCTGCTGCCGGCCACGCTGCACTTCGAGATGCACTCTGCTCTTAGTCTACATGTAAGTAGAAAGTGGCGCTGGCGAGACTGAGCTCGAGCAGAGCGAGGACCGACCGGCTGCGGCTGCTGCCGGCCACGCTGCACTTCGAGATGCACTCTGCTCTTAGTCTACATGTAAGTAGAAAGCGGCGCTGGCGAGACTGAGCTCGAGCAGAGCGAGGAGCGACCGGCTCCGGCTGCTGCCGGCCACGCTGCACTTCGAGATGCACTCTGCTCTTAGTCTACATGTAAGTAGAAAGTGGCGCTGGCGAGACTGAGCTCGAGCAGAGCGAGGACCGACCGGCTGCGGCTGCTGCCGGCCACGCTGCACTTCGAGATGCACTCTGCTCTTAGTCTACATGTAAGTAGAAAGCGGCGCTGGCGAGACTGAGCTCGAGCAGAGCGAGGAGCGACCGGCTCCGGCTGCTGCCGGCCACGCTGCACTTCGAGATGCACTCTGCTCTTAGTCTACATGTAAGTAGAAAGTGGCGCTGGCGAGACTGAGCTCGAGCAGAGCGAGGACCGACCGGCTGCGGCTGCTGCCGGCCACGCTGCACTTCGAGATGCACTCTGCTCTTAGTCTACATGTAAGTAGAAAGCGGCGCTGGCGAGACTGAGCTCGAGCAGAGCGAGGAGCGACCGGCTCCGGCTGCTGCCGGCCACGCTGCACTTCGAGATGGACTCTGCTCTTAGTCTACATGTAAGTAGAAAGCGGCGCTGGCGAGACTGGGCTCGAGCTGGTTAAAGGTCCCTCTTTTCTAATCCCACTTCACGGTCTGCTGCTGTAGACGCAGGAAGCGGCAGTATTTTCTTCCTTATTTATTAAAAATAAAGGCGAATTCAAATCTTAACCAAATTGCTGCAGATACAGTGAATCTTTCAATAAATTTTAAATTAGGTAACATAAATAAGGTAATATACTGATGTAAATAATATACTGGATAATAAGGCATTTGATTTATGCTATCAAAACTTAACTTTCAAGCGGATAATTAAAAATTATAAATAAAAAACAAACAAAGTTGTTATCCTGAAAAGTGAAGCTCCCGTTAAGTAAGAAGAAACAAACTTCAAACAATTAAACTTCTCTCTGACCATCTTTCTGAGTTGAGAGGAAAAATGAAGCAATTCCTTACCCCGCGCTGCAAAGTTTAAGACTTGATTGAGATTGTCAAACGCGCGAAGTTATAACATAAAAGGGCGCGCATTTCTGATAGAAAGAAATTCGTTGTAAGATCTTTGTGAGATTTAATTTAGCTTATTAATAGCCATAATTATTAAACTGTTACGCGACTACTTGTTTTTTCGGTGATGGTTGCATGTATTTTTACAGAATCTGGTCGACAAGTTTTCGAGATGAGATGTGTGCGTGAGATGTTTTATAGGAGAATTTATTTTGATGGTCTTTATTTATCTAGTTCTGCTGCCAATTTGAAGTATTTTACCTAAAGGATTTGTCGCGGTCTAGAGCAGCTCTGGTACGCAAGAAATGTCACAATTCAATAATTAACACATTAACATGGCTTTTAAGATTTACTTTCGCATAAGTTTTTTTAAGATATTCTCTTGCAGAATCGATTAAATTAATGGTAAGTTTGATTTTCTTTGTTCATACCCTTATATACTTGATTGGTACCACATCTCCAAAGCTTAATTTATAGCTCCGCCGTTAAGGTACCAAATGGTACAACTGCGGCGTCTGAAGGAATTCGTCTGGTTAATAGCAAAATTACGAAAGTAATCTTGTAAAACTCTGCGAGTTTTTAAAGACGCTATCATGTCGTTGTATCGATTTGGTTTGGGGCTTTGATATTTGTTTGTGTTGCGGACGGTACCAGGATGGCCGTAGTACGTCCTGGGAAAGTATCCCAATGTTTTCGACGTGCGCGTCCCTTCTTCCTTTCGCTGGTGTACGCACGCCGCCACGCACCCCTGAATGCGTAGTGTGCTAGCTGGGGCACGACGACCTTCCACTCTTCACGAGAAACCGTAGATTCTTCACTACCTACTTGCTGCTTACTGCCTCTTCGGTGGCTGAGCCAAACACTGAATAATCACTTGACTGAATCTTTATTCGATAGAATCACAACTGAATGTTTACTTTATAGAATTACAGAACTGAATGAATCTCAACTGACAAGGTCGGCCTTTTATATCACCGTCGAACCATACAAAATATTCCAGAAAACTCGACTAATATCTAGAGCAATAACTCTATCCCTTTCATTCAAGTACGCCGTCCTTGTCTTACATTTCCATAATTTTCTAGAAGCTATATCTATCTCTGTCATTCCTACTTGTCTCTGTCTTTCCTTTCGATTCGTTCGAGAACAATAGTAGGTACTTAGATCGGACTCTAACAACTATCACTTAATCTGTGGCCTATTGTTTACGGAGACAAGTAGGTAGGTACTTCTTCTTTCTATGTTTAACTGCAAATTAAATTATTTACAAATAAAACTTCGAATACAAAACTAAACTATATCAGTTAGTAAGTTTCGTCGCCGACATTCTCCCCCTCGTGCGTCGCACCAATCTTCTGACTAGGCGATTCTCCCTGCACCAACAGCACCACTCTCGTACTCGGTCTCCGCAGTACTCCTCGTCTGGTCTCGACGTCGACGATCCGGGTACGTCCATCTATTCCAGGATACACTTGCTTGTTTCTGCCGCGTGGCCAGGTACATTTCGGTGGGGTGTGGTCGACGATCAACACGATGTCTCCAACTTGTAGTTCCGCAGCACTGGTCCTCCGTTCTCCAGTAGACTGCAGCTGCATACGCCGTCTCACTGGCATCCGTGGAGGTGTGCAGCTCCCCCTCGCTGCGATGCGGCGCCAGGCATCTCGGGATCTGCATCCATGCTGTGTACTCCTTTTCCTCGATCTCTTTATCCCATCCAATGCTGCTCCTCCAGATGTCTTGAAGCAGCTTCTTGCCCTGGACGAGAACTGGTGATGCCAATCCTAATGGATCAAAGATCGACATCAAGGCGCTGGTGACTTCCATTTTTGTGGGCACTTGGAGCCCCCTTGCTATTTCTTCTGACATGGAGTCCCGTTCCGTGATCCAGCGTAGTCTCAGAGGTTCTTCCTCTTTCTCGCTGAGATCCACTTCCGTCTTCTCCGTTGTTTCAGCCTTTACTTCATGCAGCAACTCGGGTTGGTTTGATGACAATCCTCTAAGCTCGAAGCCTGCCTTCTTGTGCATGAAGTCCACTTGTGGTGTCTTCAATTGCGGATCCTTGTCGGTCTTCCTTTCGAAGTTGAAGAGGCGGTTCTTGGCGGTGGTGTAGCTCTCCGGCATCGGCTCCTTTTCATTCTTCCACAGGAGACCAACCTCGAAGCGTCCATCTTCTAGTCTTCGGCAGGTCTTGTCTAGGATGGCGAGTGCTCTTCCTTCCGAGTCCGTCGTTGGTCTTCTGGGCTGCACACCAAGCGCTTCGATGGCGAAGTGATCCTTGATGGCTAGGTGCATCTCCTCCTTCTGCGTGGTGATGTGGAAACACGTATTGAGGAAATGCACTGGTTTTGCATTTCCAACGTCGGTCCCGTGAAGCACCCATCCAAGTCCTGTTCTGGAAGCAACCGGTTCACCTGGTTTCCCTTTTCTTATTTCTCGAGTCACAATCAGCTCCCAGTTGTCTTGTCCAATGAGGAGCTGTGGTGATTCCCCTTCATGATGTAGAGTCTCAGCGATCTTCCTGAGATGTGGGTACTCCTGTATCCTCTTCTTGTCCAGGAACTGCGGCGCAAGCTTCAGATCGTCAAAGGTCCGAACTCTCTTCAGGATCCTCCGTTGTCTTTGATGAACTCCTTTCAGCTTGAGGTCCAGCACCTGAGAGTCCTTCTTCCTGATGAACTTGCCTCCCACTGTCTCGATTACCAATTCTTCCTTGTTTCCCTGAGCGCCGATTTCTTCTGCCACCTTCTTGTCCAGCAGTGACACTGTCGACCCTTCGTCCAAGAGGGCCAATATCTTCTTGGATGTCTTTGACCCGAAGACTTCCACTTGAATGATCTTCAGGTATGCCCTTGCGTTGTTCATCGCGTTCACTGATCCGTTGACATCTGATGCCTCTGGTGATGATTCTGTCTTTTCACTCGAGGATCTAACTTCAGACTCCACGTGTAGCAGACGATGGTGCCACCTCTTGCACTCTTTGCACGATGGCTTCTTGCAGCTCTCCTTCCTATGTCTTCCTTGAAGGCACTTGAAGCAGACGTGACTTCCCTTGACGGCAGCCCATCGGTCTTGAACAGATGCCTTAAGGAACTTCTGGCATTCCACGAGGAAGTGTTCACCTTTACAGATGGGGCAATTCTTCTCTGCCTTCCCTGGGTCCTTTTTCTTTATTGAGTGCGCCGCTTGTCTAGTCTTCTTGAAGCTGCTGTCCTTATCCTCTGATATTGCGAAGGCTGCGCACTTGTCTTCTTCTGCGTCAAGGAACCTTGATACTAGCGTGAGGTCGGAGAACTCGCCTTCTTCCGATGCTGAAGTGAAGTCGTACCAACGGAACTTGAGAACTGTCGGCATCTTGTCCACGATGTGCTTCACTATCTCTGGTGAATGCAGGTACTGTGGCTTCTTCAGTCCCTTGATCGTTGCCACGCTGTTGCTGATCTGGCTTGCGAAGATACAGATGTCTCTCGGGTTCTCCGTAATCTTCAGTAACGCCCTGACTTTGTCCAGTTCGGCTAGTACCAACGCATCAGGTCTTCCGTATCTTCTTCGAAGGGCTTCCATGACTTCCATCGGAGATGCTTCGGAGTACAGCAAACTCTTGATAGCTTCTCTTGCGTTGCCTTTTAATGCTCTTCTCAATCGAGCCATGTTCTGGACGTCGTTGAACATCGGTGCTGTATCAGAGTATACGATCTTGAACGCCAACCATTCGCTGCTGTTGCCATCGAAGTAGGGTAGCTCATGGATATAGTTCGGTTGAGATGCTGGACCCCTTCCTCCTGCAAAGGCTTCCTTCAAGGCTGTCGTTAAAGCTTGAATCTCAATCATAGCTCCTCCTACTGATGGCTTCTCTTCAGGTTTCACCTCCTGGAGTTCCTCCAGGAGCTTCTCTTGCTGCGCTGGTTCCTCCGATACAGACGTCTGGATCCAGTTCTGCACCTTTGCTGTTCTATCCTCTTGTTCTGCCTGGTCTTCATCCACGGAGTCTTCTTCATCACATTGTGCCAGCTCCAATCTGACACGGGCCAGCTTCGTCGCAGCCTGGGCTTGCTCCAGTTCCAGGCGCGCCAATTCTTCTCTGGCTTCCAGCTCGCGTCTTCTAGCTGAAGAACTCATGGTCTTCGTGGACCGGGCTCGACGACTGACCCCCGTCGGCTTCAGGGTTACGGAATCATCTTCTCCCTGTTCCGGGGCATGGTCTGGGGTCTTCTCCGTCGTCTTCTGTGCGGCTTCTTTTTTCTGTCCCTTCCCGGACACCGCCGTAGTTGCAGTAGCTTCTGTGGTCGAGGTTTCTTGAGAAGTCATTGTACCCCAAGAGTCCGAGGTGGTCCCCGTAGTTCCCGATCCTGACGCAGACGTGACCCCTTCTGACCCTGACTTTCCTTCTGTCGCGTCCTTTTCCTCTGGACGGGACACAGGGTATGAGGGAGCATCCTTCTGTGACCTCGTGACCGGCATCTTCTATCTTCCTTTCTTCTGGGATCTTCCTCTGGAATCTTCTAGCTTCTTCTAGCAGGGATCCGGCTCGAAGGACCAACTGTTGCGGACGGTACCAGGATTGCCGTAGTACGTCCTGGGAAAGTATCCCAATGTTTTCGACGTGCGCGTCCCTTCTTCCTTTCGCTGGTGTACGCACGCCGCCACGCACCCCTGAATGCGTAGTGTGCTAGCTGGGGCACGACGACCTTCCACTCTTCACGAGAAACCGTAGATTCTTCACTACCTACTTGCTGCTTACTGCCTCTTCGGTGGCTGAGCCAAACACTGAATAATCACTTGACTGAATCTTTATTCGATAGAATCACAACTGAATGTTTACTTTATAGAATTACAGAACTGAATGAATCTCAACTGACAAGGTCGGCCTTTTATATCACCGTCGAACCATACAAAATATTCCAGAAAACTCGACTAATATCTAGAGCAATAACTCTATCCCTTTCATTCAAGTACGCCGTCCTTGTCTTACATTTCCATAATTTTCTAGAAGCTATATCTATCTCTGTCATTCCTACTTGTCTCTGTCTTTCCTTTCGATTCGTTCGAGAACAATAGTAGGTACTTAGATCGGACTCTAACAACTATCACTTAATCTGTGGCCTATTGTTTACGAAGACAAGTAGGTAGGTACTTCTTCTTTCTATGTTTAACTGCAAATTAAATTATTTACAAATAAAACTTCGAATACAAAACTAAACTATATATCAGTTAGTAAGTTTCGTCGCCGACAGTTTGGGTAGATATTTAAGGGCTCTGATTCAAGAGTATTTAGGTTCTAGCTGATTAGTATTTAAGTAGAAAGTAAAAATAAATCTTACCTTTACTTGTTTATTGTTCTAAGGAATCTACCTACTTACTTCCATAATCGTAAATATGTAGTAAAGTAGTAGGTATGTGAGTAACCTAACGCAATATTTAGGTATAATGTAATATTATTTAATAGTTCCGACTTCTTGTTCATAAAATACGCAATACAAATAATATTTATCGTTAAAGGACAAACAAAAAAAAGCCTTCAAAGCCGACGCACGATTAAAGATCAAATGTTGTTGTTTAAGATCATTAGAAATTTGGTTGACTCGCCTTATTTATTAAATCAACTATGTATAAAATATCCACGTATAAATGCTCGTAAAACAAACAAACTTTTCTCCTCAAATAGTTATAAGACAAACTATGCAAGGAATTCCTTTATTCCTAGAGTGATTAGATTGCACAATGATCAATATTCTAAATGTGACATATTTTTGCTCTCTAACAGTAATTTTAAGAAACTAGCTTCTCTCTTATACTGATGTTATACATACTTACTTTAATATTTATTTCTATTATTTAAACTTAATATTTTAAAATTTGCTTAATATTTTCATTAGCGCCTATAACTTTTCAATTTCCTTTATAATGTTTCTTTTAGCGGCAACTTAATTGGTGTATAAATAACTCTATCTATTAATTAACTTAAGAAAATTGTAAACTGTTTGTGCCTCAATAAACGAAAAATAAATAAATAAATAAAGGACATAAAGTTTTTTATTAGTTACCTAGATACGTTCTTGTTGACGAGAATGACATGATTTTATGGTCAGGTAGTAATAATAACTTAGGATTTATTGTTGTGTCAAATTAGGGACAAACCGAGCGGTGTGCATTGTAGTGAGTAAATAAATAAATAACAGACCAAGAAGGGTGTTTTATATCCTCGTTGGGCCCAGTTTTCTGTCTAAATAAATGACTTAAACCCAGTTCAGGCGCCCTGTATAGGAACGTTTTATACGTCTGTCTGAAAAATAATTTAAGGCTCTGAATAAAAACCGAAGCTCTTGGAGTTTCAAATAATGTAGGAGACAGTTTATCATTGTTTTGAAACCCTTAAAGCTTATTTGTTCTTAAAACGTCAGTCGAACAAAACCTTGGTATTCCTTCGTAAGCAAAATCTATAAGTTTCAAACATCACACCGGATAGTTAAGTGCTCCTCCGCGCAGAAATGTTTGCGATTTGCATCCACTCCCTCCGCTCAACTCTGGTTAAAGTATTTTAAAGATTTTGCCCATATTTTTCTATGTAAAGGTTTAATGGTTTCTACGTAGATACCTAATATAGAAGTTTAAATAGGGACAATTTGAAAAACGAGTATTTTCAGTGTCCCTGGTAGTTTTCATATCTATATTATCATACAGCATATATTGCCAGTAAGCATATTTAGTTTAAGTGAATAATTAATTATAATGTATGTGTAAATGATTTCATATTTATGTTTTATTATGTTCTGTCCTCGGTTTCTATGATTCTATTCTATTATATACATTATACTATTAATATCACTAAAAATTTGTAAAATTAAACTATCTACCCACGGCTTGTCTTTTGGGGTACCTAATAAATTATAAATAAATTATAAATATTTCCGGACATTCCACACAGCATCATCTAGCCCCAAGTTAAACAGAGTTTGTGTTATGTTACCTAATGAAAGAACAGTATTAAAATTTCTGAATATGGGAACGATATCGCTCTACCAGAAGTCATTTTCAGCTAATAATTTACTTGAAAAATACCGAAGGCTATTTTATGGAAAAAATTTAGAACAAAGCGTTTCCGCCTCGGTGGCAGCGCAGACTAAGTCTATTCGGGGCCATGAATTTTTAATCAATTTTTGTATTGTTTTTTGCTCAACTTTTCGTATTTTTGCCTGACAGCAAACTCCTTTGTTGGTGAAACGATGGTTCTACAGAAACTAAAATCAAACAATTGTATTATTTAATAAGTACACATTGTTAAGGGTAAACGTTTGATTTTCTGGTTGTTTGTGTGATAAAGGAACATTATTTACGTTATTCATACTTTGTTCTTTTTGTGCTTTGTGCTTCTGTATACACTGTTAAGCCTAGACTTCTTCAAACGCTTCAGCACTTGTATTTATAAAAATCTTAGCCTTAAGTACATATAGAAACCTAATGGTTGCAAGTTTTTCACAACTATTTTAGAAAAAACCTAAGCGCCTACGACTGAGACTCTTATGATCGTCACATTGATAGTTTTGGTACCTCCTAATCTAACACAACCGAGAGTCATTAGGACGGTCACATGAAACTGTACGGTAATATCAAGTATTCAGTTTGTGTATCCTATTAAAATCTTAAGCAGGTTATTAGTTCTTTGCAATTGTACTTAATTCAAAATACTAATTTAAAAAAGCAGAGCATCCTGCTAGACATTTTCGTGCGCATCTTTTCAGTTTTAAGGTTCCTTTTGTTGTTAAAATTAAATACCTTCATCATTTCATTCATTTCATTTGCAATTCATAAGCACATATAAAACTAACTGAAAGTGGTCATCGAGTAGATTCAATGATTTTTACAAAGCGACGTGATCCTCAAGTGACTAATGATGTAATTAAGCTTAGATCGAATCGAAAGAAGTTCGATCAAATCGAAAGACATTATTCAAAAAAACGCTTTGATTCCCTAGTATCATGATATAATTTACATACATGTCATACGCATCAGCATTGCCATACAGCGTGGTAATGCAGCCAGTGTCTTGGGGACGCTTCCGACTGGTATTGACATGGATCAATTGAGCTACCTTTAAACTGTTTGCAACCGTCTGCAGTTAGCTCAATGGTTTCAATTGTAAATACTAGTTGTAATTTTTCTATTCCTTGCTTGTAATTTTCGTTGTTAATAAAATACCTTTTCATAATTGTTCTCTATATCATCATATGGCAGTAATGAGCACCTACCGTTCCTGTTTATGTGCAGGAACAAAAAGGCAAAACCAGACCAAAAAATTCTTACTGCAGTTCGATAGAATTATCTAGAAATGGCGAGGCTTATTATTATTAATAAGCTCAGCTGAACGAGTTATTGAGAATCTGCATCTAGCACACAATTTACACGTCGGCATTTACGTGTGCTTACGTGATAACGTGTTAGACAGGGGAAATTGTTGATTACATTACCCGACACTCACCACGAACGAACAAACCTTGTCGATAGAGCACGGAGGCCAAAGTTCCTATCTGGATAAGGGAAGTCACGAACCCAATAATTAGGATTGACGTATCTTTATGGTTCAGCGATCTGATAGGATTATCTTCAAACAAATTAGTTATGGTAACCTCATTTTAACTTTATGTTCTTGACATGGATCAATTGAGCTTACCTTTAGACTGTTTGCAACCGTCTGCAGTTAGCTCAATATTTTCAATTGTAAATACTATTTGTAATTTTTCTATTCCTTGCTTGTAATTTTCACTTTATGTTTATTTTCGATATATTTCGTAATTCGGCTCATCAAATTGTTGTTGTGATAAAAATTAACTTGGTCTAGCAGTTAACGTCGAATAGGTAGGTTTTATATATTTTCGGTAAAAACAGTAAATCTGTCTGAGTTCTAAGTACATAATATAAGGTAGGTACTAATTTACCTACTGTTTTAATATCTCCAAGTACACAGAATTTGAACGATAATGATAGCGAAGGAAAATAGATGATTCCATTTTTAGAGATAATGGTAAATTTACCTCAACAACCCTACCTGTATTTATCCTTCCTAAAACTCTAGTACAATTTTAAGTAAGTACCTACAGAAAATATAAGTTACCAAAGCATTAATAAAATTTAATTGCATGCAGCTTCCACCTGCCACAACTCATCGTAATGCTCAAGAGTTCTGCTCAGTTTACTACGTGCCTTGTTACCAGCGGTAATGAAAATACTTTACTCAACATCAGGTTTATTTGCTAGAATTCCATAGGGTTCCGTACACAAAGCCGCACCCTGATATAAAGTTTCCACTTGCCTTGCTGTAGGATTCTCATGAACAGCAATAGGTACAAAACAATACAATACAAAAACTCTTTATTGCACACCAACATATAGGTACCTTATAAAAATAGGACAAGGACAATAACAAATATTAAGTTGTACAGTGGGCGGCCTTATCGCTATGAGTGATTTCTTCCAGGCAACCTTTTAGGTACCAGGAAGATGTCTACTAAGACAAAAAGTAATGTACTTAAAAGTTTTTGTATGTATAGTTATGTAGAGAAAATTGCTTATTTAATTTATTTATTCATCTTCATCTTTCATTTAAAAGAACTTTGTCAAAGATTGTAAATAAATATTGTGAATGAAAACCTTCGTGTAAAAGACCGATTCGCACTTGGCCGGATTTCTTATAATATTTCCTGTGAAGTGGCTAGCACTTAGTTTCAAGAGACTTGTGGAATAAGAATAACAGACTCAACTTGAAATAAGGACTAATAGAAGACTCTTCGTCTTTTTTTTTATTCTTTTATGTACAATGTTTCTCTGAAGAGCTGTAGAAAATGGGCTTCCGAGAACTTGAACCAACACTTACGAAATTGGTGATAGCTTACAGCCTGTCCAGATAGGGCGCTTTACGCGCGAGTAGCCTCGCGCGTTTCAATTTATATTGCGTCCAGATGCCGCGTTTTACGCGCGCTCCACTGTTCGCCCGAGTATTTCGACTCGCGCGCAACACGCGCGAGTCGAGAGTCCAGCGCTTTACGCGCGTAAAGCGCGCTATCTGGACAGGCTGTAAAAATAGTTTTATATGTAAAGGTATTTTTGACGACCGATGTGGCGCGGTGGGCGAAGGTCTGCCTGCGACCCAGGAGGTTGCGGGTTCGATTCCCGCCTCGGAACAAATTTGTGCACGATCTGCAGAAATTTGTTTCGTTGTTCTGGGTGTTTAATATGTATAATAAAAAATATCTATCTATGTAGTATATTGTATTAAGTATATCAGTCATCTCGTACCCATAACACAAGCTCTGCTTAGCTTGGGGCTAGATGATGCTGTGTGGACTGTCCGGAATTATTTATTTTTTATTTTATTTTTTATTTATTGCTTTTGCTTTTTTGCGAAGTAAGTAACAATTTCATTTTATTAATTTTGCCTGCTTTAAGTAAGCAATTACTTTATATTATATTATTATTAATAATTTAAGGAAATTACACTAAAAACAAACTATTCTGTAACCTTTTCTGAAATAAAACTTTTTACTTTTTTAGTGTTTTTTTTTAATTAACTCCTACACACCAAAATTTTAACGAAATGCGATGAGCTTGGCAGCCGTTTCCATTAACATTTTTCTTATTAGAAAATAATGATAAAATAAATAAATAAAGCTGGACAATCCACACAGCATCATCACCTAGCCCAAAGCTAAAAAGAGCTTGTGTTATGGGTACTAGATGACTGATAAACTAAATACAATATAAAATGCAGCTACTTAGAAAGATTACCTTCTATTACTGCCTACCTAACCACTATGACCAATAAGCTACGATCTTGGCCGGACGCTCTATCAAATTATGTGCGATATTCTTCAGCTTTTTAAACATTGTTGATTAAATTCTATTTAAATGTTAAAGAGACTATTTTCAACAAAGGATACAATATATAATAGTCGTACATCATTTGTGATTTATTTTCTACAAACCAAATTCATTGCTACGTTAGATCTGCTACGCCATAGTCGATCGTAGCATGGTCTACGACGTAGCAAATCAAGTTTTGTTTTGTAGCGTTTCAAAGGTGTCTTTTTGGTGCCAAGAAGTAGCGGTAGCGGATATGGAAAGGACTATTTTCTATCCTACGGGAACCGAAGGGATAAAAAGTATTCTATTGCAGATCAAAACCTACATTTTATGCTAAAATTTCAACCCGATGCGTTTACTAGTTTTGGCGTGAAGAACTCACAAACACCCAACGGCACTTATGAATTTGTAATATGAAGTGTGATTAGATTACTTGTTTCTGGCAGCCGCTCCACTCGCGATATTCGCGGCATTTAATTGGGTTAAGCAGCATTAAATCCATGTAAAGCGCTGAATTATGTTCCAAATTTAAGCTAAAGCAAAACTAGATATTTGCCTCTAGTGATGAGATCTGATAAGTGTTAAAATATTCACAAACTTTCCCCTTCGTAAGTAGGCCATCTGCTGCAAAGAAAATATTTTAGGATGCTGTTAAAAATCATCTCGCGCTGTACACACAATTGCAACCTTAGTAATTCTCGAGTTCAGGAAATGATTTTGTGATTGAATTCTAAGCGTATCAAATAAGAACGGAAATAACGAAAACGGAAAAATATTGTTATTATTTACTAGAGGTTAGTAGAGGGGTAGGAAAGTTTGAGTATTGGATCACGAAAGTTTAAACTTTGAAATGTGTGACACAGGTCATTATTTGTAATGTAATTTAATGGACCATACCCAAAGGATGACAGCGGAGTCCTATAACTGCACCCAAAAGACCAATTTGTCTGACTGATACAGTGACGAAAAGTAGTCATAATATTAAGGAAGTTTCCGATTTTTTTATTTACATGTAAAAAAATAATACTATACTTGCAATAAAGCCCGCTGATTTTTTTTTTCAATTATCTTCATAAATGACGAAGTTATGATACTTTTCCCGTCCGCTTTAAAACTTCTCGGCGCGCGGCCGCTCAACAACGTCATGACGTCATAACTCCGCTCGAGTCTAGTAGTTTCTGTGCGCGGTAACCTCAAACAAATCTAAAATACTAAATCAAGACGGAACGGATATTTATTACCGTTGTGGAATCTGTGCAGGACAACATTTACATAGTTTTAATATACCTAGCTTGTATTTTTCTTAAGATTTGGTTACCTATACCATAAGAATAAGTAGGTATAGTTATTATTTATTCTTATGCCTATACCTAGAGTTCAAAATCTTACCTACATAATTTTCAGTTATCAATGTTATCATCAATCATCATACCCAGAATAGAGTAGGTAGTACCTATACCTACCTACGCGATATCTCTACAACGATCTGTTTGTTATACCTACCTAGATCAATTTATGTACCTACCTTCCTTTGTGTTAATAAGGGTTATTTTCTTCGCCTTGATAGTCGAACATTGAAGAGCTTTTGGGAATGAGCAGAAATCCAAAGAATAATCCAGTATCTTATGAACGTTCTAGACTTTCAAGCATAGGTAGGTATGCCAAGGTTCTCGAACGAATCGAAAGGAAGAACAGAGTCAAGTGGGAATGACAGAGATAGATATAGCTTCCGGAAAACATTGGAAATAAAAGACAAGGACGGCGTAGGTTAAATGTAAGGGATAGAGTTATTTCTAGGATTGCAACGAAAAATCTATTTGACAGTAGGTATACCGAATATTCGGCGAGCCCCCTGATCGAATAGCCGAATATTAGGCAAAAGTATACGGCCGGATCTTAGCGTCGAAACTTGTACAGGTGATTAACTTTTCGAATACAGTATATGATTATGTACCTATTTCATGTACCAATGACTACTTAAATTATTGTGAGAGAAATTACCGTAGCTTTCTCGAGCAGATCTACAGCTTTAAAAAGCTTCTTTTTAAATCCTAACTTAATATTATAAATGTATGAATGTATGGATGTTTGTTCCTCTTTCACACAAAAACTACTAAATTGATCGAGCTGAAATTCGGAATAGACTTAAGTAGTTTTAGCCCTGGAATAACACGTAAGCTACTTTTCATCCTATAAATCAGTTCCCATGCAATAGAAATAGCCTTTAGACGTTTTCATAGCAAAAACGCATGCGAAGCCGCGGGCAGATGCTAGTAATCTACATAAATTAGAATAGAATAGAAAACACTTTATTATACTTAAACCTACCACACAAAGAAAGAAAAGAGAACATAAAAATACTACATACTAAGGCTACATAATTATAAAGGGCGGTCTTATCGCTAGGTACCTAAATATAGAAATGGAAAATAAAAACTTATATAAACAGAATATAATAATATTATCTATCATTATTATAATAACTTATAATATAAGTACAGAGGCGTTCATTATTTGCTTACCCCCCCTAATAGACATACAAGGATCGAATCCTGCTGGTTTACTTAAACAATTTTTTGCTTTTTTTGACAAAGCTCTAGTAACTAAAATAACAAAGAAAATTACTACTATTATTGTAAAAGAAAAAAATAACCTGGTAAATAATGAAAATGATACACTTAAAACAGTTGAGCTAGCTAAAATAAAAGCTATCTCTAATTTCGACTAAAATTGCAATCTCAATTTGGATGAGTGGTTCAAGGGTCGGGCTTGTGTTCTAGGGTAGGATGTTCGATTCTATATACCGATGTTATTTTTGCTTTTTTCACCTATGACTTTATAGCATAATAATTGTCTATAATCTGTTTTTTTACTAATAAGAAATAGGGTATGATTGGAATATAATAAACACATCTCAGATTATATGTGATGCTATTTTATTAATACAATAGAAAGAAAGTCTGAATAAATTAAATTACATTACAATGATATTAACTTATATTAATAAAATTTATTACATTTTCGGTTCCTTTTCACACAATTATGTTGTTTTATAATCCTTGTAAATAAAAGTCAACACACAAGTAGAACAAACATGTTTTGTTATTAGAATACCTATACCACAGTATACTGTAAGGTCTACTTTGTTATAGGCAGCATCTAATAAATATTAACAATTTAGATCTCTCGTGTGTAACAGACCATTATTTACCCATTAAGAGAAATTTGGAGCATAATTATGCAATACGCTAAATGAAAAGCATGCTAGAATTACCATAGCAAAACTAAATTATTGTTCACCTACTCAAAATTAATAGGTGTCGAATTGGATAACCCTCGCTTGGTAACTTTGTTCTAGCTTACTTTTCATTTGAGATACTGGATAAGCAACGAGCACTGTGGTATCATAACTTCTTTCAACACTTGTAAATATTGTTCCCCAAGCGGCCGCCAATTTCTACGAGTTCTCCTAGGCCCATGGGTGACATCCAGCCCCAATAACCTGAAAAAAACACTGACTTCTCAAGACTTGTAGGTAGGGGTATATATTCAATTAAAAATGGACTGGACAGGCAATTTAGTTTGTATTAAAAAAGATGTTGGAAATTTACTAGATAGGTCATTTAGTCTCTAGTAAAAGAAACTGATTTTGCAGCAGAATTTGCATAGTAAAACTTATTATTTATATCACATCTTACCTATGGTAATTCTGCCACTTGCTTGAACAGGTAGTAGGTATATTTTGTGGTAGGAGTCGTTGGTTTGGTTTCCTCCAAACAATGGCTGTGAATAGGTATTTACAATTTGTCGATGGCTTTCTGATGTAAAAACCCATGGGCGTGGACCCGATCGTATTGCTTTACATCTCCAGTCAAAGCGTATCTCCTCACTCAAAATTGAATCGTTATTTCCTTGAAAGTTAAATAAAAAGTTTAATTATCTATGCTCAATAAATACGACGAATTAATACAAAACAAAATAAAAATAAACTTACGCTTATCCCAAGCTGACTTGCATAGCTTTATGAGGAACGTTTTGTTCGTGAATTTTTATAGTTTTTGTTCTTACAAAATTGCTTATATGGCCATTCATTTTTTATATTTTAAACTTTTTAACACGTAAACATAGTTTACTAATAATTATTCTCCAGCGGTGGTGAAACGCTTACTTGACTGTCATTCGTTACATAAAATTATAACTACCCTCATTTATTCGAACAAAATTAATAAATGCATTCAACTGATTCAACGTCCACCGTTAAGATAAAAACTACTGGCTTAAAAATTCGAACTGTGAGTCAACATACCGGGTAGCAGAATTGAAAGAACGGTCGACTGTGCTGCGATAAGCCGTGGTTCGAATCTCAACTATGGTTAAGTTTTTGCACTTAGTTTAAGATTGCTTGAAGTTCTTCAACATTATTGTTGGCGAATATTTTAGAAATAAGGGGTATAGCAAATAGTGAACGCTACTGTACATAATGTAACTTATTACTTAAAATATGTTCAGAAAAGTCGATAATAAATCTATATATAATAAATAAATCTATAATAAATCGTATCTATATGAAACTAGCGACCCGCCCCGGCTTCGCACGGTTTTATTATAAGTACCGAACGGGATAAAAAGTATCCTATGTCCTTCTCCTGGCTCTAAACTACCTCCCTGCCAATTTTCAGCTAAATCGGTTCAGCCGTCCTTTAGTTATAAGTGAAGTAACTAACACGACTTTCTTTTATATATATAGATAAATTAATATACTTTACATAGACACTCGCCCACACCACGTTCCATGTACTTACTATGAGAAAAATAACGATGAAACACTCGAAACAGTCGAAAAGCGCTTTCCCCCCACCTGTGCCGTTGACCCGCGGGAATTTATGACGTCACAGGCCAAATGCCTACCGCTTATTTTCTAATTCGTTTTTGATTCAGTAAAAGTGGAATAACTTTGTAATTTTTCAAGTTATCAAAATAATTCTTTCACCATATTTATTGTAATATATATGCCCTAAAACTTACATAATTAGTTTTTATTTTTGTGAAATTGGAAACTTCCTTGCTAAACAATCTCAGAGGTGATGTTCTAAGCTAATATTAAAATAGACTCTAGGTATACAGAAGTATTCCTAAATTACAATAAGGATTTACCCATCTTATCTGCTTTATGTACGTTACATTATAGTTTATTTAATTGGTAAACAAGCACAGAGGATTTTAATCGAAACGAGAAGCGCTATCTGTTTTATAGTGCTAATACTTAATTGTGCACGGTACTTGCAAATCTACCCTCTATAATAATTGATTTCTGAAAGCTACCGTCTATTAGTGTAAGCTATAGTTCCAACCAATTTAACTAGGTGACAGTTGATTAAGTTTCAAGTTTTCGTATTTGCGACCATATTAAAAATGTAGAGTGCACGTGTTATATTCAGTAATAAAAAGTTCGATTTATTACTGAATATAACACGTGCACTCTACAAGAGGCTGCGTAGACACGATAGAATGGATCGCCGTCACATTCCTAAATGTATTGCTCGGTTGATTGAATTGTGTCATCACAAAAAATTAAACTTACGAATCTAATTAAAATTCTTACAAATGTAAATAAACTATTAGTCCATTGAAATGTTACATTTTTTAGGCCTTACCTTGCGTTTTTTAGAGGACGCAATTTTATTTTTTTGATGTGTAGAGGGGGTCAGTGTAAAGCTAAAACCAAGTTTGTGGGGTCGCCACCCTTGTCCCACGGCCGCCATCTTGAAAATAGGGGTTGAAATGGTTTTTACGATATATCTCTTTAACTATTTATTTGATAAAAAAAACTTGTTACCATTTCTTGTTGCAAATTAAATTTTCTACAACTTTAGTCCAGTAACTTTTTGTCGTAGAACTATAAATAAAAAAGTTATAAGCGAAAATCTTAAAAAATTCGAGAAAACAAAAATATTTTTCGATTTACCTTTTTTTTATCATTTTACGAAAAAATGATATCTGACCATTATTGTAGATTGTTTTTTGAGGAACAACTTTTATTCGCATCATTTTTTCATTAAGTCAATAGCTAAGGTTTTACAGCGCTCCGAAGTGAATAGATACTATTTTTCAATACTCTTAACTATACCTATATTATACGTGTGTACTAATAATATGTCATCAGTTATTGTTTTTTTTTGTTATCATAACATTTTTAATTACAAATTTTACAATATTATCAAAAATTAATTATTGACTGTTCGATGCAACGCGTGACCCGAGAGCTGGTGAATATCTGGCTCAGCGCATCAGCATTGCCATACAGCGTGGTAATGCAGCCAGTGTCTTGGGGACGCTTCCGACTGGTATTGACATGGATCAATTGAGCTACCTTTAGACTGTTTGCAACCGTTTGCAATTAGCCCAATGGTTTCAATTGTAAATACTATTTGTAATTTTTCTATTCCTTGCTTGTAATTTTCGTTGTTAATAAAGTTAAAAAATTATTGACTCTTTTTCACTCCATAACAGGATTTAACAATTATTCATTTTTAAATTAATTTTAAATCTTTCCGAGTCTACCATCAGGTCCAGTCGTGGCTTGGTAATTATAATGATCCTGAAGACTGGGGCTGGAAAAAATGTGGAAAATTATTGATGCCAGTGCAGAACTCTAAATCTCCAGCACCCCCTGAGGTTCTAAAATTGGTCTTTTGCAAATGCAAAGGAAACTGTGGAGCGATGTGTGGATGTCGAAAAGCAGGACTGAAATGTTCTGCAGTGTGCTTCCATTGTTCTGGAGAGACTTGCAGCAACGTAATGGAACTCTCAGAATTAATAAATGAAAATGACTTTGATGATGAACCGCCAACATTAACACCCCTTCCTTCTCCAGTTCTCCCACTGGTATTTAATTCAGAAAGTCGATCAGATGCTGAGCCGCAGCCTGGTCCTTCGAAACGACTGAGGACGGAGTAGTTCTAATTTAGAAAATCACCGTGGATTATATATATTATTGGGGATAACACGTAAAAAAACGCGCCTCTAGACTCTACCTCGTGGGTGGTGGGGAAAAGAGTAAATAATTAATTATTAATAATATTGCAAAATTTGTAATTAAAAAGGTTATATTAACAAAAAAAAAACAATAACTGATGACGATGACATATTATTAGTACACACGTATAATATAGGTATAGTTAAGAGTATTGAAAAATAGTATCTATTCACTTCGGAGCGCTGTAAAACCTTAGCTATTGACTTAATGAAAAAATTATGCGAATAAAAGTTGTTCCTCAAAAAACGATCTACAAAATTGTCAGATATCATTTTTTCGTAAAATGATTTAAAAAAAGTTAAATCGAAAAATATTTTTGTTTTTTCGAATTTTTGAAGATTTTCGCTTATACTTTTTTATTTATAGTTCTACGACAAAAAGTTACTGGACTAAAGTTGTAGAAAATTTAATTTGCAACAAGAAATGGTAACAAGTTTTTTTTATCAAATAAATAGTTAAAGAGATATATCGTAAAAACCATTTCAACCCCTATTTTCAAGATGGCGGCCGTGGGACAAGGGTGGCGACCCCACAAACTTGGTTTTAGCTTGACACTGACCCCCTCTACACATCAAAAAAATAAAATTGCGTCCTCTAAAAAACGCAACCCCAAATGTAACTTTTCAATGGACTATATGCAGATGACAGTTCGCGTAAGTGTCGTCGCCCGGCTGCGCCGGGCTCCGCGACAACGAAGCTCCATACTGTAGACAGAAAAATTGAAAAGGCTTAGAGGAATAAGGCATGGAGAGATAATTTCACAAAAAAATCCGCTTTATCTAGAAGTCAAAAAACAACCAATGTGTGGGTAAGCGGCACGTGATTACATCAGCCGACACGCACGCAAACGCACGAATAATGTTGCAATTATAACCTTTTCCCCATAAAGTAGGGAAGTTTTAACATTTTGTACAATCATAGCTAATCATTTTTCTGTTAGATGATTTTTCATAAATGCATTGATTCATTCGTCAATAGAGCGTTCAACGTTCAGAAATCGTCCCGTTAGTATAACATACCCCTTACATATTACCAACTTGTTGCGCGCCGCGGCTTCGCCCGCATGGAAATTTATTTGCCAAATTTCAGAAATTTACAGGGTGTAACAAAAATAAAGGACCAAACTTTCAGGCAGGGTGTAGATCTGAACACTGAATTCAGGAAAAATCGCGTGACCCTACTAGGGTTCTAAGCGTAATTATTCTAAGTGAAAAGGCTTAGCTTCTGTCAAAACCAACGTAAACAAACTACAAAGAGAGAATTCATCTTTTCTGAGCTATCCCCGGCCTGGAAAACAATACCTGACGCGCCCGAGGTGGTGAACCATGGGCCCCAGAGCTCCAAAGCTCCCCAAAGACGGTAGAAAAATTCTTTCTGGAAAAATGCAAGAAAATATGAGTTGACAAATTGGCAGTTTTTTTTTTCAATAAGCTGTACATTAGTATATTAATATTAAAAAAAACGCGTGCAAATCTGAGGGCAGAAGTATGTCATTATTAAAACTGATAGCTTACCTTGTTGCTAAACGCACTTCTCTTCCCTCACTGTTCTGTGTTTGTACGCCAGTCAGTTAAGGGCAAAGTTTTCTGTGTTCAAAGGGCACCAATTCCAAAAGCTATCAACTATTGCGTCGACTTGTCTAAAGACGTACAAAACTTGAGTTTCACGACTGCGTTTGAGTTGAGAAACTCATTTCTAGATCTTAATCTAAAACTTATCTGAGCAAAGCAAGTGAATCCAAGACGTAGATGCCTATATTTACACATTCCTTCTGTTGCAGGCTTCAGGAACTTAACGTATTCAACTAAAAACGTAAAGAAATAATCCAAAAGGCTACAAATTCCAGTGGACATTATCATGTTTTGACCATTAGTAAAGTAAAATTTTCGTAGGTAAAAATAACTTTAATACTGCTTGGATTTTTGTAAAATACTATTGAATTTTTGAGAATTTGAAATGAAAATAGGATCTTTGAAGCATGAAATTACTACTGAAAGAGAAAAACGACCAGAAAAGTATCGGTCCTTTTCGAACACAGAAGCCTGGATTAGCATTTCAAAAACCACGTTTCCTTCTGAGACAAACAAAACCAAAGCTGCAGTAAAACGGAAATAAAACCCGACAAGCAGGAGTTATGCTATTGCATCGGGGTTTCTTATTCAAATTTACAATTAATTTACTCAGATATAACATCCATCTTGTTAGTAACATAAAACTAAAACAGTGACAATTATGCAGTGCAATATTAATAGTTATAAGAATTTCGTATTTCAAGGTATGGATTTTATTTTTGGATTTCTTTATGAGTTTATTGGCAACGAAAATTACACGGAATAGTGTAATTTTAATATGGATTTAATTTTCTTCTTCTACCTCGTCACGCAAAATAGACTGTACTGCCAGTTTACATACATAAAATAGTGCTGAGCTCGGCTATGATTCAGTAACAAATAAATATATCATTAGTGTTATGTATTTGACAGCTAATTGTTTGGTAACCTGCTTGAGGGTAGATTTGTAAAATGTTATATATTTGAAGGTAGTTAAATAAAAGCCAGTTTTGGTAATAAACTCAATGACGGCGTTATCTTATAGTGGCGACTTCGGAAAATAAGTGCGAAAAAGGCTTAAATGGCATTAAATATGACGAATATTGTGTTGCCGGGGCCTTTTAACCCAAAAACTGATGTGTGGCGTGACTATAAAGAACAATTATTGTGTGCGTTGGACGCCGCGGGTCTGTCGCGAAACTCGACAACTGACGAAGATAAATCGCGCTCTTTGTTCTTGTCGCAGTGCGAAAAAGACACTTACGCATTAATTGCTTCGTTGTTGGTGCCGTTACGTCCATGTCAAGTAAAGTTTGGCGCTATCTTGGATCTTTTGGACAGGTTCTATGAACCAGAAGTAAATGAGATTTTACAAGCTGGAAAGTTCCATAAACGCGCTCAGTCATACAAGGAAAGCGTGCAGGATTTTGTGGCAGCAATAAGTGCACTAGCAGCTAAGTGCAACTTCACAGACTTGGAGCGCCAAGTGCGGGACAGGCTCGTGCTGGGAGTGCGAGACGAGCGCCTGCGCCGGGAGCTGCTGAAGACCAAAGGATTGACTTGCAAAACGGCGATACAGATGTGTCTCAATCACCAAGCTACTTTTGAAGACATGTATCCTGGTCAGAGTTCAGAGGCTGCTCAACCTAGCTCTTCTCAGACAGCAGCGGAGTCGATGGACATTGGCAAAATCAAGTCTAATGAGTGTAAACATTGTACTAGAATACACAAGTTTGGAGAGAAGTGTACATTTGTGAAGGCAAAGTGCTTTAAATGCCATAAGTATGGTCACATAGCAAGAGCCTGTGACAAGAAGTCAAAAGTACATCAAGTGGATGATAACGAAGAGTCTAATGATAAACAGAAGTCATTAAAAACTGAAGACATGATGGGTATCTATGTGTGCACAGATAACTATCAACCTCCAATAAAAGCAAATGTGGTCATTGATGGAGCTAGTTTGACTATGGAAATAGACTCTGGTGCATCTCGTAGCATTGTGTCAGAAAAGACTTTCAAGAAGTTGTGGTCTACACCGCCTACACTACAGAGTACTAATTTGAAGCTAGTCACCTGGACCCGAGACTCTTTGAAGGTGGTAGGAGTGGCTAATGTCCGTGTTGTACTGGGCGGGAAGGAGGCGCAGTGTGAACTAATCATTGTCTCTGGTGATGGACCTAGCCTGTTGGGTCGGAATTGGTTTCAATCGCTGGGACTACAAGTGACTGGATTGTACTGGGCTGAAGAAGATTTGGTGCCCTTTAAGAATAAATTTCCTGAGCTCTTCAAGGAAGATCTAGGCACATACAAAGGTCCAGAAGTTTCACTCCACTTGCGCCCTGATGCAGGACCGCGTTTCCTAAAGGCTCGCACAGTACCATTTCCTATGAAACAACAAGTAGAAGAGGAACTAAACCGTATGGTCGAAACGGGTGTGCTGACCCCGGTGAGATACTCCGAGTGGGCTACTCCATTGAGGATAGTCAAGAAAGAGGACGGATCGTTGCGAATCTGCGGAGATTACCGATCTACTGTGAATGCATCTATTGAAGTAGACAGGTATCCACTTCCGACATCTGTGGAGGCCTTTGAGAAGCTCAGTGGAGGCAGAATTTTTAGTAAGCTCGACTTGAAACATGCCTATACACAAATGAAGGTTGATGATGAGACGGCCAAGCTATTAACGCTGAATACGCCTATTGGCCTTATGAAAGTGAATCGCCTGGCATTTGGTGTAAGTGCGGCGCCATGTATTTTCCAGCGAGTAATGTCTTCTACGCTGGCCGGCATGGAGGGCGTGGCTTGTTTGTTGGACGATGTGGCGGTGGCGGGTGCGACGCTAGAAGAGCACAACCAGAGATTGCATAAGGTGATGGAGAAACTTAACGAAGTGGGCTTTCGACTGAATAGCAACAAATGTGTATTTGCTGCCAATAGCATCACATTTTTAGGTCACATGATTGATGGCGAAGGACTTCATCCAGCACCTGCCAAAATCAAAGAAATTAAGGAAAAACCAGCGCCTACAAATAAAGAAACCTTGAGAGCTTTTCTGGGTTTGTACAACTTTTACCAAAAGTTTTTACCTGACAGAGCCACTTTATTGGAGCCTTTGTATCGGCTGCTAGAATCTAAAACTGCTTGGAGGTGGGGTGAAAGCGAGCAAAGAGCGTTTGATAAAGCTAAGCTCTTATTATCGTCGGATCTGACATTGGTTGGATATAACTTGAACAAAGAACTACTGCTCATATGTGATTCATCCGAATACGGAGTGGGCGCTATCATAGCACACGTTATGGAAGATGGATCAGAGAGACCGATCATGATGGCGTCGCGCACCCTGCAGGCTCATGAGAGAAAGTATGGGCAGATTGACAAGGAAGCTCTTGCAATAATGTTTGGTTTACAAAAATTTCATGAATTTCTGTTGGGTCGCAAATTTTGTATAGTAACAGACCACAAGCCATTAGTGGGTTTGTTTAATCCAGGTAAACCAATTCCTGACCAGATTTCACCCAGGATGCTACGTTGGTCTTTAAAGTTAGCATGTTACGAGTACACCATCAAGCACAGACCAGGGAAATCCATTGGCAATGCGGATGCATTAAGTAGATGGACTGAACCAACTACAGGGACATTGGCTGAAGATGAGCTGAAAGAAGTATTGTTGTTAGACGAACAACCTAGAGGCTGGAATGTGAGCACTGAAAGTATTGCTGCGGAGACCAGAAAAGATACTTTACTCCAGAAGGTATGGTTTCATGTACTGCATGGTTGGCCTAATAAGAATATTGATCCTATGTTGCAGCCATTTTGGACAAGAAGGGAGGCTCTTTCTCACACTAAAGATTGTTTACTGTGGAGTAACAGAGTCATAGTACCAGCTAAGTTACATGAACAGGTGCTGAAAATATTACATGCCCCGCATGCGGGTATAGTCCAAACAAAGGCATATGCAAGAGGTTATGTATGGTGGCCTCAGATGGATAATCAGATTGAGCAGATGGTGGCTAGCTGTGAACACTGTCAGCTCGTAAGGAACAGTCCGCCGAGAGATCCGCAGACATGGGTTATGTCTGAAAAGCCATGGCAGAGGGTGCATATAGACTTTGCTGGACCATTTCTAGGAAAGACTTTCTTTGTCATGATTGATAGTCACAGTAAATGGATGGAAGCAGAGATTCTAAACTCTATGAGTAGCGGGGCAGTTATCACAGTGATGAGGAGAATTTTTGCATCACAAGGCTTACCAGATGTAGTGGTGTCTGATAATGGAAGAGCTTTCACTTCAGATGAGTTTAATAAATTTCTAGAGAAAAATGGAATTAAACACCTGCTCTCCCCGCCTTACCATCCAGCAACAAATGGACAGATAGAAAGAGCTATTCAGACATTTAAAAATAAAATAAAGAAAGTGCAGCATTTAAACATGCCATGGAGTGGAATGAAAAGTGAAGTGCTATTTCACATGAGAACAGTGCCTAATAGCGTCACAAACAAAACTCCAGCTGAGATGCTCAACGGTCGCAAGTACAGGACAGCTATTTCGTCTCTCCATCCTGACTCGAGGCAGAGCCGAGGCGAGGAACAGCTAGAGGCGGCGGCGCAGCGCGCGCCCGCACGGGCCTTCGCGGTGGACCAGCCCGTGTTGATCCACATGTATGGAGCCGGACAGAAGTGGCAGAAGGCCACTGTGGAGAAGGTGGAGGGACCCAGCTCGTACAGGGTGAGAACGGAAGATGGAGAGCTACATCGTAGACATGCAGATCAGATACTGGCAAGAACAGTTACAGCAGAAGCTAGATTAGCTGACAATGAAAACAGAGACACAAGTGCTTCAGACTTGCAGGCAACTGCTGAGCCTGACATTGAAGTACCACCCCCTGAGAGGTGGCCGGACATTATCGGTGTACCTGCCTTTAGATCTGATTAGTGTTATTACATTATATTGTGTCAATTATTAAAAAGTTTAAGTTGCTATATTTGATTTATATAATTGTGTACTAATTTAAAGAAGGAAGGTATGTTATGTATTTGACAGCTAATTGTTTGGTAACCTGCTTGAGGGTAGATTTGTAAAATGTTATATATTTGAAGGTAGTTAAATAAAAGCCAGTTTTGGTAATAAACTCAATGACGGCGTTATCTTTTAATTAGCATAATATGCTAGTCCACTGCTGCACCGAATTAATAAGTCTGATTATTTCACAAAGTTTCAGCTAAGCACTTACTATAACAGAACTATTATTTGGGAATTATTCGACTACACCCTCTCATCATTCGTTATTTGTGTTTTAGGAAACAGGTGACTCTAAAAAGTTCATCCTTCATGAAAAGCGAGAGAAATAGAAAGTATGGAACTGCCGACGTCACAGACTCTTTGAGGGCTCCAGACTCTGTAATTACTGACGCTTGAGGCGCTGACGCCGGAGAGCTTATTCGAATCCCTTCTACTGAGTCAACCTATTTCACTAAAGCTGGATTATTGAAACTAAAGCTGATAGGCGTTTTGTGACAATTCACACTAAGAGGATTTTCAGAGACGGCATTTAGCTGTGTGTTTTAAGAATAAACAATGAAAATTACAATCAAGGAATTAAATAAATTTAAAGTAGAATATGCCTATCTACAATTGAAACAATTGAGCTATATGATTTTGAGCAAGCATATACTTTTGTCTTTTAAAGGACATATTGCATGGTAAAGCTACAAAAATAATAGTCTAACGACAAAAGTTTTGACATCAGAATGCGTTTTTGGAAAAATCTCAAACAATCTGCAAGAGCGTTACATTTTTGCAGCAAAGCTTGTATTCGTAAATGAATAGGAACCTACTCATATAGACTTATTTTATTTTAATCAATTATCAACATGTAGGTACCTACATCCTGTAGTTTGATAACATTGACTTTTACTAACAGTAAAACAAAACAGATTTATATGTAGTACAATATCTGTTATGGTTAATTTCATTGTATAAACGCAACACTGGTCGATGGTCGTGACGCACCCAGTGCATGGCATTCACTGAAAACCAGCGCTAGAGAGTCCAGCACAATGTTGAAGGTAGGCCATGATTGCCCTAAGCGCTGCTGCGCATAAAAGATTTAAAACTATTTAGAAACTAATACCAATTACAGAATTGAGAAAAAATATCAAGTTTTTTTATTTGCATTTATCGGAAGTGTAACGTAATTTTATAAAAAGGGCGGTGCGGTGTTTTGAAACTAGACGCCCACATTTTTATGACATAAATTTTTCGCTTTACGTAAGTTTGATTAATTTTACGTTATTGTACTGTTCGGTAGATTTAGAGCAAGTAAATAGATAAATATATTTAACTTCATTTTCACTTCATGTTTTGCTAAACACACATAGGTACGTCTCTCCTAGAGATCCCCTCAATGACCGCGCTGCTCGCATCCATCAGCGGTTTCCCGTTACCTTTGCCACATCGTTAGTCCACCGTAAGGGTGCCTGCTACCACCTACACCTGACTTATCCATTTAATGATTATGGAAATTTGTGCCTTACTACAGTTTTCAACTTTCTGCCATGCTACCTCATAGGTACATGCTTTCTTCGTAACTTTTTAATTTACCTCGTTAATTCCATTCAAGTTATTACTAACTTAACTAATAAAAATGCGTTTTTTTATGTATTTCGTATGTAAGTTTATCCCACAAAAGCAATGGGTAAAAAATTAAAATGGTAATGGGCCTAGACTTGTCAATAATTTAATTAAAAGATTGGTTAAAAGTGAGTTGCAAAATCGGATTAGGTTTGTCTGCAAGATAATTAGAATTTCAAACAAAAAAATTGATTTAGTGATTTATTACGAGAACCCAACTAAACAATGCTGAGCTAATGAAACAAAAACAAAGTCTGTGTGAGTACAAACGGTAATTAATAAGAAACCAAGCTAACTTTTATTTCTGCCTTTGATTAGACTTAGCCATTGAATCCTAGTACTTTTCAGTCAATAAAGGTAGAGTCAGCTATTTGAATATCCTTGGTTTATGTATAAGTGAGATTGTTGCTAAGTATTTTGCATTTTCGAATTAGGTTAAAAATTCACCTTGGAGGCGTTTATTATGAACGTGTTCATTTATACACAAACTTCATTGTTGAATTTAGACTGAACTCTCGCTTTAAAACGGTACTTTGTTTTGTGCTTTGTATAAAAAATGTGTAACTATTAACGAAATCATCATTTTAAAAGTAAATGAGAAAACAGTTTCAAATACAACATCTTTTTAAATTCATCCCTTTATCCTGAACCAATATCATTTTTTTTTAATGTTTTGATCATCTTTATTAACAACGAAAATTACAAGCAATGGAATAGAAAAATTACAACTAGCATTTACAATTGAAACCATTGAGCTAACTGCAGACGGTTGCAAACAGTCTAAAGGTAGCTCAATTGATCCATGTCAATACCAGTCGGAAGCGTCCCCAAGACACTGGCTGCATTTTATAGGTAAATAGATATTACGTGATCTCGTGTTTTTATTAATATCACTTATGTCATAGACATCGTAGATATAGTATCGTCAAATAGACAGTTTGGTCTTGGATTTTTATAAATTGAAAGAGCCCCAGGACGGAGGGCTTCCTCCCCAAACCCAAACAGTAACCTCGGAAAAAAATTTCTCATAGATAACGTAGTTACTGAGGCTTACTGTAAACAACAGAACCATAAATATAAAAAGTTAAAATATATGGTAAATCCCTTTAAACCAAATTGAATTACATACATCATAAGTTAATATATTCTTCAGCTTCAATTTCTTTTCCTTACGTGATCTTCGCCGTATACAAAAAATATGATTTATACCGTATGAAACTTGGTCCCGATTCCTATTATGAAAACTTTACTTTATTGCATTGTTGTATGTTTATGTAGGTATATTAGTCATCAAGTACCCTTATCACACTTATATATAGTAATATATATAATAGCACATGATGCTGTGTGGATTGTCCAGCTTTATTTTTTATACTCTAGTTCATTCACCCCTTTATGCTGCTGCTATTTCGCTGATATCAGGACCGAGAATTGAATTTTTATTCAATAATGTAGCCCTCGAAGTAATTCTGCAAATCTTTTTAAACAATTGTAATAAAAGATTCCTATGAAAGCTTTGGAATCGAAGTTTAAACTGTGGATGCTATATGGATAATAACTTTGGTTTTTGCGTCTTTGTTGATATTATGATTTCGAGGAGACTCAATAAATATAGACATATACAGTACAGTACAGTATACATAAGTTGGTACGTATAGAGTCGTAGGTGTGGTATGATATGTATGCTATTTACTTACCTACGTACCGTCGCGTCCGTAGGCTGTAGATATATAGGTAAAGTACAATCATGATGAAAGAGTACATCAAATATATGCCCATACCTATCCACAAAGGAAGCAGCCGTTGCTCCCATAATTTTCTAAACGGTAAATCCATTTTAGCATAATGACTTTATCACCATTACAATTCCAAATAGATACTTAAATAAAGCATAATGGTTATTATTATTTGCCTTCCCCCTTTACTCGTAATATAACCACCCCTTTCCTCGTAATGGTAGTAGAAACCTAGGGTAAAGTACGAGTAAACGAGAAATATATGAAATATCTACGTGCCTTGCTTGAAAAAACTTAATAATTTAAAATGTGATAGCAATTTTTGTTGGGTAGTTTTCTCTGAAAGACAGTTAAACAACATCAGCTTGGTCGAATAACTTGGCGTACAGGGTATGAAAACTGCTTTCAAAAGCTTAAATTAATATGATATCGTCCGGTTATCATTCCGGAATACACCCTAAATATACAGCCATAATACAGCCTAAAACAAATTAAAATTAAATTTTAATAAAAAAAAAATCCATTTTGAGAATTTGGTTTGGCGTTTAGGTTTTTGGTTGTTTGACGATGCGGTACGTTTCACCACTGTGGGATGGTAACCACATACCTTACCCGACCCCTTTTGCACTTTATGTAAGGGATGCCATGATGCGTTATTTCGTTTTCTTGATGAGTTGTAGTCATCTGAATCAACAATGATTTACAATCATAATCCCGATCTCTACTAAAATTATAAATGCGAAAGAACTCTGTCTGTCTGTTTGGGGGGGAGGGGGGGGGTAGTTTTATCGAAATTTATACTTTTTTATCTTTAAAACTACGCAACGGATTTTGATGCTTTTTTAATAGATATGTAGATTGATTGAAGAGGAAGGTTTATACGTATAATAAAAACGCGCGAAGCCGGGGCGGGTCGCTAGCAAATTTATAAACATTCACGATTCATGTTCTAACTGTAAGTATTTATCTAATTAAATTCATCTGAAGTTGTCAGTCATAAGTTTTAGTACGTTATGATATCTTTTGAATTTTATTAGTTTTTCATATTGTTTCTTTGTCTTGATCACCATATTTTTCAGATATTCATTAGATTAGGCGCCCAGATATGGTCCGTCAAATGACTTATACATAGGTATATATAAAACGTTCAATGTGTCAATACATTGAACGTTTTATAATGAATTCCGAACGAAATCGTCAATTTGGTAACTTCTGTATAAGTTTTTGTCAAAATGGCTAAGCGTCCACTGGTCCCCTTAAAGATTGTAGATTTGCCCTACAAACTTGATTTCCCCTATATAAATAAATTAGAATCTGAAATCAGAATACTTTTTATGCCCTAATCCAAGGCAAGCCATCAAGGTTTTCACCGCTAGTAATGACTAAATTCAAAGAATTAAAACATGTAAAAGATCTTACGAAAATAATGCAAGACAATTAGTTACTCCTGCAAGTGCCAAGTACTAAATCTCAAACTTAATCTGAACTAACGCTCCCTTATTAATTAACTTTCTGTTTGAGTTAGATGGGTAATTATGGCTCCAAGAAATTTATATCAAAATGAATGTTAATTTTAAACGTAAATAAATTTAATTAATATCTGCCAGTGAAAGCTGTCATAAATTCGATACATAAAATTCCCAGTACTAGTCCAGTCATTATATACATTTGGAAAAGAAAGTGAACCGAGAAAGCCAAATTTTTGATATTACGTGGGGGGTGGCTAGAAAAGCTTAAGTTCAAATTGTCGACCAAAATAACCTTGTGCAATTTCCGCCATCTTGAAAAAACCCTTAAATTCAGTTTTTTCATCATAACTCGGTTCCCCGTTGAGATACGAAAATTTTTATAGCATACTTTTTTGTAGCTTTTTTCACGATCTACAATTAAGGTCCTCTACATTTTTCACGTATCGATCGTCGTTTTCGAGATATCGATCAAAAATATCGAAAATTTTTGGAGAATTTTTTTTATTTCGCTATTAACTTTTTTTTATGGAAGATATCAAAAAATGTTTGAAATAAGACTTGTAGAGCGTGTCCAGACCTTTGAGGATGCTGAAACCCTCATCGTAACCACAGCAATCAAAGAAGCCTCGTCCCATGACTCTGTGGAAATCGTTGGCGAAGATATCGATCTTTTGGTCTTAATTTGCGGACTTGCAATGGACAAAAAAAATATATTTTTTCACAAACCAGCTAAAGGCAAAACACCGGCAAAAGTGTATTCTCCAGATTGTTTCAAGCATGATAAGTCTGTTCTTGAGAACATTCTTTTCATACATGCTTTCAGCGGTTGTGACACCACATCATCGTTTTATAACATCGGAAAATCGAAATTCATCAGCACCCTGGAGAAGAATCCGAACCTTCGGTCATCGGTAGAATTATTCAAGCAGGAAAAGGTCGATCCGGAGATGCTAGCTTGCGCGGGAAGGCTGTTCCTTATCGCTCTTTATGGTGGTCGTAAAGAGGACACGACGATGGATATTTTGCGATTCCATCGATTCGCAAAATCAATGACAGCAAACAAAACGAATAATCTTTCACTGCTCCCACCAACGGAAAGTGCAGTCCGCCAACACGTCTTCCGGACATATCTACAAGTCCAAACATGGCTCGGAATTTACAAAGATCCACAGGAATGGGGTTGGCGACAAACAAATTACGGGCTCGAACCAATTTGCACCACAGCCGCACCCGCTCCACCTGAACTTTTAAAACTAATTTCGTGCAAATGCAAAGGAAAGTGTGGAGCTGCTTGTGGCTGCAGGAAAGCAGGAATTCATTGCTCAGTTATTTGCCTGCACTGCAGTGGACAAACATGTGACAATGTCGCCAGAGTCGAGATTTTATTCAACGACGATCACGACGATGACGATGATTATAATTTTTCGACCCTCACAACATCATTTCCTGCGATTGAAGAGGCTTCACGACTCGAAGAATCTACCGAGGAGGAACATGAACAGCCAGGACCGTCCAAACGACGAAAAACGTGTGAAAATGTGTGAAAGTGAAACGTGTGAACGTGAAAATGAAAAAAAATTAAAAAAATTACCACCTGTAATCATTATTTTTGCTGCATAAAAATTATTTTATCAATAAATTTCATGTAAAATTATTCATGTAAAATTATTTTATCAATAAATTTCATGTATTTGATTTATAATTCGGCTGGTTTATGATTTTTTTTGTATTGCAATAATTCCCTGAACCATTCTCCATCCATTTCGACGTGTGGATACAACCGAGCGAGCGGCTAAATGAAAACCGGGCACAGTTTTACTGACTTTGTGGCGCGCTGGAGGTCGTAATTTTTGTCAGAAATGAAAAATAAAAAAATGAATTTGTAGGTCTGGACACGCTCTACAAGTCTTATTTCAAACATTTTTTGATATCTTCCATAAAAAAAAAGTTAATAGCGAAATAAAAAAAATTCTCCAAAAATTTTCGATATTTTTGATAGATATCTCGAAAACGACGATCGATACGTGAAAAATGTAAAGGACTTTAATTGTAGATCGTGAAAAAAGCTACAAAAAAGTATGCTATAAAAATTTTCGTATCTCAACGGGGAACCGAGTTATGATGAAAAAACTGAATTTAAGGGTTTTTTCAAGATGGCGGAAATTGCACAAGGTTATTTTGGTCGACAATTTGAACTTAAGCTATTCTAGCCACCCCCCACGTAATATCAAAAATTTGGCTTTCTCGGTTCACTTTCTTTTTGAAGCCGATTTTTCCGACGTAATGACTGGACTTATACATAATATTTTGATTTTGAAGTTTATTCCAGCACAGACATAAAACATCTACCTATGTCTGTGTTTTCCAGTTAGAAAACATAAAATTTGAAATCATAAATATAAAATTTGAAATCATAAATAGCTTTTTGCATACCAGGTGCTTGTTCCTTTAAGAACGAAAAAAAAAACCATTATTGTTAAGTTACTATTTATTATTACTATATATATATATATTATATATATATTATATATTATATATTATATTACTACCTCCCCTACACGCGGATTACTGCAAAGCATTTTGTTAGAATTGAATCCGGGACAGGATCGGTTTTACATTAAATGAAAACCGAAAACAAATTTTGTTTCTGTTTTGGTTGAGACAACGGAATAATATAAGAGAACTTCTCTATTTGAAAAACGAATATGCCTACTGGCCCTAGAAGCTATCAATAATAATTTTATGCATTATTTTATAAGCATTGTGTGTTTATTATTATAAGAACTTTTGTTTTAATGAGAAGGAAACATCTTTGAACCGGTATTGTAATTATATTTAATACTAGTTGTAATTTTTCTATTCCTTTGCTTGTAATTTCCGTTGTTAATAAAGTTTAATTTCTATAGTTTCTCTATAGTTTTTCTATAGGATTCCTTCCACTTTCGTGGTTAAAAAAAATTCCCAAAAAGGTCTTCTTTTTTGAAAAATATCCCAGTCCTGCTTAGAATAATAGAGGCCGGAACCTTTGTTTCCAATGCTGCCCCGCGGTCTTTAATTCATTAATACTGCAAAGTAAAAGGGAGCACGTTCCTAATCCTAATTTAAAAATTCAGTTGAATGTATGGAACCGTATAAATCTCTGGATACAAAGCGAAAAAGATCACAATTTAGGTTAAGCCCGGTAAGTAAACGATTTAACGACCATCATCCAAATCTACACCTTTAAAACGCACTTTTCCTGGGTTTATGATAGTTTGGGGAAAATTATTTTTTGTCTGCTGCTAGACCAATCCAGATCTTGCAAAAGTTTAGTTGCGATATCAAGTGCCCTTAGAAAAAACGTATTTCGTATCGTATCGTATTTTTGTTAACTTTGCACAGTTGAGCCGCCTAGGGTTTCCCATTCATGATCCTTTTAACGGAACGTAAACAAATTCTCAACCTCTTTCAAATGTCTTCAAGCCTTTCTAGTACTCAATAAAGAAATTGATTTCTTACCCAATTTCTAAATAGGAGCTTTTCAAAGACGATATCATTTTCCTGTAATGACTGAACCTTTGCCACTTGGGTCCCTTCAGCCTTTAATTTTAACCTGAAAAATAACTTTTTGCGAAAGTTTTCCAGAGAAAAGTTTTAACATTGCGATAAAACTGACATAAATCAGATCGTAAAATAAAGAATTTATGCATCCAGCGTTCAGAATTACAATGAGCCATTTCGATGTAAGAATCTTTTTATGAAACAGATGCAAAAGTTATTTGAGAGATGAGTTGAAATTTTATTAAATTCAAGCAGGCAACCTAATTATTAAAAGTTATGGGCAAATTACCTATGGCAAAATCATAAATAGGGTGTAAAAAAATGCTATTGATTGATTTAAGACTTATGCTTTCGGAAACGATTTTCCGGGTGCGGGCAGCGCAGACCGGCGAATGTGGCGATTTAGCGGAGGCAAGCAGTGAATATCGCTTAGCGGAGATGATGATGATGATGTATTCCTTTTCGCTTTCAAGTTTTGGTCCACTGCGTAAGTAGGTATAACCAGACTCCAATGTGCAATATCAAGGCATCGCTTTTAGAATGCCTGTAAACAAATGAAATCAGCTGTTTTTGGGGCTGAAAAAATATATGCAGGCCATATTAATAATATTATCATGTTCCTCTTAATATTTACTTCAATTCTGTTCAAAATCCAATTATTTCAATTTATAAATCGCCAAAGACAATCGTCGTAGACATAAACGGAAGATAATAATAACCAGATGTTGTTGTCGTCTATGTTACAGTGCCAACCCTAACTTATCGCAGATTCGAAGTCCTGAGTCGTAAACATTGCGACGACCGATGTGGCGCGGTGGGCGAAGGTCCGCCTGCGACGCAGGAGGTTGCGGGTTCGATTCCCGCCTCGGAACAAATTTGTGTACGATCTGCAGAAATTTGTTCCGTGGTCTGGGTGTTTCCTATGTATAATAAAAAAATATCTATGTATGTAATGTATTGTATTAAGTATATCAGTCATCTAGTACCCATAACACAAGCTCTGCTTAGCTTGGGGCTAAATGATGCTGTGTGGATTGTCTGGAATTATTTATTTATTTATTATTTATTTTATTGTTGCGTATCAAAAATGTCTCAGAAGTGAAACCTAATATGCAACAGATTGAAAACAAAAATTGATTTCTAATAATTCAAATATAAAAAGTGTGTATAATTACCATTTGTTGGCTTATTTCGTACCCGTTAAGCTAATATTCGATTCTATTAATATAGATAATGATAAGACAGTCAGTGAAGTTTTTTAAAAGACTGTCTCTTTTTTGCCATGTTTAGTATTCACATCGAAAATCACTTACCAGCCGCTCTATGGGTATAGCTTATCTTGGTAGGATTTTTTTATTCTAGTAGTGGTATATAATATTTTCCATATCTTTGTCAGTTAACCATTTTACGAGCAGGATGGATTGAGATAAATAGATACGCTCGTTCTATGAAACGTCGCAATCCAAATCCTTCAATGGTTTGGACCAAATTTGTGTGACATCGTTTTTTGTGTATTCATGCTTCTCTGGGTCGTAAAAAGATCAACAAAAGAGAAGACGCACGATAAAATTGTTCAAACTCGCGAGTAACTTCTTTTGAACAATGCCAACAGCGTCAAAGTTCGTACATTATGAAGCGAAGTGTAAAATTGTCGGGACCCTATTCACAAATTTGTATTTAAAGCTTAGAAGAAAGATTTATCGCATGATGTTTTCAAGAAAACCTTGAAGTCCCAAGGACATATTATGGGTAAAGGAATTTAATTGAACTTGGTTAGCAAGGGCTTTTTAATTTAATTTTCGCCCAGGAATATAAGTTTCATTGATATTCACATAGACTCTTTTGCTCAATATAATAAGTCAAACCGCTGAAGGCAAACAAAATGAGAGAAATTGTGAATATGGGGAAATCCATGTGAACTCAACCCTGATTCCAAGGCTTTCACGGTCTGTAAACTATTTGGCTTAGTAATCGCACCATTGACATACTTTGCTTCATACGGGACTGGAATTTCCTTTGGAATTTATTTGATTTACGTCATGATTTATTTATTGAATTAAAACATCACTAACTCAACGTTCAAACTTAGAAGTGCGACCCACACAGAATATTTAAGATATGAAGGAACCTAGCGCACAATTGGAAAGTCCCTTTTAGTGTTGTTTGGGTGTTAAATGAAAAGGGGTTCTCACTGCAAAGCTTAAGCTGAATAATTAAAACGGTGTGCTGAAAAGATTGTGTAAATGGAATTATTATCAGAGGACAGATCAGGGTTGCCTACTAATAACAATGACGGTTTGTATGGAACCTAACAATTCTTTGGCCGAAGATTTAACCATGATTTGATAATAAAATGCCTACTGTTTGTAGTAGAGATAGTTCGTAGTGATAAGGATCTTATTAGTTTATGTGTTGTTCTGTTTGGTGTTTCTTGTTTAAAAGATGATGAAGTCCACCGAGCCGATTTAAGGCTACGGCAACGAAGAGCTACTTAACGAGAAAACTAGCCATGTGTACAAGATTTGATTACAGATAAACGATTTGTCACGTACATAGTCTATTTGATACTAAAATCTTCCAATTTATTCACCTAGCGCTACAGTTATACGGGCACGAAAAACTTTGCTACGGCTGAAGGAATACGTACATAATCCAATGCGGTAGAGCATTTCTCATGTGAAACGTTACGTGCCCGCAATAAATAGAACATTTTCATGCATGTGTCCCGTCGGGCCGGCATACAATAATCGTTATTGTATGCATTGCCAATTTATTTTTTATTGCTTTAATCTTGCGGAGTTTAGCAAAATTTTAAATGGGTGATAAATCACTTTGTTATGTTTGGATGGGCATGATATTTTTAAGTCAAGGCTCGTTTAGCCAGCCGTGTCAGTCGCAGCGTAAGCATCGACACCTCAGCTCTTTTTCAGCCCGTGGATGGAGGAATCGTACCATCATAAGAATTTACTCGAAAAAGGGCCGCAGCTGTGAATGTAGTGAGCTTATACGTGCGGCCGCTTGAAGCAAGTTGTACGATAAAACTGCTGTTTACTGACCGTCCGTAGACAGCTTGCAGGCGTTGCTGCATGGAAAGCAGATTTGAGGCAAAAGTTTGCAAGATCCGAGTGTGAGGCTTAGGTAAAGTGTGAGCTCTTCTTTAGTCTTTAAAGCTTTTAATCGCATCATTCAAACAAAATTGGCGATAGAAAGACATGTAGGTTTCACGTAGTAGGTAAGCACCTAATACATTCATGTACACATGTATGTATAATTTGTACGTAGTTACGGTAGAGCCGTTAGTGTTGGTAATTCAGAACATTTAAGTGTCAACCCAGTGGCGAGAGCTATAAAGCCCATAATTTAGTATGTAGAACCATATTGCGGTCAAGTTCTACGCCTCGGTGATATAAAATTTGTTTGATGAATAACTAGGTTGATATTGTAAAGGAAAGGGTTTCACAATTTTATAGTTTTAGTTAGTAGAACATAGAATCAAAAATACCTTAACGGACCGCCAAATTAAGAACTATTAATCTTTTAAATGACAATAATTGAAATACATAAGTAGTTCGACTTATTCTGACAAATATATAGCATGAATAGCTCAGCTACTTCTGTCAAACATACCGCTTAGCTATTTGAAAGACACGAGTTAAGACGCGGCGCATGCTGTGCACGGGCACGCGGCGCATTTAAGCTGCGTGTATTAATTTGTTGGACGACATTCGTGGGGCATATTCGTGTACTCCAGTGGAAACGTAAACTCACACGTCGACTACGTTGAGCTATGTAACCTTATCGAGCAAGCCGCGCATGTATCAATGATGTCAATTCATGCGTAGCGTCTCCGTGGGTTGCAGTGGACACTGCCTCATACATTTTCTTACAGAGCGAAGTTTAATACACGTGCATAGACTCTCCGCGCGCCACGGTGGGCCCGCACCTTTATACAGGGTCTCCCAACCGTTTTGTTTTAATTAAAACGCGGTCTGCATTAATGTTGCTAGTGTTCCGTACACCCGCGGGAGGTGCCGGAAACTATTGCTGTTTACTGTAATAGCATGATAATGGAGCTTCATTATTACTAAGATTACGAATAAATGAACGAATAATGAATGAGGGGATGAAGGGGATCCGTCCTATTCTGAAAGAGCAGATTATACATAAATTTTGATTATTTGTGTTCCTGATTTTACGAGTAGGTCTCGGTCGCAGAAATTAATAGAACTTGCCTCAATTTGAACTATCTTTCTCTTGTAATTATATCTGTAAAAGTCGCGGTGACAAATGATCACTAAATCAAAACACCCATCCCTTAACGACTATATGAATATTTTTATTGTTATACCGTATCTACCAAAAACACTGACTGAAAAATCAGCATAATAAAACAGTTTATCTCTCCGTGGCACGCCAGAATGGTGCACAATAGTAGCAATGATGACTCAAGTATCAGAACTGGATGTATCGTGGTAGCTGATTGTTTGCCAAAGTAATTACGCTTATATTGGAGTAATGTCAATGGCCCCTCGTAAAGTTTTAATCCATTCATTGACCAACCAGTTCACCAGCCCGCCAGTCTCAACACGTTTACGTGCGTCACTTACGCTAAAAGTGTTAAAGTTGTGGAAATTACTACAAAGACATAGATTAAGAATGTTCTACGGCGTAGCAAGTTCTACGACTTAGCAAGTTCTACGATGTAGCAAGTTCTACGACGTAGCAAATTCTACTACATAGCAAGTTCGACAGCATGTTCTACGACGTAGCAAGTTCTACGACGACGTAGCAAGTTCTATGACGTAGCAAGTTTTACTACATAGCAAGTTCTACGACGTAGCAAGTTCTACTACATAGCAAGTTCTACGACGTAGCAAGTTCTACTACATAGCAAGTTCTACGACGTAGCAAATTCTCTACGGCTGCTTACATTATTCTTTCACTAAAATGTTGCACCAACCACTCGGGTTCTATCCGTGGTTTCAGTGTGCCGACATTTATACAGGGTGTAATCGTTAAGTGTGCACAGGCGATTATTCCGTAACTATTGCAGATATCAAAAAACTTTAAACTGATATCGAAAGTACTTTACCTAATGAGTAAAATGACATTAATAACTTTTTAAAAATAAAACGAGAAATATCCAAAAAAAATACATTAATCACTCCCATACATTTAGTATGAGATAGTAGAAAGGTTTTAGTTTCCTTATTTTAAGTGGAATACTCATTGTCATTTTATAATTATGTACGATATGAAGGTATTAATGAATTTCAAGTAGATACACGTGTAGATTAATTATCTTACCACTTCAAATTTATAATAAACCTTGTTTCAATATTGTATTGATTTGAACTAGCTGAAAAGCAAAATACTAAATAAAAACAAAAAGAAAGATACTCTTTGGTGTTCGTTCTAAATTCAAATTCTTTATCGCGGGTTCTCGTTCCCGCCAATTTATTGTATTTTTCAATTTGCCTTAATAATCGTGATTGTTGCATTTATTGATTGAAAAATGGCATATTCCAATACAGAAAAGAGGGACATGTTAAAAATGTACTACAAACATGATTGTAACAATAGGGCGGCCATTATCGCCTACAGAAGAGAGTACCCAGATAGAGAAGTTCCTTCTGGTACGTATTTACGTAAGTTGGATAGCAATTTGATAAATTATGGATCTTTTAACAGAAAAAAAGGTTCGAGAACAAGAGCTCCGGAATTTGATAATGACTTAGATAACAATATTATTAACTACGTAGTAGATAATCCACAAGAATCAACGCGTTCAGTGGCTCGATCATTTCCAGTGTCCCACAATTATGTACACAAGTTATTAAAAAAACACAACTTCAAAGCATTTAAGATAAAACCTACTCAAACGCTGCACAATGATGATCCTGCTCGTCGGCTGGTCTATTGCAATTGGCTAGTCAATAATTATGTCAATGTAAGGTCAATTTTATGAACCGATGAAAGTAATGTTTCAAACTGCGGTATTTACAATAGAAAAAACTCGCATTATTGGTCAATTGACAATCCTCGCTTAACTACTGAAGTTAGAGCTCAGGTGCGATTCTCAATTAATGTGTGGTGTGGTATTCTTGGAGATCGGATCATTGGGCCATATTTTTACAGTGGAACCTTAAATGGACAGAGATATTTCTCCTTTGTACAAAACGATATGCCAAGTCTCTTAGAACCAATTCCAGACGATGAAAGAAGGTCGATAATTTTTCAACAAGATGGAGCACCTGCACATAATACAAATGTTATAATGAATTTCTTACGAAACAATTATAATGGCTTAATAGCCAATAATAGTGCAACCCCTTGGCCTGCCAGATCCCCGGATCTCACGCCTTGTGATTTCTTCCTATGGGGATTTGTCAAAGACCACGTGTACGCTGAGAGAGTACACAGCCTAGAAGAGTTACAGAATCGTGTACGTCGTGCAATTGCTTTAATTACTCCGCAAATGTTAAGGAAAGTTCATTTAGAAACTGTAAATAGAGCTCGTCATTGTATTGCACAAGGAGGACGTCACTTCGAACATATGCTTTGAACACAAAATTTTGTACTTACTAAGAAATAAAATGTATGGGAGTGATTAATGTAATTTTTTTGGATATTTCTCGTTTTATTTTTAAAAAGTTATTAATGTCATTTTACTCATTAGGTAAAGTACTTTCGATATCAGTTTAAAGTTTTTTGATATCTGCAATAGTTACGGAATAATCGCCTGTGCACACTTAACGATTACACCCTGTATACTGATTAAGTTATTTTCTTTGTGAGACTCAAATTCGCTAAACCTATGTTACCATACTTGTAGTTTTGATATGAACCTGAAAACTTTACATACACTACATACGCTACGCTTACGACTGCTATAGATATGGATCAGTTGAGAGACCTCTAGACTGTTCGCAATCTCCTGTAGCTAGCTCAATTGTTTCAATTATGCATATAGATACTAGATTTAATTTGTTTCTATTCATAGATTGACATCTATACTTATAATAAAACTGTAACAGGTCCAATTCTGTACATTGACGATATTTTGAAATTTTTTTTTGGAGGGCACTCTATTATCGATACTCAAGCCAAAACTGTATTTTTTTTCATTCATGTCTGTCTGTCTGTCTGTCTGTCTGTCTGTCTGTCTGTCTGTCTGTCTGTATCGTAAACGCGCATCACGCCGAAACTACTTGATGGATTTAAATGAAACTCGGCATGATTATAGGTCATACTACGAGGAAGGACATAGGATACTTTTTATCCCGGATTTCAGTAAGGTTCCCATGGGAGAGGGTATGAAAGTAAAATTCCTTTACCACGCATCACGCCGAAACTGCTGAATGAGTTGGAATGAAACTCGGGAGGATTTGAGTTCATACTACAAGGAAGGACATGACATACTTTTTATCCCGTAATTCGGTAAGGTTCCCCTGGGAGAGAGGGTGAAAGAAAAATTCTTAAACCCCGCATCACGACGGAAGTGAATGAATTCGAATGGAACTCGGGACGATTGGACATACCTTTTATCCCGGAATTCAGTTTGGTTTGGAACCAAGCTGAATTAAACTGATTAACGCGAAAGTTTGTAAGTATGAATGGATAGATGGATGGATAGATTGATAGATGGATGGATGTTTGTTACTCTTTCACGCAAAAACTGCTGAACGGATCTGTATGAAATTTAGCACAGAGATAGATTATAAGCTGGAATAACACATAGGCTACACACACATATTTAATAACACATATTTTATCCCGAAAATCTCACGGGAAAGGGAATAACGCAAGTAAAATCGCGAGTACTCGAAATACTAATCATGCGCAGACGAAGTCGCGGGTACCAGCTAGTTTTTAATAAAGCTCTTACACATTGTAACATTTGTTCTTGTTTTACTGACATAAATATGATGATGCAATCGACATAAAATCCTACTAATATTATAAACGCAAAAGTTTGTAAGTATGGATGTTTGTTACTCCTCCACGCTAAAACTACTTAACGGATATGGATGAAATTTGGCACAGAGATAGATTATAGTCTGGAATAACACATAGGCTATATTTTATCCCGGAATTCCCACAGGAACGGGAATTACGCGGGTGAAACCGCAGGGTGCTGCTAGTACGAAGTAAAACATGATACGCTAATGAAAAACATGCTACCAATGAGCCATACTCGTGATTTGTATTCGATAGCGCTCGTTGAGAACATGATCCAATAGTGTCATTCCGATGACGCAGGCATGAAGTAGAATAAACTGTTTTAAAGACACAAAAGAATATTTTTTTTATTAGATACTAGCTGCGCCCTGCAGCGTCGCCCGCGGGGAAATTTATTTATTTATCAAATATCATATTTTTTTTACATAATATGCTATTCCCGACGAAGACAAATCCAAAAACACAAAAATCATAAAAATCGGTCCAGGCGTTCTCGAGTTATAAGTGTTGTAACAAACACGACTTTCTTTTATATAATGTATGTAGATTTGCTTAGTTTCTTCCTAATATAAAAAAATGAAAGCTGCAGTTTGTATATACCAACCGGTCGTATATATTTACATTAAATGAATAAATATTATATTAAATGAAAAAGTCTGTGTGAATGTTTTTATAAGTAATCTCCGTAACTACTTAAGATATTTAAATGTAATTTGGTATGTTGTAGCTTAGGACCTAGAATAACACATAGGCTTTTAAAATTTGGAAATTTTAACCACTGAGAGGGTTGAATAGGATAAAGTTTGTATGGTAAAGTTTGTATGAAAATGTATTTGTCCTTGGTTTGATTCACTCAAAACTCGGTATAAATAAACTGCAAAGTAAATAATTCGACATTTAAGTATTTTTCTTTTCACAAAACTGCGGGATGCGTGCAAAAAATTTATGAAATTTGACAAATAAATTTCTAGGCAAAGCCGCAGGGCGCAGCTATTAAAAAAATAAAGCGTACGTAATTCATCTGTGACTAATTCCTGCATTTTTCACGAGATTTTCTGAGCTTAGTGAATGATAAATTCATTTTCTGACAACCAACTTCATGCAGCCCCGCTTTTAATTACCGGGGCGTTTTAGGAACCTCCCTTAGATACATTTTTAATTATATACAAAGAATTTATTCAATTATAATTTTAATCTCGTACAAGACTCATTTCAAGGATTTCTTCTACATGTTCTTAAGGAATGAAAAGTTATTATCGAACATTTGAATAAATACATATATGTTCACATTAATAAACTTTTAAGTAACGAATACTCCATGTTTTATAATATTTTATCAGCAGATTTTGAGACCAACAAGACCCCTAACTTCATTCAAAACTAGTTCAAAAGCGTCATAAAACTGAACTTCACGATTACCAGAGTAATATAACATGCAAACTTAAACTCTATTAACGGAATAACTAAAGCTTAATTGCTAGAACCTACATACTATTACCCTGCAGCCCGCACAACACAACAAGTTCAAAACTAAATTAACTAAATTTCTTGCATTCAAAGACTTGTTTTTGAAAATGTGTCGTTTTCAATTACGTATTTTCTAAGTACTTTATACTTGGACCTACACTTTAACGGTTCACTGAAAAGGAATGTATAGTTTAGCGTTGTGTGATTTAATGATAAGCATAATATTGTTATTTTTATCTCATATATTACTAGCGACCCACCCCGGCTTCGCACAGTTTTATTATACGTATAAACCTTCCTCTTAAATCAAAATCCGTTTCGTAGTTTTGAATATTTAAGAAAATTACAATCAATTATTAGAAAAAAATACAACTAGATTTAAGCATACATAGGGACATAGGGAGAGAGAAAGTGACTTTGTTTTATAATGTAGTGATACTTTTCATATTTTATCGTTGCTACATCTTTGTAATACCTGTCCTGACAAACGTTGTCAGGTACAAAAATCACAAAAAATATATATATTTTTAACTATATTTCAGAGAAACTTTCATTTTTCCTGAATCATAAAAAACAATATACCTATGTGTTTACCTACAATTAATCTGGCCCTGGGTAGAGCGATTGGATACGATCATTATCAAAAATCCAGTGTTACCAACAAACAAGTGACAATTTCACTTTTAATAACATAGATTGGAAGATCTCCTTGTCTTCTCATACTTGTAATTTTAGCTCTGAGTACCTACCAAACGTCTGAAACATTTCATATAATCCGGCCGTTACAACATGATACCGCACTTCCACAAACACATTTCCTCAACTGGGTACGAGTTAGTGCATAGTTAGTTTCTGCATCTACTTACAAGCAATCACCTTTGATATGAGATAGCACGGAAATGTACACAGAAAGTGTTTTAATGAAACATCTCCACATCTAAAGCAAGCACATTTTCTACACATGACAAGCTATTCTACAAATGTGAAAGAAGACGAGAAAAGTTGAAACATTTTAATACGTAGGTACATGATTGTGCCCTTGATCCAATTGCTTAATTGATCGTTTCATTTATAGACCCGTAACTTTTATTCAATGGAATCACCACTACATATTATAAAACAAAGTCGCCTTCTATGTCCCTATATTTAAATCTTTAAAACTACGCAACGGATTTTGCTGCGGTTTTTTAATAGATAGAGTGATTCAAGAGGAAGGTTTATACGTATAGTAAAACCGGGGCGGGTCTCTAGTTGTAAATAATTTAATAATCTATTTGACGCACAAATAATAAAATAATTTTATATTTCTTGTCTAAAAATTGGCTATTCGTAATATTATTATAAGAGCCTTGTAAGTTTGTTGTACAAGCGCTTGTTTATTACCAGAATATACTTCACTATTCCTTTCCCAAGTTGCAAAGCTTGCATTGTGAACATGCAAATGTCATATACCCTAACTTGCCAAGTACGAGTTCCACATGCTTTAGTTTTCGTTACCAGTGTACTACAGATGAATAAGTAACGATCTTCTCAGTTTAGAACTACAAGTAACTTTTTTTCTGATGAATTCCGGTGTGATATTGTAAACGTTTTAAGATGTTTTGCTTAGTTTAGTTTAAATGGGTTGATCCTGGTTTATTGTAAGAGTCAAAGTAGGGATAGCAAGAGAGTAAGAAAAGAAAGTCAGCTGTCTGTCATCTTCGTAAGGAATTAATATTAGGTCCTTACATATGAAATTGGCGTTTTGTATGGGAGGAACAAAAAGTCGAATATTTTTTAATATAATATATTTAATTAATCAAAGTATGAACCATTATTTTCTATGCACTTTTGCCATCTTCTAGGTAGTTCATTGATCCCTTTACTAAAAAAACCAGTCGGACGGGAATCAATAAAATCTTTGAAGGCGATTTGGACTGCCCCATCGGAGTTGAATTTTTTCCCTTGCAAGAAGTTATCCAAATTTCGAAAAAAATGGTAATCTGTTGGAGCAAGGTCCGGGGAGTACGGAGGATGTCTTAGACTTTCCAATTGAAGCTCTTCTAATTTAGTAGTCGACGCGCGTTTGCCGGTTTGCTTCAGTCAATTCGTGAGGTACCCACCTTTCAAGCTTTTTAATCTTCCCAATTGGCTTCAAGTGAATTAAAACAGTTTTATCACTAACACCGCAGCCTGCAGCTAACTCGGACGTGGTTTGCGATGGATCCGCTTCCACAATAGCCTTCAACTCTTCATTATCAACTTGAGTCTCAGGCCGTCCACGGGGCTTGTTCTGCAAGTCGAAATTTCCAGAACGAAAACGTTGGAACCAAAAACGAACTGTGTTTTCTTTTGCAACACGACCGCCATACACATCATTCACCCTTCGAGTTGTTTCCGCAGCACTAGTGCCACGGCGGAACTCGTACTCGTAAATAATGCGATATTTTAAGTTTTCCATTTTGTAAAATGAGTGACGCAAACAGAAAAAAACAGAAGAAAAAAAACAAATGAATGACGATCATCGAAGCACAAATACATGAGTCTATAGCTGTACAAATTTGAATTTGGAATTCCTTACCAAAGAGGAGAAATTTGTGATTAAAGTGGCCAGTACGAAAAACGCCAATTTCATATGTAAGGACCTAATATAATGATAGCTTTTCTTCGCCGTCGAAGGAGGAATATCATGGTCTGGGAAGATATTGAGGAGATATTGATTGGGGAAATCAATTATCACTTTATCTCTTATATTATTTTGTACTTATAGTTTAAAATTTGACTTGTCTAAGTGCTTATTTTGTAAGCCTAAAGAAATAAAGATATTGATTTACTTTACTTGATTAATCTTCAAATCGCTTTTTTCTATTTCGGTTATCCCATACGAACACAATATGGGATCGAAACAGAATGAAACGGCTGAGATGTATGAGAGTATGGTACATGTTCTTAATTTTCATCATCATTATCGCTTAAAATCAAGAAATGATAGTCTAATTTACAATGCATAGTGTGAATTTCTGTGTCTGTAACTTTGCATAAGTTACAGACACAAAAGTTCACAAAGGCCAGAGGAAGCTCACAGAGAAACTTTTAGAAGCATACTTACTTTTGAAACTTGAATAGCACTTTAACAAGTTCTATAGATATTTGACTTCATTTATCCACACTGATAAATAAATTAAATTTTTTTTTGTAGTTTCTTACTTTGCGGCTTTGCTCGTGCTTTTTCCATGGAAACGTTTAAAGGTCATTTCTATCCAATGGGAACTGCTTGAAGGGATATAGTAGCTTATGTTTTATTCCAGGTCTAGAACTATGTTTCTTGGTAGAAACATATAAAACAAAAGTGAATGTGTATTCTCTATTCAGGACGTTAGGTCCCTGAACGTTAGCGCAAAACACCAAAACAATTAGGGCAGACAGTACAGGCTTTTAGAAGTCCGCATCCAGTATTAATGAGGCATCACTGAGTGCGGTCAAGTCTTCGTTTAATTTCCGGCGAGCGTAACTCTCTGAGGTACTCTGATGCACAGCGGACTAAACGAAATAAAAAGTTACAAGGTTGGCAACACTGAACCATATAATATGGATTATGATTTAATGAATGATTGGGCTAGATTTGATATAATGCATAAATTATTAATTGTTTCCTTTTTTAAATATTTACTCATAACTAGAAACCTTATCGAGGCTTTATTAGAAAGCATATAAAAATTTGTTAAATAGTGGTTTTAATATATTTCTGTTCTTTGATTGCAATTTTCTTTGTCAAATAAGAGTTACCTTTTACAAATGTAACGTGACTAGGTTTCCGTTTTGGTATCTACGTCTATATTTAAAGTAACTTTTTCGCTATTGTTTACGAAAATTCCATGCTTATCAAAAAATTTACATGTTTTACATGTATGACATTTGCAACTGGCTGCTCTACAACAGCGAGTTGAAAAACACCGTTACGTGGTTATACATTCTCTTTGAAAGCCGATACTAATTATTGAACCATTCAATATGGTATGATTCGCACCACACTCTGTATAAATGGATAGCTTTATTTGAACCTTAAATGCAATAAGCCTTATTGAAAGTTCGTGGTAAAAAGTGGTGAAAATAAAACGCCAATTCAGCTTTGCATATGAAACGGATATTTCAATCGAATGCGAAATGAAACGGATTCGCAATCAAGTTTGGCCTTTTTCAATCTTTGGTTAAGTTTTTGTGGTCTATTAATGAACAATCAAACAAATAAATATTTTCCTACTATATATTATTTAAAAAGTAAATCCGTATTAAGCGTTCCACCACAAAAACACCTATTCTAGTCATTTCAAATAATATAGGTAAAATTATGTTGCCACGTTACCGAAAAATTGGTAGAAGAAATTTCGTTGTAATAATTGCGATTCGTATAAATTTTGTAGGAGTAATTTTCAACTAAACCGAACCGGAGTCTTGTGTGTCAAATTCAACGAGTATGTCGTACGTTCATGCAATTTTATTGATTGATTGAATTTCTTGCTCTGATGTTATTTTATTTGAAACTTGTTTCTAAATCAAAGTTTTTACCATCAGTGATGTATGAGTATTTACTTGCATTTTGATCAGATGTATAATTTTACTGACTCTTGAATTTCGTATTATATTCAAAGAAAAGTTGCTTTTGAGCTGCCCCTGTGATGCTCTCTCAGCTGATTGAGACATCAAAGTTTCAGTGTTTACATAGGGTGCGCTGTACCGAAAACAGGCTCCAATCTTGGTAAACAAATATTAAACTGGCGTAGGAAATAAATGAGTGAAAACGTAGCTTAGTTAAGTTATGTATTGACCTTTTTCAACCGGTCTATTTGCCCTTCTATTTAATTCATAGTGAGTCCTTGATTTAAACCTATTCACCATAGCTTCATAGCCACTTTAAACTACTTATGTAAGAGATGTGATCAAACATGCAGCACTTTCATAGAGTACCTACGATTATTAAGGTCATCTGGAGTGGCTGCTTAATGTATTCAAATTAGGTTCTAGCAACCTCGACTGGCTATTTCTGAAGACTTGCTATCAAGGTCACGTTGAAATTATTATTATTTTAGATGCACTATTCTGCTTTGCCATACTCACATCGCTCACTCAAACATGAGGCTCTTATCTGATAGACATCTGTACTTAAACTACATATTTTCATTTAAAGTCTTCCAAAAATAGAAACTATCAAATAACCGAAATCATTAATATCATCCCAGTCAACCGATAAGTCTGTGCTCACGCTGGTATTGACATAACTAGCAATTTCCTTTGATCAATGAAGACCTTTGACATTTATTTACTCTACCTTGTTTGTCCTTATATGCTGATATAAGTAAGATCAAAAGTGACTGTGTGAAAAGGAATTCGCAAGCGCTTTTTTATGTTTTTTTAAACATTTTTCACACTTTATTTACCCTATTGTTCATCATCATAATCATTGACAGCTTCAATTTATCTTTTGTTGGACGTAAGCCTACTTTTGGATCTACCTCGGGAAGTAGAAGCCAGAGGTAGTACAGTAGCTTCTAACTCAACACCTTCACTTCGATCGTCAACCGGTCTGACAAGCGCGGCAATTACGGCGGTATTATGTCCTCTGCTGAACATGTCTCCCCAAACAAAAGGGGTTTGAGGGAGTGGGAGTTCAGCAGTGGACAGATATGTGAAATGAGGCAGCCTATTTTCTAACTTGCTGCATCCTTATGTTTTAGGCTATTCCCATTTACAGTGTGTTGAAGTGTTACTAGAATTTATTTAATCTGAAAATTGCTGCAAAAAATCATGACAAACATTGAAAAGTTCTGACATTTGTAAATATCCTCATTTCTTTATGTCAGCATATTAATCCTTCGACAATTTAATTTTATAAATTCGATACTTTTATACCTAGTCTTTTTTCCTGACAGACGTAAGTCGCCAAAAGGTTCAAGCCCTACTGGAGCGCGTCGAGCGGGATTTGAGGGTAACAATTTTTTTGTTTTTAATTATTTTAATAAATAGGTAATAATTACATGAGGTACTAGTTCAATAGGTACACCTTACACAAACCTACTAAAGTATATAATTGATGTTAGTATTTGGCTTACAAAGAATGTTTGCACTGCTCTCTCTGTTTATCTGTACGCTTACCAATACACAGTGTAAACAATTTAATTATTTAAAAAAAATTGAAAGCTCGATAGACTTCTATTTCGCTTACACTTTAAAAACAGAACGAGACAAATACGTTATTCCAAGAAAATAGTCTAATCTTTAAATTTTTCAGTAACTCAAATCTAGTTGGTTTGAAATAAGGATTCTAGAAGCCTACGAGCATGAAACTGTTCAATTGCTGTCAAACTACGACAATAAGTTTCCTCTCTATCCGATGGAATCTTAGGCAAAGCACCAAGTGTAGGGAAGGAAACGAAAACTTTTCCTCATTATAAATTAATGGACAACCGGTACTAAGAACTCTATTTTCGCCAAAGCCACATAATAAACAGTAGGTTCAATATACATAGCATGATGATTGATTTGCTTCTCCCTCCTTCGCGTGTCATGTAATGATGTGTTCATACGACGATATGTATCTGTTTGTATTCTGCGGAGTATGGAACAATTAGTACAGAAACTTCAATAAATAAATAATGCAAGACAACCCACACGGCATCATCTAGGCCTAAGCTAAGCAGAGCTTGTGTTATGGGTACTAGATGACTGATAAATTTAAAATAATAAAATAAATTATATAGATTTTTTTATACATATAAAACACCAAGAACCCCGATACAAATAATAAATAAATAATGTTTGACAGTCTGTACAGCATCATCTAGCCCCAAGTTAAGCAAAGCTTGCATTATGGGTATATATTGCAGATCATCCAAACATTGTTCCCGAAACGGGAATCGAACCCGCAACCTCCTGAATCGCGGACCTTCGCCCGCCGCGTCAGTCACCACATTTGTCGTCAATAAGTAGTACCTGTTTTGGAAGAACTGTACATAAATGTTGTACCACATATTTTGGAAATGAATTTTATTTATATTCCGGATGAAATATTCTCAAAGTCTGACCATTCTTGTCGTAGTTTGAAATAGTTGCATCACATTTTAATCACGCGTAGTAGTTGTACTACTATGACTGATTTGGTCCATCTTGCTTTGGTAAGATAGCATGAGTTTAATCAGCAAAGCGATCGTGTATTGCAAGAAAGTTCAAAATCACCTTTTATGCGCAAATACCATAATCATACATAACTTTCTATAACAGAACAAATCGTTCCGACCCAAAACGCATACTAACAATAATCTGTTCAAATCAGAACCACAACAAAAACCGAATTCCCTAGTCCTACGCCGAAAAGATGTTAGCAATAAATAAGACTAAACTAGGACTTACTTTTTTATACAGAGGGACTTCTGCTAATAGTTGATAGAACTGAAAAGTTTGGGCTCAATAATATCTACCGACAAAATCACCAAAAAATATATACTTATATGCAGATCAGATCTTTACAAAATAGACCACACACAAATTAAAATAATCAAAATTTTGCAGTTATTTATTTATGTTTAAAAAAATCCACAGCCCTTAATTAATATAAATTATGTACCTATATAAGCTAATTATCAAAACTTACGTCCAAACAAACAGAGTCATCCAAAATCCCGGCAGACTCATAATTTTTAGAATTAGGACAGTGTTGGAAGCCAGAAACATAAATAAGCTAATGACCATAGTGGCTATATGCACAGACAGTCATTTATATAGTGATAAGCAAAGCTAAGGATGACTTTCTCATTTACATCAATATGAAATATTCATTTATAACGCTGTATTTGGACAATTCTCAAGGGTCCAGCTGAAGAGCAATACAATCCCTCGAAATGCGGGTAATCTTTACAAATAGTCCTGCTTTTTCGTCACACGATGGGTAATGCGGGCTAACTGGGCAAATCGGAACTTTGAAAATTTGTTATGTAAAAAGCTGATCAACTGAAATATCTGATTGTAATAAGCTGTGGAGCGGTGCAAAGCCATCGTCTAGGAAACGCTTTCTATTGGTATTGATTTGGTTCAGATGAGCTACGTCTAAAAACAGGTTACTTTCTGTTATTATAAAATTTAATAACAAGATTGTACTTTCTCGTTTAATCGGTTCGCACTCGACTGGTACTAGTTTAGTTCACTGCAGAATAAAAGTAAGTGGAAAAGCACGATGAGACTTTACCTTGTTTGACTTTTTTTTAATTGACTTTTATCAGTTACTAATTTTAGAATGAAAAATTCAATTTAAAAACTAAATTCACGGTCTCGACTACATAGATACAGATGATGCAAGCTACTTTTGCTTTAAGAATATTACTTTGTTGTAATTAATCTTTTCATTATCTTAAGCTTATGCGCCTCTAGTTGAGAATATATATTTTATTACTTATTTTATTTGTGACTAACAAAGAGGAAAGAAGGAGAATGTTGGTTATAAATAAATCACTAACGTAGTCAATATGCTTTAATCGAGTTTGATCGATAGGTAGGTACACTTCCTATTGCTTGAACAGAACCTCCGGGCGAAAGTTTATCAGCCCATTCATCAAACTGATCTATATCTTAGACCCTCCGAAACTAACTACTTCTTACTAATTCAATAAACTTTACTGACTATTCAAATAGAAATAACGGACCCAATTCTATTGAAAGGGTTTGGATCAAGTAATTAGTTTCTTGTTCCTATGTACAGACTGGGCTACGAGATTCAGCTTGCTCGTTTATTACCCAGAACACACATGCCCGGCTCTGAGTAACGTTGCTCCTTCGAATCGAACGTCATAACCTTTTATACTATCTATCTTATACGCCACTGAGGATGTCATCTTCATAGATAAAATGCCACTCTCTGTCGCAAATTAATTTTAACGTAAACATTATTTCAGCCAAAATTGCGTAATCGAAAGCGGTATTGAAGCCCAAAGGTGTATCATTACCTTTTTGTATGTTCTCTTTCTGTGTATGATAAAAACTATGTTTAGTTAAAGTATTTTAAATAAATATATCAGCCGTCTAGTACCATAACCACACTCTGCTTAGCTATTTTGAAATATTTATTATAAATATTTATTGATTATAATATATTGTGATGACGAAAGAACGAAGTCCCAAAAAACGTTTGTGCCTGCCTTTATGAATTCTTTTATCATCTAATTATAATAATTAAAAAAAAAAGATCACGACCTTTTATTTTTGATGTCAAACTAAGAAAACAAATATTTTTTTAACTATTGCATGAAGATAGGAGAGGCTTAGCTATTTAAATTACAAATTAAGAATTAAATACTAGACCCAAATACCGCACCAATGACTTGCCTTTCAGCTAACGGTGCTTTAAGTAACGATATTGCTCTCAGGTACCCTCGCTCGAAGCTAATGATAATGACATGGGTCTTATAAGAAGTGCGTGATCGTGCGGAAATCCGAGTCATCTACAAAAAGACGTAAAGTGCCTAACGTCACATAAGCGGATGATTGCGAAAGGGCTATCAAAGGAAGTGGGTTTGGGGAGTAATGTGCTGTTTGAAGAAAAAACCTAAAAATAGATTTGCCTGTTTTGTTTTATTATTGTGCATATTGTAATTTGTGCTCTACAATGTTATTAAAATATAATATACTGTAATTTACTTCTAGTGCCGCGGAGTGAGAGCCTGGTGACCCTGTGACACAGGTTTATTTTATAAACCTAACTCAGGCACCAGTCTCACACAATGTTGGTTACAAATGATTCAGATTTATTGTACCTTTTGTTAATAATTGACCCATTGTGTTGAGATATAAATACTTTATTATTATTATTAAAGTATGAAGTCATTATCATTGGTGTAAACTGCAGGAACGCTAGGAACGGGTCGTAAGGAACATAAACGTTGAATTTAACCTTAGGTATTGAAATTTAAGACACCTATTCCACGCCTCATGTGGCTGTAATTTCTTATGAAGACTTTTAAGCTTTAATATTCCCACAATGGCATTCTATATTAATCTCAAAGATTTATGATAATTAACTATGTACTAAGTTACATTCCTGAAATTATATTTTTTTAGATTACAGTTTTCCGTCAGTGTAAGTTTCTCGTTCCATTAGAAGACTACACAACAGTAAAAAACAAAATAACAATGGCCCTAAATGCTGTGTGGATAAGTAAAGCCAAGTTCATAAACTCAAGAAGAAGGTAAGCGAAGGGAGCTGTCAAAATATTTAAGTTCTCGAATCGACAATCATTTGGGTAGGTACTACGACCTCGCACCCAACTTTACATCTCATAACCCACAAAACAACTAAAACAAAATAATAACAGCTTGGAACTGAAACCAGTTCAGTCAGATCGCAAACTGTTGAAAGTCAAGCTCTTGTCGCTTCATAATATTTTGGAAGCAAATTCATTATTTACCGATACCTTGTTATTTTTTTTATTAAGTTTCACATTATATTATATACTTTTTTGTAACGTAAATGCCCAAGACGCAAAAACTATATGTATAATGTTAAGATTCTTAGAGAAAGATTGTTTTGTATAGAGTCTGCTATAAAGTATTCTTCGGTTCCAGTTTTCGGTTTTGCACAAAAGTATGATATCAATCTTGTGAAAAGATATTTAGTTTCTATTCGCGGGACTTTATTTTATTGCCGCAACAGTTATTTCCATCTATAAACACCTCAGACCATATTTCCTTTTTATTAGGACGTTAAAATATCCTTCGGAGACGCTCTGGTACCAGCCACGGCACTTTAAAAATATATATGTTGTGTATAGCAAGTCGCAATTGAGACCGAACTAGATTTATAGGGGTTTTATTCAATAATATAGGAAAACATTTACTTTTATCGAAGCGAGAATGGCGTGTGGAAATATGCCTCATCGTCAGGGTGCTAAATAATACTGCCATGGCTGTAAAAAAGAAGTGACCGTATTTTTTGCGCCCACGTCGCTTTCAATGTATAAGAGGTTTGTCGTGACAGTCGAAGGATTTTTGATTCTTTGATGGTTTTTGAGGAGGTAATTTTGCAAAAACACGGCAAGAAGAGAACTCTTCAACAAAATCAATGGGATCTAGCTTGATATATGGGCAAGAATTTAATATTTTAAGAAAGGTTCTTCGATAAATTCTGATCAATTTTTTAGATATCTAGGTTTAGGATGACTAATTTTATTGGTAATTCAAGCTGTTAGACAAGTATTTTTAATTTTAAGTAATAGGCCTTTCCAAGCTTTATTTGGACCAAAGTTTTCGTTTGCTGACTTATCATTGTTGTCTTACTAAAATGCATCAAATCATTAAAAATCATTCTCAAACTACAGTCAAGATCGTAAAAAAACTATTATAATGCCTTTAAACTCGTTTACTTCGGAACTTGTAGAAAATACACAACGCTCAAGTGGCGCTTATAAAATATTTTGCAGTAAATTTTAACCGATATGGCAGTAAGGGTTAGGTATAATAAATAAAAAACTGTAAACTCTACGTGCTCTGAAAAAATCCAAGCAGTCGAAGTGACAACTCGGGTCGCTATAAATCCTGTACGTAACGAAGTCATAAAAAAAGAATCAAGTGGAACGCCTCAGTAATATGGGTTAGTGTGTTCACACCCAGCCGGTTTCAGATCTAGCTATAGGGATTCAGATTAGCTATAGGGTGTGCATTGTGCAAGCTTTTCGACGCGGTGGTGTTCAGGGATAACATCGGTCATTCTAAAACTGGTCCGCTATGCGCCAACTGACTTAATGGTATAAATCAACTATGTTTCTAGCGTTGTCTCAGGTCACTGGATTGCCGGTGCCTCTGCCACTAGAATGAACAACAAGTCAATGGGCTTAGCAGAAATTTTCCTCTCTAACGCTCTATGAATCAGAAAAACTACTCAAGGGTGAAATTGGATTACGATGATCGAAAGCAATTACAATGAAACCCATGGAATATCTTGGAGATCAAAGCCGAGTACTTAGTAAGAACTGTTTGTTTTTTCTGTTTGATTATTTTTATACTCGTAGTTCATTTATCTTAGGATTTCAAAGCCATTTTATCTGATCCTACAGCAGTCCTGTTTTACTTAGATCCCCAGATTTGGCCTTTAGCCAGAGAATGCCACTGAGTGCGACATTTGAAATAATGTTTCCTACAAATATTAATGATGTTCAAAAGCTTCTTTGAAAATTAAATTTTGCGACTATGCGACCCCAATTAATGAGAAGATGGGTTGATTATTGGTTCATCTGTTTATAGTTTTTTCGGTAAATAACTTGCCCAAAGTCATTGGTCGCTACAAAGTCAAGTAAAACGATATAAATCGCCATAACCGTCTGCCATTTTAGTAGTCCGAAAACATTTTCACTTTCTCTTTTCATAAATGCCTGAGTTTTTGGTTATTTATCTGTTTGACATAATCTGGTAACTTAAAAAAGCATGAGATCTAAATTTAGAGTGATAGAATGAGAGCATTAGAAAAGAAAACATGTGGCAAAAATAGGTGCGATTGTAGGATAAATGTTCTGAGACTAGTATCTCCCCATTTCCAGTAATAGTTTTTTTAAATATTCAATATTTCGTTTGTAAGTTTACGTACAAATCACCTTGATGCACCATTGTAAAATGTAAAAGATGTCCAAGGCTTATGTTATATGTGTTTGAAAATTGTTTGCTCTCTAAAATATTCATACACAGAATATGGCATTAAAACTGCCGGTCATGTCATAGTTGCAGACTTTGGTGCGTAGGTAAAAAGTGTTTTTTTAAACTTACCCAATAGAATTAAGTAAATATTCATATTTGGCACTGCTTAAATTTACATAACATATAAAGTCATTGAGAATCTGAGATTTCTAATAAATCTTAGATTGTCGAAGATATTTACTTATCAACATTTTTTGTCAAGAAAGTTAAAAATTTAAAGGTGTTCTTTCTACTATGTAGGTTAGCTACTTTCAATATTAAGTCTATCTACGTTGTTAGATTTATATCCTATTCTCAACTTACTGCTGCACTTGTAAATATACTTCCTATTCTGTTACTTTTGTACATGTTTGTTTAAAAATATCTATTATTTTTATTTAAAAATTATTATCTTGTTTCAGGTAAGCAAGCCCGAGTTAATCAACAAATCCATTTCAACAGGCCCATTTGCAAGTGTCTTGGAAAATTATACATAGATAAGACGAGAAAATTCAGAGTAATAAGATCTTTTTTCTATTTGATACTCATAAAACACGCTTCCTCACACACCAATGTGTTTACCTACTATGTCTACGACATTTAAAATACACTCGCTTAAAAAGTTACCTGATCCTTGAAAAGCAATAAAATGACAATGTCTTTGTCCTAAACAGATGTAATTAACGAGTTTTTTCCAAACAGTATCAACAGATAATATGTCAATTATCCCGGGGTCACCCTCGCCCTACAAACAAGTTAAGCCGCATACATATGTCTATCGGATAGCGCATTTGCCACCGGATTTATTTTCAGCTTTGACACCTCTACACGTTTGATAGTGACAAATTAAATAGATGTAGGTATAATCTATTGGGCTGAGCTAGCCTGATTTAAAATTGAATAAGCGTTCAACGCTAAACGCAAAACTAAACTAAACGCTAACGCGCTATACGTCTAGCATTATAAACAATGTTTGGTTTAAAATCTTATATATATTATCCTGTATCGTCAGCGCTTAAGAGAGTAGGGTGTTAAATTTTCGAGTCATTTTTCAGTAGAGTTTTTGGGGTTACTTTAGCTCTATGTTGTGTGACACTCCACCAAAAAGTTAACCCAGTAGCAAAGCATGGTCTAATCAAACCTTTTAATTTCTTACAACAACCGATGACGAACGAAGTTACGAACTTCAGAGATCGAAAGAGACCTAACAAAAGGAATCGACTTCTCTGACTTTTTTCTAAATAAAAGTTTCCAGCCAATGCTAGCAAAGTCCTCTCTGATTTGTAAAAGTTTTAATAACTTTACCAAACTTGTCTTTGTTTTATAGTTCTATCAAAAACGGAGAATCATTAGTTTTATACGTTTTATTTTATAGCCTATTCTACTTGTTTGTGTCTTAGCCTTATCTCATTTCAAATACCATAAGGCACATGTTATTCTATGGCAGGTACAGTAGATTTTCTTTGGTTGACTTAAATTAACGAAAACTAGTGTTAGACAGTATGTTGCTAGTGCATTTATCATCTCTGTAAAAAGCGAATCTATGATCTCTTATCAACGTCAGCTCGGTAACAGATACGACTATTTCACAAGAAATGTGATGTAATTATTTAGCATACATTCTTATTTTTCAACATGTTAGGGCACCGTCGTATCTGAATTGTATCTTTATGCAAATCTGGCATCAGTGCCAAAAATCTTCAAATTTTGCAGCCCCAAGAGAGTCGTTGCTCCGTTTTTCTTCTCCGTTTGCCTTTTGTGTGTGACTGTGCTCAGTAGCTTTGGCTTGATATCCTATGCTCATTACTCACAGAGGTTCTTTGTTTCACGACCTATATAAACACATTTTTTGTTGGAGGAGGATTAGGCTCAGTCAACATCGTTATTTATTGTGTAGCAGACAGAGGGCGTAAACGTTCGGCGGAAATAGTTGGACCTATTTTGCGAATCCTATTCTCTCTCTTATTTTTTACTAGAATTTTATAGGCATAGTGAACGGTCGATTGTCTGAACTTGCAGCTTAGTGTTATTTTCGTGCAATCGATATGGATAAGACGTACTATTTACCAATTTATGTACAAAGTTGTAAGGACAAAGGTAGAGCTTTGCCAAAACTCCTTTTTTTTCAAACTAGGCAGGGCAATTAAGTCATAATTATTGGAATGCTTTTACTTTATTTTTCTTTCAATCTATAAAGAAGTTTTTAAAATATTTAATGAATTTTTACATTCAGGTCCTACCTATTCGTAAACCAGAGTTAATAAATGTAACATAATTAAACATTGAATTCAATGCAAAAATTAATCACCTCAATATCACAGACGGTATCCAAACTCTCTGCGCTTCCTGGTCCATTTTAATCAAAAATTAATCACCAGTTAAATAAAACTGTCAGCTCAACGTGTCATTTCAAAGGGATCAGTCATTTTGATAGAAGCGCTTTAATTTTTCACTTTGGAACATATTTTTGAGTCAAAACGAATGGGAAACGCCACTCCATCACTCATAAACCCCAAATTTTATTCATAAATCGCCCCACAAAGATATTCAACGTTCAGTATAATCAAGCTTCTTGTTGGACCATGCTAAATTACAATAGATTCTATATCTACACTGGAAGGAGGAAAACAAATTGTCAGTCGAGCGATGAAACCCTAATTAACCTTGTTTAATAAAAATTTAGCTCGACTCTTTTATGTAAGACCAATTATTTGTGATTAACCGACAAAAACGAGTAGCTTCAGTTAATTACTTTAATAAGTATGTAAACAAACTAGCAGTTAGTTACACATATATCACCTATAATAAAACATTTGTCTAATGGCCTATTGTTGAGGATATTCTCACGTCGGATTCTTATCTTTATGGCTAGTAAACCACCAAATGAACATTATCTACTTCAAAATTACCAAATTAATCGAACAAAAAGGTTATTTAATAATCTACTAGCTAGCGGTCTTCTTCACATGTAATTTTGATGATACCTGTAAGAATGTAGGTTCGTTCGCACAGATCAAGCAATTATACAATTACAATTCAAAACAAACTTAGAAAGAACCTTTATATTGGTCCACTGTGGGAACTCACATCTCTTTTCACTTTGAATATCATTTTGCAAAAGCTATGTCGGGAAATTTAAATTAAAATGAAAGTACAATCAGAAATGATGTCCTCTATTCTGTGGGCGGTCGCCATCTTTTCGTCGACCACATAAATTATCTTGTTACTTCATTGAAAGAAGTTTTGTATTTGTTGTGATTTATTTAAATGAACCATTACAATTCTAATCCATCTAAGAAATCTTTGTATCAGTTTTATTTTTATTTACCAACTATTTCCGAGAAACGGAAGCAAATAATCAGGAACAAAAGCAACATAAAGCTCTATAAAAATACTGACGATCGTTAAATCCCAAGCCACGGATAAACCGTCAAAAGAGTTCAACTGCCGCAATAAAAGCGATGTTAAAGAAGCAGTAAAGTACTTATCGAAATATAAAACTTAACTCGTAATCTAAAGTTAACCCGAAACTGCTTACAATTTCATGGAACCAAAATCCTGTTGTTCTCGTGTAATTTATCGTCCTTCAAAATGACTGAACAGAATGGGATTAGACGATTAAGCGAATTATTTCTTTAACACATCGCCTCCTTGGAGGCTTGAAGGATGCTTTCGTAACAATCAAGAAACTTCAATGTCGTTGGGAGGGAGTGGTGAAAAACAACGTAAATACTTTGATCTTAGTGAAAAACAAATATATCACTATAATCTGAAGGTTTAGTTACCAATTAGCTGCCTTTACGGCCTCTAGGGCGTAGCTTACAAACATCCACTTTTGACGCAAATAGTGTTATGATTAGGTATGTATTTTTTGGTTTTGGCTTTTACATCTCATATGAAAATAAATATTTTTATTATGAGGATTCCACAATAGTAGCTGCTGTTGAATCGGCTACCAAAGAATATAGAGCTATTTACGTGAAATGTTGTGTCAACTGTTCACCACATCACACAATTTTCTTCTAGTTCCCCTTATTTTAAGATATTTCAGTAGTTTTCATGTAACTTTAAACTTCAAACCCTCCGCGTCTCTTGTGTGTATTTAATTCGTTCTTTTCGAACAAATAGATACCTCTCCGAATAAATACTGGTTAATCCACTTTATAGAACCTCGAACTTTCGAGTATTTCGAACAATTAAAACTTAGCGTGCTCTTAAATTTAAGTCTTGTTTCCGCCCGTGTACAAGTCTTGAAGGACTTTTCTTCAGCGTGAATCTTTAGATGCAGCGCTCTCTGTTTGAGGCAAGGTATTGTTTTGGGATTTAATTTTGAGAGCCTGAAACATTGGGTTCAGTTGAAATGAAGAATAATGAGAGAAATTCTATTGTATTCGAAAGTTTCGGAATTGTGATAACTTACTTTTCTACCAAACACTTTGTTAAGTTCATCGCTCATAATAAACTTTACTATTCAGACATATTAATGGAAAATGTTTTATACGTAGGTATCCTATGTTTTTGAGTCATCCGGATCTCATTTTAGTAAATTTTTTATTTTCCCTCGCAAGCTTGGTGACTCAGTCAATGTTGTTATTATGTTAATAGTAGTTATTCCACGATGCAAACCATAAGTCCATTGCAATCAAAAACACAGAAAATGTTATGAAAGAATGAATTAATGAAATCTTTGCACTTGAATGAAACATACAATTCAGTTCTTTTATTTGTTTTGATATCCTCAAGAAACAATTTGCAGTATCTACAAAGAAAAGGACTTGAAGACTCCGCCCATTATGTTCTTTTACTAAAACTCGGTCGACGACCGATGTGGCGCGGTGGGCGAAGGTCCGCCTGCGACGCAGGAGGTTGCGGGTTCGATTCCCGCCTCGGAACAAATTTGTGCACGATCTGCAGAAATTTGTTTCGTTGGTCTGGGTGTTTAATATGTATAATAAAAAAAAATCTATCTATGTAGTATATTGTATTAAGTAAGTCATCTAGTACCCATAACACAAGCTCTGCTTAGCTTGGGGCTAGATGATGCTGTGTAGACTGTCCGGAATTATTTATTTATTTACCAAACCTCGGTCAACATGCACACCAAAAAGCTCATATAATCAGAGTGATCAAAAATACAAGAAAATATTATGATATCATCAAAAAAACCACTTGCTATAAATATACACTGCGACAAAAATACCTAGATAAAAATGGAGCTCCGTGATGTAAATTAACTAACCGCATATATTCGCTCTGTATTTTAAACGCTTAAACACGTTCACATCCCACACAGCACTGGTACACTCAGCCATGTAGGTATGTAGTCAGTGCAGTTAGCTTCATAACTATCGACGTACTCCATCACAAGTGCATATTAATTACGGCGAGCGTGGCTCTAACGTTTTCAATGCGACAATGACATACGGGGACCCTTCTAACCCTGGGTTATAGCTTAGGAATAAAACAGCTACATTGATGACAAAAATGAACATAAGAGTAAGTTATTTATTATTATTACAAGTTAAAATTTTTAGTTACAGTATTTTAGTTCAGTGTGCTGAGTGTGAACGGCTTTACTGTTTACTACAAAGTTTGCGTTACTTTATTTTGTATGGAAATCTGAACAGCGCCCCTAGCGGGAAGTTTACAAAACTTTTTTGCGAGTTTGAATCGATAACCATTACTTTTATAGTTTCTTAAAACGTGAATTTGATAGTTTACTTAATTTTTTGACAGATATGCGAGTGTGAACGGCAAATTACGTCAATTTTTGACAGATAGCTACTATAATAAGTAAACTTTAAAAGTAAAGTATTTCACTTGATAATTCTTCAGTGAGACCATAGTAACTATTGTATTAGGCTCGGCGCCCATTATCGGCATCGGCACGACTGAGGATTTTAGGTGGCAAATAGCAATATACATTAACATAATGGCAATGAAGTTGAAATTGCCGTGTATATGGTCGTAATAACAAAAAATACCGCTTCGGTATGCTTGAGGCTGCTGTATCGGCAGCCTTGAGAATGCTTCGGGATGCTTCGGCATCCTTCGGTACGCCGCCGGCGCCGAGGCAACACTCGGGGGGATAACTTGCCCTGCAGGGCGAGGGGAGGCATCCGCCATTTGAATCATTTGACTCACATTGATATTGAGACGCATCGGACGCCTCGTCATCCATAAGAACGTTGCAGCATGCCAAAGCATAGTTCCCGACAGTGTGCGCTTGCGTGTAAGATGCCGAAGGATCCTTTTCCTTGCCGATGCCGATAATGGGCGCCGGGCCTTATTCTCTTTGACCTCGAGTGAGACGAAAACGTCACTTCGGAAATACTGCATGTATTGAAGTGAAATAAAAATTAATGTAAAGGACATGATCTAGTACGCTCCGATTTTAGCTACATTTGATAGTAATATTTTGATCCTTTTGTGTTCTCCATTAAAACTCTTGAGCTGGCTGAAATAAAAACTTCCTTTATGGATCTTAATTTCGACAAAAACAGTAATCTCGTCCTAGATGAATGGTTTAAAGGGTAGGCTTGCGATCTAGGGTTGGATGTTCGAATCTTTATATAAATGTTATTTTTGCTTTATCCTGACCTTTTAGCATAATAATTGTCTATAATCTGTTTTTTTATTAATAAGAAACAGGATTGGAATATTATAAACACATCTTAGATTATAATAATATGTCATCTTATTTTATTTAGAGACTACAAAGAAAGACTAAAATAAACAACATTACAATGATATAACTAATATTAAATTACACTTAATAATTAAAACGTATTACATTTTCGGTTCCTTTTCATACAGCTATGTTGTTTTGAAATCCAAGTTAATAAAAGTCAACACACAAGCTTTGATTATATTAAGTATATAATCAAAGCACACAAGTAGAAGAAACACGTTTTGTTATTATTAGAATACATATACCACAGTCTATCTACTGTAAGGTCTACTTTATTTCATGCAGCGTCTAATAAATATTAACAATTGAGATCCCTCGTGTGTAACAGACTCAATACGCTAAATGATAAGCATGCTAGAACTAGTAAATTTAATTTATTGACAACAATAATTACTGAATTCGATAACTTTCGATTAGTAAAATTTGTTCTAGCCTGCTTTTCATTTGAGAAACCGTATTCCAGCCTGCATCACTTCCACGCCTTTTGTCCCATGATCTTAAAACTTCTCTGCGTAAATTGCATTTTGATTGAATTCTTCTTAATTTCAATTCAAAACTATTAAACCCCACATATTCCCAATTGAATTTAAATCCAGACTTTTAAGATGGCCAAGGAATTGCAGTCATATCATTCTGAGTAGATAGCAGCTATTCTGTTACAATTTTCGAGCGATGGTTATTGGCGGTAAACCAATTTAGTATTTGTGACAGCGAATTATTTACATCGTCAAAATTATATTTATTTCTGTCTACTTTAAAAATTAGTGAAGTATCATCAGCAAATAAGACTATATCACAAAGATCTTTTGCTAGAAAGTTGATACCGTGAATGTTTGTAAGTATGGATGGATGGATGGATTGATGTATTGATGACTTGATGGATGGATTGATGACTTGATGGCTTGATGGATGGATTGATGGCTTGATGGATGGATTGATGGCTTGATGGATGGATTGATTGATGGCTTGATGGATTGATGGCTTGAGTGATAGATTGACGGATTGATGGATTGATTGATTGATGGATTGATTGATTGATTGATGGATTGCGCCTTGATTGGAATGCGCCTCGCGGTTTCACCCGCGTAATTCCCGTCTCGCCTCCTTGCCTTGCCCTTAGGCAAGTCACTGTACTAAGTATGGATGGATGGATGGATTGATGTATTGATGGCTTGAGGGATGGATTGATGACTTGATGGCTTGATGTGTAAGGCCCCTTTCTTGATTTATTTTATTTCTGTGTCCACGGAGCCATTCTGCGTCTTAGCGTCTGTCATTGTCAAATTGGAGTTGACAATGACAGCTCCAAAGTGACGTCTGTCTATTCTACTGTCGGATCGCGTTGTCATATACCTAGGTGTCGACTCATCATTTCCTTTTTTACGACGATCCTCGCTGGTTAGATTCCTACATAATCCTTGAATCCTCGTGATACCTCTTCAGCTGGATCCTGCATTCAGAGCTCCAGTGTGACCTCGTGGCATCCAGGGTACCGTGGTTGAAGTTGCCTGCCCGCGTGGAATTCGCAAGAGGCCGTGTCGTCTTCCTCCTACGATTTGGGGCGTTCGATCTCGATCAGCTATCTGGCTGCAGGATCTAGCTGAGGGAGTGAAATCTTTGTATGTGCTGTCCCTGGGGAGTGGTCGGAGAGCGACCGCTCGGAGGCTGTTCGGTGCGGTTCAGTGCAGGCCCCTTCCTTTGTGCCCGCCTGACCTTTGGACCGACAGCGCTAGCTTACTGGTAACACGGCTGGACCCTAGTCCCCGTGTCTCAATTATTACTTGTGCTGTGACCCAAAACTAACCTCACTCTGGTACCATCCGGAACCCTCTGTTACTTACTCCACTCGCTGAACATCATCCGTGCTATAAATCAAATAACTGTAGATTACTTCATTATCTGGTTGCTAAGAAGTTGAATGTAGGCTACCACCCCCTGTGATTTTATTCTATGCTCTACCGCTGAATATAATTTTACTTTACCCTAAGGCGCCCAACATTATCCAAAACTTTGATCTTGTAAACTTTAATAAAACGATGTTGATATTGTAACTCTAAAACTTTTATTTGTATACCAACCTCTCCACAACTATAGGTCCTCCTTCCTCCTTCCATCCTCCTCCTTTCCTCCTTCTTCCCCACCACCGCTCATTTTTAAAGCGTTACAGATGGATGGATTGATTGATGGTTTGATGGATTGATGGCTTGATGGATAGATTGATTGATGGCTTGATGGATTGATGGCTTGAGTGATGGATTGTCGGATTGATGGATTGATTGATTGATGGATTGATGGCTTGATGGATGGATTGATTGATTGATTGATGGATTGCGCCTTGATTGGAATGCGCCTCGCGGTTTCACCCGCGTAATTCCCGTCTCGCCTCCTTGCCTTGCCCTTAGGCAAGTCACTGTACTAAGTATGGATGGATGGATGGATTGATGTATTGATGGCTTGAGGGATGGATTGATGACTTGATGGATGGATTGATGACTTGATGGCTTGATGGATGGATTGATGGCTTGATGGATGGATTGATTGATGGCTTGATGGATTGATGGCTTGAGTGATGGATTGACGGATTGATGGATTGATTGATTGATGGATTGATTGATTGATGGATTGATTGATTGATTGATGGATTGCGCCTTGATTGGAATGCGCCTCGCGGTTTCACCCGCGTAATTCCCGTCTCGCCTCCTTGCCTTGCCCTTAGGCAAGTCACTGTACTAAGTATGGATGGATGGATGGATTTATGTATTGATGGCTTGAGGGATGGATTGATGACTTGATGGCTTGATGGCTTGATGGATGGATTGATTGATGACTTGATGGCTTGATGGATGGATTGATGGCTTGATGGATGGATTGATGGCTTGATGGATGGGTTGATTGATGGCTTGATGGATTGATGGCTTGAGTGATAGATTGATGGCTTGATGGATGGATTGATTGATGGCTTGATGGATGGATTGATTGATGGCTTGATGGATTGATGGCTTGAGGGATGCATTTGAAAGCTAAATATTTTACCTAGCTAATAAAATAATAAAAAATACAAATTCGGTACATTAACGTAGAAAAATAATATTTATTTAGAAAAACAAACTATTTTAATTTGATTTTTTCTCTGTAACTTTAAAACTGGATTATTGAGTTGTACTTTTTTGCATGTTGTATTAAATTTCATAATTTATTCTACAAATGCTCAAAAAACTGGGGGTCTATCTCCTTCCGTTGTTATGTTATTCACCATTTAAATTAGGTACTTTCTGCCATGTAGATGTAGGTGAATAACGGTTGAAATACACCATTTCCTCAAAAAGAAACGAAGAAAAAATCAGATGAAGTAGTCTTCATTTAAAAAAATATTAAAACTGCTTTGTTTTTGAGCTAAATAACATATAATTTTTTTTATCCCGATTTTTATCGATAAAATGTGCCGTGTATCCGCACATTTCGTTTGATCAAGGTTCGACAAATCACATTGTATAGGCCAGAAGGAAAATAAACAAGATATTTATTTCGGTCAGTCTTTATTGTGTCAGGGAATAGCTGAATCATATCACAACACCTTAGTAGATTATGAAGTTAAAATTGCATTTGTGCGACGGAACGGAATCAATGGACCGAATATTCGGCCGCATATTCGGTACGGTAAAAGTTTTACCGAATATTCGGCCGAATGTTCGTATTCGGTGAAACCCATGTTCGGCCCATCTCTTATACAAACCATAACTTGAAAACGTGTCGAGTAATCGTTACTTTTTTTAGTAAAGTATGATGGCGTTTACAATCTCACATTTTACGTTGACTTCGCGTTTGGCGTATTCTCGATGAACTCGATCGTCGAGTTAACGAAATTTTTGCAATGTTTCACACTCAGCAATTTTATATCGATAAAAAATATTACACACACGTAGTGTGTAATATTTTTTATCGATATAAAATTGCTGAAATATCTTTACACCAGATTTTTCTATGATGAGCTTTCAAATAAAAAAGCTCAAAGCCTCTTTAAGTGTCGTCTCTGACTGCGACCGAGACGCAGCAAAACTACTACCATCCAAAGCATTTCATGCATGAACTAGCTGAATTTTAATTTACCTACAACAGCATGATTCCTCATATTCCCTTAGGGTTTTCATAAAATTACACGAAGCGATGAGCATTCTCATTGAAAGAAAAAGCTTCACTAATTAAAGACTTGCTTAAAAGAATACGAACCGAAACTAGGACGGGGTGCTTTCGTAATGAGCGCATTAAAATTTAGATTTCAAAATACTCAGGCTACATTTTGGTTTGGCAACTTCATTTTTATTTATAAACTAGCTGGTACCCGCGACTTCGTCTGCGCATGATTAGTATTTGGAGTACTCGCGATTTTACTTGCGTAATTCCCTTTCCCGTGGGATTTTCGAGATAAAATAAAGCCTATATCTTATTCCAGCTTATAATCTATCTCTATCCCATTTCATCCAGATCCGTTCAGCAGTTTTTGCGTGAAAGAGTAACAAACATCCATCCATCTATCCATTCATACTTACAAACTTTCGCGTTTATCAGTTCAATTTAGTTTGGTTCCCCTGGGCTATACGGGTTTTCAAAAATTTCTCACAACATCTGAACGACGCGTGTGTACGCGTCGTTCAGATGCAGTGAGAAATTTTTGAAAACCCGTATAGCCCAGGGGAACCAAACTGAATTCCGGGATAAAATGTTTCCCTTGTCCAATCGTCCCGAGTTCCATTCGAATTCATTCACTTCCGTCGTGCGTGATGCGTGGTTAAAGAATTTTTCTTTCACCCTCTCTCCCAGGGGAACCTTACCGAATTCCGGGATAAAATGTATCCCATGTCGAATCGTCCCGAGTTCCATTCGAATTCATTTACTTCCGTCGTGCAGCGTGGTTAAAGAATTTTTCTTTCACCCTCTTTCCCACGGGAACCTTACCGAATTCCGGGATAAAAAGTATCCCATGTCCTTCCTTGTAGTATGAACTCAAATCGTCCCGAGTTTCATTTCAACTCATTCAGCAGTTTCGGCGTCATGCGTGGTTAAAGAATTTTTCTTTCACCCTCTCTCCCAGGGGAACCTTACCGAATTCCGGGATAAAAAGTATCCCATGTCCTTCCTTGTAGTATGAACTCAAATCGTCCAGAGTTTCATTCCAACTCATTCAGCAGTTTCGGCGTCATGCGTGGTTAAAGAATTTTTCTTTCACCCTCTCTCCCAGGGGAACCTTACCGAATTCCGGGATAAAAAGTATCCCATGTCCTTCCTTGTAGTATGAACTCAAATCGTCCCGAGTTTCATTCCAACTCATTCAGCAGTTTCGGCGTCATGCGTGGTTAAAGAATTTTTCTTTCACCCTCTCTCCCAGGGGAACCTTACCGAATTCCGGGATAAAAAGTATCTCATGTCCTTCCTTGTAGTATGAACTCAAATTGTCCAGAGTTTCATTCCAACTCATTCAGCAGTTTCGGCGTCATGCGTGGTTAAAGAATTTTTCTTTCACCCTCTCTCCCAGGGGAACCTTACCGAATTCCGGGATAAAAAGTATCCCATGTCCTTCCTTGTAGTATGAACTCAAATCGTCCCGAGTTTCATTCCAACTCATTCAGCAGTTTCGGCGTCATGCGTGGTTAAAGAATTTTTCTTTCACCCTCTCTCCCAGGGGAACCTTACTGAATTCCGGGATAAAAAGTATCCTATGTCCTTCCTCGTATTATGACCTATAATCATGCCGAGTTTCATTTCAATCCATCAGGTAGTTTCGGCGTGATGCGCGTTTACGATACAGACAGACAGACAGACAGACAGACAGACAGACAGACAGACAGACAGACATGAATGAAAAAAATTACAGTTTTGGCTTGAGTATCGATAATAGAGAGCCCTCCATAAAAAATTTTCAAAATATCTTCAATGTACAGAATTTGACCTGTTACAGTTTTATTATAAGTATAGATATAATGTTTGTTTTTGGGCGCAGATACATTTAATTTAAATATGAGTGCAATAAGTAAGTTATTAATTACTTACAACTTTTTATTTTACATAGTTAGACTGATTAGAATCCTCAGTTGCCGTTTTTTCACCTGCGATGAAAAAAATCCTTAAGGGATTAAGGATTTTTTTCTGACCCTTTGATCCACGGAGAATTTACTTTATGGTTCTCCTGAATAAACCCTATAATATGTACCCGTTAGTCTTTATTTATTAAAAGACTCAAGAACTGAAGAGTAACAACAATGTAGAGATCCACTGAAAACAAATTAATTTAAACTTTTTTTTCATTACTTGTTCTTCAATTGCATAAAAATCCTTTTTAATTTATATGACAAGCCAAATTACCTAGACTATAACGACATCCAATCTTAGTAAGAGCGAAGTTTCACTACAATTTACATTAAAAATGTAAGTTTTTTGGTGTGTCTATATTGAAAATAAATACTTGTTTATTCGTTTTTTTATGTATAAAATGTAGTGTAGAATAAATAAATGAATCTTATAAAACTATCTCAATAATTGATCCTGACGCCGGTTCTGTCCAGACACATTTTCAAGCTTTATCTACCCGGTTCAAACCCGTATTTTCTTTTAACTATGTGCGTTTCAGTTACTGGTAGAAGAAAATAATGCAAATGAAAACTGTAGGTACATACTTGTTTCAACGTTCAGGATTTAGATCCTCGAGAGCTTTGAACGGAAATTGAAAGCAATAGCTAGGAATTGAACTAGAATACAAGCGCAAGTTTAATGTGGCGTTGTCTTACGATCAGTAATGGCTATTTTGTGGTTTTTATTTGTGATAAATTACATTTTGAAGCAAAATAAAAGTGTTCGACCACATTATAACTACGTAGGAGATTAAACAGAAATACACACAGATACAAAGATGTCGTCTTCATTTTATAAAATGTCTGTACTTATAGTAAAAATTTTAATTTACTTCCCTGACCTAATCCACGTAATAAATCGTCAGTAGGTACATTTACAAGGTTCCTTGAAAGAAATCGCTCAGCGATGAGGCCGCCTTTTGCACTATGTTGTTTTAAATATGTTTAATAGTTAAATATACTGTTTTAAAAAGTAGCATTGCTTATATTCTACAAAAATCAAAGAAGTTTTTTGTTTGTTCAGAAATGATGCCGTTATTTTCATTTATGGATGGTAGATGAGTCCCGCTTGCATGGTGAAGTTTTGTTTCAGTATGAATGGAAATTGTGGCTTGAGGCTGTGGCCGTAGGTTCAGGAAACAGCTTGTTCATTCCATGATCAATAAGAAAAACTTCGAAAATAATCTAATAATTTTAAAGAAAATTGTAAAAGGAAAAACAAGGGTATTGCGTTAAGCAAACTTTGTTAGTTACATAAAAACTGTAAAATTATTTTTTTATTGTGTTCTGCATATGACACTTTGCCTGCTTTAGTTTATTCTTGAAACTAAATTATCTTTCTTTACAAGGTTTAACTATCGCCCCAATATTTCCATTGACTTATCTCGAGACGTTTTCCGGGGAGGTCACTATATCATAAAATCCTAAGCTTTAGCAATTATTCCACGCAAAACCTTCTCTGAAATGATGATGATGATCCAACTAAATTCATTTCGTGGGTTCCTCTCTTGCCCCCTACAAATAGACATGATATACAATAAGATAAGGTAAAAACAGTCTTGCAACACATCTGACAACACTGACTGAATGATCAAATCTAAATTGCCAAGCACAACACACCCTTGTCGTGGGAGACAAAGGCTATTTAATGACAATGAACAAAGACTATTTAATGGTGAAATTACAACATTATACCATAAAAATCCTATTTAAATAACTTACTCTTATTGTCGCATTGTAATGCCAGTAATATAATATATTTTTTAAAGTGTTGTAACCATTTCCTTTTTTCCTGTATCAGCGGACTGTTTAATGAGAGCAAGAGCAGAGCACGTGAGCTGTGAAAAGATACGTATTTGATGAAAAATTAAAAGAAAACAAGTGCAGTGGAGAGAAATACATTACAGTTATGCAGCAAGTTTGTTCAAAAAGACACTCAAGAACTATTATAAATTTTCACATTTAATAAGATTTTCTCCAGTGATTCCTGAGAACAGTTCAATAGATTAATTGATTAAGTTTCGTGTAAATTCACTTTAATATTATGACAACATGCCGATTGGTAACTTTGCTGGTGGGAATACTGCGCTTGTCACAAGCACAATTATTCCTCAAACATTTTTGAAACAGTCTAAAAACCGAAAACGGCGTTTTGAAACATATGTATGTGAATTATCAAAAGAGGCCAAGTTCGATTTCCTACTATTCGATAGCTTTTCTTAATGTAGAGAAAGCAAAAAGGAATGCGCGACATGCAATACGATGCGAAGACTGGCATGACTGTATGTCCAGTACGCAAATAGATGTAACGGATTCCGAAGATAGAACTGAGCATAATGAGCATGTATTGAGCTTTAGGTATCTATATTGCATTGTAGGTACATACCTTATGTACATAAATTATTTTTTAATTAATTATTTTATGGGCATGCAATTTCGTTTGAAATACCATTAAAAGGAATTTAACGTATATTAAAATTAAATTATCAGTGTTTCACTACTTTGAATAAGAATTTCATTAATTTAATCAATTTTATTATTGAATGAAATGTTGTTCTGGCGATGACTATAATTTTAAACAAATATGGTAGGTAGAAACTCTGTCATACGGTATGAATGACCGGGTGATATTTTCTAAATTTACTTTGACCATCAGTCCTACAAAACTACAAGTAATTTTAATAGATAATGTGCATATTAACATGCGTATCGGCATTAGGATCGTATAGACAGGGCGCTATGGCGCTCATTAGGGGAGGCCTATGTCCAGCAGTGGACTAATATAGGCTGATGATGATGATGATGATGATGATCGGCATTAGGGCCCATTAACATAGATTTAACTAGAAAAATAAAGGAGAATATCAAAATCATCGTTCGATATTAGTCCACTGTTACTGTTATATCAATAAATGAATCAGAATCTGAATCTGGACATGCGGCTCATTAAAATGAATGATATTACTTTTAATTTGGGAACGCTACGTCAATATTTTTTATTTCTCAATCGTAGTATTATTTTTTATCATAATCGAGATTTTTTAATATTATTTTTTGAGTTCGTTTATCTTAAAATCAAAACAAATAAAAACAAAGGACGATTTTTCATCCAAAATAGGCAAAATTATCTCTTTTGTGGAGCGAGAATTCGCGTATAACTCTCGAAAAATTAGAAACCATTACAACCGCACAGATAAATACCTACTACATGATCTGCTGTTTAAGCTGGATAGGTCATCATATTTTTTTATTGCGGCGAGTGCTAAAGTCCAACTCCACTTTTCTTCCTCAATTGGATGAATTGGGACTGGTAGACCTCTGGTTCAAACAGGACCTTTCAAAAATGATCCCGTATGGCCAACAATATTTCTGAAAGTGGTCATTTAAACGAAAATTATACCTATTTAATAATTTTCTTTAACACTCAGGTGGGTCTTCTGCTCGTTTCATCGATTACAGTTAACTTTGTATAGAACTAAATTTTATTGAAAACAATAATTGAACTCGGACGAAGACTATTTTTTTGATCAAGTTTCTCTTCATCTTCATTGAGAATCTCTGCGACGGATCACCTCTAACTAAATACATTGCAGGTAATTGAATTACCTAGCAGGCTCCTTTCAGAGAAACGGTGCTGACTAAAGGAATTTCCCTCTTCAGTAGCCTGCCAATTGCTCATTGAACAGGAATATTGGTTTAACCTTGATAAAATACCTACCTTTTATAGAAAGTTGATTAAAAAACTTAAAACAGACTCTACCTGCGAAGGTGAAAGTGGAATTAATTGAGAAATCTTAATAATTATGAGAAATCTTGATACATGTTGAATTTAATATGTATATAGTTGAGGAGTTCTCTCGTGAGGATATAACAATGGCTGCAGCGGTCAGGTTCTGAGATTTAGAGTTTATCAATATTACTGAGGTTCGTTAAACACAGATTAACATCTGTGACTGAGACTTACTGAAAGCGTAGCAACGTCTATAAATAACATAAGCCTCTTCTTTATTGGCTTGCAAATGGCAAACGTAGTTACAGCACATCATGTGGTTACAGTGTTGGAAATAACACGGAGAATTATATTAATCCTACTTATATTATAAACGCGAAACTTTGTAAGTATGGATGGACAGATGGATAGATGTTTGTTACTCTTTCACGCAAAAAACTACTGAACGGATCTAGATGAAATTTGGGACAGAGATAGATGAATGATAAAATATGACACAGAAGCCATATTTTATCCCGAAATTCCCACAGAATTACGCGGGCGAAACAGCGAGGCGCTGCTGGTAAATAATAAAGATCAGGGGTTGATTGTATTGTGTTAAAAGTATACTTAATATAAGCAAACGCTACAACAATCAATGTACATACCTAGTTCTTAACTGCTTTTAAAATTTATATTGATACAATGAGAGTGATTGCTCATAAGGAGAAAGGTTAAAGTTTATAAAATGGACCTTCCTCCCAATACCTGTTACCTTCCGATAGAAAATAGCCTCCCTCATTTTCCGTCTAATTTGCTTTTACTGCACACACCACAATATAATATATGAATGGATAATTAAAAAATAAATTAACAGTCAACGTCATGTTTATGGTCATCGTTGGCAATAAACCGGTGAACCCGTAGCTTCTATTTATTCTGCTAGCCTGGCATTTCCATGGACAGTCTGCCTAACGGCCACGCAAATTTACATATCGTTAAAAATTCCACACATTCGCGGAATTTATATCATTGACACAGGGAAGGGTAATTACGAATTTGAATGGATGATACCTGGCGTATATTAAAGTTTTGTTTATCTGTGGTGACAGTGCCATTTAGGTACTTATTTAATAAGAGACTATCATCTCGTCCCTCGTACACTTTTTTATTTATGAGAGACAAATTAATGTCGATTGTTCCCATCGGTATTGACTTAGCACTGGATAGGTGAAATTATTAAATTATTGAACACTAGCGACCAGCCCCGGCTTCGCACGATTTTGTTATACGTATAAACCTTCCTCACTCACTCTATCTATTAAAAAAATCGCATTAAAATCCGCTGCGTAGTTTTAAAGATTTAAGCATACCTACATAGGGACAGAGAAAGCGACTTTGTCTTATACTATGTAGTGATAGTGATTATCATTAACACTATCTCATAGTTTTGGTTTGTGTCGATTAACAGATTATTCAGGGTAATTTACTTACTTTGTAATAATGTCAATAACTACCCGAGTCGGTCGCGGCGTATGAATCTCCCTTTTCAAATCAGCCCGTGGATGCCGTAAGGGTTGAGTAAGGGAACCTAACAGAGGGAACAGCTTCCTACTGTTTATTATTCAATACCTTTAGGTACTAAGATCACCAATCCGTCTGACAAGCGTGGTGATTTATGGCAACACTAGAAAGGCATTTTCAAGGACAGATGATATTATTAACATAAACTTTAAAAGTGAATCACTTCGCTGCTACTTTTAATTTGGGTTAAGGCTAAAGGTCCTATCTGTCTTACGAAAATTCAGTCATCCTTGAAGATATTTCAGTTTAGCCACATGGTATTTATGTAGAACCCGCGGTTTAATAATAACGTTGCGGGTTTATTGATTGGTACACATCTGGTTCATTCAACGCACAAAGATAATCCTGCATTTACAATGTTCTCTTGTTCCACTTTATTGCTTACAGAAAATAGGTTTCGCTGGATTCTAGATATTCTTTTGTTTCCTGTACTTACAAGGAGCAGCTTCATTTCTAGGATTCGAGTTCTTGTTATTTGTCAATAGTCCAAAGCTAAGAATCCTAGGGCGAATTTGGTTGTTACCTTTGAAATAACAGTATTCACAAGGCAAATTATATCTGGTCTGATTGGTTTTTTCACACTCGCGTTTGCCTGCTGCTTCTGCTCACTAGGTACCTATCTTAAAAAGCCTATATTACTCAGAAATTATCATTTTTTTTCAATAGACAAGTAAGTATATGTGATTACATTCAGCATCTTCCAAAGTTAGACTTATTAAATTTATTTAATTTAATTATTTAATTCTAAAATTTAACATTGTCATTTGCAGACCTCTAATGTAGGTAAAAATGTGGTTCCCTGCTGAAAAGTAATTAAATTATTATAAGTTATTATGTAAATTTATATTTGTAAATAACCAGTTTCGAATTTAAGTTAAAGTTTGGCAGATGAACCCATCTGCCAAACTTTAACTTAAATTTTGATATAGATCAGAATCGTAACATTGCCAAGGCCTAGAAACTAAAGCGATGTTACATGATTGCTAATGCTTAGGTTAAAGTGTCGTTTCCATCACTCGTATCAGTCAGATTGTGATAGTGGCGGTCGTCCATCAGACGGGCTCAGCCGAGAGCGGCTTTCACCCGATGAATTTGATTGTTGAAGGCAACAATGTTTCTCGAGATTCTGATTTGAATGAGTGAAGCATATTGAAAGGAATTTATAACAGTACGTGAGTCAACTATACAATGCTGAAATCAGACATACACATAGAATGTGAGAGGTAAGTGGGTAATTCTCCCGGGGCTTTAAAATACGTGTCCGGCTCGAAAAATCATACAAAAAGTATTACTAGCCCTTTGATTTTTTTTATGATAGTAGATTAGACAAAGATAATAGGGGAGGCCTTTTTTAGTTTTTTAATATTCTTATTTTAAATGGGTAAAAATAAATAAAATCCTTGGAAATTCTCACTTCCGTGGTGCGTCCGGACCTCATGTTCCTGTGTTCATAAATTTTTATATCATTTCCTAAAAACACTAGAACTAATTTACATAGGTTCACTATAATCCAGATAGTTACTCGCTTATTTGACGCTATTACTACGAAAAACTAAGCTTTAGTTGACAAGTTACAAGGAGATAACTTCGCGTCCGTCGTTTAGCTCTGATTCCCCTGGTGCGCACTAATTCATTCATAAATACTGTACTTTAATATCTGCGTATATAGTTGTTAGATCAAGACAAACTATCAGTCACGCCCCATCAGTGGTGTGTACAACAAGTGTGTAAGTCTCCACGTCGCTCTGTTATTTCGGTACGTAATCACTTTACGTGGCTTGGTATCTAGAAATTCTGATTACCATGTTGACTATAAATTTGTTCATACAAATCCTATTGTTTGAATGATTGTAATAATTTATGTCTTTTGTGTTCCTAATTTCGACTGCATATTTCAATGTAAAATAAACCAGCAAATTAAGAAAATTTATAGGATTTTGTACTTATTTTTGATTTCCGTGGTTCTGATTTCCATGTTTTCCGTGGATTTTGCGGGTTGAATAACATCTCAATAATAATTCTTTAATGTTTTTATCATGTTTATTTAGGATAAAAGTTTAAAATAAGTACAAAATGAATAATTATAATATTTTTAATACGAAGATAAACATTATTAGTGTGATTTTTGTTAAAAAGTTACCTTAATCTCATTAAAAAAATAACTTCTGCAAGGTTTACTCAATAATATACGCCTATTTCTCTAAGTAAAAGAAAAGACAGGCATAAGATAAGCCTATTTTGATTAGTAATTGATTTATAGTTCCATCTTTAGAATAGAACCTAGCAACATAACTGATTATAAAATTGAGTGAACTCGATGTTCAAGATTTATATGTAAACTTTTGCCTTATTTCCATTTTCATAGGAGTGCAGTTTCGATATTTTTCAATTTCGAAGCTGGCTTTCGAAATTCGGAAGCTCAATTTCGTAATTTTGAAGTTCAGATAGAAAATATAGTTTTCATTCTCTGATGATGATTTGATCTGCAACTCCCTTTATAGATCGAGTTAGAGTCGGAATAGTGATTTCCCTTATCCAAAATATAACAATTATTAAAATACTTTCATCACCTACCACATCAAGTGTCACCGAGATGCTGTGCCCAGTCGTATCGCTGATCCCTGGCAATTAGACGCCCGACCGGTATTATTGGGTACGCAGACGTCAGCACCGTGTTAGACAGGTACCTGTCTAACGCCAGAGCCAGCCAGAATGAGATACGGGCGTTCAGACAAGACATGCTGCAGCGTTTGAATTCAACCCTGAAGGTAGTCTCAGATTAGGGCGAGGCTAATCGGATCGATTTCAATACCACCAAAATACAAGCGTGTCTTTTCTCTGCTAAAACGAGTCCGTTAGTCCAAGCTTCTATTTTCCGAGATGTACCGGTACCTATATAGGATCAACTGGAGCTTCTCGGTGTCACGCGCACACAAACTCTGAACTTTGGTGTTTATCGAGTCAAAGGGTAAAATAGCAGCCATAAAGCTAGGAATCCTAAACAAGATTCATCGATACTTTACACGCTCATGATGACGCCGCTCATGAATTGACACGCACAGGGACGTGTTAATTCATGAGCGGCGTTATCATTACTAGCAATCCGCTATATCCCTTGATCCACTGAAGGATGGTCCTGTTCTTGGTGGATATCCTTTCTAATGCTAAGTGACATTCGAATACAAGATTGGACTTGCAGCTGTTATTGAAATTTTTATTGTGTTGTGATTGAAACTACAAACGTCAATTATTGTTCCTTAGTTTTAAGAAACTTAATTATCTCCTTATTACCAAAAACACTATATTATATTGATAAACCAACTCATATTTGATTTCGGTGAAATAAATGATGATTTCCGTGGACACCATATTTTTAAAATTGAATAACTTCGTAACCATACGGCCAATAAAGTTACCCTCACTACCAAAAAATTTAAAATTAAATCTTCATTTAGAATATACCATCACTATGTGCAAATTCTACAAAAAAAATGTGCCACAGAAATCAGACAAAAAACGCGTTTTCGTAGAATCACCCAAGTACTATTCTATAGTTTCTTTGATACTTTATTTGGTAGAAAAATACATCATTGTCACAACAGAAAGCGATGGGATTGCTTACTTCATGTCCTTATAAATTATCTTATAATATTGTCACCATTATAATTCTAGCTCCTTATATCTACTCAAATGCTTATTTTCCCGTAATGGTTCAATACATTCTTGCCAATTTTTCTGCCAGACGAAAAACAAATATTCTGGTAATCTTCCTCATCAACATTGTCAGTCAATCTACGCCCTGCTGTGACGCCACGGACACAACATCTGGAATAACAGAGAGGAAGCTGTACTACGCTTTATTTTTATTTGTGACCAAGTGAGAGATAACACTTGTTAACGAGACAGGAATAGAAACAGTAGCTGTAAATTCAAGGTTGTTGTATGTTTTATTGTGAGTGTTTGTTGAGTCATAATGGTCATTTGTGTTAGTTTGTCTTGACAGCTCCAACAAGCGCAAGTTTGTCAAAGCTTGGCCAACGTGTAGATAATAACAAGCGGGATTCCGAAGTCACAATAATTTTCATAGTGTAGATATAGAATAAACAAAAAAAGTCGCGCTATTAACGCTAGTAAAAATATGGAAACGACAAAGGGGGCAAATTTGGTCACAACCTATTATTTTCATATTTATTCTATTCCTTATATCCAAAGTCCACTTAAATTCGTTTGCAGTCATATCTTCCACTATCGTCTCAAGTGGTTGTGCTTGGTGGAATCTATGTCCGGTCGTTTCCAATTGAAGTACCAACTAATAAGTACTGGTACTAATTTTGGTTAACGATTTTGTTCTAAGTGTGTGGGAAAAAGGAATTTTATAGCAAATAAGGTATGAACAGGTAATTTAAAATTTTAAAAAAGCTCCAGAGGCAACCACTGATATGCTATACCATCTGCTACTATGCTAGAATGTATAGTAATACATTCTTATCTTTGGTGTAGCGGTGTACTTGCAACACGTTTTCATACAAAATCAATAAGTTGTCTTTCTGGTTGTAACATTACTGTTCTAAATAAATACGGAAAACAATGGACGAGATTGGCTCGGCTCGTCAAGGGTGTGCGTGAGAAAAATACACGCGCAAATATAACATCTCCATGCGGAAGTGAGAGCGATAGCTAGGTACAGAAAATTGGAACATTACGTTCCGATTTCAAATACAACGATGACGTATCGTTTTCTACTGGTACGTGGTTCTGAAGAATGTAATCAAGATTGTAAAGGAGCTGAAGCCCTGATATATATGGCCGTACGCTAGAAGAGTTCAATAGCACACGGTCGCATTTTAACTACAAAAGTTGTGAATTCGGTGTTTCAACTGCTACATGAATGTTTAAAGCAGTAAACTGAATGCAAGAATACCCAATACCCATATCCGTTAACGGCTATTCCAAGACTGTCAGTTTACGTACAATATAGTATGTTTACGTATATACATGAGCTTATTGGTATACATAAACATAACTATTCCTGATTAGTCCTTATTTACAAGAGCTCGGTGAAAAGCGTTGCACTATATGTACCTCCCTACAAGTAAATTGCAAAGTTACAATAAATTATAACAAATAGCGACAGAAGTCACGGTAAAAAGCTATTGCGTGGTTGTACGAAGCTGAGTTTGGCGGCCACCCAACGCGTAACACATTTGACTGTTTTCAAACCACTATGGTAACAGCGGCTAGCACAAGGGGAGGTTAATCTATTTCGGTGATTGTACCAGAATGTCGAACATGCCCTAGGAAAGGGGATTAAATTTTGGGTCTGAATCTCGGATGACCGGTCAGTAGATAATTTATCTTTGCGGGTTAGCGCACCTATAGTCAAAAGCACGAAGAAATTCACGCAAATAATCCAGTCTTTCGGTTTGACCATTTTAAGGTTTAAAACAAAATTATAACATCGTTCCAAAAAAGTCTCAGTAAACTATTAAAAAGGTGTCGCGAAGGCGAAGAAATATTATATCAGTACCTACCTAGGCAGTTGGTAGGTAGATACAATGACAGCTGACTGGCTTGACATACCGGAGGCAAAAGCCTACGAAGGGGGCGTGCGCGCACGCAGCGCCCTCCGATGCTGAACGGGCGAGCAGTACATTCTGTCACGAGACGACGTGCGAGAGACATCGGTGAGTAACTTTGAGTTACTGTGCATGCAAGTGAGAACCTTTGCCACCGATATTAGAATCAGATTCACATTATTACTATTGTGTGTTTACCAATGCTTTGGTATGTCTGCGGATAAGTAAATCAGTTAAGAGCGTGGCTCGGGATGGCTTTAGGGGAGGTTGGAGGCCATAACGGGATGCGTCCCCGTAATACTAAGAATCAGTAACCAGAGAACCCGATGGATTAGCCATCATGCCTGATGAATTAGTCATCATAATGCGATGGATTAGCCATCATGCCTGATGAATTAGTCATCATATCCAGGTGGAACATCCATCACTCCAGGTGGAACATCCATCACGCCAGATGAATTAGTCATCGAACCTGGTGGAACAGCCACTGCAATGTTACATGGCCTGATTTCAGGTCTTTAGTTACCTACATACTTTTTACGTTTTTGCTTACCTATAATATTCGTCATAATCCATACAATTGAGGTATTTGGCGACAAAAGGTTATAAGAGTTTAATTTGTTATGTTTTAAGTTTTTACTAAGTTTAAAAAGTTAGAATAAGCTATAAAGTTTGAAAATTAAGTATTTACGAAAATGCATAAAATAGGTTTTCTATTAAAGTAGTAACCAACCAAAACAGCCACGTACTGTCATGTGTCTATAACACTACTGGCTAAGTACCTGCATTATTCTCTACTACTAGTATCATACCAAGTTAAGTTATATGTCATGCATATCTTTCTACTTCCATTAACCAGCTAACCACCAAAAGCTATGTAAAGCAATGGTATCTAAATGTAAAGGTGCCAACAGAGGTATAAAATGCTTGGTATATAAAACCGATTACTTCCCAATTAATGTTCCATTCAATGAACCTTTTCCCAGACTCCAGACAGTTAATATTGCAAGCACACATCGTTTATTGTACCTACACCAAGGACAATTTATCAAAGGTAGGTTCTGATCAAACCGGCCTGGCTGGCGAAAATCAATTCAATGTCCATCTCCATTGATTTCGTACGAACAAATGCTTTAAATTGTCAATTGAACTTTATCGTGAACAGCCGTAGCAGGATGAAGCGATCGTTAATTTCTGTGTTTGTTTTTGGCAAGTTGGATAAGCATTTTCATTGCATGTTCATGAGATACGTTAGCAGGGAACGGCAGTTATGCCATTTTGAACTTTATGTATATTTTTAAGATTGACTTCATGTAAAGGCAATTTCCTATTTTTCCTATATTTGTTATTTTCTTTGTCGATTTCTGTGGAATTCCTCATACAGATTTGCTAAGCAGTATCGAAATTCAGATCCGTGATTTTTGAAGCAGGTATTCAGAATATGTTTGTATTTTCCTCATCTAAATTCCAGTATAGTGTACCGGTACTGGACGAAGGAATTTGATATAATTTTACAAGACTCACATCAAGTAAACATTTTGCGATTGCTTCAAACTAACTTCATAAACAGCGCAAAGTTTACAACAATACATATAATTACGACCACCAAACAACAATCTAACACTCCAAGTTATTTCATCAACGCGGCCAATTAGTCTGGTGGAACCTCAACACTTAGTTTAGAAAAGACTGAAAAGATTGTTCACCCCTTGCCCCAGCCAACAAGTTTAGGTCTTAATGGAAAAGCACCGAACGAAATTCACAAGTTTAAACTTTAAACTATTGATTGGACTGCGATAGTTTGAAAGCAATGGAGACTGAAATAATGAAAAAAGCTTTCTTTTCGAAGTCAACACACCTTGGCTATTCTTCCATTATTATAAAACTGTAATGTTATTTTGGTTCGAACTTGAAGTTCCCTTTTTTGTGGGGTTTTAAAAGGTTTTAAATTTCAAATAAGTTTAATTCTCAAACAAAACTACTTCTATAATATATTAATAAAAGGTAATCACTACACTGGTCTTTTGTAAAAAAATATTATAAAAATGACGATTTGAGTTTCCCAATTTTACTTGTAAAAGTTTACCACTGTATTCAAGAAACAATATTATTTGATGCATGTACCATACCGTAAACATCCGTTGTGTATTATCTACGATATAACTGCGGAACCGATAGTACGTACGATCTCACTCACTTCACACGTAGCCAGATTAACACGAAGACAAAGATAATCACCTCCCTAATCACCAACCCTTCCCAACAACAGGACCTACCTCCATTTTCATTCTCGCTACACCTTGCGACCTTATTATTAGATAACAGAAGTCAATTCTTGTTGTACCACAACTGGGTAAATGAAAGCCTTATTTAGAGTGGTTAAGGTTGATTTTGTGAAAGTTTCGGTGTTTAATATCTCTGAATGTAGAATGTAGAGTCTGCTAGATATGGTAACAGGGTGGGAGATGTGCACCCGTGTCAATTGTCCCTGCTGCGGTTTGATTGTTGTATTATTTAGCAGCCCCGAGGATATTTTCACATATCAGATTTGCAGTGATTTTGATAGAACTGACCTACCTACTGCCTGTCCTTGGCATCAATTATACAATGGGTTCAGAATATATTATATTCCATTTTACAATATAAGTAATTTTCAAAAACAATAAATAAAATTTATTAATTAATTATCAACTTCTCAAAGAGAAAAAACCACTATGCAACTCAAGAATGACACAACACTTCAGTCAATTAGTTATAAAGGATTTACTCATAATCTATTATAAGTGGCCAGTTCATTAGTGAATAACTAAAAAGGTTAAAACCAACTAAAAAGTTGTATTGTTGAGAAAGAAAAATAGTTGATCTGTTTTATGTTGTGTGGAAGGGAACAAATTTCAATAAATAAAATGTTCTTATCAAAACAACTTAAAAGTTGTATCGTGGAGAAAGAAAAATAAGTGATCTGTTTTAGTTGATTAGTTTAGTTGATTGGAGTGGAAGTACAGATATTTTTATTTGAAAATTATTTATTATATATTTCTTTTTATTACAAAAAGATGCAAAACCTTGTCATGATATCAAAGAGTTCTATATCAAAAGTAAAGTTAAGAACTTGAAAATAATTATTAACCGGTCAATTTCAGTTTTTTTAAGACCATGAAATTTTCATGAACCGGAAACTGGCAGCAAAGTTTTAAAACCAGATACAATTGCCAACTCAAAAGACCAGTCAATCGTCCAAAATAACGTTATAAACACCTCAAAAATACGTTAATAGTATTATTTTCGCTGTATAGCCCATGGCTATTATTTGGAGTAATTTGAACGTGGCGCAATGGTTTGTAAAAAATAAACAACCGAGCATTTGGAGCACAGCGGTTGCTGTGGTATAGTTTCACGATTTAAGTACCACTGCTGTTGTAGATATTAAATAATCGCGCTCCAACACAAGCATGGATTTTTACAAGAAATCAGTACAATGGCCGAAAATGGAAATGTGGTCGTCTGTTAGCATAGTTTAAGTTAGCTAGTTTAGTTTCATTATAAGTAGTTTTTATTTTACAGATTCTTTTTTGTAAAATATTGTAAAATATAAATTTTGATAATTTTAGAACATAATTTTCATTGAAAATAAAATAATTTTCTAATCGCTTCTTCTAACAGTACTTAGGTACGGTAAAAAAGAATACAAGTATCTGCAGTAGCCAACTGTATTAACTCCTCAAACCTGCAGTTGAAAACCGGATCATAATGAAATCCGTAGTGTTATGGTCGACGCTTTCAGATAACCGTGACTGAGGCTTTGTTTCATTGAGATATGCGCGGCCGACCAACAGCTAGCTTTATCTCTTGGCTCTGTCTTTTACTGGCTGTAGTTCCGTATTGCAGCCATTGTCACTGTTTCATTTGCCAAGTTTTAGTACGACTGCGTACGTATTGGTCAAAATTCTAAAGTAATTCTGACACTCACCGTAGTAGTTGTATAATAGTCATAATAGCTGTAAAACTAAGTTATTGTCTATATCAATATCTCCTGCAGTGCGAAATTGATTCATCGTTTACTAAAATTTAGTTGGTTTTTTACCTTTTCACGACAAAACTACTGACTTTATGGGGCTAAAAGGTTTTGCTGGTAGTTGGAAAAAATGATTGTAAAATCAAGGCTTATTTCAAGGATAGGAGACAATGAAAAGCCTAAGGCATTATATTAAGCAGCCTAGCAACCAGTTTAAAATATCAACAACTGCTAACATTAGAGACGTTACAACAATAGCTATACAGTTTTGTAACCAGAACTTTTATTTTTTTATTTTGGTTATTTATATGTAAAAAAAATAAAAATAATGCAGTTCACACAGTTTCTCTAGCCCCAAGCTAAGCAGAGATTGTATTATGGTTACTAGATGACTGATATACTTAATACAATATACAATAATATTACGTACATAATAATTATAATTAAATAAACCACCAATTTACGATTCCTTACTAATCCAACTCCCACGCTCAAAATTACGGATTCCTCAAAGGTATTAATAATTTATTCTGTGCCCTATTCTGGAATGGCATTAATATTTCAGATGTTTACTCAGACCTCTGTCTGGAATACAAGGTAATTAACATACCTACATATGTAGGTGAATACGAATACCTAGTTGAACCTAGATCCCAATTACAGAAAGCAATTAAATAAGTTAACATAACTACAGTACCTATATAAAAAAAACTAAACCTATCGTTAAAAGGAATAATAAAACTTATACCAAGACACTTACATTGCTTTGCTTATGTAAAAACTTAGTTAAAATGCTTAGGTAAAAACAGAACTGAAGTTAAGATTTTTGAAAATTCCAATGTTGGAAACATTATCACTATCACTACATAGTATAAAACAAAGTCGCTTTCTCTGTCCTTATGTCCCTTTGTATGCTTAAATCTTTAAAACTACGCAACGGATTTTGATGCGGTTTTTAAATAGATAGAGGCAGCTTTATACGTATAATAAAACCGTGTGAAACGGGGCGGGTCGCTAGTACATAATAATATAAAAAACTTAGGACTCTCATAAGCAACTGCAATACATACGTCGTCTGTATTTTAACATATGTTTACAGATTGTTGTTTGATTAATGAAGGATTTGCAATAACCGCAGGAGGAAGCTTATAAATGTAAGTACTGATTGTACTTGAAGATTATTTATTTGTTTTTATTTGCAGCATTCCGCAGACATCTTTCTTTAAATTAATATTAATTTCACTACATTTATCATAAATATAAACAAGTATCTTCAGCTCAATTGAAGTTCAATCTGGATTCCCGGACAATATATAGTCCGTTGCCCAAAAAAAATCTAAAGTGATTATTCTGATCACAGGCTCAGACCATTGCAAAGAGATTTGCCATCGTAGCGATATTTAGGCGAGGGCAAAGTTCAAAGGTCTTTTTATGATGAAGATCTTACAAAGGTTATCATAATTATGTAGAATCAAAAGCTACAATAAAGCCAAAGGTACACTGACTAACGGGTACCCATGCCAAAATGGAATGACCTCAACCAGGCTTCGTCAGATAAAGGGGTTTTGGCAAATCTCACACCTGCCCTCCATTAATGGAGCTCACTGATGGGTCTGCCTAATGTTGGCGGAAGCACGCACGATGTAACTGTTTAATTAATCGCCTGTGAGTTTGACTCTACTGAAGAATTTGGCCTACTCTATTTCATACAAAGTAATATTAATGTAGATTTAATATTAGTCTATGTACTGTGTATTGCTTTTTCTGTTTTTTATGTGTATTCTGTTTTAACTATGATCATTGTATCTGAAATAAAGACTTATTATTATTACAAATGGTATCTACCTATTAAGTACCCATTAACAAGTTCTTACTTTGGGGCTATGATGCCTGTGATATTATTTTTATTGGTTTTATACCAAACCAGAGGGTTCCACGACAGTAAAGCAAAAATATTGATGTCAGAAAAACAAGTTTATTTTAAAACTTTTAATCAAAATGATGGTAGAAACATTGCAGGCAAATTAAAATTATTGATATATTATTAAAATCGAATCAAACCAATTTACAAAACATAAGCGTCGAAATTATTCAAAAAAAATATTCTATTGGTAAAAGTATATGTAAAATATGTCTATTTCATGAAATTAAGAGCTATTTGTGATTATTTTTAAGCGTTTTAATTTTTCTCGCTAACCATTATGGACCTCAAGCTCAATCGATTTCGTACTAAGTCATGATCAATTCAAGGCACTTCGCTCGGCTCATTGATAATATAAAAAAGTCGATAAACTTTATTACCTACAATTGCATTTACCAGCTCATGGAAACAATATATTGTGCTTGATAGCAGGCCAAGGTCTGAATGATTCTCTGAATTTGCATATTGCATTACGCTTTCAATTGAGCATCGCAATTCACATGAATCACAATTGTAATGTGATGAACATTAACTTCATGCGAATTTAATTTTAAATGTAAGTTTTAACTTGGAATATTCGTCATATCATCATCGTACATTCTAATTTTTCTTCAATGGCAGATCCTGATCATTTAAAAATCTATCTGTTTTAATAGTCAGTTGTGCCACACAAAAGTCAAATGTGTGATAGGTTTGTTCGTAATTCGAATCACACGGAGATTATTTGGCTCAGTTAGATAAGGGACATTCACGCGCCAAACACATGGGATTTTGTATGATAAGGTAACCTACACCACGTCGGTTTATGGAGGGATTTGGAAATTAATTCCTTTTTCGTTTTAACCCGTTTGAAACCGTGTAGGTAATTAAGCTAAGTTCATCTATTTGTAAGCGGAAGGCTCCTCCTATACCTCTATTACAATAACACATAACTACAATTGAGATAATGAACTGTAATATTATTGTATATAATTATTTTTGTATTTTGAGGGATTGTTTGAAATTTTATTGTAACCAGGAACTTGTATAACAATTGAAAAAAAAAACGATATTATTAAGTTATTTACAGTTATTACTTTCTTTCTAATAATCTTGATAAGTGGTTAGATTAGTAAACTATTAAAGATAATGACTGTTATGATAGGGAAGCATCATTTTGTTTGTCACAAGTCAGTCGTGTCGTGATCGTATAATATAATAAGGCACCTGCGGATTCAGCGAGAAAACTTTTCATAGATATTAAAATGAACAGAGCGCGTGGTTTGAACCAATTTACCCACGTTTAGGAACCCAAATTTAAAAATCTGACTGAAAATTGAAAAAGTTATTTTGGGCTATGTCGATCAGGTCTCATGCTGTACAATTTATGTAAAGGTAACATGTTTTTCGCTATCTGTGCCGACCTGTCAAGTCCAAACTCTCCTTTTTTCGATTGATTCGGGGAGGACATGGGCCTCCGCCGTAATGAGCGCCATAGCGCACTGTCTTCAGCTTGCCGCATCCAGCATCTGCCACCAGTCTTTCGCAGATCGTCATCCCACCTGGCCGGAAGGCAAACGTTTACCCCGTCGGTGGTCGGTTTTTCGCGAGATTTGGACGGCCCAATCTTCGTCGACTTGGTTAATTCCAGTCTAATGTGGTCTACACCAGTAAGACTTCGCTTCAACTAAAGTAATGACCACATTAATTACGGGACAAGAAGGTTACAAAACTGTAACACTGTAGATAAAACTTTAGAATGAAAAGTCAGCCCACCCAATTCTACCGACAAAACTCGCTTTTTCTTGGTAGAAAAAAACATGGTACAAACAAAGTCGCTTCCGCTGTCTGTCTGTCCCTATGTATGCTTAGATCTTTAAAACTACGCAACGGTTTTTGACGCGGTTTTTTTAATGGATAGAGTGGTTCAAGAGAAAGGTTTAGATGTGAAAACACCCGAGCAAAGCCGGGGTGGTTCGCTAGTAGTGAGTATTAGTAGGTGCAAGTTAGAGTAGGTAGAGGAAGGTAGAGACGCTGGTTTCAAAGTCACGTCGGCAATCTAGCAAGACCTAGATTTTTGCGGCGGTCGCGTGTCTGCCGATGTAGAGTCTCAGGAGCTTGCATATAGTCACTGTCATTGCATATTATGGACGTGAGCGAAGGAAAGTTTTCGTACCAAAATATTTCATATGAAAGTTTCAGAGTTTTATTTTCCTAAATGGCCAAGCAGCATTCTGATTATTGCTGAGAGATAACTGATTATATAGAAGGAATAGAAAAAATTACAACAATATAAGAATCGATTTAAACATTGGGTTTCCTTTTAAACTGAATACAATTTTAGTTCTGATTGCGACAACTTTTAGTCGCAAAATTTACAAAAGTTTTTGTCGATTTAAAAATTAAATTTAAAATTAATTACCAAAACACAACGTAATTCTTGATGGGAATTCCTCTAAAACTAAATCTTAGACCAGCAAGTTTCTTACAACACAAATTGCTCGATCGGAGGCGTCATGAATAGGAGTAGAGAATGATAAAGTGTGTGGAGCGATTTTATCATTCAATTTAGGAGAACATTCGGTTTAAATGTATGAAGAACTGATAACATCGCGGCAAGATATGTGTTTTGGGGGTTTATGTGGAATGTTTCATTCGAAGTTCCTGTGTGTAAAGTAGGAGTATATGAAAAGTGTGTGTAGAGTAAGTTATCTGTATCTTTTACTTGTTTTTGGAATGATATGGATGGATTTTTGCCTTTATTTATTAACTAGTGACACGCCCCGGCTTCGCATGGTTTTATTATACGTATAAACCTTCCTCTTGAATCACTCTATCTATTAAAAAAACTGCATCAAAATCCGTTGCGTAGTTTTAAAGATTTAAGCATACATAGGACAGGACATAGGGACAGAGAAAGCGACTATGTACTATGTAGTGATTTACTCTTCGTAAGGGTGCCTGTCCATTGGAGCGGAGCGAGCTGGCGGAGCAGAGAAACGAGGAAATATTAACCAATAAGATTGCATGAAAAAGCGGAGCGGAGATTTCATGGCAATCCTATTGGTTAATATTTCCTCGTTTCTTTGCTCCGCTGCCTCTCTCCGCGTCAATGGACAGGCAGCCTAAGGGGCGTTTTCGAGCAGCAGCGGCAGCAGATTTTGACAGTTCGCGGTGGATCGTTTGCTTACCGCTCGTAAGCCTCTTGTTATATTTCCTTCGTAAGCTGACCAAAACCGTTGCCGCAACCACCGAAAGCACATCTCTTGGGAAGATTGAAATTCAAAGCACAAACTATTAATTTATTACTTTTTAAATAAAGCGATATAATAATAGGTACCTATACCATAACATTACCTAATCTGTACCTATACGTTTTAAACAGTAGAAATTACGAATACACTGCTCTCTAGCTTTTTAATACTTACCTCACAAAATCATATGTAAGATTACAAAGAATTGATTTCATAAACAAACAATCCATTACGTAAGCCTTACGTTTGTCCGATCCAGTGGCTTTCTTGTAGAACTCCGTACGTGAATAGCCAACCACATAAAAATGGACTCGTTGGATATCGAGGATGTATTGGTGCACAGTGAACCAGCAATTGATACATCACGGCTTGTAGTCGGAATCTGGGAAATTATTGCGTTCATAAATTGACAATCGATATCATGAATTTCATTGTCAAAAAAGATCTGATGACTGGACTCTGTTGCACGTTGATTTTGTTAAAACTTATAGCATGATAAATGGAAATGGTAAACGAGAATTATAAGTTTCATAAATTTAATGGTATCAAATCACTGAAATGAAATTGTTAAATCGAAGTCTTAAAATATTAACCATCATGAAATATGGCACTGGTCTATCCAGACATGTTCTACATTTTTGTTAGTACTTATACACTACTATAGACGTACTACAACTTTTCCTGAAATATTGTTCTTAAAAATTTCTGAATAGCAGTTTATAACTGGAACATGGATATTTACTGCGTTCATTAAATATAAATATTCTCTGTCTTCATAAAGTCTTAATCACGTTTAGGTTAATATCGTTTAGTCAAAGTTATAACGTTGAAACTTAGCTCATAAAGCAGCCTTATAAGATTATTATTCATGCATTAGTGCATCGAACATGATATCCCTCCCTGTAAGGTTGACAAATCTAAATCGAGCTGTGCTGCGCTGTACTGCGCTGTGCTGTGTCTACGTCAACTCGCTCGTCTAATATTTTAATGAGGATACAAACAAACCATGCTGTGCTGCGCTGTGCTGTGCTGCGTCAATGAGTTGACCAAACATAGCACAGCGCAGTACAGCGCAGCACAGCTCGATTTAGTTTTGTCACCCTAAAACTTGTGAGAGTGCTAACTTTAGTAGTAATATCTGAAAGGAAAAGACCTTTGTTGACCATCAACATTGTTATAACATATGATTTGAATTTCGTAATTTTTTGTATATTTTGGGTATTCGCCAAAATAAATATAAAAAAAAAATGTACAAATGCATCTACTGCTCAACGCGCCTCTACAAAATACAAAACCAATACCGCTATTTCCTATCTGCGATTAGGGTTTTCAAGATCTGTCATTTTATTCGATTTTTGGACTACTTAGAAGCAAAATAAAACAATCACGTTTACAACAACAAACAAAATACGACGTGGTATATTTAAAAAAAAAAACATTTGAAAACCTTCATGTTAATACACTGACTGTACCTAATTACTTGCAGGAGCGCCCGTATATTAGTGTTGTACTTCGGCAAGGCACATCTTACGCATCTGTCGGCATCAGACATATTATATTTAATCTTCCAGTGATTTATGGAATATCCCAGAATAATTATCGCAATTTTCAACCTTAGACCCAGGCAGTGTGGGGTCCTGTAATTGTAGCTATGATTTATTATTATGATGGGGACATCGAGGTTTCCAGTTGATTAGTAGTAGATGAATTATTTTTTACCTGAGTGGCTTCATGGAGACTTTTATTTAAGCGTAATATATTATTGAATCAATTTATGATACTTTAATAGCATTTTAAAACAGACTAATGCCATCATATGATAGCCGATGGGGCCGGAAAGTTCTCGAATGGAGGTCATGGACCGGCAAGCGCAGCGTAGGACGTCCATCTACAAGATGGGCAGATGATTTGGTAAGAACCGCAAGTCGGCGTTGGATGCAGGCCGCTTCCAACCACAGTTCCTGGAGATCAATGAGGGAGGCCTTTGTCCAGCAGTGGACGTCCTACGGCTGATATGATGATGATGATGCATGCCATCATCCCTCCCTCACCCAATTTACATAACTCTGCATTACAGCTAAGTAACTTGACCTTAAATCACTACATAGTATAAAATAAAGTCGCTTTCTCTGTCCCTATGTCATAATGTCCCTTTGATCGCTTAAATCTTTAAAACTACGCAACGGATTTTTGCGGTTTTTTTTAATAGATAGAGTGATTCAAGAGGAAGGTGTTAACGTATAATAAAACCGTGCGAAGCCGGGGCGGGTCGCTAGTATACTAATATAAAAGTATTGATAACGCTGTTTATCTAACCTTCTGTGTGTTACGTGGGAAATGTAGAGGTAGTGTCGCCTCGCAAGCGCCCTGCATAATTAAAACAACCATTTCGACGGGATAAGCCCGAATCCAGTGATTTGCTCTCTGATTTATTTGCTGAATCCTGTTAGGATTGAATTGGGTTAGCGAGGCTTAAATAGTTTATGAATTAAATAATCATTCCCTGGTAACATTTCTGCTTAGTTGTATAGCTCCGATTTTATCCGCAGACTAAATCTCATTCAGGTAATTTATATTAATGCAAAGTAGTAGGTATTAGCCAGCCGGGGCCTCCTAAAATCTACATTTCTTCTCCCTGGGATGAGCACTAAACCATTCTGGGGTATGCACGATCCTACCACAGTAATAGCATGAACGCGGAATAATCTTGCCATTGTTAATTTTGTGACAGATAGGTAACATTTTAAGTTTGAATTCGGTCCTTTCTTGATGAGATACATAATAATGCAGTAAATGTATGTCGTTCCTGGAACATGTGAGTACAAATAATTGGATTCAATGATTCTTCACTTTTGTCCTGATTTTGTAATTTTTTACCACACAAAATAGAAAACAACTTGGATCTCTTGGAAAAGGCGATTCTGCCTCCTGGAATATCTGTGGAACATAAACAGTCGCGGTTTACTTTTTGAAAGGCTTTCAAGGTGAATGCGGTGTCAATAAATCTTTTTTACCAAGTGGAAGAGGCATTTCTTGCAAAAACGTGAAACGTACGCAAAAATGTTATATTGAACAGTACTATTTTGAATGTACCTATGAGAATCTTTCTTTAGGTACTCTACATAAATAAACGATGATTTTTATGATTTTTCAAACTGAAAAGTTCTAGTAAGAGTATGTTAAGTACCTACTACAGATTGAACTGAGCAGCTTTCTTTATCTATATTGTTATCATTTCATAACAATATAATAGGACTAATATAATTGTTCTCACAATTGTACTAAAAGTAAAATCTATTCGATATGCTTGAAACGCAATTGCACAGTCGAAACTCCAAATTCCCTATTCAATTTTCACGAAATTACTGTGCTTCGTATCACTAGCCGTTCCACCCACAGTTTAACCTATTCGAATGCTACATTGAACAGAAACTTCCATAGATGATAATAGTAAATAAAACCCTAACCTGATGTTTGAATGGTAGAAGTCCGCTTGCAAAGTTTACGGGAATCCTTTTCGGACATGACTGGTCGTGATCGTAATCCGGAACGCTGGACAACATTACACAACTTTGCGCAATCTTTGTTGAGAAAAGAAGATCGTAAAAGCTTTGAATAGGCTAGATTATTATTATATTATCTGTGGTCTTGGTATCCTTCACAGAAAAAGTCAACAACATGCCTAGATTATTTGTAACGAACAATTGGTAAGCTGGAAGATTTTTGTTTTTTCTAGCGTCAACAATAAAAACAAAAGACTGCTTAATCCGCTCTTCGTAAAAGTTGTAACAGGCGTGGATTTCGATAGAAATTAGAATTATTTAATTCAATTTTGATGTTATAATAATTTGTTGTTATTTTAAGAGACCCGTGCTTAGCAATATTATATAGAGAATCAGTCTTCCAGAAAGATACTAATACTGAACAAATCAGAAGCTCTTTTCGAAATGCATAGTTAACTAACCTATATAAATCGTTCCCTTCTAATGCATCAGATTTAAAGCAGCAGATAAATTGCATTATTAACCTCAACAAAGTACATAAGTTGTGACTTACTAAGCCTTCTCACCAGCTCATACATACAATACATGTGCTATAAGGTGTCCCATAAGAAGATAATTCATGCAGGTAAAATTTTTACAAGATCAGTGATGGTCTGCGCCTTTTGAAACGGCGGCGTTCAACAATGATATTGTAAAAAAATTGCGTCATATATATTTCTGAAGTAAGTAAATTTCAAAATTTAATTTGTTTTCAGTGGTAGGCTATGTAAAATTATATTAATGAACACGACCTTTTTATAGTTTAGGTATCTTTGATTATTTTGATCGGCTATGCCTCCTCTAGACGGTACCTATTCTACAGTTTGCAAAATGTAAAATGAAACGATTGAGTCCAGTTCAAAAAATATTAGTATCTTTTAGTTTGTTTCTATTCTTTGATTGTAATTTTCCATAGTAAATTCGTTATATGAAGCAGCCATAGCTGTATGCCTCGTTTGTCCTAGATCACCTTATACCATACAAGTAGATCTACGTGAATTTATGTATGCGGTTAACTGCGGGATGACGAGGCAGGCCCCCGGAAGTGCCGCAACGAGCTTCCGGTGGGTTGGACACTTCAGCGCATTTTTTTTGATAAAACGCTCCAAGTTGTGCGACGGGTGGCGTAATAAATAGTTTTTATGGATCTATTCCTCTTATTTAATATCGGGGTTTAGGTGCGGAATCGGCAAAACTCTTTCACATGCTAAAATTTATCGTAAATCGTGTTCATATCGCTTTTTTTTTGTACACCTATCCGATATTACTTTTATTATGTTAATAGATACCTACGTATGTATTTTATGTTATATTCACTGCCCAATCTCAGCGGTGCGATCCGCAAGGGCGCGCCCCGATGCTGCTTCTTGGGCATGATGGTACATTGTTTAAAAGTGTAAGTAGGTAAAATATCCAAAGTTAATTTAGCTCATTTTAGTAATTCTAAAATGAGTTTTAGTTAATTATTACTAGCGTACACAGAGTTAACAACGATAGATACATAATCTGATCCAAAATTTAGTTCAAACATTTTAGTGTGGAAATTATGCATAACATGATAAATTGAACGCTATCGCTTTGTGAAGCATTATTTCAACTAGGTAGCTGATCTCAGCACAATGTGTTCGTAATTAGTGGAACATTCATAGAACATGGATCAATGAAAGGCGGAAAATTGAATTCAATCGTTTCATACAATGAAACGATTTTTTTTCGTATATGGGAATGAATAAAAGATTTTTGATTCGGTAAGTTAACTAATTTAAATCTTGAGGCTGCATAGACAGTTAGTTATTCAGGCTATGTGGTTCGTGACCTTACTGAATACATATGCTAAAGTTTTCTTTTTTTTACTCAAGCTTCATGATAATGAATTGAAGAGCTTTTAAAAATATTTCACTTTATTAACATCTCATCCGATTAGACGACGCCCCGTTTAAATAATTACTACGACGACGAAATATTTAGCAGTACCTTAGGCGTGGTTTGTTAAATAAAAGCTTTCAGTTGGAAAAACTATGTTTAGATTGCACCACACCTAATGCAGCAATACTCGTTCAAGCACGTCGTTCGCGCTCGACTATCAGTGTTTAGCTTTATAGTAGCGGTTTCACAATGAATAGTTGTAATCTCTGCATCGCTCGTGAGTGTACACTGTCTGGCAGATATGGGCTGCATCGACCACAGCAAGCCTGATCAGCGGTCGCCGGCCGTTCCCTACCCAGAGTCCGGTTTGATTTGCGGTGGAGTTTGTTTGGCTCTTTCCTGTATTCTAAAAATATAAGAAATGACAAAGTATCATGATTCATCATGATTATGAGTACGTGTTACAGAAATGAGTAATGCGCACACCGTTCCTGCATGGATATAGGCTTAGCTCTTCTAACCCTTCAATGTCAATGTGTCAATGTCTCATGATATACAGGAAAGGTAATTTACTCTGTTCATCAAAGGTCTTAGTTATTTCATTTCATTTATCGCACGAAATATGGTCATAACATAATACAAGGTCTTAAACATTAGAATAGTGGCACATGATCAACCAAAACACATAGGCATGCAAAGTATCTTTAAATTAGGTTTCTATACCTAATATATATTCAATGCATTGACGTAGTATGTAGGTATATAATATAAAACTTGTTTGGTGTAACGAGCATTGAAAATTTTATAAACTTAAGAGTATTTGCAATTTTATGTTTTCCTTTCAATCCAAATAGCAACAAGATTTACCAAGAATCAAATAAATGACGATCTACATAATAATTCTACTAGAATATAATATAATTCTGTCGAGACAGAAATGAAATAAGTTTCAAACAAAATATTTTTCCCTCATTTTCATAGGAACCTAAGATCTTGAGATTCCCGATTTATATTATTATTTATACCTTATTTTATGACGATAAGGTTCTCTGTACCAAAGTTTCAATATCCACGCGCAGATCTTTCAAGAATCAACATTCTGATTTGAAAAGAACGCCTGAAGCAATTCTTGGTATTCTTTTAGCGTACTTTGGCATAACGCTTGACTTGCAATTTCGTGCATGTATGCTTCAAAGGATATCAAATTCAATAGGTAAGGATCGATGACTTAGTGAACTTCGCGAGCAATCGATGCATGCGTAAAAGAAAGAAAGAAAAATTTATTTGGCCCTTTTACATATTAAGCGTAAAGCTCTGGATCGACAGCAATGACAACAAAATCGTATTAACAGAGGCAGGCTTCAGTGACATAACATCGGCTCGGCTGTGAATGATGATGAAAATTACTTTCATCATAACTAGAACAATTAAAGTTGAGCTATAAATGACTAAATTCTAAAAATGTAGCTGATTTTTCAGATCCAAACCGCAGCGAAAATTGATATACAGTAAGGTCCTACTAGTTACTGGTCTAATAAAGCCACGAGATTACTGGTCTATAGCTTTGATGCCATTATATACTTGAAATGGCAACTTTACATATATCCGAACGATAGTCAGAGATGATAACATAGCGTAAGAAAATACGTTCCAATATAAAATCAGCGTGTCGTGTATTAGTGATCCAGGAATGTTCTCTTTGTACCGAGAAGAACATTTCAGTGGGTCCCGTGTGCCCACAGTGTAAAGCACAAAGGCTATCTTCGAATGGGTTGAATCAAGCGGAATGTTGGAACTTTTATTGAAACTCTCCCCGGAGGGAGAGTAGCCGTGAGCAGGATATCCTGTAGGAGGGAAATAATATACATGAACGCTTTGTTATTTTGTAGTCAAAGCTTTTTCGTGAGGAAAATGAAATAAATAAATAATGCTGGACAATACACATCATCAGCCTCATTGCTCTTTTCTACTCTATTGATTGGAACACAATTATTTATTCGTAATTAATTTTAAACTAATAAACTCAAATGTTGGTATGTATCTGACGTTTTATACTATAGTTCGTATCTGACACTACAAAATTTCTAAGCGATTGAATTGAATCTCCAAAAATGTATCGATTTCGACGTGACTATAGACACCCGCAACGTGCAGCAATACGCTGACCAATTGCGCTACAAGACCAAGTGACGAAGGCGTAAATCATCGGACATCCCACTGATTCAAGTGCCGTTAGCTCCACCTTCAGGGGAAACATTAAAGTTCTACAATTCATTTCAAAGACTTAAATTATGTTTTGTTCGTTTGACAAGAGGTGATAATTCTTATGATTTTTGTAATTATAGTTTGTATATCCCTGATGTTGCAGGCGTCCATAGGCTGCGGTAACCGTTTACCATCAGGCGGGCCACATGCTTGGTTGCAACCTTGGCGGTATAAAAAAAATGTTGTTCTTTTTCAAACTCCTAATGAATAAAGATTTTTAATTGTAATACATTCCTGAAATCACATAGGTACTAAGTTTTTTACAAAATTATGAAAAACTCACCTACATTAAATTGCTAAATGTGGGTGGCAGTTTTTCAACATTTTTTGGAGCACAAAACGAGTCTTGCCAACTCGCTAAGTTTTGACACCCCCTGACGTTGCCTAACCACAGCTTCGTCCAAGGTCTCTCCATTTTTATAATGATCCAAGTACCTAGCCTTCGTCGAGGATAATCCAGGATTATGCCCTTGCCTCGATTTGTAATCCTTGCCTGTTTTTGTTCCGAATTTTTCAGTTAAAACTTTTTTGTAGGTAGCTGTAACCATTGTTGATTAAATGTCTAAAAAGGTTTAAAAGGTATAATTTCATGTTACGAAACTGATAAAGATTTCTATATTTTATTTTGAAGCTATCTTTGTTTCTTTTGTAAATGAAAGTTAATACAAGTTCAGATTAAGGAATATTGTAAACGAAGGTATAGGGATCCTAAATTTGAAAAAATAATAACTAATGCCACAACACACACTGCATTTAACTTCAAAAATACGTCCTTTTTTGTCGTTACTCATTTAAACAGATTTCACTTAAATATACAGGTTGAAAACAGCCATCCATATTACGTCAGAAACTGTTTAGTCACATATTGACATTTGTCTAGATAATGTAAACTAACTCTAAAATGTTTTCACTATCTAGAAAAAGACAGGGCTGCCAGGCAAAAAAATCCTATCAATAAGACTGAGGACAAACCTATCGAGACAGGGGAATTTTACTATTAAAATATTCAGAATTAGAGATGACCAAAAACATTTTGTCTGGTTGTTTCTTCTACTAGGAAACTTCACGGCGTTTTTTCGCCTGATCCCGATATGTCCCTAGTCGTAGTATTTCTTCGAACACACCGTATACTACTTCACAAAATAACAATATATGTACAAGTATGTAGTGCAAAGTTCAACAGCTCACTCCCCGATCGCGTCTGTTCCCATCCCGTCCCCGGGGATTCTATTGATCCATTACTTGAGCAAGGGATGTTCCCCAGGGATCACATACAGCTAGGTCAAATTTCTCTCTCTACTTTGCATATATTAAAACTAAGATAGCTAAAAATTCGTAGCTTCATAGTAACAAAGAACGTGTGTAACATGGAATCAAATTGCTGAGAGACAGTTTCATTGACGTTGGAATAACTTTATAATTTTATTTGTAGATTTTTTATCGTAACTGTACCGTGTTTCAAATAAATCACATTTAACTTGATATTATTTACTTTCAAAATCTTATTACATTACGAGCTCGCAGGAGTATAGAGTACAAAAATTGTTGTTACTAACAAACAAACTTTCTGTCTGCAATGTTGCCAAACAACTCTGTTTTCAGATATCTTGTTTGTATTCCAAAAGCAAGTTTTGTCATATTTTATGGCAATAATAGCATATTGAATGGGTAATGGAGATGCAAAGTATTCTGGCTGTGTCTATGATTAATTGTACGATATTGAGCATTGAGCTCCGAAAGTTTGGGGAAACAAATTGAATCGTTTTGTTGGGTATTTCATATATTAATTCAAAAATAGACTAAAATCAGAAAAGATCAAAATATTGTTTAGGTAAACGTGGACTGTGTAATGTAAAGAGTGCGTTTGCAATCAAAAGTGTTAATGTACACTATATAACAAGGGTTAACCCTTGTTAAATAGTTATTATTAAATAGTTAAATAGTTAGTATTGTATTATAAAATCTGTGCCAAGGGCTTGCGGTGTAAGATATTTGAAGACTGCCTAATTTTCTATTAACATGCAAATTAAGGCCTTAAACGGCTTTAAAATTTGCTCGCACGTGTTACGCGAGTATAACGTTGTTAACGTCATGAAATAAGTTTTCCATTTAAGTATATCGCTTAAGGAAATAGGTAATAGAAAAGTAAATGAATTGCAGGAATAGTTTTTCTTTAATTGACGAATAAGTGAACTAACATTATGATGTTGAAGGCACTGGGTAGCGCACATCAAAGTCAAAGCTATGTCGTATCTTTCAGTTTTATAACCTTACATAATGACTTAAATTTGTGAGAAAAATTAAGATCCTGTAATCTGTTACAAGTTCATCTAGATATGTGTTAAGAACTACAATACATTATCACTTGGGTTTGGTTTCTCAAAGCGAAGAGAGGATAACAAGTCCGGTTAAAATAGTTCACAGTTCTCATATCCTTGTTTTAACGAACGCAAGTCTCAGTTTAACGCGTCAATTGAGTTCACGAGTATAATAATTCTAGATTTATTTAACCACCTTTAAACCTACTACAATGTTAATTAATTAGTGTAGATAAATTAATTGATCACACACGATGAATTCGGTGAAATCAGGCCTCACAAGATCAGCATTCGAATGGCCTTCGTATAAGTCTCACTACCGACTACTGTAACTGATTCCACTCTACTCTTCCTGATTAATTAACGTTTCGTTTTCAGATGTTTGCCTTTCACTAAGAGCTGACCCAGCACTTTCATTTATCAACATGAATAAAACCTATGCCATACCTACTGTTTGCAGAAAAAGAGACGTCAGGACAAACGACAAAAAAACAATAATCTAGGGTATTCGTTTTGAAGGCAAATATGTCGTAAAAGGCTAATAAAATATTGTTTATCATTCTCAATAACAACTAGGTTAAATGGGTTCTTTTATGTGCTTAACTAAGCTTTTTATTGAGACTGGCTTATGTTGATCGAGAGGTCAAACAAGATCAGTCTCTGTAGACTGATGAAAGTAATGTTGAAAACTAAACTAAAGCAAATATGTCCCATACCAAATTATTTACTAACTTGTAGTTGTATGTAATGTCTTTTTGTTCTTCTTCTTCCAGGCCTTATCCCACGCTAAGTGGGGTCGGCACAACATGAATTCTTTTTCCATTCTTCTCTGTTATTCGTCATCTCCGTATTCACACCTTTCTTAAGCATATCCTCTTTTACACAATCCATCCATCTTTTCTATGTAATGTCTTTTTGTTATTTAAAATAAATCAATCTGTGATACGACAATCCGCAGGCGTTTACATAGTGGATTACGGTGGGCCAAAGTTATATCCTCTGCACAAACCACCAATCTTGATTAAAAAAACCTGATATTTATTAATGTACTAAAGCGGCTCTATCACTACACGGCTCAAAAAATATAAATGTTAAATATACAGAGACCAGTAAAGGCCGATAGCACGTAAAGGCCAGACCCCTGGAGATTTCTTCGATTTCATCGGTAAAATGCCGCAGTAGACTCTCACCAGCGCTGACTTACGCAGTCTTAAAAGAGCTTTAGAAAAGTTTAAATATATGTTACCAACATACAGTAGTAGTAGGTAATTATTCATCTATAATATAAAAATGAATCGCAAAATGTGTTGGTAAGCGCATAACTCAACAACGCCTGGACCAATTTGGCCAAATCTTTTTTTAAAATGTTCGTTGAAGTTCAAGGATGGTTTTTACGGCGAGAAAAATATGATATTTGACAAATAAATAAATTTCCCCGCGGGCGACGCTGCGGGGCGCAGCTAGTTCCTCATAAATTCAGATATGCGCTTACACACCGTATACTACTTCACAAAATCATACATCTCTGGTAATCAAATTTTTTTGACCGTAAGTTTTCAGTTAAACAAACAGAAACATCAAAACTGATTTAACAAGAATAATCCATTTCATGATAGAGACTTGCGTTTTTAAATTCGGGCATTGGATGTGAATCTCATTATTATGTCACATTACACATACACAATGTGATGTAAGCTACATAACATAACGAAATTCACGATGATGAACATTGTTTATGCTACGTCAGTATTTCTGACAGGCGTGAGATAATGTTTCAAGTGAAGTTCTCCTGTTATTTATGAATAAGCTTTCAGGCTTTATGGTGAAATTATAAAGAAATACTTTTTTCATCTTTTCACCATTTTAAATAAATTTAAGGAACGGTAAGGTGCCTGTGTTGGGACCCATAGTGCTGAGACTATACCTATAAGTAATGATGTTGTATAAGCTTTGGTAATTTTTAGCTTTGGTCGTTTTATCTGTTTACGATAGAGTGAATTTAGCATTATTGGTACTACTTCAAATTTTCAAATTTCAGGAGTCATAAAATTACCACTAGACAAGTTACACAGAAAAAACTTGAAATAATAGATGCTAAAAATAATTTCGGTAAAAGAAAAACGGACTACATCGTCCCAAGATTAATTAATGACATCCCGCTAAACATTAAAAATAAACTGACGCACACAAACATCAAATATCAAATAAAATATTACTTTTTACAAAAATTTAAAGACAAAGATTAGTATGTACAAAAAATTAGCTATAAACATAGGACCATACAAAAAGGTATAAATAGTAATTATAGAATTCTAAATAATATGGCATATCAGTGTTAGTGCACCCTGTACCGGAGCGAAAGGTGCATTCCGCATGCGGTGTTCGTGCAAACTCGGGAGGTCCACCCAACCGAGGATGCCCGAACACCGGCAACGTTATCTTAGATTAGATTAGATAGTAGCATATCTACGTACTCGTTTATACGGAAGTGCATAGATGTGTTATTTTTTTTAAATTTTTATAAGCCCGAGGAATGTAACACTTGGGTCAAACCTTATAATATAATACATAACACTCTTTAAACCCGTAGGGGGTTTAAAGAGTGTTATGTATTTTATTATTATTAAGATTCTTTTACAAATAAAAAAAAAAAAAATTAGTTAGTTGATAAATCTTAAACGAACCTAAATTTGAGTAAACAAAACACGCTGCTAATAATAATTTGCCACTTTTTGTCCGCGGCTATGTACCTACGCGTTTTTAATGGATATAAAGCAGATTTTAAGTTATTCCAGACATAAACAAAATCAAAGCAAAATTCAACTCAAACGTTTCAGTAGTTTTAGTGAGAAGAAGTAACAAATTTGTATCCTCACTTCGGCATTCATAAAATAAGCGTGATATAGATGTAATCCTGAGGTCTTACTCTCATACTCAAATTAATGGCCTTAGTGTACTCATTATGTTACTGTGCTACACGGATGCAGATCCCACTTTAATACGATTCAAAAACTAAAACCAACGAACAGAATCAGATGAGCATTCTGACGTCACTGGTACAATGGTTTTAAAAGCAGAAATATCTCGCTGGCTAAAATCCTGTGGCAACGCGCGGCAATTAATTCCACTGTCGTCGGTAAAAGCATTTTAAATATTTTTAATTAAACTCCTTTAAAATGGTTTCCTTGCAAGCGTTTCAAAATATTACATAATTTCCGTAATAAGTAAAACTTTCTGTAGAACATTAATCATTATCGATGAATCAATATTGATGGAAAAGTTCATGCTCTTTCAATGTCAGAAATCACTATAGATAGTCTGAAATTGCTGAAAGTTAAGGATATCTTTAACTTTTTCGTAATTTTCTGCTACCTTATTGTCTACCTTGAAATCGATTATCAGTTAACAATCGTGGTACAATCGTAGTCAAGGCTAGGCTAGGTTTCAAATGTCAAAAATGAATCGAATGTCTAACTCATCTGATAATCTCGATTGATTCAGATAGATAAAAATAGTTATTTAGTAAGAATAGTTATTTAGTAAATAGTTAGGTAGATAAAAATATCATATAAATTAGCTTTTATCTAGTCATACAGGGTAATAATATTGTTATTCAGGTAGTACTTTAGCAGTGTTTTGACAGAATCCAAAACCCGCTACATCCCTGATTAAAAATTATATAGCTGGAATTACACAATAGTTATGTAATTTTACAGTAATTACATTGTTTTCTACACATAATAATTATTCGTATTACGCAAATATTCAATTTACTCTCGGGACATTTTGATTGGATTACGTGGCCCTTTGTTATGTACACAAAACAATTAACCGTTTTTTACTTTTTGAAGAGTTTTGCGCGTGTAAATAATCATAAAATTTATTAAACACCCATTCTTATACAATTACATTTGTTCACTGGCACAATCACCTTCATTTATAGCTTTATATAACGCGGAAAAAAACAAAAGCAGAAACAAAATACAATATCCGTATTTTTTGGAAGTCGTTCAATCATTTCAACTCATTCAAGCCGCCAAGCTTTGTATTGCGAGTCACAATACAAAATGGCATATTTATTCATCATACCAGAGTTAACTGAATCTCTTTGTCGAAACAACTTCTGTTAAGGAGGGACCCGCAATGAACATGGCTTAAAATAGCTTAGTCCTAACCTACAAAATATGTGTGTGTAAAATTAAGAGTTGTGGGTTTTTGAATCGACCAACATGTCGATTCACATCGACATCTTAGAACGTTTATCGAGGCCTTTTCAGTGGGACAAGTACGATCAAATGAGTCAATTGGTGAGCCCCATTGCTACATACAGATACAACAAAAACATAGTAGATACAGAGATGATACGAATCCTTTCAACCAGTAATATCGTAGAAGCGCATTAGACCAATTAGCCATACTATACCGGACATCAGCTCGCAACTACTCCATTTATATCTGATTATGTAATAAAACTGGATATTATTTGCAGAAATACTTCGATATTTTACGGATGGGCTATTTTAATATCCAGTTTGTTTGACTGAAAGTTCATGGTGCACTCGTAATGGAACCTTGACGGGTTATGCGGTTAAATCTAAAAAAATAACGTGCGTACAATTATCTGGTAGATTAATGTGGTTAAACTTTTCTGAAATAAGTCAAACAATACTAAATTATTGATCGTGTTTCAAATAGGTAAACAATTATGTTTTACAGTTAATAGGCAATATCTCATTACAAAACAATATTTAAAACTTGTTTCAGGCTGACGATGCATCGGCTTCTCAGCATCACCCTCATCACCATGGCCGTCGAGTGCGTGCGCTCCGAAGACAGAGAGCACCAGGGGCCGCAGCCCTGCGGGGGCCGCCTGCGGGGCCCCGTCGGGGTCATACAGACCCCCAACTTCCCCAACGCCTTCCCCGTCCCCATAAAGTGCAAGTGGATCATCGAACACGACAACATAGTGAACGGGACCATATCGATATATTTCACCCAACAGTACACCACCAGTGGGTTAACCTTCACCGAGTACATGTACTATGATGAATCGTACAAGTTGGGGGAGAGACGGGCTCTGACTGTCACAGAGGAGAACATAACGAGGATAAAATGGCTTCAGGTAAGTTCAAGTCATATATTTACATTTCCACGTCTTATTTATTCATACGCTGCTGGAAGTTTCAACGGTGTCGTAATTTAGGATAATGTGGTAAAATAGGGTGACACAAACAATAAAGTGGCTGACGTTCTATTTGTATGAAATATTAAGATAAATAAACTGTTTATGGATGCAAATGGAAATAGAATCCATTAACAATAATGGTACAATATCCATTATTGTTAATGGATTCTATATCATCCTAACATGTCGAACAGGAGTTATAAACGGGCGTTGTTAAAGGAACAGCTGTGGTTTTATGGTTTATTTGTGACTATCTAACCCAATAATGCATAGGTACCAATGCATTATTGGTTTTACAATATCATAAATGCAATTTGTTTTTCCTAGTCCATAGCTTTTTTAAATTAATTGAAGAGTACATCTAAGTCTCCCATTAACAGATAATAACACCAAGCTTGAGTAAAATAAATGGATTATAAAGTGAGGCCTCACTAGGCCTCGTCATATCATCGACACTAGGATATTCACGATGTTAAACACGCGGATTCTTTAAAATTCTGTAATACAGAGTCATTCATTTTAATAAAGCTGACAACAATCCAACAATAACCAGCGTTGAATCGTAAAAATACTCTACTTATATTTAATAAAACATCTGTCCTTGTTATTTTGTTGACAAAGTTTAATAACTTATATACAAATAAGACAAAAAGAGAGTAGTTCAGGATCGGGAATCTCCGATTCAAAGCAGAATATTGTTGTTTTGAAATAGTCGTAAAACTGTAGATTAGGGTCGGAGCAGTGCGTCACTGCTCAAACTATGTACCTACATTTGGAGTACTACGCAAGATCTTTGTTCAAAATAACCAGCATTTAAGCTGAACTATCACCGTGTGTACCACCCGTTAGCTTTTAACCTTTTTGCGAGGGTTATACGGTAAAAGTCTGAAAAGTCTTCGTTTTTTATTTTCATTTCCGCTCGTGTAATAGAGTTAGGTGGTTTACCAGTTGTTAATTTTACGTTTTTATTTCTGCATTTCAACAGCTTGTTCATATAGAATGTAGTTTTTAAATTTTATTTCATTTTACGAACGTAAGTAAAATTAATGCTATGATTTCACAATACGGTCTTTGCTTATAATTACTTGAATGATATGCTACTAACTTGTAAGGGAAAATTACAAGTTTCCACATAATATTACCACATTATGAATACACCATTTGGAGATAGGTACTTAATCATCAGACGAGTCACACTGTTATAAAGCTACTTGCCCACGAAACTAGAGTAGCTACTTTCCGACGAAGCCGAATCACCGCGAACATTCGGTTCGCATACAAATGCATTCGGAATTACTGGCCACAACCTCCAGTAACGTATTCTGTGTGAGGCCATTGAAAAACAGCGACGCATATAACGTTCCGTTGGAGTTTACATCAAATATTTACCAGTAGCAATGCCTAGTTACAGGATGGGAATGAAAAGCTGGGTCATTATGGATAAATAATCTACTATATATATACATAATAGACTATCTATCTAGTTTTGCCTAATCAAACGTTTGCATTTTTAAACGCGAATGATGCATGTTTCCAACTTTATAATTATAATGCCAAATCTATTGTGTTCTCTGGACAAGCTGAGAATGAAATAAGTTCATTAGTCATATAATAAAAATAGAGCTGTACATAATATTAACAATTGGAAAACCCAGTTGTAATGTTGTGTTATGCTATTTAAAGCTGTTTCTAAAGTAAATGTTAAAAACCCAGCTGTTGTCTCTCAGCTATGCGTCATGGGCTCTATACGATGACAGTATACCATTCGGGATAGCGTCATCCGCGACATTTGGGTGCAACTGGAAGCGCTTAGTTTATTGGACAGTTTAGCTGAAAGGCTTTCTCTATATTGAACCTTGTTTGGAATTGACAGAATAAATGATTTTTACCGCACTAAATGGCCCCGAGCTTTTTTTGTTTAATATTTTTACTTCTTCTATTTCAAAGTTTTTAATTAATTAGGTAAATGATAAATGTAATTTATGACAAATAATTTGAATTGAAGAATTTGCTATTAATAATATGAAGGTATATTTTTTTATAAGCCTACACTGTCCCATTGTGGCCAAAGGCCTTCCTTCCTTCCACGCGAAATCTTTTGAGTGCTCCTTTAGTTATATAAATTTACATTATATGTATAAAAAGTTTCACTATTATAGTCGTACATTCCATTACATTTTCCGCGGGTCCCTGAGACCGCGACGGACGTGACAGGAATCATAATCAGCACTTCATAATTTATTGATATGTGCTCGCATATTTAGAGCGCCATTGTTGGGGACTTTTTGACTTTCTTCAAATTTCGTTGTAATATTGAAGAACAGTTGTGAAGTCCTACTAATATACAGTAAGTTTGAATAATATACTCAGTTGGCCATAGCAAATACAAAAACGACAAATATTCATTTTTTTTATCATGAATACAAAAATGCAACAACAAACTTGAACTAGTTAACAATATGACATATCCTCACTTACCCTTAGAGCAGACTTATTACGACGGATAAAATTCATACATCACACCGTTTCGTTTACTTATTCATAAAAAAGTTAATCCAGTAGATAATACGACTTCCGTGTTGAGAGGCATTTGTTCAACATTTTTAACGCTAGCAAGCCGGACTAAATTAGAATCAAATATTTTTGCTATTAAGTTTAAATATAAATTTAAACACTAACTCAATAAAATGCTATCAAAAATCCAGTCTATAATTTGATTTGTGTTGACTTATTCTTGGAATCATTATTTCAGACACTCTGTGTCCTCATTTTAAATGGATATACTTTTTCAATATACACGTAGTAAACAGGTTCATAAAACTAGAATAATAGTACCAAACCCCCGTAGGGCGCTACTAATAAACGGTTGTCGGTGAAACGATTAAGGCTAATTTCATATTTCAATCTAACGGGGGTTCCCAAAAACTACTATGATGATGATGGTAACCGATTCTTCAAAAATTTTCAAGAATCTTTACCATGTCTTGATCTAGCTTGTTTATTTACAACGTAACTGTGAACGCGTTTATGGATTTTTGTTTATATGTATGCACCTCGAGTTTAGTACCGCATCGTAAAAGGAAAGGTGGCGAGGTAGGGATTTACTACCGAGACTTCTAGAAAGTTTTTAAAACAGTGCCGAACGTTTGTAAGAAATTACGCGAAGTCAAACTTGGATTCATTGATATGTTTTTTAAATAAGCTAAATAAAAAAAAAAACTTTTTCATCAGATTATATTTACAACCGAAATCTTTATATGGAGTTTAAAATTCATTTGAGGTAAATCTTAACTTTATTTTATAGCGTATTAGGAACAGTTTTCAGAAATTAGCATCGCTGGTTTTTCTTTTTATATTAAAGCAACGAAATAGATAAACCGTTGGTACATTTTATGTTATAATTGATAGACACTAGCTGAAGTCAAACTCGTCAACTCCAACTGTCCAAGCAATAAGATACAATAGCTATCCACAAAATAATAAGTATCTCTAACATTAATTTTGATTTCGTTCATGACTCCACAGAGATGATATTGGCCATTACATTTTCCCAGTCAGGCATGGCCATGACAGGGTTCGACCTTCGTCAGCTGACCCCTATTACGATACAGGAACTACGCAATAAGAACAGTCTGGAATAAATGCTGCGGATCTATTTGTTGATCAGTCGGTAAACTTTTAGGAACTTTACCTTATTGAGAACCATTACTTTCAGAAAATAAATGAAATATTTTTGTGTTTGATGATGTAGCACATTTTGGCAATCGTAAATTTAATTGTATACTGATTTAATAAGCGTTTACCTATACTTATCATCATCATCAGCCCATATTAGTCCACTGCTGGACATATGCCTCCCCTAATAAGCGCCATAGCGCCCTGTCTTCAGCTTGACGCATTGACCTAGACTTACCAATAGCGACTATAAATTCCCAGATGAGTTCAAACCCACTTCATACATTTGTTAGAAAAAGCGTTTCAAATAGGCTCGCATAAAACATCTGCTTCCAGATAAGCCTGGCCCTTCCACTCGGACAGCGCTAATCTTTATTAAATATGGAATCCTGAGTTACCGACCTACCCATGGTAAATAGAATTCGTAATCTTGGTACGAGTAGATAGCTGCTTTACTCTTTCAATTTTTTTGTTTAAAATAAGAATTTCCGTGCTCTAAGAATTTACAGTATAGGTCGATAGCAAACAGTCGCAAGTTTTTTCAGTGACATTACGTAATTCAATTCAATTCAATTTATTTATTTCGGTTATTCATCATAATTTTTAGTAATAGTAATAAACACTAAAATAATGTTTTTGACTTATATGGTTGTTTGACTCGACAAGGGTGAGCATTATAAAATATTATCAATGTTCCCAAAATAAGAAAATTTATTCAAATTCATGGAAAATTATTGATACTTAAATTATTTCAGCATTCAATTTCCTACTCGATAATATTTCTACGAAAGAATGTTTTCAATTTCAAAAAATGTTATTTTGCTCAATGATTTCCACTATACAAAAATCTTACCTCATAGAATAATAATGTTTTTTGATTTGTGAAATCTAGGCATATTTAAAAATGTTCCTATCTTAACGCTATTCTACGTACTCTAGCTTCAGCTATTATTATGGATTCCCCCTCACTGAAAGAGTATATTAAATACATTATTAGTTCTATTATTTACCGTATTCATTTTGAGTCAGGTGAGCACAACCTATAAATAAATAAATAAATTTATTTATTTAAAAACACATTGGCGGCGACAAAACCGCAAATAATATCTTCTTATCAAAAACAAGGTGACCTTTAAAGATGAAATAACCTGAAAGGATTCACCCCCTTGGGTGTGATTCGGTTTGTTCAAACTTAAACACGTTTAAAATTCGAAACATCTACATTTTCCCGCTTTTTATGGTCGCTACGTGTTAGAATGTGAAACAGCTGAGACATTATATCAAATTCAAGGAAGGTTTTTAGATAGGTCTCCGATGTTTCTCCTATTTTACTCTACATAATTTGCCTATAGGAAAGAGTTTTTTGAACAATCAGGCGATGAAGGAAGTTCATTGTGACGTAAAATATGGCGGGTGTTGTATTTTTGTAATTAAAAAAGAGTTACTTAGGTGTTATCAAAAATGATTTGAAAATATAATTGATTGGGTCGTAAGAATGTCGTCGACATCACTTTTACCAAAATAACTAACTTCAGACGTGATTGTCTCTCAATAGTAAAGATTACTAAAACAAAAGGTTGCGACCACTCACATGCAAAAAACTATAATAGCAGGTTCCCCCTTCCCTTGATTTTTAAAACTTGTTTATTATTCCTTTAAAAAGATCAAAACAAAACATTCCAAGTCACATATGATTTGACTGCGAAGTGCGAGCTCCGCCGAGTAATCAGAATCCTAATGAAGAAACTGGCTTCAATTTCATCCGATATCCAACAACCCCACACTCAACCACCTACACCTTACCTTTATATATGCGAGTATCTTATAAAATTACATAATCATGCGTTTATTCACTTAACAACTTTGGCGAGCCGCCGTGAATGGGAAATTTGAAAAGTTAATTTGGCAAGACGTAGAAATTCGTAAACAGGGGCGCACTGGGTGTTTGATTATGTGTGATGAGAAAAATTTGGTCCATTTCATTAAAATATAAACATATTACTTATATTGATGACAGAAAATATTTCACTGTTTTATGTCCTACCTACTAGGTAGGCGAGGTACGCTTGACTCTAAGATTATTACAGTAAATCCCCATTACTTCTAACTTAAACTTTCGCGGCAAGTCGCTTAAAAGTTGAACTTCTGGATGGGCGCATCAGAACTGCTTATAAAGGGTGTAAAGGGTGTACACGCATGTACCTTTTGTCAGCGCTTCATAATTGTTTGTTTGTAGGTTCAAAATGTTATACCAATACATATACATTTTCCCTTCTTCCTTTAGGGGCATAGGAAGATAGATAAAAAAACCTATATGGACATTTTTCTTAAGGTAACGAATATTTTTTATTTTTCAATAACTCGTGATATTAATTTGTTTTTTTTTTGTTTCCGACCTGGATAATATCTACGGTCGAATGTGAAATATTCGTTAAAGTTTGTCCTTTTTTTTACAACTTGCAGAGAGCTCATTACCTATGATTTTTATATTTATCTAGTGCACCTATTGACCTAAATTTTGTCTAGCAGTAATTGCAACAACAGTACCGAAATGGCAAGTCTGTTCGTTCAAGTTCGTTCCTTTAAGTTTGTAAGCCTATTAAAAATTGTAACTTATCAAATTCAGCCCTGTTAACTCGTACAAATACCAAATGCTTCTAATTAAATTTAAAACGGCTTTCAACGCCTACAGTGGTTGCCGCGATACTTATTGTCAATATGTGTTTGTCAAGGAAGTTGGTCCCCTTGTTAGATAACTCCTATTAGAACAAGAGTGTCATGAGTTGAAAGGGTTCTTTGTTTATTTAAATTTTAGAATACTTGTTTGTTTAAGGATTGTTTGCTCTTACGTTCACATGTTGGCCTAGTCAATGCGAGTCTTGTTTCATTATTATATTATAATTATGAACTTGTGTGACGAATTGGCAACCATTAAATTCCAATAACTTTTTCGAAAAAACGAAATCCCATGATCCAGATACCACTTTTATTCAGTAAGTCCTCTACCATTCCTACTGTTGCTTGCAAATTGTTCAACCTTTTATCCGTAGGTCGAATACAGGCCTCGGGCATAAATTATGTTGATTTACAATCCTAAGACGGAATACACAATCAAAAACACCTACCCACTGAAATAAAATAGTTCAACAAATGTTGTACCGTTATTATGTGTAGGATCAAAATGGTTTCTCATCAAACATTTCCGAGGTGGATCAATTAATCGTGCTTGGAAATAGACAGAATGTGGAACCTTAAAAGAACACGGTTACATCTCGCCCCTAAGCTAGCAGTCAGTAGCCATTAGTTATTGAGCTCTAGAGACGGATTGTTCAACACAGTGTCTGTCTGGAAAAAGAACGGAAAAAGAGTAGCTGCTCATAAATATCTACTAATATTAAATTTACGAAAAATGATTCTAGGTACATTGGATAATTTGACGCCAGGCCAATAAACAAATATCTTGCAGATTTTTTTATCGGGATCACCAGTAAACATTTTCATTTAGTTAATACTAATTCAAAATGTAACAGCCTCCTGTTTTCTATTTGATCATTTCTTAAATCACATTACACTGAGCTTCGACTTGCTAAAGCACTCTTATCACATTACAAGGAGAAATTCCTAAGAAACCCTTGAAGTTTAGCTCACAAATGTCGTTCGATCACATTCGAACCTTCATTACCCTAAACTATAAAAGGAAAAGTTTGGCCCTATTCCGGGAAACTGTAATTTTACTAAACTTTTACGATTATTGCAAATTAGGCTTTTAGAGCGTATAAGTTAATAATGGTCGATCGTGGAGCGGAGACTTTATCTTGGAATGGCTATCGAAAAATAACGAAACCTGAATTTAAATTGACATAGAATTTAATTCAATGGTTATTGGATACTAGTGCTACTTGATACTAGGATTTTAAAGGAAACGCCATGATAACAATTTAAATAGGACTTTTAAACAATAACTTTAAAGAGGCTTACAACAAAAATAAAAACACGCATGCTGGTCATTAGTTCTCTTTAGTTATCTTTAAAGCGATAAAGTACTAAAATACCTATATTTTCATAGTGAAGCCTGCGCCAATTCAATTACTTCCAAAGAAATCACTCTTTATTGGATTCGTCATAATTAATTCACTACACGGAGTTCGTCGTAAGCGTATCAGCAACATTGAGTAACTCGAGGTTATCTTTGTACACACTGCGCTTTTCCTCAAGCCACAGTGAAAACAGTGCTCACAACTGAAGTAGGTACTTAGTCCGGGTTTTCCACTTTGTGAGCTTTACTTGACACATCGCCTGTCTGCGATTCGATGGCTTAAGCTGTATACAAGTACATGAGAGCAATAAATAAATAAATTAAAATCATGAGACTTTTGTGTGTCACATAAGGTTAAATAATTTTTTGTAGTTGTTCGCTTTCTAAAATGAGAATGTTTGTGGCGGTGATAGATTGAAAGTAACAATTTAATCATTCATACGCTCATATTCCAGCAGCAGCAAAAGAAAACATGGAATGGACTAGCTGGTTACGTAGAAGCAATATTTCTAAGGCATTAATATTCTGCCGAGAGCTCATACAAATCAAATCGGGAACAAATTGGGGTGACCTGGCGATAGCAGATGATTTTATTTTGTGCATAGCCTGCGGGGCGATACTGATTGGTTTTGGTTGAAGGTTTATTCATAAACATTTTAAATGACTTATCCCTTTTTTTATTTCTAAAAAAGGGTCAGGCGTCAGATCCAAATATTCTGCTGGGTTGATTCAATAAAACTTAGTCGTCCTCATGTTCGACCTCCCTCAACTTAATTGGCCACGGTTGTCCTTCTAAAATTCAAAATGTGCATATTTTTATGAGAATAGCTATATTCCTTTGGCTCTCAAATGACTCTCACCCGATCGTGCTAAATTTAGGGGATACTTTCTGCAAGTAGACCATCAGATATATAATATCGTATGGTACTTTTTTAAAGTAAAAACGCGTTTACTTAACCGGTTTTTATTGGTTTGTACCTAAAGAGTTAGTAGAAAATGAGACCTTATTTAAAACTGCGTGCAATCTGAACAACAACAACATTAAAACACTGACAAACATAAAAATAAATAGAACCACATGCTTTAAATAGCTAGAATAGTTATTAGTAAAACTCCAGAGAGCTAAATTACGCGAACACGATATGACAATCATTGTCCATTCATGGCCACGAAGCATTCAAACGGAACGACATTATCTAATGGTAATATTAAATGAATAGAACAATTACTGTGGAATTCTTAAGAGACTCACAGTCGAGTCCCTGCGCCCAGCCACGTGGAAAATGAAGCGACAAACGTTTAAAAATCCTCAATTTGTGTAGCGGTTTGCTTTAAGCTTGGTTTATTTGAAATACACCACTTTAATCACTGTAATGAAAGTGATCACACGTGTGTGTTAGTAAAGTCCGCCTATTAAGTACTTCAACCACTTTATAAGCATAGAGCTTGGTTTCACGCACATGTGATAACATTATTAGAGACAACATTATTAGAGTAAAACTAGCTGGTACCCGCGACTTCGTCTGCGCATGATTAGTATTTCGAGTACTCGCGATTTTACTTGCGTAATTCCCTTTTCCGTGGGATTGTCGGGATAAAATAAGCATGTGTTATTCCAGCTTATAATCTATCTCTGTGCCAAATTTCATCCAGATACGTTCAGCAGTTATTGCGTGAAAGAGTAACAAACATCCATCCATCTATCAATCTATCCATTCATACTTACAAACTTTCGCGTCTATCAGTTCAATTCAGTTTGGTTCCCCTAGGCTATACGGGTTTTCAAAAAATTCTCACAGCATCTGAACGACGCGTACACACGCGTCATTCAGAAATGCTGTGAGAAATTTTTGAAATCCCGTATAGCCTAGGGGAACCAATCTGAATTCCGGGATAAAATGTATCCCATGTCCAATCGTCCCGAGTTCCATTCGAATTCATTCACTTCCGTCGTGATGCGTGGTTAAAGAATCTTCTTTCACCATCTCTCCCAGGGGAACCTTACCGAATTCCGGGATAAAAAGTATCCTATGTCCTTCCTTGTAGTATGAACACAAATCGTCCCGAGTTTCATTCCAACTCATTCAGCAGTTTCGGCGTGATGCGCGGTAAAGGAATTTTACTTTCATACCCTCTCCCATCAAAACCTTACTGAATACCGGGATAAAAAGTATCCTATGTCCTTCCTCGTAGTATGATCTATAATCATGCCGAGTTTCATTTAAATCCATCAAGTAGTTTCGGCGTGATGCGCGTTTACGATACAGACAGACAGACAGACAGACAGACAGACAGACAGACAGACAGACAGACATGAATGAAAAAAATTACAGTTTTGGCTTGAGTATCGATAATAGAGTGCCCTCCAAAAAAAATTTTCAAAATATCTTCAATGTACAGAATTGGACCTGTTACAGTTTTATTATAAGTATAGATATTCGTCCATTTACACTCCCGAGTCAATCTATACTTATAATAAAACTGAAACAGGTCCAATTCTGTACATTGAAGATATTTTGAAAAATTTTTTTGGAGGGCACTCTATTATCGATACTCAAGCCAAAACTGTCATTTTTTTTATTCATGTCTGTCTGTCTGTCTGTCTGTCTGTCTGTCTGTATCGTAAACGCGCATCACGCCGAAACTACTTGATGGATTGAAATGAAACTCGGCATGATTATAGGTCATACTACGAGGAAGGACATAGGATACTTTTTATCCCGGAATTCAGTAAGGTTCTCATGGGAGAGGGTATGAAAGTAAAATTCCTTTACCGCGCATCACGCCGAAACTGCTGAATGAATTGGAATGAAACTCAGGACGATTTGAGTTCATGGTACAAGGAAGGACATGGGATACTTTTTATCCCGAAATTCAGTAAGGTTCCCCTGGGAGAGAGGGTGGAACTAAAATTCTTTAACCACTCATCACGACGGAATTGAATGAATTCGAATGGAACTCGGGACGATTGGACATGGGATACATTTTATCCCGGAATTCATTTTGGTTCCCCTGGGCTATACGGGTTTTCAAAAATTTCTCACAATATCTGAACGACGCGTGTGTACGCGTCGTTCAGATGCAGTGAGAAATTTTTGAAAACCCGTGTAGCCCAGGGGAACCAAACTGAATTGAACTGATAAACGCGAAAGTTTGTAAGTATGAATGGATAGATGGATGGATGTTTGTTACTCTTTCACGCAAAAACTGCTGAACGGATCTGGAAGAAATGGCACAGAGATAGATTATAAGCTGGAATAAGAAATCGGCTTTATTTTATCTCGAAAATCCCACGGGAAAGGGAATTACGCAAGTAAAATCGCGAGTACTCCAAATACTAATCATGCGCAGACGAAGTCGCGGGCACCAGCTAGTAAATAATAAGATCGTTTGTCCAAAGGGCTGTATGGACGTTATGATCTATAAACAAAACGCACAAAACAAAATTAGTCTATAATCAGCAGTGAGATTTCCCGTCGTGTAAATGAGGCGTTCCCTATAAAGAGAGGCGTAAAACAGGGGGACCCTCTTTCACCTTTACTATTTATAGCCACATTAGAGTCCATAATAAGCAAGCTCGAATGGAACAAATCTGGAATAAAAATAAAAAACAAGTATTTAAACCACCTACGTTTTGCCGATGACTTGGTGCTGATATCAGAGAAAGGAAAAGAACTACAATACATGGTAGAGTCACTAAACAAAGCTAGCAAGCTTGCAGGGCTGGAGATGAACCTCTCTAAATCTATGGTAATGACCAACAACACTAAGGTACAAATATACGTCGACAATAAACCTCTCCAATACACGGATAAATACATCTACCTAGGCAAACAAATAAGCTTCGACAGACTAAACAACTACCAAGAGGTTGAACGCAGAGCCCAAATAACATGGAACAAGTACTGGAGCCTTAAAGAAATATTTAAGAGCAACATGCCAATTAAACTGAAGACAAAAGTTATGAATTCTTGCCTTATACCATGCCTGACCTATGCTTGTCAGACATGGAAGTTTAACAAAAATATTAAAAATAAAATTATAACATGCGAACGAGGAATGGAGCGGAGTATGCTAAACATAAAAAGAATAAATAAAATAAGACATACAAAAATACGCTACATCACAAAAGCAACAGACGGTTTAGCACAAGCTCTTGCATTAAAATGGAAGTGGGCTGGACACATAGCACGCCTGCAAGATCAAAGATGGACAAAAATAATGACAGAATGGAGGGGGCCAGTGGGCAATAGAAAGAAAGGAAGACCTTGCATCAGATGGGAGGACGAAATCAAACGCATAGCGGGACCAAACTGGACACAAACAGCACAATCCAGAGAAAACTGGCTAAATTTGGAGGAGGCCTTTACCTGCAGAGGGGTTCTTACGGAATAATTTATGTCTAAACAAATGTATTTAAGTAAATTTTCATAGAACTGTAAAAACTGTAACTAACAACTATTTAAATTAAAATTGTATTCACTAACAAACTAAAACAACTTGTAATATTTTCTGTAAGAAATAAAAGGCTTTTTTATTTTTTATTTTTATTTATTTAAATGAGGCATTTTGGACCTGTAAACGTGGTTATTTAACCAATTTCGATCATTAGTGTAAAAGTCAGGTCTATTCTCAAGAGTATCGTCAGTAACTTACTGACAGCAATCGAATGCAAATGAGCAGCCATTTTATGAGAGAGAGGGTGAAATATAGATGCGATAATAGCCCGAATTTAAATAAAGTTATGACGAATGTGACTCGTACCCTACCATGATTACTAAGGTTTAAAAACCCTATCGTAATGTTTTTCTTACTCGCCAGATAACAACGAACAATGTACAAGTTCACAATGCATACAAACTTAGTACTTATATATAGAACGTCTTGTTAAAGTTTTATCTCGTTTGCGTTTTACATCGAATTGCATATTCTTCGTAATTGCTCCAGTTTGACTCACAAAAGGGATCAAAATCGAGGAGAAACTAAAAGTTCTAAAAGCACTAGCTTTTGATTCGAATATAATCCATCACGATATACGAGGAAGACCTAAGATGATAGTTATAAGTACTAAGTCTTTAAGCAGGTAAGATAATGTTGAAAATGGATTGAAACGTAAAAACGAAAGCTCAATGTTAAATTAATAGCTCAGGTACTTGAAAATATTATCATCAGATTGAATACATTGATATTTGTTCATTGCAATAATTTCATAATCTGCATTCAAATAAACAGCTTTTGAATTTAAAAATAAATGATTACTACTGCATCACCACTCGTTCGTTGGTTGAATCATCATTTTATTTAATTAATTTAATTTTTTTATAAAATTTTATTACAATGTCTTGACAAACAATAAACTTTGTCCAAATCGAGCACTTGAGATGAATTGAGAAGGATTAGCCACTAACTTGATGGATGGCGGGATCACCTAGTTCCGCAGGTATTATAGGGGTAATCCATATTCAACAAACTTGGAAGGGTTGCCTACTCATCCAAAACTCATTGTCAACTCCTTTCTTCTAAGATTTTTAGAAATATGGTGAAATTTGAAGTGCCTGAGATCTAAGAATTTAAGTTTTTTTTTTCAAACTGACGACAGCAGCTGTTGGTGGCCATTATTAATCAAGAATTCAACCTTAGCTTCCGAAATAGTTGAAATTATAAACAATAAAACAATTTGCGAACTGAGTCCCTAAGTATAGAGAAATACTTCGTTTTTTTGTCTTTTGCTAAACAATAAATATCCAAGTTTTTATAGGACTGTTTGTGCCGAAAAAACAAATAAATAACAAAATCACGACACTTCGCACGAACCCACCTAACTTAGAGAAAAACTGAGCAATATGACTTCTCTACTCCCTAAGTTCCGGAAACTTTCTGTTGCTTACAATTTTCTATAAATAATGTCACAATTTTGGGGCCATTTTTTCTATTTTTGCTATTTCAGTGGTGTCGAGGTAACCGAGTTGGCCTCTATTCTGTTAATCTTCTAAATGGATCATTAAAAATATGTGTAATATTCTATAAATTTCGAGATGAAATTGTTTATTTTTTTTTTCTGAAAAAGGGTTCAAAATTGATTTAATAACTTAAGTCTAAGTACCCTTTATACAGGAATTGCTGAATTCCCAATTATTATGATTAGCCAACTGGCCAATCGTAAAAATAATAAGTTAATGAGTCCAGTTATTTTGAAATTACGCCTTTCGAGTGGAAATTGCTTGTGATTTGTCATTGATAACAGTTTTGATTAATTGCAATATAAGGTTTTGACGTCAATTGAAATATTCTTAATGCTTGTAATAAGTTAAAGGTCAGTTTCTGTATTTTTGTTCACTCATGCAAACTCCTTCAATGCGCATGCGTTTTCCTAATTCAAAGCAGCCTGTCAATCTATAATATGTGATAGAATGATGTGATAGTGGTATTCAGTTAGTGAAATCTCCGCGTCAAAGCTTGCCAATAGCAATGCAAGCAGATCAGTAACTACTCACTAGTCCAGAGCAACGTAAAACCAATACAGTGGCAATCGCTATCCATTTGTAGTGGACTTTAACGCGATGCTGTAATTAGACTGTCACAATCGTTTTCAAGTCAACATGGAGTTGACTGGATGGAAACTGTATCCGAATAAACTAGCTAGACTAGACTATCAACTCGTTGTTTTATGCTCCAAAATCTCCATAATTTAACTGATTAAGTATCTTATTTATTAACTAATTGCTTGTCAACGTCAATTTGCTAAAAGATATTTGAATATAGTAGAATAATGATTAAATTGAGAATTCCGATATAATATAGGTCCCATGGAATCGAAATATTTAATTTTTTTTCTATATAAGATCTTGAAGAAACCAGTACATACCATAAAGAAAACTAGTACATACCATAAATAAAATGAGATTTCTTTATGATTCAGCTGAGTTTAGCTGTAGTGAAGACGCTATGACATAATTGCTCGTAGCACTTAATCTTTGCCGTAGCACGTCTACGCCGTAGAAGTCTACGCCTCGTAGCAAGAAATCGTTTGACTGACTATTGCAAAACTTTGTGTAACATTTATACTAAATTTTGAAACCTACAAGTAATAAAATGGAGCAGAAAATCGCATACATTCAGCAGCAGCGTTCACTATTGATTTAAGGCATCATTGACACGAGTATTCGCGAGTTCGGATTGCGTTTGTCAAATGTCGTCTAAACTAGCTTTATTGATGGTCGCATTCGGTAGCTATAAAGTAGTCTAAGAGCCGGGAGGCCATTTTGACACCTGATAATAGAAGTTTACATTTGATATAATTTTTGTATATTCAACCTATACTTTGAAAAACTCACTGTCTAGGTTGATTATGTAGTGTAGTTTCATTTTGAGTCCGTGTTAAATTCTGAGATAAAACGAAACCCATACTCTCACCAAAAGAAATGCTTTCAAATCCCAGCAGTTATCTACTTTTTAGAATAACGTGATTAGATATATACATAATTATATAGATAGATAGATAATAATATTATTTGAACTTCAGACACACATACAAAATACAACAGTTAAAAATTACAATATTAAAAATAGTAAATAATAAATTCATTTAACTAATAACAACAACAATATAGGTAATCAAGGTATAATCTCTATGTGTGCTGCAGTACGTCAAAAAGGCCTTGGCTCAGTGTGATATTTTGTCAAGGAAGCAAAAGCACTGATTTTCAGCCATGACCTATTGAGAGTAAGCAGAACGACACTCAAAACAATGTTTTATGTGCCCCTAGCAAAATGTTTGTGTTTTATTAAGTTACTGTGGCATTTCCTACCAGTCATACATACGTTTATGACGTGACATACCTACCTATATGACAACACAGTACCTACGTAACGATAAACCGATAAAAACTTTATTTTTGGCAAACGAAGTGCTTAGGGATACCTTCAATTTGTGATTTACGTTAAAAACTCTTTTTCAGCCAAAACTTAAATATAACGTATGCCCCTTGTCTACGTAGAGTGAATATCAAATTGAGTGAGCCCGTTCAGATACGATGGATGTGGTGGATAATTGAATCACGAACGAAAATGTCACCTATTTTTTATGCTCTCTCTGGTATTTTGCTCGAACTGTTTTGATCATGATATCTGCCGTTTGTATCAAAAAATAAATATTTTTAATTATCGAATGTACATATAATGTTTTATATTTTTAACAAAGTAACAGACACATAATTTAAAATGAAAATCTTTGAGTTTGAACGACGACCTTTGAGGCACAGTGCGCGATGATCTCCTAAATGCGGAATCGATTCCCGATACGTTCAAAATGTTGGTATATCTGTAAAAAGGTCTTTCAGGTCAATAAATAAGTGATATATTCACCTTGTATTCATTACTACAGTGTAGGTGAATATATGCTGTGTTATTGATTTTTATAGACATAAAGAAGACCAATATCCCACAAAAAATTGTGGAATGTATCTGTTACATGTATTAGGGAATGTAAATGTCCTAAAATAAACGTTTATTACTATAATTTGACATTATGTATTTTGATTTAGATATATTATATTAATTTTGGACAATTTATGTAATTTAGTAAGTAGTTGTATGTAACGAAGCAAATAAGCTGATTTTGGTTTTATGAATTGTGTGGGTGCTCTATTACATTGGGTGTGCCTGTCAAGATGGAGTACTATGTTTTGTGAAAAATAAATAAATAAATAATTTATTTTTATATAGGTATATAATGTATTTTGTTAATAATTAAAAACTTTATTTTATCACGAAATATTAAATAAAAAGCTCTTCTTAATCTTTCACGTCTTGTATTGTATCAACAAACTTATCTATTTATTTTAAAACTCAAGAGACTCAAGTTTAAGAAAATAGTTTTGTATTCTAAAGCGATGTTAAAAAGACTTATATGTTTTAACAAACGCACGCGCTAGATCTCAAATCAAGAACTGTAGTCGTCACAAAAAAAAAAAATCAAAGCACTCAACACTCCAAGAAACACACTGACTGTCGGCTCTCGATGAGGAAATCATGAGGGTTTGAATTAGATATATTGTAATAAAAAATCTTATTCCGTACGAATCGAAGCAAGATAAAAGAAATTGCGTTTTTTCGCGACTCTCCGATACTTGCTTGTACCTACAGCAATATTTGCTTTAATAGATTTGCCAAACAAAAGATGCATACGGTTTTTTTATGTTTCTCTGTGCATGTTTATTAGATTTTTATAAGGATATATCCATATAGACATCTTAACAAGAGGCAAACTAGCGCCGCCACATATTTCGAAACAAAGAAATTTCCAAAAATCAAACGTTCAATTTGTTAAACCGATCCCAGTCTTTTTTAATACATCTGTAGTAGTTTTATTTTGTCTATTTTAAAAAGAGGTACGAAGTCAGAGTTTGGAGGACACCAAGAGCAACATCTCTTTAATTTTTTAAACTATTAAAAATTATTAATTCTTTGCTATTTGTTACATCTACAATATCACCACATTATATGGGTCAGATTACTGCTAAAATAGCTGAAGTGATATAAAATGTATGTTTTTACACATTGGGCAGTTCGTAACAAACAACCTCATTCGTCACTGGAAGAACATAAATTTATGTTTGCGTAAGAAAGAACGAATGAGTTTTTCAAGTGGTCAGAAGGTGTTTTAGGTGCTCTATTAGTTTAAAAGTACACTAATTATTAGTTTTAGTGTTCTTCTTAGGTTCCTAAAACTTGGTATGCTGTTGATTTCAATGAATTTAAATGATTATTATCATTTAAATTTAATTATTATCATAATATTATTATTATTATTATATTAATTAACATTTCGATGAATACAATCTCAAAGATCATTTGAGTGGTATTAACTCTGTCCTGTGGTCTTTAGAGTTTTCAATTTAATAAATGCGTTGATAATCCAATTTGATTTAAAGTGTTTAAATTCAATGAAACAATGTAGCTAATTTCTATTATTACAGTACCGGTGGTAAAATATATAATTAACAAAACACTAATTTCTTGCATAAATATTTAACCGGGTACTTTTGGTAATTGGAAAAATCTTGCGGGGAAGTGAATGATGACTTAGAAGTTATCAAAGGCTTAGGGAAAATTGACCAATAATGGTATCGTGTCCTTTTCGTCACTTAGAACCAATAAACTAAATGAACTGTTACTTGAATGACTTCATTGATTAAAATATTAGGATCATTTTTAGAAACCTGTGGAGACTAACCTAAACGATTAAATTTTTAGTAAGAGCAGTTAGGAACTGGTCACTTTATTAGCTAGCTACATCGGCATTCAGGACCTTAGCCATACTCTTGGTTCATGTTCGATAATTCATTTTAGTTAAAAGGATATTAAAAACGAAAGTCCTACAGAAGGTTAATAAATATATTTCTTGCATAATTTGGTTGCAGGCGTTATGCACCAACATGAACCAGTGTTATATCGGGAAAAGGTTGTTCATCTGACGGATCTGTTTAATACAATTGATAGACAATCCTTGGAATATCTCCGGATAAAAGGTAACGAAGCGGGTAGTATATTATTATCTTAGCTAATTGGCAAGGCCGAGCTCGCAATTGAATAATGATGATGACTAATGAAAGTCTTGGTATTCTAAAAACAACAGCCTGATGTTACTTACATCCGAAAGCAGGTCATCTCAGAAGAACCAAAACTTTATTACCTTTTTTAAATATATGGAATATAAAAATTTTTTTCTACCGCAAATGCTTTTCGCCCATATAATAAAACTAGCGACCCGCCCCGGCTTTGCACGGTTTTATTATACGTATCTATAAATCTTACACCGCATCAAAATCGGTTGCGTAGTTTTAAAGATTTCAGCAAACTAAGGGACATAGGGATAGAGAAAGCGACTTTGTTTTATACTATTTAGTGATGAAAAACTTTTAAAGTAAGCTCTTGGAGAATGTATTATTAAAGATGTTGAGATACACAGAATACAAAAGACCCCATTTTAAAAGGAATAAATTTACGACCAATTCAATATTCTGAATAGAAATCTTCTCATTTAAAATATTTTTCAGCCGAGAAAAGTTTAGGTCAAAAGATAGATAAAGGTGGAATAAAAAATTACAGGTATGTTGTTGAACCTATTTTTGCCTATATTCTTATATTAACTTGCTAGCCTATATTACCTTTATTTCTCAGAAGTTTCCGAGTGAAAAAGTACTTTTTACACAAATAGGCCAATATCTCTGAAAATGTCTTAACACAGTTTTTAATATTTTCCTATATGATTTTCCACGTATCTGGCAAGAACGACGATGCAACAATAATATTCAAGTACTCTCAGCCAAAAGAAAATTTCAGGCATTGTTATACGAACCTTCAATAAAGCCTCATTCGACGCTCTATCCTAAAAGATACTTACGATTGCTTTTACGATCTCACATTCCATATTTTTATTTTGACGAAATATTCGAAGTGGGCTCTTAGGAATACCAATACGTTAAGTAAAGGTAGACTATCGACACTATCGTACAAGTCTTCAGGGCTTTGAGAACATTTCAGGGCCTTGAAATTCAATTTTTTTTATTATAATTTAGATTTTTCCTACCAAAAAAAGTAAACAACTAAAACCGGCATTCTTGCTGGCTTGATAGAATAGAAGTAGCAGTAAAAAAAGCATCAGTGCTGTCCTACCATATCTACCTAGTACAATAGCTACATCTGAGAAAATATTTCTAGAGAAACTTTTCCAAAATTACTGAATTTTTCAATAATTTGCAAATTTGTGATAAATATGTAATGTAGGTACTATAGAATATTCCATTATGTTTATAAAAACATTCTTATAACAAATTTTTCACATGTCTAATAGTTCATATTGATTTACAAAAACTAAACTACCCAATACAACTACTTTACAAAAACATCGACCGCGACCTCTTTTGACAAGGGTCTCGGCAATATTTATTGTTCTCGCAACATGCCTTGAGTGAGACCCATCTACGAGTGTGTTGGGCAATCGCTTGAATGTTTTAGAATGGAAACATTTATTGTTCATAAAAAGGATTGCGCTGAAAATACGATCCAAACAGCCGAGGAGTCGCATTTTTAATAAAAAATAATTTTAGGGACATTCAAACTTAATAGTTGTTTTCTTTTTTCAACTCCAGCTTAATATTCCCGTCAGTATGATTATTTGTAAATTGTATTTGTTAAGGAAAAACATTCACTGAAAACTACTATTAAACACCGAAAATTAATTATTAAGTGTCTATCACTATCACTAAATTAATAAACTAAATTCATCACTAAATAGTATAAAAATATCTGGAGTCGGCTGAGTCGCTCCAACAACGTCATCCTGAGGGCTGTTTCTGACTATCTGGCCAATCCTATATATAGACACTGGATTTCTGTCCATATGGACGGAAATAGAAAATAGGTACCTGCTTACATATCTTAGTTTTAATTTTAATCTTTAATTTTGTAATTTATATTGTGTAGGTCCTTATATTTTTATTTTTTGCTGTGTGATATGGGTCTTTTTTTTTGTGCCTGAAATAAACCGTTTTTATTTTATTTTTTATTTTAAAACAAAGTCACTTTCTGTGTCCCTATTTCCCTATGTCCCTTTGAACGCTTAAATCTTTAAAACTACGCAACGGATTTTGATGCGGTTTTTTTTAATAGATAGAGTGATTCAAGAGGAAAGTTTATACGTATAATAAAATGCGTGCGCAGCCGGGGCGGTTCGCTATTTTTATTATTAAACCCTACTAACGACAACGTTAGTGCTTTAAGCTCCGACCGCACATTCATTTGTTCATTTAAAATGGCTACGATTATGCTCAACATGTGCACTTCCCCAGAACAAACAGCGCTAAGCACCACTAAACTCATCTGAACTAAATAATGGCGGACTTGAGAAATAAAGGCGATGTTAGGAAGCTTACAACTAACCTACATTTAGTTAATTAGTTGACTTGCTGCTAACGTACTGGTTATTATGGAACTTTGCTAACAAACACTTTTCTTTTGACATCTATTTTGTCATATCTGAGGTGAAATAGTTATGAGCTGTAACATGGCTGTAACTTTGGATGATCGTCTGTATTGAGGTGCTATTTCGGCACCCTTTCAAGTTGGTCTATTTGTCAAATACGTAGATATTCAATCATTACTAATATTAAAAATGTGAAAGTTTGTATGTATGTTTATGGATGTTTGTTCCTCTTTCACGCAAAAGCTACTGAATGGATCGGGGTGAAATTTGGAATAGACGTAGTCTCGCCCTGAAATAACACATAGGCTACTTTTCATCACAAAAATCTGTTCCCATGAGTTAGAAATAGGCTAGAGACGTTTCTATAGAATCAACGCGTGCGAAACCGCGGGCAGATGCTAGTAGGTATTTAATGTGGGCTTCTCTAGTAATATACCAATAAAATGTTTATAACAGACAAGAATATTCAAACAGAATGAGATGTATCCACCGCATTCTGTAATTTCAGATACATTACTTCAAGCCGTAAAAGCAATCCTAAAGTCTATTATTATGAATGAATGAGTGGATAAACTCTTGTACCATTTGACATAAAACAATATTTAAAATAACTCGTATCCTTATGTTATCTAGTAAAACAGTACAACAGGCGCTCTTATTGCTGAAAGCGTTTTTAGGTAGTTTTTGGATGTTATGCATATAAGTTACTGGAGCTTTTAGATTTCCAAGTTTCTAAGAAGGCGCACGTAGAAGGAACATTAGTCAGTGTCGTGTACTATCCATTTCAAGATAGTTGTGACGTATGGACTTAGTCAGATACATACTTATTGGGCTACTTCGGTCCTTCACAAGTTTCGAGTACTAGCTTTCTTGTGAATTAGTATAGTTACCTCTAAGGAGGTAATTATTGAGCCTTCATTTACTTGCACTTGTCACTCGCAATCGATATTTAATAAAGTAAAACAGGCATTAGACGAGTCAAATTTTAATCTATATTTTAATCTAAGTTTTGTTGATCATATCATAAATAATTAATGTACTTTCATCAACTGGAAAACCTTAACAATCACTCTTATAGTTCGAACTGAAAAAAATACACCAAGTATGTAATATTATTTTATTAGTGGTGGTTAATTGGGTGCATATTATATTTCCCAAAAGCCCCTATTAACATGATCCTCTGTGTGTGTGTGATTGGAAGACCTTCTTTATACCACTTATTAATATAGTTTATATTTTGTAACCCAAAGCACGATGCACTCAGCCACAGCTAATCCGCCCGCGCCGTCACTCCAACGATGCTGACAACCTACAAATTTACGATGTCATAACTTACTGCCGCCGCCCAACGGCGCTGCCGGCCTTCTGTAATTACTTGTTTATTAGACCAAACTCAGAAGCTTTCTGCTACGGTCTACAAGAATCAATTTTTCCACATGAGCTAAATTAATTTTCTGTTTAGAAAGCTAACTGAAACCCTAGATTTGCTCGAAAATGGAGCCAAAGTAAACTACTCCTATCCTACCTAAACATTGGCAGAAAATAATTATTTCTACTATATAGAAGACTATTATTTAACCACGGCTTCGCACGTTATTTCCATGGAAACATATAAAAGCTATTTCTAACTCATGGAATCTGATTTATCTAAGCGCTACAATTACGTCTATTCAAAATTTCAGCCAGTACCATTCAATAGTTTTGTAAGAGTAACAAACATCCATACATACAAACTTTCGCAGATATTAGCACAGATTTTATAATACAAAATTTTAGTAAGGATTAGTTTAAGTCTTAAAACGACAGTGTATTTTTCCGTTTCACAGGAATTAAACATCAATACGAACGGTACACTGTAAGTTAAATCAAAGCTCCAAAAGGGAAAAGCTGCAACTCTTCAAACTTCCTAATGGGACATCCGATTCGGAAGTAAACCCCGAAGCCGAGCAATGCGTCAACGTACACAATAAAAAGAAATGGGCGATAGACCAGTCTTTGATGAGTCTGCAACTATACTCCCAGTACAGCATTTACCGTTCCTATTTTTCCGGTTTGAAGTCTATTTGAAGGATATTGCTGAATGCTAAGATACTTTGTCAGTGTTATTCACTTCTACCGCGCACATAAAGTAGGTATACTACCTACCGTTTAGACTCATCCTGATTCTTTGATTTGATTCGATTGAGCGAGGGAATGTACCACGTATTCAATAGACTGATGTGTGGAATTACAATATAAGCCCGAGCATGGAATGCTTGGATACCAGCACAGCAATCAGTATGATACCTACGTAACGCATTGAGAGGGAATTGTTGAGAAGGCATTCTACATTCTATGTTAAGAACAATTACGGCTTACATTTACTTAATTCAAAGATTAACCGACTGATTCATGAAAAACAACTTGATAACAAAATGATTAGTAGATACTATTTAAATAATAATAATCAGGAAGCTCCTTAACCAGATTACATATATTGGGATGCTGTGTCTATTGTTAAAAAAAACAAATTTAAATAAATACATGACTAAACATGAACGTAAAAAATTACAAAATAGTAGTTTTTCACAATGCGACTGTACCTCGCTTATGTTTTAAAACAATGTCGTCCCACTACATAGCACGTCTCTGTGAGCACTTCATTTAATTGAATTTCATAATTTCACGGTCCTGTGTGCTGCGTTCAACTGAACATCAAGAGCAAGATCTAATTACGAGCACTCAATTCTTATGAGCTATTGACTGCAGACGGTGAATCCCACTTGGACAAGACTGTTATTTTGTGTTTTTTTATGTATAAACTTTATGTCAGGAGCAACACTGGATTTATATATGTCCACAAATTTAGGTTTTCTTCCCTTATGTAACATATTCTCTGTCAACATTATTTTTAGGAGGAGCATTTTGAATTATACAGTAGACTTCAAGAAGCTGAAATAAAATTAAAAATAGATCTTACACTACACAACCATGCTACCATCCATTTTCTGTCACACTGGCTTGAGAACAATAGCCCCGAATAGAGTTAGACCATAAAGCACGCACTATCCCTGGAGACTAATCAGATAGATATAACGGGATACGGAACTAACAGGCCGTGAGACACTAATGGCTGTAATAATTACAATGTGGTGAGTGCCTGCTGTCGACAGTCATGGCCTTCTCTTCTTGCTGTTTATTTATGTGCCTTTTCCCCCGGTAATAGGGTCGCGATTAACCTCATTATGAAATGGTGGTGATGGACATAGAAGAAAGCCAAATGTTCTTTATGTTGCCAAATGTTATTTAGTGTCTAGACACATGTGTGTATTTTTTTTAAGGAAAATAAATTTTATTTCAAATAAATTTTAAAGACTCTATGTACACAAGAATTTGCCGTCCACACTGTCGCAGTGTATCATGCAATGTAACAGAAATCACACAGTGTGGCCGCCTCGCGCGCACGAACCGCGCACACTACGCGCACGAATAGAGGATTTCAACTCGTGCGCGCTGCGATCCGCCATTTGTCGGTTTTTTCGCCGAACACAAAGGGGCGCGCATTGTGCGCGGAGCGCCAATGTGGACGAGTCTATTCTTCCAACGTTCGCGCGCGTTCGAGTAAACACGAACGCGCGCGAACGTTGGAAGAATGGAAGAAAACACAGCTACAGCAGAGCCGTTTACGTTACGTTTTTTTCACATGATTGATGATAATCATTGAAGCATCGACAATCATCGTAGCCAGTAATAATTGTATAATAAATTCTCTCCGCGTGTTCTCGGCAGACTGAGCTTTGTTCGCCGCGCGCATGCCGGAAAAGATGCGAACACGTACGTGCTCAGTTCGTGCGCGCGCTGCGTCCACACTTATGAAATGCTCCTTTCTTGTTACATTGCATGTTACGTTACAGCAGTCTGTACGCGGCTTTAATCTTTAAAATGATTGTGTAGAGTAAAAAATTATAGTTTCGAAGAAAAAAAGAAAAACTCGGAAAAATACTTGGTGAGAGCACTGCTAGTTTTAAACAAGGGTGTGAGTTCGACCGATGTGGCGCGGTGGGCGAAGGTCCGCCTGCGACGCAGGAGGTTGCGGGTTCGATTCCCGCCTCGGAACAAATTTGTGCACGATCTGCAGAAATTTGTTTCGTTGGTCTGGGTGTTTAATATATGTCGAATTAGAAGGAAAATAGGATCATCTTCATGACCATCTCCTTAGATCATCTCCTTACAACCGGATCACCGAGCATCAATGTGGTTTTGTCAGGAAAGCGCACTCAAGGTGTTATCCGGTACACCAATCTTTACTGAGCTAATGCAGTGCACGAGCGTATGCAATAACAAAGCGTAGCTACGATAAATAATGCGATTCTGATCAGAATAATAATTTAGAAAATACAAGAGAAGTTCACTGTCATTTCAATCAAAGTAATTAATTTTCTTTTTATGACCTTTGTCCATCAACAGTCTGTTGTTCTTGAATCACATGTTCTATGGCCTGGCCGCCTATAGAGCAAAGAGACCGAATACATATCAAGAAGTTATCATTACTCTTGACTATGAAATGCATGGTATCAAAACGAAGGCTCGCTAGTTTGAAATAGAATGAGGTCTGGAAACGCAGCGATCTGCGACACGACCATCCTGACCTCTCACACTCCTGTGTGAGGCAATATCTGAACTTAGAAAGGATCTACAATCTGACGCTTCTTCCGCTCGGCTATTCTGACACCAAAAGGAAATAAATGATAGAGCAAAGGTCACCACAATAAAATTTGGAAGTAAAGTAAAGCTGTTGCACTTAACCAGTGCAAAATAACAAATGAAATCAAATCAAAAATAACGAAACAAAAGAACATCAAGCTAGAAAACGCTCTATCATATTCAGTCGGTAGGTTCCTGACTCAACACTCAGCACTTAACCAGTGCTTCACTATGCTTAACCAGCAGTAAACCCAGAGCACTTAACCAGCGCTAACGCGTAGCACTTAACCAGTGTTACCAAAGAGCGAAATGTCAGTCCAATCCAACGCAAATAGCAAATCGCAAACACAGGCGTTCAAAACAAAGAAAGTAATTTATTCTGTTTCGTTATTTCATCAAATTTAATGTCAAAAGTTCATCATGAAAGTTATCTTAGTAGAAATTCGTTGCTCTAGCATACTCTTTGAAACAATACTATAGCCTTTTGATTTTAAAATAATTTCCTTTCCAAGCTATGCCTGAAGGGTAAAATTGGGGTAAATTACTAGTCAATATACTTTGACAACAGGTCGGTTGTCATGGCAACGCAAATAACAAGACCTCAGGACAAATTTATTTTTCGCAAAGAAATGATTTATCAGGACTTACTTATGGCAATTATCCTTTGGTCTCCATAATAAAGTCAAAAGTACTCACAGAAAGTTGCAGCAACAAATACCATCAAAATAATATTACGCGTCACCATTGGTAGAAAGGTCGTTTTCATAAATAGGTGGGCAAGAAGTTACATCCACACTTCTGATGTCGAATTAGAAGGAAAATAGGATCATCTTCATGACCATCTCCTTAGATCATCTCCTTACAACCGGATCACCGAGCATCAATGTGGTTTTGTCAGGAAAGCGCACTCAAGGTGTTATCCGGTACACCAATCTTTACTGAGCTAATGCAGTGCACGAGCGTATGCAATAACAAAGCGTAGCTACGATAAATAATGCGATTCTGATCAGAATAATAATTTAGAAAATACAAGAGAAGTTCACTGTCATTTCAATCAAAGTAATTAATTTTCTTTTTATGACCTTTGTCCATCAACAGTCTGTTGTTCTTGAATCACATGTTCTATGGCCTGGCCGCCTATAGAGCAAAGAGACCGAATACATATCAAGAAGTTATCATTACTCTTGACTATGAAATGCATGGTATCAAAACGAAGGCTCGCTAGTTTGAAATAGAATGAGGTCTGGAAACGCAGCAATCTGCGACATATATATAACAAAAAAATATCTATCTATGTAGTATATTGTATTAAGTATATCAGTCATCTAGTACCCATAACACAAGCGCTGCTTAGCTTGGGGCTAGATGATTCTGTGTGGACTATAAAAAAAAAAAAAAAAGTTCAAATATATAAAAATATACAGTCACTGAACGGACACGTGTAAGCAGGAGAAGTTGAGTAAATATAAAACAAACGTAAATCCGCTTGAACCTAGTTAACTGTGGCCACTATTTTGGTAAACATATAATAATCTACGTTCGTCCGCTCCAACTAATATAACTCATCCAGCATTACTGGTCTAACCACGGAACTGAACAAATAAATTGGCAAAGTTATACAGCCCACCCGTTCTCCTCCTGAATAAATTTATCATTTATTCATCATACGTTCTCTAAAACAATGAGAGCTAAACTACTGGATGACACGGCTGTAAAGTCGCTTTAGGTGCAAGGGTGAACAACAAAACAGGTGTAGTTGCTAGTTTTAAATTTGTGGTAAAGTTCTAAATCCAGGTTAAAACAAAACATATATTCAGGTAGGAACAGTGGTGTTCATTGTTAGTTGACTACGGTCGCAAGTTCAATGTTTCGTAATAAAATCATAATTGATTTTTAAAATACGTTTTAACGACAAATTCTAGTTTTAAAATATTTTTGTACTTAAAATGGTCATCTGACACAGACTGCAGTCAGGTTCATGCAATGACAGTTGTTATTTTATTAATTGGATTTTATTAAGAAAGTAATAATTTGGGCGTTTATTAGTTATAGGTATCGTTTATTCAAATTTAATTTCAAATACATACAGCTAGGTACATGCAATTGTTTTAGGAGGCCAATTCAAATCAGTTTACGAGTTGATGTTATTTTACCTATTTGAAAATCATTTTCACAATATTTAGTATCTTGATGAGCGTTAAATTTCCATCAAAGTATAAGCACGATGATAAACTTTAATGGTTCATTTACCTTCGAGTTACGGAAACTGTTTATAAAACGAAAAGCAGAGAAATACCTCAGAGCTATTGTGTAATTAAATATCTTGGTTGAGACTTGCGACAGAAATATACTTTGTTAAATATTTGGTATTCAGGTGGTTTTAAGTAATAAATTGTTTCTTTAGGTAGTAAAAATGTTTTTAAGTTAGGATTACTTCGTGCTAAGTAATTATGACGTTTCCGTGGACAGATATCTAAGTGGTGGAAGGAAATTTACGTGTTCGAAACATGATTTTATTCAAGGTTAGTTTCATGATATGACAAAGGTGTTTTTTTAAGGACACGCCCATTGGAAAAATTAAAATGTAAAATAATAATAGATGAAAAATAATGTGCAATCTTAGTGTTAATGTGATCAATAAAAAAAATGAATTATTGTGAATCCATATGTCGCTCAAATGGTTAGCAGGACCGTCTAACTAAATGCATAATAAAACAAACCTTATAATTAACATAGTTCGGCTCAACCTGTAACCGTGTGTTTATGTAAATGCGGGACCGAAGCATTATGCATAGTAACCGCTAATCACCAGGGAATGTCCGGATATTCTGCTAAACGAGATGTAACATAACAACGGCCTTTGCAAAGCAACCGATCGGTTTTGGCACGACACTTTATACGGTAATCTAACTAATGGCTGTATTTCTATGACGATCTGTGGCACAGGGGCTTAGGGGAGCTGGGATGTAAAAGGTAGTGTTCTGTTTCCACAGCGCCATACCAATTAGATAATTCCTATAGATATTACAAATATTTTAAATACCTCCTTTGGAGGGCAGCTACTTTCTTTTACACACAGCCCTGCTTAGCTCGGGGCTAGATTTTGTTGTATAAATGATCCAGAATTACATATTTATTTATTTGAAAAAACGTTTCATTTCCTTTGATTGGCACAAATGGAAAAAAATACAGAATAAGAGTTTTCTGCTTACCCATTTCTTTTGGGATCATAAACAACAAAACAAAAATAGGTATATGACATAAAAGTATGTGTTTGAGCTTAAAATGATAAATCTTTATGTATAAATGAGTAAGAATCGTCTCTAAATATACAAATCCCTATCTTGTAAAGTATTCAGAGCGTATATCGAATCATCGTATAACGATATTGCTCTGGAAAAGCTATCGTATCGTCTTCTCGTAAAACAACTTCAATCCAGAAACCGTCGTTTAAATTGTAAATTGCCACGACAACCGTTGGGAAATTACTTCAGTAAATAATTTTGTAATTTGTATCAGAATCTTACATTAATAAAACTAGAAGCTCCTTTCTAATGGGAGTAAATTTATTGGTAGTTATTTTAAATATTGGGGTAAGCGGTAAAAATCAGCTAAATAAATATTTGGGCAGCTTCATAAATTTTGGTCGGATGTAAAATAAAAACGACCTGCAATACTTGGCTGACAAATATAAAATTTTTGGTAAGTGAATAAATAGCGGTATGGTCTATGAAATTAATACTTTTGGGCAACTGAATAAAAAAATAATGGGCAGTAATAACTCATTACATATTTTGTTACAGCAAGTAATTAAATTTTTGAGGTGCATAATAAATGTTATGGGCATAAGAATTGTAAAAAAGTAAAACAGAAAAAAGCGAAAATAAGCCGTAATCACTGGTACTGCGTTTTAAATCTTACTATTTTAGGAAGATACTATTATTGAAAGTCTGTGTAAATGTTGGTAATAAATAATCTCAGTAGATACCTACTTAAGTGATTGAGATCAAATTTGGTGGTGGTATGTAGATACTTAGTAATATAGATGAAATTTGGTATGTAAGTAAATACTATGTATATAAGTAAATACTAAGCATTGTTTAAAATCTTTTGGGCTTTCCTACAGATAATCTCTATCTCTCAATCTTGGGAACAAAGAAATAAAGTTATATCCCAAAATGTGCTGCATAGAGTGCACTTACTGTCATAAACATTCATATTTTTTCATTGTTTTATTTATTTTCCCAATTAAAATAGTAGGTACTGTTTCACCCGCGAAATTACCGGAATTTTCCGTGCAAAATCTGGATAAAATATAGCGTATGTGTTATTCCAGACTATACTTAATCTATCTCTGTATCAGATTTCATCCAGATCCGTTCAGTACTTTTTGTGTGAAAGAGTAACAAACATCCACTTGCAAACTTTCGCGTTTATAATATTAGTAGAGGTGGTGACAAGCGTTTCGGAGGCAGGTATCTAATTACCTATGTAATCAATCAGAGAAATAACTTTTCTAGTGCTAGGATTTCTGTGGTTAGGAACCTTATTTACAAGCAAGCACACAAAAAGTAAGGCAAAAATGATTGGTGAAATCAAGTACAGCCGCGCGCCCCGCCACGCGCCTCGCCGCGTCACGCCGCCCCGCCACAGCTCTAAATGCAAAAACCCGAATTTTCTTTTGCGATCCAAAACGTGGCCTCCAATCTCATCACAAAATCAAACGTGTTATTCTCAGTCTTCGATATCCATAATGTTCTCCAATTGAAAAATAAATTTACACGTGGGTGAAGCCGCGGGGCACAACTAATTTCAAATAAGTAGGTAAGTATGTCATTGCTTATCCTACAGCTTGACATGTAGGTACCTAGATAAGTAGGACATAGGGTTGTGACATAGGTATAGGTAGGTACTTAGGTAAAGTTTATATTCTTTGCCTACGTACCTAGGTACCTATATCTACCTACGTACTGCATAGTTCATTTGAAAAGGCGATGATTATCTAGCAACGGGGCGGCGGCGGCCCCGGCCTACCTACTAACTACGGTATGCGTGTATGAGGCGTGTACATGTGCAGGGCAGCGAAAATGACAAAAAATTGGAATTTTCCCTCACTAACCCCTCCCCTTTCTACTTTTCACCAAAATAACATACTGACCTATCTACGCTCCACTATCAAGGAGAAAAACAGCTTAAAAGTACCTTTACCTACTATAATATTATAATAAGGAAAAGTTAATATTATACAAAAAAAACTTCATATTAAAAATTGCTACAATACCTTTACATATAACTTTTTCAATTATTCAATTCGAACATTCCATTCGAAAGATATCACGAGTTTAAAAATGTAAATTAAAATTACAATTATAACATTTATAAAAAAATGAAAAGTCTGTGTGAATGTTTGTTATAAGTAATATTTACTTAGGTGAAATTTGGTAAGTAGATAGTTTTGAACCTAGAATAGGTCATAGGCATAGACATAAAATTTTCAAAAATTAACTTCTGAGGGGTTAACTTTTGTATGGAAAATTATTTTTCCTTGATTCGATGTACATACTCAAAACTCAGTATAGATCAACTATTTTAAAATAAATAATTTGACATGTATTTTTTATTTTAACAAAATAACGCCTAGGGATTGTGTTATAAATTTCTGAAATTTGTATAAAAAACTCTGGAACGCGGGCGAAGCCGCGGGACGCATCTAGTAGTGTAATAAAAAAAGTTAAAAAAATATATAAATTACCTATGCGATGTAGGGCATCACTGGGGTACTGTGGGGAGTCAGAGTCAATGCTTGTAATCGTCTGCGTGAGTGTGTATACTAGGTAGGAGCATGTTAAAATTTATAAATTATATGAAATTTTCGTTAAATACCTACCTGTGCCCTGTGCGACGACGACGGGACGGGCTGCTTAGGTATACATATATTACTAGCAGTGCCTCGCGGTTTCCCCGCGCTAATTCCCGTTCTCGTTGGAATTCCGGGATAAAATATAGCCTATGTGTTATTCCAGACTATAATCTATCTCTGTGCCAAATTTCTTCCATATCCGTTCAGTAGTTTTTTCGTAAAAGAGTAACAAACATCCATCCATCCATACTTACAAACTTTCGCGTTTATAATATTAGTAGGATAACGCAGTTCATGACACGGGCTTTTTTAATTTCGGTTCATTCCTGCTTTTCCCTGATAGTCAAATTAAAGAACATGGATGTAGGTTGTATGCCAAATTAATTGTAGATTATATAAATATTTAACCGTAGGTGGGAATCAAACCCGCAACCCGCTGCCCCGCCACGCCACGCGCGCCGCCACATCGATCGTCAAATTAGCAAACCAAAATTAATTAGCGAGCTTCCAAACACTGAATTAAATCCGATCCACGGTCTGCTGATCATTTTTGATAGTTGGTTGCTCCATTTTTAGTTTTACAGCAGGCCAAAATTTCAATAAATGCTAATCATGATTTGCTGATGCATGAAAAATAATTTAATGCCCAAATATTTTTTAAATAGCCCGTTGTTATTTTTCTTGTTGCCCCATTTTTATTTTTTTGCAGGCCATTTGTTGCAGCCCAGTTTTATTTATTCAGCTTACCGAATTAATTTTTTTGTTCACCAAAATCTGTTTAATTCACTGACCGATTAAATGATACCCCTTTCTAATTAAATGTCCTATAATTTTATTAATAACTTATTTTGCTAGAAGTGGATAATCACTTTTCGGTGAAACTAATCAGTTATTTTTCTGTTTCAGGTATGGAAAATAATTAATAAGCTAAAAGTGACCAAAAATATAAAAGGTAACTTTAGTTATAATAGGGAATATGCATTTGGTTTAAATTGAACTGGTTTTTTCCCCTGAATATATATTGTCCTTAAATTGATATCTAATCCATTCTTTTTTTAATTCATTGTTTTTAATTGCACAAAATATCAATTAAAAATGCAAAATAAACGCGCGAAATTCAAATATACGAAACGCGTCACCCACTGGTCGAACCGCAACGTGACGTCACGTACCTATTGAATTAATAGACGTTGCTGTTTATATTAATATGGTATCTGAAATGAAAAATGTTTTTAATTGTGTTTTTGCAGTATTTTTCATTAACAAGTTCATTTTCTGGTAGCATTAAATCATCTAAGATGGTTTCTGAGAGTAGCTTTTTTGTATTTGAACAAGATCGTATCAATAAAATGGTTTTGTAGCTTTTTCCATGGTGTGAAGAGCTATTAAAACTGAAAATCAGTATAAAAAACCAAAATTAAGTATCTAACTTATAGCCAACAAACACTGGTCGTTGTTCGTGATGGCATTCAACAATCGCAAAAAATGACGGCGTTCAAACAGATAAAATTTTTGCGATATTTTAAATAATATTAAAAAAAAATCTGAGTGTTTCCAACGGTTTTTTTATTTTTTATAGCGGTGTAAGAAGTGAATAAACAAAAAATACATGTAAATTCCCTATTGTAGGTTGTAAGTTACAAAACGTTTGTGCCATAAGCAACACTTTTTGTATTCAGATCTGAATTAAAAAATAGTATTTCATAATTTTAATAGTTGTGAACTAATCCTTAACAGCCCCGCTCATGTCCTCTGTACTGTTTTATGTAATGTACACAATTTACTACAACTTTAATAAAACTTCAAGTAACGAAAACTCTAGGATTACGTTAATTTGCTATTTAATTGTTAATTTTTAGTAGTTATTTTAGGAACTGACCTAAAATAGACTGTCGGAAAATATAATAATTAATGGTACCTAGTAAGTAAGTTAGTGTGTACGAATATTTCTGAAAACTATTGATACATTACTTTGAGAGCTTCTTAATTTTGTTTCATCAAAATTGGTGAAGCCGTTTCAATCTTACGATGGTTAAAATTAAAACTGTAAGGATGTTTATACTGTTTGTAAAAATTTACAAGTTGATTTCGATATAGCTGCGTAGAGGGTCCTCGCCTTTCGTAGAGGGTCTACATCTTTCGTAGAGCGTCTACGCCTTTCGTAGTGGCGTAGCAGAGCTACGATAGTCGTAGCACATTGCTCCACGACTAGATTTCGTATAATTATTATTGTAGCAACTGTTCATAATAGCTTATGTGTTTTAATGAAAACTGTAAACTTTTACTTTTCGCTAATGTTTTATAAAAAGTCAGTATATCCCAATAATGCACATGTATCGAGAAAAAAAACAAAAAAATCGCTTTCTGCGAGAAAGATAAAAAAAATCTTACTGTTTAGGTCAATTGTGACCTAAACAAGAGTAAGATTTTTTTTATCTTTACAGATCTCAGTTTACATGCCATATGCATTGGCATATGACATGTTTTTATTGCATCTTGATACTGTAAGATACTGAAAAGAAGTACGTATATAAACGTTACATTTCCACACAGCTCGGAATGGCACGCGTTTATGATTAGGTGCACAAATAGTTATTTTCACTTTATATATCGACATGAAACGACATGAAAATGAAACATGCTTGAAAATTGAGCTATTTTTACGTAATTATATTACCAGACGTTCACATCATGGTATAGATAGTAATATGAGTGATTATAAATTATCAGATTAATTTATCATAAGGCAAAAAGGAAGAAACAACTGCTTGTTGTCTTTGATGTTTTTGTAAGTGTTCGTTGAGTGAACTCTGAAAGATGTTGCCATTTTTATTGTTCTCTGTAACGCACCATAGCGAGCCATCCGGGATTAAAGCCTGCTAATAATTATTTTAGTGATGTTTATGCATGGGGAAAGTTTTAAACCTACGCGAAGCTAAATTGAACGGTCAACAAGTCCTCGGAGTTAAACAGCCAAAAATTTTTGAAGAGTTTCCTCGCTAGGAAGTGTGTCATGTTTTTAGAAATATTCCAATAGTATTTGTTTTGCAGTTTAGATGGAATAGATACCGATTATTATTACTTCAAGGACAAAAACGATCTCATCAAAATAATTAGAAACGATATGAAATATCTTCATCTATTGGTTTCTCAGATATAATCGATATTTAACAAATATTACTTATAATATTTACTGACGCTGAAATTAGCCACGAGGCTGTTTTTTTGTATAGTAAAGTTTCAAGTAGTAAGAAGTAGTTAGTAAAGTTTAACATTCGACAGCACTCACAGATATAAATCAACAATATTAAATTGACTTTTAAACCGTGAATACCTATAATAGCGTTAATTATCATTCAAAGTACTCAGTAATTGTATCACAGCCTCTATTGAATATAATTCACCGAAATTCAATTTTCGAGCTCAGTAAACACGCATGAAATACAACAAGCTATTTTGATTTCAATTAGTTGTACGAGACTGGTACAGTCAACGCTAATTCTACAATGTTTCTTTACTGATATACTGTAACTTTGAATCCTATATTGGTAGGTAATTCTAGAAAATGTAAATGTGTCACATCTTTGTTATTGAAAGGTCAAGCGAAAGCCGTCCGGCGGTTGCTCGAAAAAATAAGAGTTATTATCTGAGGGATGTAGATACTGTGTGTACTTAAAAATTCAGTGTTGAACAAAAAACCTGCTCGAAGAAATTATTGCAAAAACTTTGAATGTAATAAAATGAGTTTACCGATATTTTTCTTTAGCATCAAAAGTTCCAAAAAATTAATCAACGAGAAGAACAACAAGAAGTAATGAACTGGGGCTGAATTCCACTAACTTAAAAACAAAGGTCTCAATAGCGCCATACTATCAAGATGGCTAAAATGTTTTTTGTGCATTTGGAATTCTATTTTTTTGCGATTGAAGAGATTTTAATTAAAAGAATACGAAAACTGACAAATTGGTGGTCATAAACGTAATCGTCACAGCTGTGATTGCAGCTCAAAAAGTTTGTGCTAGTAGAATACTTAAAGGAGTTTAACACTGTCATTTTGACATGATACTATTGTAATGGTGAAGCGATTTATTAAGTGGAATTTAGCCCCTGATAGACTTTGTTGCTGGCTGTACTAACATATAGTGCAGAAGGCAGGCGGGATTCGAGACCGTGGGGCTAAGGTGTTAAAGTTCAAGAACCCAAGAACCTAAATTGTATCTCAGTAGGTATTATATATTTATCCACAATATAGTTCATATTACTTTTGAATAAGCAAGTTGAAGAGATTAGATCTTAAGATAGAGTGGTTAAGTTCAATTTCAGACGGATTCCTTTTTCTTCTTCATCGGCTTCAAACTTCATTGTTCCCGGTAGCTCGTTATCCCTGGTAATTAACTTTTGGCCTACACCTTATGAAGCTGAAAATGTAAGAATTTTATTGGTTATTAATTGGTTGTCAGCATACTAGATACCGCTTCTATATTATAAACGATCTGATTTTTACTATATGGTTATAGAATTATTTACACACACTTTTAACGTGAGGGTACTCAAACAAAGTGGATATCATTAAATGTAGAAAAATTTGTTGGCTCTAATAGCTATCTAGTGAATTGTGTGTGAGAATCTTTTAAAGATTCGTTAATAAATACTAGCACGCAGTATGGTTTTTAAATACAACAGATAACTTTTCAATGATATGGATCATCATCATCAGCATCATCGTCAACATAATACTAGTTCCACGGAGGATATGCTCTGTGATATAGGAAACAAACCTCCCATAACTAGAATTATTATTATTTTCACCCATTATGAAATAACACTCAATGGGACATAAGATTTTGTCTTTTTTGCCGTTTCACACATGATTTTGTAAGATCCCATTGCTGTAAAAATAATTGAAAATAAGAAAAACACATTAAGTATTGTGTTAAATTTATTATTTTATAAATTAATATTTATATGTACAGTAGTAGGGAAACACTGCGCAATATAATAATATGCCTAAACTAGTATGCGACTAGATCCCTTTGGTAGGTAGATAAGGAAATATTAAAGGTACTTTATACTCGGTAGGTAGTCAGAAATTTAATATCTTTTTAAGTATTAAAAAGTAATTAAGTTCATCATGAACGGTAAGGTGGATATATAACAAGTTTTCGGGCCAGCCCTGAAAACATCTGGTTACGATTTTCTTTACAATAAGGAAACGAGTAACGAAAAAGATAAAACTGATCTCTCCTGATTTTTTTTGTTAATTTTTTTTTAATTAGAAGGCATAAACACCAGCTTCATTTTACTTTTATTTAAAAACACAAAGGAACGGAACGTAACAAAAAACTCACGCTTCTATTTTCAAAATGACAATAAAATTCCATTTTAGACGACCGATGTGGCGCGGTGGGCGAAGGTCCGCCTGCGACGCAAGAGGTTGCGGGTTCGATTCCCGCCTTGGAACAAATTTGTGCACGATCTGCAGAAATTTGTTTCGTTGGTCTGGGTGTTTAATATGTATAATAAAAAATATCTATCTATGTAGTATATTGTATTAAGTATATCAGTCATCTAGTACCCATAACACAAGCTCTGCTTAGCTTGGGGCTAGATGATGGTATGTGGACTGTCCGGAAAAAAAAAAAAAAAAAAAAAAATCCACCAATTTTTTTTTTACCCTTAAGTTCTTTGCCTCGCGTTATTGAACCTTTGCTAATATTTTAAATACCTACCTCAATATTTTTTTTATGGAATTTGGATATACATTTTTGTGAATTTGAAAAACTCTGGTGTAGTTTCAAATTCTGGCTAATTCTCACATCAACAAAACACAAGGTGACGCAGTGTGCGGATACTTCGAGGTTAGATGATGTATGGGTTTTACGATTTAATCATTCGTTTTTTATGTTTTCTATCTACAAATGTTGTGAATGTGAAAATTTGGATTGATAGATTTTACTTTGTTTTACACCAAAACATGGTAGTACTAAATAGATCGGGTTGAAATTATCAACATGTAGTTAAAACTTGAAATAATGTAACACTACTTTTATACCCTGCAAAATGCGTGCTTTTAAAATATGAAATAACGTAATAGAATAAAAACATTGTCATCATTTATAACATTTAGTACCCATAACACAAAAAAATAACAAGAAAATAAAAAACAAGAAAATAATCTCCTTAACTTGAATCCCGTGGACATGTATTTAGTCCAATCAAACTTTATTTTGTATTTTCTTTTGGTATTGTTTTAGCAATATCACTGCTTGAACTAATCAAATTAATTGTTTTTTCTTTTGTGTTCTTGACGTGTTGAAGAGAGTCCACAGAGGCTATAAGCTTTTCTCTCGCAACAAACTATTCGCAAGCAAGCAGGATGTGCATAACATGTGGTTGGCAAGAGGCGCACGCGTGGCCTTGAGCTTCACGCTGATGACGCGTCATTTGGAGGGCAGCCACAAAAAACTCTCAGAGAAATGGTTAATACCAAGCAAATATCAAAATTACATAAGTTATAAAACGTACAGCCTGCTCATTCTGAGTCAGAATGTTCTGAAATCAAAACCAAATAACGTTTACTTATTTCATTATAATTAAAAAAAGGTCATTGACAGGACGATTTTAAACAAGATCAGTATTGAAATTTTTTCAATTTTACACATACCATGTGGTGCCTGCTAGATATACCTACCATACTACCAGTTAGAGAATTTAAAAATTAACTAGTAAGACTTAATCTCCGATATTTGAGGAGAGATCCATCTGAATATAAATAATATACCAATTGGTTCTATATACTCATCAAACCGCTCCGGTTTGATGAATTGACCAATTGGTTCTATATACTCATCAAACCGCTCCGGTGGGTATATCTAGCAAACCGGAGCGGTTTGATGAGTATATAGAACCAATTGGTATATTATTTATATTTAGATGGATCTCTCCTCAAATATCGGAGATTAAGTCTTACTAGTTAATTTTTAGATTCTTTGAAATATTACTTAAAACTAGAAAAATTCAAAAATTATGAAATTGAAACTCCTAATCGAAAGAAACGATGACATGGAGACCATCAGTCTGTGGACGGAAAGCACGAGTAGCCCATAACCCTAATGACGCATGTGCGCCGATTCGTTTAGTTCATAGTTCATTTATTAATAACAAATTGTGTTACAGGTCACATATTCTAGAATACAATTCTGTATTACAAAAAAAAAGAACATTACTACTAAGTAGAGTTAAGTAGGTGCTAAATTTAAATTAAAATATATATATTAAAATTAAATTATAATACGCTAAAATTAAATTAAAATAAATAAATAATAATTTAGTTAGGTACATTTTAAAATCATAAATTCATTAAAATTGCGCAAACTCGAACGCGTACGGCGTAGTGGTCGCTGAGTCCCGACTGCACTGGAGACGCGCATACAGTATCCGCGCGCGCGATCTCGCACTCCACGTAGACATGATCCAAGCAAGTACTCGTCGAGGCTGCAACACGGGTGGGGAAGTCGACTATAATTATATTACAACAGTTCCGAGTACTCAAAATGTCAAATAGTTGTTTCTGTTCACTATGTATAGGGCATAATAGGTCTATATTAAAATCTCCTACCACCACGCAATCCCCATCCATATCCTTCAGCGCATCTAATAATAGCTCAAAAGTGGAAAAAAAACTGTGATGATTTAGTTACATTTGATCTATACACACATACTATAATTAAATTAAAATCAGTCAGTCCAACTGCTGATATTTCACAAACTTGTTCAATACAATAATTAATAAAATTCAATTCTTTAAATCTATAGTCATTTCTTACATAAATACACGATCCACCGTGCTCCAATCTAGGCCTACAATAGTATGACGCTAGCGAGAAATTTTCAATGCTTAGACATTCTAGTTTACTGTCTTTCAACCAGTGTTCTGTTACACATAATACGTCGCATTTCAGGTCGCTCTTAAGCAAAACTTCTAGATGTCTAGTCTAGTCTAGTCTTATTCTGCAGTGACTGTATATTTTGGTGGCATATAGAAACAATTCTTCGCGTAGATACAGCGGTGTTACTGGGTCTTGAAGTCATAATATTATTAAAATTGCATCGGAGTCGTTGCCGTGGCGTGCTGGCCACGAATGAGTCATCGGCCGCCGCCTGCGCAGGCGAGTCCCCCCCGCTCCTCCCGGCGGGGGCGAGATGGAAACCATGGAACAAAGCGCACCCGGGGTGGTCATGCAGTTGGTACTGTCACTTGCGTGAACACATTTTCTGGCATACCTATTAAAAATGATGCATGCCTTACGGTCCTAATTTCGCGTTTTTCAACGGAGTAGTTTGCTTTAATTATGCTGTTCAGAAATTTGAGCACATTCTCGGCTGTAGTGTCCGGTTTAAAAGACCATGCTTGGATATACATGATCTTCTCAACTGCCTGTACCTCGTCTATTTCTTCACCTGTGCCGATCGTAATCTGTCGTGGGTTTTTTCGGCGGCGTTGGTGACTAACTATGTTCCAACTGTTTTTCTTATCGTCACTTCCATCTTGAGATACTAAGTGCGCAGACGCCGGCACCTCGTTGTTCGATTTAACCGCGTCTCCCCTGTCACCTGTGATCGGTCGAGTCTGCTTAGTTCGGGCCGCTTCGGGTGTTGTCGGCGGCATCGGCAGCGACCCAGACAGTGATTCCCGCTGTGTTTGTACCTTAGAGGCTGCTTTGTTCCCAGCGGTCCCAGCGTTTAGGACTCTAAGTTGTTTAAGTTAAAGTGTTTTACCTTTAGATCTTAAAAGACTCTTGGACATTTGACAAAATTCATGTTACAAATCATTAAAACTAGGAAATAAAGTGTCCACTTTGATTTATGGTCACTTCAATCTTTTTAAAGCTCATCTAAGGAAAATACGGAGAACTGCGGCAGTACAAAGAACAAACATATCGCTGCCAGAGTTTTCTTCCAGACGTCCTCAAAATATGAGATGACAAAAATATATGGTAGGTACTACCATTTGTTAGCTGGAATGAGTAAATCGTAAATCATGAACAATATCGAATTGTCTATTGAACCGTATTACAATAAGTTACGTGTACCGATTATATCTCACACAGTACAATACACCATTCTGGAGGCATTGTATTCAATAATGTACATTATTGTACATAACTGTTTGATCAACTATTGTAGCTGAACAATTCTAGAGCTTTGTATGAAATTTCAAATGATTTCATAAGAATGGTGGATTTTTTTATTATATTCGAAATGGTGTCACTGCTGGACAAAGCTATCAAATCCTTTATTGTCTTTTTTTGTTACGAGTTATGATAATGAATCAACTAACAACAGAAAATAGTTCTCTAAAGTTCTCCTCCAATCTGTTAAACCGGGTCAATCCTTTCTCTAGCCTTCTAGTATGTATGTACCTTTGCAGCTCCGATGTATTTGCATTCTGCAAGACTTAAAACGTTTTCAAAGGGCTGAATCTAACTGTTGTCCTTCTAGGAAGGCTTTATTGGTGGCACAGTTGGTAATGAAATAGCTAGCGTTTTTAGCAACTTCTCAATTCGGTTTTTGGGGTCCGAACCTAAAATGAAACAAGAAATAGAATAGAAAATTATAGTATTTTAATTTGTTTTCTTTTTGTTCCTCCTGTCTTGTATTAGCTTTGTTAATTTGTACTTGGCAATATTATTAGTGAATATTCTAATTCAACTGTGCTTGTAAAGTTGTTTTCTTTTGGGAGTAAATTTATTGGTAGTTATTTTAAATATTGGGGTAAGCGGTAAAAATCAGCTAAATAAATATTTGGGCAGCTTAATAAATTTTGGTCGCATGTAAAATAAAAACGACCTGCAATACTTGGCTGACAAATATAAAATTTTTGGTAAGTGAATAAATAGCGGCATGGTCTATGAAATTAATACTTTTGGGCAACTGAATAAAAAAATAATGGGCAGTAATAAACCATTATTTTGTTACAGCAAGTAATGAAATTTTTGAGGTGCATAATAAATGTTATGGGCAAAAAGCGAAAATAAGCCGTAATCACTGGTAGATACAGCGTTTGAAATCTTACTATTTTAGGTAGATACTATTATTGAAAGTCTGTGTAAATGTTTGTAATGAATAATTTCAGTAGATACTAGATATATAAGTTATTGAGATCAAATTTGGTGGTGGTATGTAGATACTTAGTTATTTAGATGAAATTTGGTAAGTAAGTAGATACCATATGACCGAGAATAACTTAGTAAATAAATACTAAGCATTGCTTAAAATCTTTGGGGCTTTCCTACACATAATCTCTATCTATCAATCTTGGGAATAAAGAAATAAAGTTATATCCCAAAATGTGCTGCACAAAGTGCACTTACTGTCATAAACTTTAATATTAACATTCAAACTTTTCATTGTTTTATTTATTTTCCCAATTAAAATAGTAGGTACTGTTTCACCCGCGAAATTACCCGAATTTTCCGTGGGAATTCTGGATAAAATATAGCGTATGTGTTATTCCAGACTATACTTAATCTATCTCTGTATCAGATTTCATCCAGATCCGTTCAGTAGTTTTTGTGTGAAAGAGTAACAAACATCCATACATCCATAGTTACAAACTTTCGCGTTTATAATATAAGTAGAGGTGGCGACAAGCGTTTCGGAGGCAGGTACCTAATTACCTATGTAATCAATCAGAGAAATAACTTTTCTAGTGCTAGGATTTCTGTGGTTTGGAACCTTATTTACATGCAAGAACACAAGAAGTAAGGCTCAAAGTTGATTGGTGAAATCAAGTACCGCCGCGCGCCCCGCCACGCGCCCCGCCGCGTCGCGCCGCCCCGCCACAGCTCTAAATGCAAAAACCCGAATTTGCTTTTACGATCCAAAATGTGTCCTCCCATCTCATCACAAAATTGAACGTGTTATTCGCAGTCTTCGATATCCATTATGTTCTCCATTTAAAAAATAAATTTACACGTGGGTGAAGCCGCGGGGCACAACTAATTTCAAATAAGTAGGTAAGTATGTCATTGCTTACCCTACAGCTTGACATGTAGGTACCTAGATAAGTAGGACATAGGGTTGTGACATAGGTATAGGTAGGTACTTTGGTAAAGTTTATATTCTTTGTCTACGTACCTAGGTACCTATGTCTACCTACGTACTGTATAGTTCATTTGAAAAGGCGATGATTATCTAGCAACGGGGCGGCGGCGGGCGGGGCGGGACGGCGCCGCATGCACGGCAACTGTGACGAACGGTTGGTCGCATCGTGTAGTTCCCTAACCTACCTACCTACCCCCGACCTACCTACTAACTACGGTATGCGTGTATGAGGCGTGTACATGTGCAGGGCAGCGAAAATGTCAAAAAGTCGGAATTTTCCCTCACTAACCCCTCCCTTTTCTACTTTTCACTAAAATAACATACTGACCTATCTACGCTCCACCATCAAGGAGAAAAACAGAAAAACAGCTTAAAAGTACCTTTTGCTACTATAATATTATAATGAGGAAAAATTTACATTGTAAAAAAAAACTTTATATTAAAAATTGCTACAATACCTACCTTTACATATATAACTTTTGATTTATTCAATTCGGACATTCCGTTCGAAAGATGTCACGAGTTTAAAAATGTAAAGTAATATTACAATTATAATATTTATAAAAAAATTAAAAGTCTGTGTGAATGTTTGTTATAAGTAATCTCCGTAATTACTTTCGTCACTTAAGTTATTTACTTAGGTAAAATTTGGTAAGTAGCATGGACGAATTATTACTAGTAAGTAGATAGTTTAGAACCTTGAATAGGACATAGGCATAGACATAAAATTTTCAAAAATTAACTTCTGAGAGGTTTAAGTTTGTAGGGAAAAATATTTTTCCTTGATTCGATGTACTCAAAACTTAGTATAAATCAACTATAAAATAAATAATTTGACATGTATTTTTTATTTTAACAAAACAAGCCTAGGGATAGTGTTATAAATTTCTGAAATTTGTATAAAAAACTCTGGTTCGCGGGCGAAGCCGCGGGGCGCATCTAGTAGTGTAATAAAAAAAGTCTAAAAATAAATAAAAGTTACCTATGCGAAGTAGGGCGTCACTGGGGTACTGTGGGGAGTCAGAGTCAATGCTTGAAATCGTCTGCGTGAGTGTATACTAGGTAGGTGCATGTTAAAATTTATAAATTATATGAAATTTTCGTTAAATACCTACCTGTGCAGTGTGCGAAGACGCCGGGACGGGCCTTAGGTATATATATAATATTACTAGCAGTGCCTCGCGGTTTCCCCGCGCTAATTCCCGTTCTCGTTGGAATTCCGGGATAAAATATAGCGATATAAAATATATGTGTTATTCCAGACTATAATCTATCTCAGTGCCAAATTTCATCCATATCCGTTCAGTAGTTTTTTCGTAAAAGAGTAACAAACATCCATCCATCCATCCATATTTACAAACTTTCGCGTTTATAATATTAGTAGGATTACGCAGTTCATGACATGGGCTTTTTTAATTTCAGTTCATTCCTGCTTTTCCCTGGTAGTCAAATTAAAGAACATGGATGTAGGTTGTATGCCAAATTAATTGTAGATTATATTATTATTTAACCGTAGGTGGGAATCAAACCCGCAACCCGCTGTCCCGCCACGCCACGCGCGCCGCCACATCGATCGTCAAATTAGCAACCCCAAATTAATTAGTGAGCTTCCAAACACTGAATTAAATCCGATCCACGGTCTGCTGATCATTTTTGATAGTTGGTTGCTCCATTTTTAGTTTTACAGCAGGCCAAAATTTCAATAAATGCTAATCATGATTGCTGATGCATGAAAAATAATTTACTGCACAAATATTTTTTATAAATAGCCCGTTGTTATTTTTCTTGTTGCCCAATTTATATTTTTTTGCAGGCCATTTGTCGCTGCCCAGTTTTATTTATTCAGCTTACCGAATTAATTTTTTTGTTCCCCAAAATCTGTTTAATTCACTGACCGATTAAATGATACCCTTTTCTTTTTGTTTACAAGTGAGAATTCGACAAAGTGGTTTAAATTCCTACGTTATGAACTATGCTGTATTTGTTGTATCAATCATTTGAATATAAATTAAAAGAACTCATCTTTAATTCTACTACTACTAGGTACTACTCTAACTTGACCAAACCACCCAATAAGGTACTTGTGCATATTTTTGCACATACAAAGGTGATTTTATCCTCATAATATAATACCTTCCACTTTATCATATTAAACTCATGATATAAATATAAAATTAAAAGACATCAATTAAAGTGTTTTACTAAGACATGGGACTTTGGGATATTATTATCAATAGCCGCCAAAGCTGGCCAGTAAATAGAAGGTACACTATCCGGGTATTGAAATAGCCGTTAGGTTTTTAAACTTTGATAGTTAATTTGGATGTATATGAACCATAACTCAATAGACACAGAGATCCGATTAAAAAAATTGATAAATGATCACCAAAATGACCACAAATATGATCATTTGATTGAATCATTCGCATATTAGAAATCAAAAAAAGGTACCGTAAATCTTTATCCAACTGTAATCGACCGTAAGAAGTTACGTTATCGTTCATATTATAACGGTCTGTATTTTGAACACATGAGTGTCTTTAAAGTCTTATAAAATGATGTTCTAAGTGGAAACAATACAGAAATACTTATAAAGCTCCAGGAACTTTTGTTCTTTGGAATTCAAACAGCATCTCACAATGTTACTTTGTGCCAAACCAACTGCCGGTGGTCATGGTCTGGTACAGTTCAGATTTACGACTGTTCTAGTTCGGACATCGTTTAACTCTTCCACCCGAATGGTCTGGAACGATTAAAACTTGGGACATAAGTTCGAGTATGCTTGGTCTTTCAGTGTGTTTCATTCATTTCATTAAGTCATTTAATAAAACTCATATAAGAACTTACTACTAAGTTACTTAAAATGGTATAAACAACACTGGTTTAGAATTTATAGTTATGAGTATAACAAACCTAAACCAACGCCCAATATTCATAATTATACATATACCTATGTAGCAATGCTACAAACCGCATACCTTTTTTAGCATCATTATTGTCATTGTACGGAACCCATTTTTTAATCTTTATCGGCTTTTGGGCATATCTGCAAAGCTGTCAGAAAATGCGAATACATTATTTCCAATAATTATTCCATTAATAAATTCTCAGAGGACATAGATATCTTAAATAATAAATCCTTAATAAATAGTAAAATGCAAGAGAATCTTCGATCAATGTTGAGAGAATCCATTGACTGACTGGCATTAAGTTCCTCACCAGTAAATATATCACGGGATCTTGGTTCTTATGGCTATTAAGAGTCCTTATATAATGGGTATCACTTTCTGAATTCAAAGATGTTAGATTTACAATTATTATTTATTTTTGGTATTTTTAGATCCTCAATAAGAAAAACAGATGAGTTTTCTGTTTTTTTTCAGCCTATGACCCCTTTGATCATAATATACTTAGACTGAAAAATCACAACCTATCATAAAAAGTAAGAGGCTAATGCTTGGTTTCTTTTTAAAATCGTTAGGTAAAAGTATGATTTCAGCGTAAATTATAAAAAGAAACCGTGTCTCGCTAGAACGTATAACCATGATAGAAAATACTTAAACGCATTGGTTTTCCAAAAGCACCCTATTACAGTTTTTACTCAGAACAAGACCTAAATAAATGGTTTCATTACTCCCTATACTCAAAGATTATTTAATGTAACTCCGTATCTCAAGTTCACAGTTCCTCTAAGCATTATACTATCGGCCATATGTTGATTCATAGAACGGTTAGTCAGCTAACTTTGTAACAAGCGCTGGATATTAGAGATAACTTGCCTACTAAGAACAGACATACGATGAGCTTACGATGAGCTAATCTTGAAGCTTGTTAGTTAGGGAGGTTGTAGACGGGCAACTTTGATGGCGACTTAGTATTGCAATTCATCAATTCAATTCATTCAGGCTGAAATCTTCATACTGATTAGTTATTTTTCTCTTAAAGTTTAAAAACATATTTATTTATTTTTTCAAATTTTGTAAATTAAAAATAAAATTATTTACCATCAATTATTAGTGTGAAACTATTATAACTAATGTAAGCCAACTTATTTTGCAAATGGCCTTCTTGGTTACGTTAATTTAAGAACAGAAGATTAAAAAAAAAAGGTTTTACGTTGGTACTAACTTCCTAGCAACTAACAAATTAATTATCGTATTGTATTCAACTTTTTGTAATGTGCTCCTGTTATTCTATGACAGTCTTCCGCCAAAATACAAGGGATTTGTTCAGAGGGAGTAGAAATTAAATTTTGTTGCCCGGGAAATGGAGGGCTCATAAAAGTTTATTAATAAATTGGGCTTTTTCACAACATTGCTCGTGTATTTTCTTTTTCCGGAGTTATATTTGTGAAGTCGCGTATAATTCACCGATCTGTTCGATTTCTTATACTCGTGAACTCCGACAGTTTATTAATTTTTTTACATTCCATTCTTCGTACGCTGGATAACTAACCAAAAATATTATCATGTAAATATTCTTTCTCTTGCCCAATTATTTGACACTGACAAGAGATTCCACCATTAATTCGTTATAGTAATAGCACTGTTGTCAGAGGTATTAGGATAGAAAAGATAACTCCAACGGTGTTTAGATCGCAACTGTTTTATTAATTAGATTGAATTAACACGAAGATAAAATAGGGAACATTAAAAACAAGTAAAACCATATATCACGCAATACACGTACGGCATTGCTAAGCTAGAAATATAAGATTTTAAGTAATCTAGCTTTCGCATGTTGATTCACCTGAATAACATGTACTTTGTACATCTTGGCCACTAGAAAAAAGGAAAACAATGTTATGTGTTAGAATTACATAGAACTGTTTGACACAACTGAGATTCTTTCCGATAATCAACACTACATTGTACTGCGTACAACTGGTAATAGCTACAATGCAACTTAAATTCAGGAGGTATCAAAGATGAGAAAAGCCAATGTGCAAAATAGCAAAAAACCAAACTCTTTGGGAAAACGTTGACACTAAATTCAGCGAAGGACAATGTCCAGATTAAGGGCGGTAATCCCTTGGGGCGGTAGTATTATCTTTATAAACCGTTATAATAAATCCTTTTCTGTTTTCAAACCCTCAAAAAACAAGGGATGAGCGTTTTGAATAAAACTGTTTTTTTCTGATTATGTTTTCAGACATCAATATCTTTCCGTTTCTGTTTGTTTCGTGCCAGATGTGAAACAACGTGATTCGAGGATCATATTGAAGATGAAAAATCTTCTCTCTGTTTGTTACTAGACTTTCAAATGCTACATTTGTTCAAATTAATATGCTGAAGAGTACACACAAGTACTTAGGTGTTTCTTATTTTTCAAGTATACGTTCAGAGTGTGAAGCTGTACAGAACTTATTTAAGTAGGTATATCTATTACAGCCCGACGGAGTCGAATCAATTGTGTAAAGTTGGTCAATTGTTTTTTTCTCTTTTTCCACGAATGGGCTTTGTTTTAGTATATGAAGGGAGACAATTATCATAATTATTTCTTATTTCATAATAACTATGCTTAATATATAACTATTGAAGTATTTGATAATAATTAAAATTATGTATTTAACACATATTCAGTAATAACACATATTCATAATTCAGTTTAAAATTTGACATATTTAAAAGCTTATAGAAGTTAACATTTTGTAAATTGATTAAAAACTGTCAATATTCTGGTTCGACACCCGCTCCTAAAGTTAACCTTGAAGAAATTTATGGAGCTATCAGGACTCGTTAGCTGGGTTGGCTCTGACCTAAAATTATTCGAACATAATGTACTGAGAAAAAGTAGAAGAAGTATTGTCGGTTAAATGCGTAGAGCAGAGTGTTCTTAAGGTCCACGAAGGCTAGAAACTCTGAATTCAATAAAACATCCGTAAAATATACAACCGAAAAACGGCAAAGGAAAATAGGACCAAAATAATATTTCTTATTTGCTTAAGTATGGAGTGGGTGGTGTTCCAGTTATATTCTGATGATATTGTCTCTCATTTTTATTTAGGAGGTTATTACGAGTGACAGAGGAATGGAAAATTTTCGGCAATTATAGATTGCTAATGGCGGGTTGTGGCTGTTATGCTAATTCTCTTTTGTAAATGAAGTGTTTTTCATATTTGAAGAGATTTTTAAATAAACATAAAAAAGACGAATAAACTAGTGTTTATCTTAATTAATCTGATGATCGTTTTTCAGTAAAAAAACAAATCAATAACTTTATTAATCTTTATCTTGAAAATTAATTAGAAAATTAATCTAGTAAAAATTATAAAATTAATATAAGAAATAGGTTGTTAAATTGATTTTCTCTTCGCTTCAATCTTTTGTCCATGACAGTTCATGACATACCTTTACCTGTGCCTAGAATAGACTACTTTACAGCTTACAGCTTAGAAATAATATCAGAAAATTTGTTTACAATGAAATCAATCTATCAAAAAAGAGTACCTTAATGCCGGTGTAGTTTACTAAACATACATAGAATTTTCATATTATCTGACTATATCTTAGCACTGGCTCTTTTTCTGCTAGAATAAATCTAGGAGTAGGTATACATAATGACGGACAGGTTTTCCGAAACTTCCATTTTCTTAATGTTGAACGCTTTCAGTGCAATGAAATCGAAGTAAAGCCGATTTCCAACAACACGACAAACTATGATCCGTCCTATTTACCGCTTTAAATTTCTATTGCACTATGCCTCGGAAAAATGAGAACGGAATGTGTAACGGAGACCATCCATCTTCGGGACTTTCTTAGTCAGATTTTCTACTGTATGAAGCTGTCATATACCCAGCTCCTCTATATTTTGTGAAAACTTCCTTGGAATAAGTATTTAATATTGTGTGACTTTATTGGAATAATTTGAGCTTCAACTTTTGTATGATTTTTGATCAACGAAAGTTTCCCTTAAAGACCTTTTTCACAAACAAGTATGTGTTTTTTGATAGGGGGATTTTTCATACGGATCCATTTATCAGTTTTTGACTTTTATATAGTCAACACCCTTGCTTACAAAAATATCTATTATAATTGGAATGAGCAGTTAAAAATATAGCGCATTGCAAAAAATAAACAGAAGAATTGGAAGCCCTCTTTTTAAATTGAAGTTGGTTTAAAATAGATGTCGATTGCGTAGTTCATTCAACCAAAATTCAAAGATATTTCTTTTTGTACGCTGAACAAATAATCAATAATCTCTTAAATATTACCTTATCGATATTCAAGATTAACTGTCTTTATCAATGATCTCTTGAAAACGAGATTTTTATCATGCTGAATTTATTTTTAAGGAAAGTAACGTCAATAGCGTATACCTACTTAAATAATTTTAATATATCTAACTTTAACTAACTTCTAACTTTTGACTAATAAAAATTTGATCTCTGTTAAGTTTAAGATGTGAAAATCTCTTTAATTAATTTTCAAATCACGATATACGCTTCCTATAAGTTCCCAAACTGGTTTTATTGAAACACTAAAATCCCCTCGTTAAGTCATAATCATCATCATCATAATTGATACTTATGCGGGGTTACAACCACAAAAACGGAATTACTTCTTTTTTAGAAAGCACAAAAAGCTACGTATTTGGTTCCATATGACAATGTACAAAGAGTGTAACCCACTTGTTATTGTTCAAAATCTTGTACATTCCCTATTTAAGTTTTCCGTTTAAATTCAACTGCTGCATTCCCCTGAGGGGATAAAGTAATAACCAGGCAAGGATGATAAAAGTTACTTCATGTCGCCATAATACAACACGCAATCTACATAACATATACCTTTAGCTAAACAATGCAATGTATTCGATGGTTGCCACAGTGTTCTTTTTACTCGTTATTTATTCGTTAGAGATCTTTAGATATACGTGGATGTTGCTTACCTCGGGAGGCCTCCTTCGATGGTTATTAATAGTTAATGAGCAAGTATTTATTGGAAAAACATTGAATCGTAACAGAGCATAAAATAAAAACTTAACAGATTTTTTTAATTCTTCTGTATTGTAACAATGAAGGCTTTAACTATTAAAGCTTTCTTTGTTAGATTAAATAATGTTATAAGGAACTGTTTCTGTTTTATAACGGTTTATAATGGTTTTTCATAATTAGGTATGTGGACGGAAAAACTTTATAAACAAGTAGAGGGAAATTATGTTTCATAGAAGTAACAAAAATAAAGACAAGACTCAAAAAGAGCGAAGTTCCCTCAATAGGACATGCACAAAATATTCATCGTAACACGTCTACGCTCAGACATTTTCTCCCATAAATCTTCACCCCTAGAGGCTGAGAAGATAAGCAATCAATCAACACGTAGGTATACAAATCATTTACAACGCTATACATTTGTCATAAAGGCAACTTTTCTTTGATATTGTTGACGGTGAGTTTTCTTCTGTAAATGTTAACTTTTGTGGTATTTTTTTTTTGCGATTTGTAAGCAATTTGTGTTTTTTATTCAATGGTTATTTATTCGTTCTTTAGCCATGAAAATAATCTCAGCAAATAATTATACCCTGTTTTATGAAGCGTTCTGAATTTTCTGAATCATTATGGTCAACTTTTTACAGGACGATCCGGAGCGGTTTGATCTAATTTTTAATAATTTTAAACGTATTTAATTCAAGAACTGTTAGCGGATAATGTGGCCGTGGATGTCGTAAAAACCGACTAAGGGAACCTCCCAAAGGTTGTCAGTAAGTATTATAAAATCCGTGCTTTGGTGTAGGTTAGTTTACTTATCTACTACCATTTGTTTGCCGAGCGTATTAACTAGGGCTTAACCTCGCCTCCCTTGGGGAGGTATGTTTAGCAGTGGTCTTATGTGTGTTGATGAAAAAAGAAGCAAATCAAGTAAATTAACCAAGATATTTGTCGAGTAAAACCTTTTCGTAGCGTGCGGATGTAACTTAGCAGGTGGTGAGTGTTATAGCTTTCACGCGAATTAAGTTTCAACTTTGCGAAACACTTTTCAATTTCCCTACAGAGTCACATGTTTGCTTGAACGGTTCGGAATGTTTTCGAGATAATCTTTTACAAACATGCATTCAGAGTCCAATACTACTTAGGAAGTAGCTTCTGCCTGAGGCTTTGTTTGCGTTTTCCGGCAAGAGACCACTTTAGGTCTCTTTGTATATTCCAGGTCCTGATATTCAAAGTAAAATTAAATCTGTTGAGTCATTTTGGCCATGAAATGTCATTATTTTAATAATTAGGGGGAACAATAAATAGTAGAATAGAAAAAAATCGGCGAAATTATAATATTATGTTGTTTAATTTCAATTATTCTTGTCTCGGATTATTAACCCTTGTATTACATAACAGGGACGTACTATAATAATATACACAAAATGTAAGAAAATACAGTTAAATTAAGTAAATCTAAAGATCAAGAAAACAGCACACACAAACAAATAGGTGTATCGCTAGATCCACGAAAACGATGAAGGTATTTTTATTAACATCACTTATTTAGTTCTGTTCATATTTCCGAACGAAGTCGAGCAACTTGTGCATACAAAGGCTCCTTTCAACTTTCTCTATCAACAAACAGAAATACAATTAACACCGCGCCTTTTACCACCGGACGCTGGAACTTTGTTATTTTGTCCCATAAATTGTTTTAAGGAAAGCATAAATATCTTGCCGAGTTCTCTGCCTCTACAAAATTTAGTGTGCCAGTTTAAATATTAACATGGGAGTTGTTATTTTTATTTTCCTCTAAAATAAACATCTAGGTTACTTACTAAGGTCCTAAGGTTAGGCGAGCTTAAAAACTGTACTTCATTTTTTAAAATATCGCTTTGTTCCTTGTTACCTAGCCAAAGCATTTCTATGTCAGATTCTATGTAGTTTAAATGCTTCTAACAATTTTATAGAATAAAAAACAAGCTTGCTTGCTATACAGCCGCTTATTTAGAACTAATTTCAAACAATAGTCACAAAATTTCTTAAGAAGATAAACACGTAAGAAGAAATAAAATTCCTTCGCTAACTTGAAACATAATTTTCCCAGTAATTACCCTGTTTCTGTAGTCTAGTATCTTCTATAGTTGATAGTGCATAATTGAAGGGACAGTGTTAAATATTAAGAGGGCCGGCTTAATGAGATTCTACTTACGATTAGGTTTGCAACCATCATCATTTATACAAGTTTACAAATTGATATTCAGATAGGGTATTCTAAAAACCTATTTTATGAGAATATGATATTCTTGCCTGCAGATTCATAAATAGAAACTAAACACGTGAAGATAAAAGTAACTTAAGGAATGACAGTTTGAGTATGAACATTGAACAACTCCAAAAAACTGGGATCAAACTCTCTAGTTCTACAAATATCACAAAGCCCACATCTTATCCTGGAAAAAAGCATATGAGAATTGTGTCGTATAATACGAGTATTTACTTTACATGATTTAATATTACCAGTGGCGTAGCTATCATAGGGCAAGGCGGTGAAGTGCACCAGGGCCCCGAAGCTCAGAGGGGCCCCTAAGCTATGAAAAGAAAGGAGCACCAACCATTTTTGATGCAAGATGTATTTGACTGTCGTTGTTATCTACCAACAATTTTTCAAAACCAATAATTTCAAAAATTCTGGAATATCTTTTTTTCTCGTCTATAGATCTGTATATTTTTATATTTATACTAGCTAGATTTATCCTACTAGAAATAAGTTCAAGTCAGTGGAGTATTGTTTTCTTATCTCTATCTATAAGTTTGAGGGTTGGTACGTGGAACGGGCCCGACTTTTTTATGTACCGGGGCCTTTGTCCACCTTGCTACGCCACTGAATATTACCTACATCAAAAATGCCTCTAAGCATTACACTTTATTATAAAAAAATAAAAAAGGAATCCGTCTTATATTTCACAATCAGTCTATTTTGCGCTAAGACCCTCTGCGCCCTGACAAAGCTTTTTAATAGGACCGGTATGATTTCCTTTGATCATGTCACGCTTCGGGCAGTCGGAAAACAGTGGGCGTTTATACGACTTGTTTACTTAGACAAATAACTACTTACTTCTTTTATGCTTTATATACTTTATTTTATTTATTAACGTAGGAACCTTTTTTAAAGGAAAAGGGAACCTTGTACCATCCTTTCCTAGTATTCTCTCGTTTATAAGAATCAAAAGAAAATCAGAAAACAATATTTATATTAGGGCAACTTTAAGGAAAAATAACAAAGGAAAACTTGTTCGAAAGTATTATTTTCCATACTAAGTACATAAAAAAATAAAAAGAGTTTTATTCCAATATCGAATAAAATTAACAAGATAATAAAAATTTTTACATTACTTTTACATTACTTAAACTGATTAAATTAGTAATATATATTATTTAGTCAGCCACAAGGAAATTATTAAACTTTAAAATATGTGCATGTCATTAAAATATTCATTCGTAGTCATCGTGTTTATTGCTTAGTTTATTTAATTGTGATATGGACCACCTTCGGCGGTATATGGATACTAAGCTAAAATAATTTAGAATGAAGAATGTGATGCCGATGAAGTATACGTATGATACGGTGTATCGACGGCGGTGAACAGTGAACGAAGAAATGATCTGATGTTCCATAAATTAGCCTAGGCCGGCAGGGAAAAGCAAAACCCTTAGGACAATGCAATAATAATCCAACTCGATTATTAGACTTGTTGATATTCCAAATATATTGCAATCATTTTGCAGAGTAGACCTACTTAAGGGATATTTCAAGTAATAATTAAGTTAGTTGTAGTTAAGTAAAGTTAGTAAAGATATGGAATGTATATTCTAATTTTTTTTTCAACATTTTCTTGTATTTTAATGGAATATATATAAATATATGTATACACACACACACAAAACGCGTTTTAAGTATTTTTAAATATAAACTCTTTCTATTTCTAGTATTCGATCTTACTCCATATTTCAATGCCTTGTGAGTACTTGTAGTACTAAAAAATTCAAAGCCGAGAAAATCCCTTGCAAGATTTACAAATTCGAAGTCCGTGTCGTCGCTTATCCGCGACGCTAACTGTATAGAAAGTTTATCTGTCCTCCGAAGATGGAATTTCATCATGCATTATTCACCTGGACTCCATCCACAGAGTAGATACCGGTAGGTACCTCACCTGGGTGGGTCTTATTCCGTCCTACTCGTACGTTTGCAGAGTACATGTTCATTGCTTATTCCACGCCCTCGCCCTCGCAATAACCACGCAGTTATTAATATTTCTTCTTTTAAATTCAAAAGAGACAATACACATGACACATTGACACATGACACATGACAGATTTTGACATTTCTACAATACGTGAGCTTTTTAATTTAGAGGCACATAAACACTTGCATTTAACATTCGTATACATTGTCTTAATTATTCAATAGCCTCAATATTTTTCATTCATAAAATTTTATTAAAGAAAATTTACAATTCTAATTTCAAATAACTTATAATTAAGATAAAACTAAGCTCATAAAAGAGAAGGCTAATCAAAAAAAAACACACACATGTCTCTGTGGAAAACTAGGTCCTTTTGAAAGCAATGTGTGGGAATGAGCGCGCTTTTGAGACGGAGTGGAAAGGAACCGAAAAAAAACCAGCCCACTAATGTTGCTTTGACGATGTTTGGTCTGTTTTAATTTCATGCAAATATTATTATTCACACATACAAAACTAAAAATAAACCTGACTCGCGCACGAAGCGTTCTGTATATAGAAGCTTTAAAAAATCATGTCTTTGTATGGGAGCCCTCTTGAATATTTATTTTAATCTGATTATAAGTATTTGTTCTATAGCGGCAATAAATTTCATCATCTGTGATTTCAACTGCCAGTACCTATCAGAGTTCAGAGATACAGCCTTTTGACAGACGGGCGGACATCGGAGTCTAAGAAATAGGGTCCCGTTGTACCCTTTGGGTACGAAACCTTAAAAACTTGTTTTTAAAATAGTTTTATTTGATTTTTAAGGCTGTGTCCTCAGTAGGCAAACTTTGAGCGGCCGGCTGAGTGAGCCGCGAATTTGTGGCGAACAGCTACAAACTCAGATCAGTTTGCATGCGTATCGCAAGCACTGGAATCCGCGAGTCGACCGCTAACAGAAACAGTCGGCGCACGTAACGCTGCAAACTGCGTACAGTGAGCGCAAACTAGCAAACTGTGGACACTCAATTTAAAATATATGGAAGGGCGTACTAAACTGATACGCCGCAAACTCAGTCGGCTGCTCACAGTTTTCCTACTGGGGACACAGCCTAAATATATTGATACTTCGTAGCTATATTCCATACATAATATAACGTAAAAACGTACATAACATAAAGAGCGGTGGTAGAGGTTACAGACCAAGCTCTTACTAGCACGATTTATTAGGGCTCATTCTACAGATATACTTAATGCATTCTTTTGAGCTATAAATATTGTTTTTATAGGTGGTGTTGCCCCATATTACAAGCCCATAGCGAAGAGTAGATTCAATATAGGCATGAAAGGACACTATCGCGTTTTCAAATATCAGCGGGATAGAAAACGCCTTGACACGTTTCCATAGAGACAAAGCGTGTGAATCCGCGGGCAGATGCTAGTAGTACATACAACACAAAACGCGAAAACAAAGGTTTCACAAACGCAAACGTTTTAAATTTTCCTAATCTTCCTTTCCTAACTTGCAAACCGCAGAGATTACAATTGCTGTTTATACTTGCTGCTAAAATAGCGTGTGTTTCTCTCTTAGACATTTGGCTTAGTCTGGGACATACTTGGAATATTGTACCATTAGAATAACGCTTGAGTCGCTTATCTGTTCCGCGCATCCTGCGCCATTGAAGAGATCGCAGGTTTTGTACAGCTCTTAAAATATGGCTTACCCTATATTCAAGAGGCGCTTACCTAATTAGAAGTTGATTAGTGCAAACAAGTTTGTATTTAGGTATCTAAAGAAAATAACTGAGCATTTGCTTCTCTACCATGAAAATAATCATCTAAATCGAGATTTTAATGAACAATATATATTTTAATTTAATTCTTCTACTTCGCTTTACACGAAAATTAAATTAAAATATATTTAGAAGGGGAATTATTTTGTTTCCTTTGTCCTAGGTGACGAGCCCGGTCCTCGTGGTGGAGCTCACCCTGAACCAGCTAGAAGGCACCCAGCTGAGAGCCCTAGGGCTCCTGAACGTGTTCGGGTTCAACGTGACGTACGCAGTGCGCGCGCCCGCCGATCCACCAGGGCCCGTCTCGTGCAGTGCCATCGAGTGCCGGCTGCTGGGGCATTGCAAAGCTAGGCACGACTTTCAGTGAGTATCTAGTGTACCTTGCTATAATTTAGTAAAGGCACAGCCCACTGCTGAACACTGCTTTTTTTTTATAAAACGTTGCAAACATTTGTAATTTAAGGCTTTAAAATATTTAAGCTTCTGAACCATAATAACTAGGCGAAAAGAAACATTAATAATGTTATAATTAATTATAATTTTCTAGGAAATTATAATCAGCTCCGGGGTTTCAATGGAGATCAGCAATTAAAAATAAACAACATAGGGCCAATGAATTCGGTTATACTAATATTATCCAAAGGAAATAAACAAAACAATATGGACAGTACAAAACACTGGTATTATAATTTATGTAAAGTTTTGACAAAACAGTTCAATGATATCATTTAACTTTAATCATCGTAAAATTAAATTAAAAAGTACACACAAGAACCAACTGTTACAATAGATGATTCTGTGTGGATTGTCCAGAATTATTGTTATTAAAATATTAAAGATTTTGCTTTAAATACCTACCGCATTTAAACTCTAACCGAGAAGTAATTTGAACAATTGAATAAAACTCTTCAGTGAACTACAACGTCTCGTTCTCGTGATGCATTTTATGAGAAATTGGATTTGAAATCCCAGAATCAACATAAAATTTCTGAATTTATCAGCGCATATCTTGGAAAATCATTAGAGCTAATAGAGTGTGAAAATTTTGTGTGATGGGTAACGCTGACAATAAGGGTACAGAGAAACTGAATTAATTTCTTAAATTATGTTTTAGGAAATATTTTCTATAAAAATCTCAGTGCAGGATCAATACCTACTATAGTAGAATGATCTATATATATATTGTTGTGTTGTTTATAGGTTGATAGCGAAAGCCTTTTCAAAGTAAACTCTTGAGTAAATTTTGTCTTGTGTATTTTTTTGACCGTAACTATTAAACAAACTATTGACTATTTTCTTTATGTCCAGGGAGTTCTTCTGTTCGTGTTTCGAGGGGTACTCCGGTGCGGACTGCGGCGTCGGCCCGCTCTGTCCTCGGACCTCCAACATGTGCAAAAACGGCGGCACTTGCAGGTTACCTTTATTGAACAACCTTTCATATTTGATTTTAGGGTAGTGATTTTTTGAGTTGTCATGATGTAAGTGCAATAGCGTCAAGATCCAGATCTAAGCAAGCATGATCACATTTACCTATAACATCGCAACGTACCGTAACTTAAAATTCATTAAGACGCTGGGCTGGAAAGCTAAGGGTATAAACATAAACGGCAATCGCATCAGTCTTGCCATGAATTTGGATAAAACCAAAGTGACCAATGACCAATTTGACCCAAGACCGGTCGTCGCAGAAGGTCACCTTCTCGAAATTGTTTCCGACTACACTTATCTACATCGGGCAGATTGTGTAGTTTGGTAAAAACAATTTTGAGAAGGAGGCCAGTCAGACGGGAGTAAATAATAATTTCAAAACCTCCTCAAATCTCTTCTTCGAAGAAGTAAAACTTTTAGTAAGTCTTCAGTTCTCCATCATGCCGAGTACATTGATTTTAAACGTTTCCTTTTTTTGCATTAATCTCTGTCTTTGTACCATATAGCAATAAATAAAACCCACCGAAGCTCAAGTTTTTAGTGTTATTTTTTTGTTTTTGTGTTTTTCTTTCTTCATGCCGACGTAAAACAAATGTTTAAACAGACAGATGGGTCCGGTCGCGGTTAGCTGTATATGTGCTCCCGGCTACACCGGCGACCTCTGTGAATCCCAGATTGCTTCACCAGGTATTACACTGCCATTCTCTGTGTATAAAAAGTAATAATACCATTTAAACCTAAGTATCTTCCTGTTTATACCAGGTAAATCGTAAGGGTTCAAACAAAACTGTTAGATAATGATAGACTTTTATAAGGCTTCGGTGTGTATCAAAACGAAAGCCTACTGTAGTGTTTATGAAGCCTACTGTGTTTATTTTTCAGAGTGTGGCATAGTAGAATGTTCAGAAGGGTGCAAAGACGGGAGCACGTGTAACTGCAGCCCGAAAGATACAGATTTTTGTAAGTTGTGCCAGATAATACGTGGTAATATTATGACACATCGTAATCCGAACTTCTGCTCTCTCGCTTTACCTCCAAATAAAACACCGCTGTTTAATCTATATTAAATGGGAGACTTTAATTTATTTCCATATCTGAATCTTCAGGCTTATTACTATTGCATAAAGCCATATCATCATCACCATCAGCCTATATTAGTTTAGTGCTGGACATAGGCCTCCCCTAATGAGTCAAAGTCAAAGACCAGTCATGATTACTATCCTAGTGTTATTTTTTGACAAGAAACATCATACCTCTTTATGTACGCAGTTAACCTTATATACTAGACGTGTTATCGAAATTATTTTATTTTCACCACTGAGTGATGTGGTTATAAATTTGTTAAGGTTAGTTTTAAATTTAATTCAATTATTATTGTAATGTATGATAGTTATATAAAACGGAACAGAGAAAGTCATTTAATGAGTCATGGGCCTCAAAATATGTATAAGTGTTAAAAAACACCTAGAAGTTTTCATTATTGAAGTTCGTACAACAGCGTAGGCCAATTAGTAGTAGCAGCGAAATGACAGCCAAATAAATCACGACAGCAGTTAAATACATGATGTGTATCTAAAATGACGATTGATTGATTTTTCAGCTACTATCCGTTTTGAGACGAGACTACAAGTTGTGGACCAGCCAAATGTCAACATATCTCAAGAGGTAGTAAAACAGGTAAGTTCATCATTTAACAATCAAGTTTTCTTGCAAAGATAACAGACAGTCCTATTAAGCTATTTTTACGATTCCACACCAAGTACTTTATGGTTCTATAACAGCTCTGTGCGCTCTCTGTAAATTTGTTTATATTTATAAAAAGGTGATGATCTATCAACCAAAATAAAACTAGTAAGCATTAAAATGGAAAACTATTTCAACGTCTTCTCGCAAAGGAAATAGTAATAGTGGAGTTATCGATGAATGCAAGCAATGGAAGATTCTGAAATCAGCAGAGTGGAATCTAAATATCACGAACTGACAGTTAACTTCCTGAACGTTTCAGATAACTAGCTATCTGAAGGCATCGAACATCACTTTGGAGGATGAAATTGAATTTTTAAACATGAGGTGAGGCAATTTTTCCTGCTTTTTAACTTAACTAAATATTCAATTTTGATTATGTTAATTTTTTGTTTCGAGGAAAGGACTTTTAGCACATTCAATGAATTTAATAATAATTCATTTTTTAATACTTAATTGTTATGCGGTCCCATCAAATTCTTTCAGAGCAAGCATCCCAAAGCTCACTAACGGATATGCCAATAAGTTAGGCAATTATTTTGTCAATTAACAAACGTGTATGTGGTTGTATCACGCATAACTAAATATACCCATGGTCTATCAAACTGAATAATTCAATTTGATTAAACTTTACTTGTTAGTTCATTAGAAGCAAACAACGCTCGGGCGGTGTGGGTGCGCGTGTGGGGCTCGCGACAGGAAGCTGAACAGCTGAAAGCGGCGCTGTCGAGACTGAGCTCGAGCAGAGCGAGGACCGACCGGCTCCGGCTGCTGCCGGCCACGCTGCACTTCGAGATGCACTCTGCTCTTAGTCTACATGTAAGTAGAAAGCGGCGCTGGCGAGACTGAGCTCGAGCAGAGCGAGGACCGACCGGCTCCGGCTGCTGCCGGCCACGCTGCACTTCGAGATGCACTCTGCTCTTAGTCTACATGTAAGTAGAAAGCGGCGCTGGCGAGACTGAGCTCGAGCAGAGCGAGGACCGACCGGCTCCGGCTGCTGCCGGCCACGCTGCACTTCGAGATGCACTCTGCTCTTAGTCTACATGTAAGTAGAAAGCGGCGCTGGCGAGACTGAGCTCGAGCAGAGCGAGGAGCGACCGGCTCCGGCTGCTGCCGGCCACGCTGCACTTCGAGATGCACTCTGCTCTTAGTCTACATGTAAGTAGAAAGCGGCGCTGGCGAGACTGAGCTCGAGCAGAGCGAGGAGCGACCGGCTCCGGCTGCTGCCGGCCACGCTGCACTTCGAGATGCACTCTGCTCTTAGTCTACATGTAAGTAGAAAGCGGCGCTGGCGAGACTGAGCTCGAGCAGAGCGAGGACCGACCGGCTCCGGCTGCTGCCGGCCACGCTGCACTTCGAGATGCACTCTGCTCTTAGTCTACATGTAAGTAGAAAGCGGCGCTGGCGAGACTGAGCTCGAGCAGAGCGAGGAGCGACCGGCTCCGGCTGCTGCCGGCCACGCTGCACTTCGAGATGCACTCTGCTCTTAGTCTACATGTAAGTAGAAAGCGGCGCTGGCGAGACTGAGCTCGAGCAGAGCGAGGAGCGACCGGCTCCGGCTGCTGCCGGCCACGCTGCACTTCGAGATGCACTCTGCTCTTAGTCTACATGTAAGTAGAAAGCTGAAATACCGAGAATACCGATAATCCAAACTGATCTGCCAATCACATTTAAACGGCTTTAATTTCCAGAAAATATTCTTTTGCGTTAATTTAAAGTTAAGAAAGTAATCTTGGAGAACTTTGCGAGTTTGAAATTGAGGACGGGGCCTTAACCATAAGAATAAATAATAACTGGGTAGAAGGGACTCTTCTTTGATCGAGTCCCAAACGCCGCCTTTTATATACCTACTTCCCCCTTCACCTCTTTACGCCCCTCTGTCGCCCAGACGTTTTGCCAGGGTTGCTACTGCACTGTACCGCTGCGCCGCCACCGCCGCGCCCCGCCGTGCCGTCGTCGTGAGGCGAGGCGACCGAGAAAAAGTCTACGACCGATGTTCATGTTGTTTAGTGTTGTTATGTACCTACCTACCTAATTAATTAGATAAAAACCTAGGAAAACCAAATAATATTGGAAAATATTACTTACCTACCACTCATCTGGCCAATCTAAAAGTTGTTTTTAGTTTATTTTTCAGTTATTGTTACAACCGGTCACAAAACAATTACTTAACCGTGACGTCATGTTATAGAGGTACTTACCTACACAAACCTTAAAATCCACGTGCGGCGTCGCCGGCTGTGACAGCCCGACTCATAGGCCCGTCACAGATTTATAAAAAGTACTAAAATGCCCGTTTCATGTGCAGAATCGTGTAGGCTAATATCGTGACCTTGAGCGCGTTCGGAGCCGAAGTTTCCCTTCTACTCTGTTTTTATCTATTTTATGCCTTAACATTTCGTTGAATAGCTGGTTGATGGCTCTACCTCTATAGAAATGTTTATAGGTTCATGCTACTAAGCATAATTACGCAGATTGTTCAAATTAAACTTACCTTCACTTGTTTATTGTTATAAGGTACCTACTTCCATTATTGTTACTAGTAACCTATCGCATTATTTATAGATTCTTAACCAGCCCATATAATTTAATAGTTCATACTTGTAATACTAGTTCATCTTTTCCATAAAATAAGCAATAAAAATAATATCTAACGTTATACGAGAAAAAGTTTATTTATTGGTTACGAGATTCGTTCTTGCTGACGAGAATGAAAAGATTTTATGGTCAGGTAGAATACATTTTTTTTTATGAACCAATAATTAAGGATCGTTTCTTGTGTCAAATAACGAATCAAACATTTTATTGCGCACTGACCGAGTGGTGGACATCGTCGTGGGTAAATAAACCCAAACAGAGTGAATACTTATACTATTTAAGACCAGTTTGATAGATCCAGTTCATGCACCTAGTATAGGCTAACCTTTATAAATTGGCATACGCCAATATATACTTCTTAAAATTATTGTTAGGCTTTAACACTAACTAAAAACTTTCCTAACGTGCATAGTTTGTCAAATTATCAACGTTTATCAATTTAATATAAAAAAATGATATTTTGAAATACTTGAATAAAATATTTTTTATCATTAAAGGTTAGTCGAACGAAACCTTGGTATTTAATGTATTGCATTAAGTATATCAGTCATCTAGTACCCACAATACAAGCTCTGCTTAGCTTGGGGCTAGATGATGCTGTTTGGACTGTCCGGAATTATTTATTTATTTATTCCTTCGCAAACAAAATAATGTGTAATTTACAAATACCACACTAGATAATCATCAGGTGTGGTGTAAAACATTTTTGCATGGAGGACGAGGACTTAACTAAGTGCTTCTCCACGTAAAAAGTTTGTGATTTGCATCAAATCTGGAAAAGTATTTTTAAGATTTTACGTCTATTAGTTTCTTTTTTATTTTAAATTTACTTTCGTTTACTTACTTTTAAAAAGATATATAAAAGATATAATTGTCAAAATAATAAAACCCAGTTACATAAAATAGGGTAAGTTAATAACTTGCACTATCGGTACAAATTATTTCGGAAAAAAAACTTAACTAGTCGTTTTTCAAAATAAATGAACGAAACTGTCAAACAACCTAAAACGTCATACTTATCAGGAAGATAAAACTCTATCCGGCTCTTCAAGTAGCAGGTAACTTTATTTGTCTGTTAGGGGCATTATTCGACCATTTGATCACCGTGCCTTTTTTTTTAGTAATTACCCACTGGTTTACGACAACGACTCCTATATTGTCAATCGCCATAGATAGTCTTGATACTTCCTAACCTAGCACGACCGAGAGTCATTAGGATGGTCTCGCATCCAACTGCAAAGTTCCACGAAAGTGGAACTTTAATTATTTGAAATGTGAAGTTTCTAGCGCTAGTGTCCTTCTTTTGGCGGAGCGCCAATAGTTCTTCCTGAGGTTATTACATACGGGTTCTTTTATTATACTTAGTAGTACAATATAACTTCCATTTTCATGGTCCCGAGGGATATTTCTAAAATCTTTGCTCGGAGCGCTAGTCGGTTACGCACACAAATAAAGCAATAACTCTATTCAGATTGTTTCCGTTCAAAGCTAAAGCTGAAGCTTTAGAACTTTAGGGAATTGTTTTATTAAACGAGTTAACCTAACCTAACGCGGAAAGTACACGTTGGCACTTAGCTGTGTTTACGTTATAACGTGTATTGGAATGGAATTCTCGAAAACATTACCCGACACTCAGCATGAACAAACCTAGTCGATAGGACACGAGGCCTAGCTCTTAAATAAGGGAAGTCACGAAACCAATAATAAGGAGTGACAGGTCTATATTGTTCAGCGTTCGGATCGGATTATAGTAAGTACAGCAAAAAATAAGCTAAGAAAAAAACTGAAAACTTGTCAAAATTCTTCTGGTTAGGTACTTATTTAAAATAGTATTGCACATGTTAAACATTTCATATACTTACATATATCTTTATTACACTGGTGTGTGTAACTGTTTTTCGTAGTGTTTCCGCTGAAATTAAAATGCATGCTACTCCCTCCTGATACGCTCAAGTGCTCAGATCAGCTAACTATGTGCTCCGTTAACAGGTATAGTGAAAATGTACAAGTTTAAAAATAAAAATACTTTGTTTAACTTCAGGTTAACTTATTAGCTGTTTTCTTAGATTTAAAGCGTTGCGTTACAATAGGATGCCATCGAGTATGAAATGGAACGGATCCCTCTAGCATGAGTAGAGCTAGTATTTGACCGGTTTATTCGCTTGAATATAGCATTCAATGCTGCAGTATGCCTGACCACGGAGTTAAAACAAAGTGTCATTAAAACAAAATGTCACGCACTGTTCCATAGGGAAATCTAATTACAACATCTCTTCGTTTTTGATTCGTCATGCTTGACAATTCACATCATGGACACTAAGTTAATGGTATTGTCTAAACATTTGCAGCCTTACCACAAAAAAAAGTTACGATTTAGACACGTGTTTAACAGTTGGGTTTTGTAGGACGACTTTTGCTAAACAACTGTTAAACACCTGTCTAAGTCGAGAATTTGTTTTTTGTGGTAAGGTTGATTAATTTTATAATTGACAGGCTTTGATCATAAACCAGCGTCCAGAAGTATGGGAGGGGTCGGAGTTCATCCTCAGCTGTATTGCTTACGGGTCTCCCGATATCGCCTTCACCTGGTACAAGGACGGGGTCAAGGTCAACTTTAACGGGACTACGAGGTCAGTTCCTAACATAACTTAGGCATGATAAAAATAATGTATCAAATGCTAATTATTATATAACTCATATAAATTGAGTTGTTCCACAAACACTGTTTTTTATGAGGAAGTTTGGGTGGATCTTGTTGCCTCTTACACGTAGAACTGTTGAATGAATGGGACTGTAATTTCCCATTTAATGTTTTTTGAGATCTTTAGTAATTCAGTAAAACAGTCGTATTTTTGACTTGCTCATGATAAGTGCAAACAGCTGGCGTTAATCCTTATAATATTTATATTGAATTACGTTAAGAAGTGACACTCGAAGAGTAGTATAAAAATAGATTGAAAAAACTGAATGCAACTTGTTTTATACATTAATAAATAAAGTATGTAGTAACTGAAATTTAGGCTGTAGTATATTTTTCTTTCGCGAGTTTATTTTTACATGCGTTAAATCGTTATAACTTGACGAATTATCCACTGGAGGCAAAAAATAACATATTTTGTTACGGCTCTATACTTTTTTTACCAACTATAATATTTTCATCCTGTTTTACGTGCTATCACCCCTGGTACCTCATAAGTGGTTGTCTTATCATATAAAGCAGCAAACGCAAGCTTTAAACTAGTGTGCTCAGAGTTCATTCAGTTCAGAGGAACAAAGAACACAAACGATGAATTTGGCTCACTTCAAAGCTTTGGTAAGCAATAAAAATCCGGGAAATGAACTGAATTTTTATTGTTCACTGCTGAGGCAAAGTGAATGGTTCGGGAAAAGGGAACCTTGCAATAAAAAGGCCTGGTATATAATGCTGTAACGCCAGTTTCCCTGACGCTTATTACCGCTTTAAGAATAGATTATCTTAGATGCTGCTCACTATGGAACCATGGAGTTTTTCTAGTATTTTTTTGATAAAATATAAAGATCAAATAGAAAATAGTGTTTACGATTACTATACGTGCAGCACACGATAAAGAATGATGGAAAAGTAAAATGCTCAAAGGAAGCTACACTGCACTTACCTACAAATCTGTCTTCTTTATAAATGCAAGTAATATTTTAATAATTGATAGAGACATCTGGAGCCGTACAGTCTCGGAGGACGCTCTCCGGCGCCGCATGTCCGTGCTCGGCGTGTCGGAGGCCAAGGCGCTGGACGGAGGCCAGTGGTCCTGCGCGGCTGCCGACGCGGGCCGCAGGCGGTGCCGGGCGCTGCGGCTGGCGGTGCTGAAGCCGCCTGCTATCCGGCTGGTGCCTTCTACCTTGACTGTTGAAAAGGTAATGTCTAAAGTTAACAAAAATGTATGTCACCGTTCACACAAATTCACAATCGCTTGTTGGTGTTATCACTATCCTGAAACGGCTCGATTATAAGCAGCGTGATCATGTTTTTATCATTACATGTAATACTTAAGTGTAATGAAGAGTTATTATGCGTTTTCCCGTCTTTAAGTGGGATATTAATGAGGTATTTTATATCTTGTACTTAAAATATATTGTTGTCACTTTTTTTCATTATGTAAAATTTCCCTAGAATTTTTGTTTAAAATGTACCTGTATTTAGATTCTACAACCGAGTGAAAGTATAAAATAATTATTAGAGAATGAACCGACTTTAAAGTGGAGGTAATGTACGTCTTATATTTGAGTATCATAATAAGCTGTTCAAGTCTAAACTTTTGCTTTTCGTCTTTGCCTATAATCCAGGGAGACAACGTCAGCATAAACTGCTTGGCCGGCGCCGGGCGAGCGCACGGGGCGCTCGGGTTCAGCTGGGCACGGGAGAGGACGCTGCTGCCCCTGGCTCCGGGGAGGGAGGTCTGGGAGGACCTTTACCCTGCTGGCAGTGTGCTCAAGCTTTTCAATGTTCAGGTGAGCTGGCTGTCCTAGGATAGACATTAAAGAAGATAATAACTTCAACCATGATATAAAAGTTTGTGACTCAGCTAAAATGTTGAAAGACCACGAGAAAATAATTCGACACCACTTCAATGAATCTTAATGCTGATGGTCCGAACTGCTTTGTTACGCAAATACAAACAAATATAATCTATGCAGAAATCAGGAGAGTTCCGATGTCAAGTGTCCTCCATCGCCGGCACCAATGCGAAAGGAGTGACGATGTGGGCACTCGGCGCTAGCGACGAGGCCTGCGCTGCCGACGCTTCTCACGGACTGAAGTGGAAGAAGACTGCTCCGGGAGCCTACGCGTCCGCGACTTGCCCTCCAGGGTATACAGGTGAAACTACCAGGTATGACATCTTAACTGTACAAGGTGTGAATTGTGTTACCCACATTTCACATTGCTTCTGCCAGCTAACGGTTGCCTTCTAGCTAATTAGTTTTGTCAACTTTTATAGATTTTGTGAGCCCAAAACTTTGCAACGAGGCGTGAAATGGATGTTACCTGATTTTTCTGGTTGCGTTGCAGACTCCTTGAAAGATATCTACGATCAGGTAAAAAACTTATACTGGCTTTGTTTTAAACTCTTTGTCCTGATATTCTGCCATAATTTATTTTTTTTGGGACGCTTCCGACTGGTATTGACATGGATCAATTGAGCTACCTTAAGACTGTTTGCAACCTTCTGCAGTTAGCTCAATGGTTTCAATTGTATATACTAGTTGTAATTTTTCTATTCCTTGATTGTAATTTTCGTTGTTAATAATATATATTGTTATAATTAATTTTAATTATTATTTGACTCTTCTTTGCTATTTTACTGCCTATCTATCACAACGCTTACAATTGGTTGATCACAAATAAATTAACCACATTTTTAAATTTTTATTTTTCTCGTATAAATCTTTCATACAATGACAAAAAAGAAATTGGCATTGTTGGAGTTGGAAAAAATGCTTTAAGGTACATTTTAGCATCTTTGTTACATAATTAAACATAATTTATTATTTTAGAGACCGCCAAGTCCCTCCACTTTATCAACACAATTCCTTCCAAATTGCTGTTCAATCGATCAATCGATCCCACATTTGAAAAATTACCTTTTCCAGTTCACAAAAATATCCTATGGCTACTCTTGGGACAAAGTCTCAGACGTGGCTAGACAATACGGCGCTATACTCCGGTCATTGCCCTCACATCCCGGAGAAGGGACACAACCACTCTACCATTCTAGAGAAATGCTGTATTACCTCCTATCTTCTGCTGCACAGCCGAAGGATAGGCTGGAGAGCGCTGACCACCTGTTGAAGATTTATGATACCCTGTTGAGGCATCCGGATGCCTTTTTGGATGAAGAGGTAAGAACCGAACATTGAACTGTACACTAATATATGTACGTTTCACATCTGTTGTTAAATAGCTAACTTTAAATAAATTCTGTGTTAGGTCCTTCTGCACAAAACCCATATAATGTTTTAATTTCTTTCAGAAAATATATGACCTTCAAAACGCAATAGCGGACGCTGCAGGCATGAAAGAAAACCTCGAACACCACTATCATGAATTCACCATCAAAACCAAAATCCCTAGAGACGAAGCTGCTCACTTCGATCTACAATCTCACTCTGGAACGGAGGAATGGAACTTGGCTTCAGCTGGAGTGGAGCTGGTGGCGAGAACAGGAATCTCGTCGGTCGTGGCTGTGTTGTATCATAATTTGGCGGCTAGGTTGCCATCGTTAAGGAGATATATTGAGTTCAAGTGAGTTGTTCAGTTTATAACGTTTTTTTACTTCACCAGAGCAGTATAAAACCTGAACGGTCGGCGTGAAAATATCTACAGACAACTTTGTTATATAGCATTTTAAAAAGAAATGTTTGAATAACGTTCAAGTTCAATGTTCTGTAATCTACTGAAATGCTTATTTTCATTTTGTATTTCGTTTTTATCAATCTCTTGTAGCAATACGTCTTCTAGGCCCGAGCAGGAGATGGAATACCTCATCGCGTCGCAACAAATTCAGTTGACAGCCAGCGGACCTGGAGTTGACAAGAGGTTGCAGCATCGAGTGAATCTTGTGTTCACGCATGTCAAAAACTATAGTGCTATTGGTGAGTGCAAATTTTAATTGACCTGAAGGGGCGAAAATACCAGGTTTGATTTGTCAGGCTTAACTCTCAGTGCGAACTGGATCCCTTTGCTAAATCACGAATTATGTACAAACCAACAAAGCGTTTACGTAACTTATAGACTTTCTAACTTGATACATAGCATCAAAACTGGCGTGTGGTCTCCGAACGTCGAATGAGCCTCGATCGTGGAGCAACAAGGCGTGCGAGGTTCACGTGTCGGAGCCCACGCACGTCAGCTGTCGGTGCCGGGGGCTGGGCACTTTCGCACTCTTCACCATCGCACGGTCTACTCTGGTAAGAATACCAGCGTACTGCTGTATTTTTGGAACTCAGCATCACTATTTATACAATGTTCAATGTTATACATTGAACTCATCACTAATTAAACAAATATATTATATCTCATGCAACGATAAGTTGAAGAAGCTGACTTTAGTTACCTAACTAACTGTTATGGGTGCTGTGGGTAAAAATCTAGCTGAAAATGGTAAACCTGAATTATAAGGGCACCTTTTGATTTCTCAGTAGTGTTGGTTTTTTTTACAATTTGTAATGACTAACACTAACAACAACGACGACGCAGTGACTACAGTTGAAATACCTTCGATTTTAGACCGATGCCGAAAAAGACCTCCGCGGCATTGTCAAGATCACGGCCAGTCTCGGTGGAGCGATGTGCCTGGCTGCGGCCGCTCTCCAGCTCCTGGCGCTGGTGCCGGGCAGACGCACCAGGCTGCCGGTGCTGCTGAAGGCCGCCACTGCTGGAACACACTCTGCGGCGATGCTGACATTGCTTGAGTGTGATACTAGACAGGTACCTTTGATATAAATTGTTTTATCACTTTATTTTGCCTGACCTGTTTTACTAGAAAAGATGTAAAGTTAAAGCATCAAAGATAAACCCCTGTTATGAGGTTCATAATACATACAAGAAATCTACATGCCTTTTACTTCTTTTCCGTTTATTCCTTCATCATCAACACTCTTTTGAACTGTAAGCTTTTGGTATTAATAATGAGTAACCTTTTTCCAACCTATGAGGAGGTAGCGTGCCCCGGGCCGCTGGGCTGGGTGTGCGCCGCGTGCTGGTGCGCCGGCTGCGCCGCGCTCTGCGCTCAGCCACTCATTCTGCAGGCCGAGTTGGCGGGCAGGGCGCAGAGTGCTCCCTCTGTGGGGCTGCTAGCAGGTAGGAGAATAGAATATATAGGTGAACCGACATATCAAACTATCTCAAACAAAAGTGTGACACAGCAATCAACGACCTTATAGCGTGTTTAGACTCTGAATACGACTATCGTTTAAATAAGTTAACTATGTCAAATTCAATTAATTCATGCACTTGGAGACCAGCACAGCGCTCTACCTTGTGTTGTTCTCTAAGGCGGGCAGAAACGTAAGGAGCCCAATTCTCAGCATATAAGGTATTACAAAAGTACTCTCTTATCCGACTCTAAAGACCAAAACCCTAATTCAAATAACGTATTGACAGTTCTCGTCCTAGGTGTATGCACACTCGCGTGGCTAACAGCACGACTATGGGGCGGCGCGCCGTTACAAGTGGGGGCGGCCGCGGGCGCCGTGTGCGCGGGCGGCTGTGCCTTGTTAGCTTTACTCTGCCTGGCGCTGGCGCTGTGCGCTGCGCTCAGATTGCGCACGATCACGCATAAGGTTCCGGCGGAAAGGAGAAACTTTTTGAAAGACAGGTGAGTTTGTACAGGTAGTCGAAGAAGGGTCAGTTCTTAGGCAATCTTCCTATTATTATGGCTTAATTTCTTTTGCAAAACCTGAAGCAAAGCTAGTTCAGTTAGGTGGTAAACTGAAAATCACCTTTGTATTTCGCGATGAGTAAAAAGAAAAACAAACGTGGCAATGGCAACAGTAATCAGTGGCACCTGTTCAACTTTTTAAACTATTTCAGAGGTCGAGTGGTGAGTCACACACTAGTCCTGCTAGTGACGACGTCGGCGGCGCAGGCGGCCGGCGTGGCGTACGCGCAGCCCGGCGAGCGGCGGGTCGCGCACGTGGCGGCGCTGTCGGCCGCGGCTTTAGCCAATGTAAGATGATGAACTCGATGTTACAAGCTTAGACGATCACATATTTTAGGAAGATTTACCGGAAATTGACCCCAGCACTGTCTATTGACGGCAAAGCAACGGCAAGTAACGTGGTTACTGCATTGGAAACTTCAATTTTAGGGCATGCAACCAATTTTCCTAAAGTCTTTTTTAATCAGCATCAAATCCATCCAGATTGTTTAAGGCAGTTTAAGTTCAAGTAAAAGAAAACAGAATCCTTCTAATCTGCCTCTCAAGATCAAGCGAATGGATCTACTGATTTTTTCTGTCAACTAAACTACATAATATGTCGTATCCCAGGGAGTAGCCATGCTGGTGTGCTACGTGCTGCGCGACGAGGCGTGTCTGCAGTCAGCGCGGCGCGTGCTCAGCCTGCCCGCCCGCGGGGACTGGCGGGACTCGCCCGCTGGTGATACTTCTCTCAGTTGTAAGTACCTATCTTACCTATCACAAAACGTTTGCACCTAACATTACTATATCTTGAGAGTGTGTTTGTGATTTGGATCATTTTGATGTTGAATAATTTGCATATCGATTGTTGCGATGGCGTGCCTGGTATGACTTGTTCCTAAAATTCTCCTATAACTCACGCAAGGGTCTCACCACAAATTATCGACACGATCAGAATAGCTTTTTCTATGTTAAAAACATGATATAAAACTTATAATGTGACTTAAGCAAACTGTTTTCTTATCTTTCTGATCTTTATTAATGATGAAGTACATCCTGCCTGCTTTTCTGACGTGTCCAAGAGTCCTGTAAAGTCCAAAGGAAATAAAACACATTAAATTTGAATGTGCTTTTAACTACAAATATTATACGTTTCTATTCTTTCTCTGGCCGGCCTACTTCGATTCCCCATCGTTGAAATCCTATTCAAGTTCAAAAGTCGAGTGCCTAACCGATCATACTTCCCAGTGTACATAAAGCAAGGGCGCGAGGTGGAGAGCCGAGGCGCGGCGGACATGCTCGAGAGCTGCCCGTCTCCCCTCGCCTCCTACTGGAGGGCGCCGGGCCTGCACTCTCCTGACAGGATTCACAGGTGATTACTGAAACTAGGTCTAATATTTCACGATCAGAGATGTCATTTTAGGCTGGCCAGTGTAGTATCTATCTGTTCTCTGTCTGCTTTGCAACACTAATCCTGTGTATGGTGTTAAACTGTGCTTGTAACAAACCTAAAACTGCGGGAGAAGAATGACTGAATATTATAGACTACAGACTCTTGAGGATACTGCTCCGCTCCCTATTTCGACAAAATACCATCAACATACATATATTGTCTATTGTGTATTGTTGACATGAAGCTCCCAATCATCGCCTCATTAATCTCAAAATATTTCCATTTTCAGAAGACTATCAAACCCCGACGGTGTAGCGGATATCGTCCGCTGCGTAGAATACAAAGACTCCATGATCAGTCCGCACCACTCGGAGCGCCACGTCACGCACGCGGTCTGCGACCTCATCCCCCGCGCCCCGCCCCGCACGGAGTACATGTCCAGGGTCTGTCTAGAGCTAGACGTCCTGAACTCCCCCCCGCCCGAAACAGACACCCCTCTCCTAGTGTGCTCGGTAGACTTCGAACCCTACGACAAACGCTTCGACACATCCAAAGAAAACTGTACGATATGCGTCCAATCGAACCCTGACGTGTCCAGAATACCCACCCCTCCTGTCAAATCCTGTCTAAAAAAAAGTAAATCCGACTGTTCGTCCACCTCGCTCCCGTCCAATGAAGTCAAAGAAGACACAAAATCTGATTTAGAACGAGTGAATAAGGAGTGGAACAAAGCGTACGATTCGCAGGACACGGATCGAATGCTCAACAAAATATCCCACGATCTGGATTTTCTATTAAGTAGGACTTTAAACTCTAGTAATATACACGAAAAAATAGAGGAGGCGCCCCCTTAGGTACAATGTGAAATTATTAGGATATTAAAACAGGGTGCATAGTGTACATATTAAATCTCTAACGAATTAGTACTCAGTAGTTTTAAGTTTGTAAATAATCTAGCCATAAGAAAAGTTTCTGCTAATTTAACCACACTTTTTAAAAGTTTATTGTCGTAAAGAATAAACCAACTGTGTAAATTTAAAGTGTATTACGAGAGTTAACGATTAATATTAATTAAACTGATTGTGATGTGAAATACAAATTGTAAGTGCAGTCTGCTGCAATAATTATTATGTTTTTACGAATACAAGGTCATGTACATCATTTTGTAAGATATTTTTATGCTGTAACATTCTCATTTCTTCGTTCTTACCAGTAAACCAGTACCTAAATATGTGTTTGTGAGGTAAGCTTCGAGGACTGTGCTTGTGGTATATACTGTGTAAGGAAAATAAAACTGTGATATTTGCGAGTACCGAGTACCTCATTCATTTTATTTTATACCCTCCTCGCTATTAAAGTAAAATCAATGTTTGCTTCACCCGAGTGCTGCCTGCTGCGCTTCTACTCTGGCTGCGCTTCACCTGATACAAGTCACTAGTGTGACGCCACGAATACAGATACATAGTTATAATGGATGAGAATTATGAAGCATGCAAAGTAGATGGAAAACGCGACCCAGCATACGAATAGATTGAAGTGAAGAGAAAATCAATTAACACTTAATTTCTTAAATTATTTTGAAAATCTTAAATATTGGCTTAAAATTTGACTTATCTAAGTGACTGTGCTTATTTTGTAAGAAATAAAGTTATTGGTTTACGGATTTTACTGATTAATAAAAAATAAAAAGCACATTAGGAACTTAGCCAGCCGTTATTACGTACGTCCGCAATTAACGATCGGGAACGACTTCGGTGCGGTCTTCCAGAAATTACGATATAGGTACACTCATAAACACTACTTCAACACTCTCGTAGTTATTACACTAAATTAAAATGAGAGAGTTGAATTTCCTCTAATTTATATCTGAAATAGAGGGGAGGCCCAGCAGTGGACTAATATAGGCTGATGATGATGATGATATCGGAAATAGTCAACTGCAAGTATTTATAAAGATGAACCATACCGCAACGGAATCATTTCATAAAAAATTGTGAATAAACCTAGATTCACGATTTTTTTATGAATGGAATCTTTGAGGCGGGCTCGAGGTCTAAACAAAAAATGACGTGAATGGTATGTTTCGTGGGTCAAGAGGGTCTATTGAGGTACGAAAACACAGGGAGCCCTAGATTCAAGAGCGCTGTGGCCTAAGGAACTGTAGATACGCCATTTAGCAGCTGCACTTAAACATAGTTCGGCAGAACTGGGTCACTTCGTATTTAGTACGGGCTCGTTGCATTAGAAATAATAGGTACACCTTGATAGACACCTAATAATTACAATTATTTTGAACAAACAGAACACACTTCTTTATAAATTTTTTGATAAATTATCCTTAAAATTGCGTAAAACACAATAACATCCCTCAAAAAAATCATTTGTCAGGTACGATTATAGGCGGTAAGCATATTTTTACATTTAGTTCAGTTTAATTCAGTTTAACCACACAAGGATATTTTTATATATTTATCCTATGTTACGTCTTCTTAGCAAGACCCGGGGGATATATTTATTTTCGGATCCGTATTGATGTTAAGCCACTCTGTAACGGCTCTCACTGGCTTTGACAAATGTACAGTCGATTTTATTTTTTGGCATCACTTTGTCTAAACTGCCTGCGGACAGTGTGGAACCGGCATCTACCTATCTTCCTTTGACAGCGTGCTAGTGAACAGGGAATCAATGGTTGTTGGGATATGGACTTTCAATAAAAATTTGTCCTATTTATCAATACTTGAAGGGAACGAGTACTTTTTGTTTTTGGTTCGTCTTCAGTACGCTATGAATAGATTTATTCATGCGCGATGCTTATCATCACTATCACTACATAGTATAAAACAAAGTCGCTTTTTCTGTCCCTATTTCCCTTTGTCTCTGACTGCTTAAATCTTTTAAACTACGCAACGGATTTTGATGGGGTTTTTTAATAGATAGAGTGATTCAAGAGGAAGGTTTGTACGTATAATAAAACCGTGTGAAGCCGGCGCGGGTCGCTAGTTTCCTATAATTTAACTATACTTGGATTCTAATCAAGATGTTTGTCTCTCAAAGTTCTTTTGAAACCGTAACTTTTCATAGACTGTCTTAGATGATAAACTGATTAAAAAGTACGACAACAGTAAAACATGTAGGCCAATGATAAGTGGCTCCATAATGATTTTTAAACTTCCATTATCTAGCGTATACTTTACTTTATTAACTAACTTCTTTTATTATAAATATTCGATCATTAACATGGATGTGTACGTAGGTATCCACTTGAATAGACGGTTGGTTGTTTTTAATTTACTCGTAGTTATTCTACCCATAAAAATTTATGAGTTATGTACTAGCCTTAAACACCTACGTAATTATTTTATAAAGCAGTTGATGCCTGAAAAAATGTGGTATAATTTTCATTCAAGTAAAAAGATTTTAATAAAGTTAGAAAATTTATGTATATGTATAGGATGGGATGTCTTTGCCCCAAAGTGTTCGCAACATTTAAACTAACAATGAAATATTTAATATTTACAAATTAAAGACAATTAGCGATTTGATAAGCTTTTGAGAAACAATGCATTACGATACGATTCATCTAATAACACAGCTTGAGATCCCGTAGTTCAATGATGTTGCTATTCTCGCAATTATTTATAACATCGTTTGATAAATCATCAAAGTAAGTACACACAAATAAGGAGAGGCTCTTGTATTTTTCATTTCCTCAATTTTAGTTGAAACTACAATACAAAAATTCATAAAGACTGCAAAGTGGAAACTATTCAAAGAACCCAAAAAAAAATTCCCCATTCTAAAAATAGTGTCTTCAAAATGTTTTGCTGAATCACTATAGACAAAGAATTTTATTGTTTCTAAGCTCCCAAAAAAATATCTTTCAATTTATTACACCCTTTTGCATACTGCTCTCTCTTGCGTTCTTAAACGCGAGGAACATGATTTATTAGCCTAATTTAAAAATGTTCGCAGATAAATCTTGGATGTTGGACCAATATTTTAAGTAATTATGCGTAAATGCTCTCACCTCCAACTTTCACCTATAATGTAACAATCCATCAAGTTTCGGCACCCGTTGAGCATTCTGCTGTAGTAAAATAAATCTTAACGAAAAGGTTTTATATTTTTTATTTGATTTTAGTAAGTTCAGCATTTTTACAATGTCAGACTATAATTAGTGATGCTATAATTAGTAATACTCGGTTCTTTTACATCACTGGATGTAATTTTCATTAAGTTGTAGCACATTTTTTTACACACAGCATCACAAAAATTGCACCTCTTAAAAAGCCTACTTAAATACTTTTAATTATATTTGTACCAGGATTTGATAATGGGTACCATCAGAGGATATCTGATGATGCACTAGAACCACATCGCAAGGAACTCTGCGGTAAGTATAGTAAGTAGACCAACTTTAGGGAGCAAGTGTCATGCAATTTTTTTAGAGTATTTGCGTTAGAGCACACCTGGTGAAGCGACGACAACAGACTATTTTACTAGAACAATAAATATTTTAAAAGAGTAGAGGCAAACGTAAACAAAGTGCACAGTTTTCTCCAGGCGCTGCAATCATCTTTTACTGTTATGCGTTCTGGGAATTATCGTCTGCTGTGGTTTCTGAAACGATTGAGTTTTAAGACCATTCCGGCATATGTTCATATGTTCATTCGATGGCTTAACGTGAGCAATCCAATGCTCTGCATAGTTAACTAGCTTCTGCTAACAGCTTTGTATGAGCTATTCCTTAAGAAGTATACTAATAATATACTAATTTACTAATAATTACTAATAATATACTAACATACTAATTTATGTATACCACGGATATGAGTCGCGTTTTTTGTACTTAGTTTAGCTGAAGTTTCAACAGGTTAACACTCTGTCGTAGTCACTATTTTTGCCGACGTTTCAACAGGTTAACATTGTCGTGGTTACGCGATAAATGCGATAAATAGGTACCCGTGGATATTTACAATAATGTGTTGTGAGCGTGGAAGTATGAAAAACTTTGAGACGTTTTTCTAAATGTTTTTTAATCCGTCCAGTATTTTTGAGGATCTTAGGTAATAGATCTAGGAATTAAACATGCATCTATTGAAATAAGTTTAATTAATTTGGTTTAATTTTAGTAAATTGAATTAACTTACTACTTTGTTGCAGACAATATTAAAAAGATGTTGCAGACAATATTAAATTATTGCTTTTTTACGTAATCACCTCTATAGTATTTTTTTATGGAATTTTGAAGAAAATCAAGTGATAAACACTCATTTGATTTTTTTATCGTAGTTACCTCTATGTGTCACTTCTGTGTGTGACTACTAAACTGTGGTCTTCGTCGGAATAGTTTAGAAGCACCAAAATTTTATCCATTGTTTAGTTACACAAAGAGACTACAAACCACGCTGTTCTACGCTCAAAGTAACCGCTAAACCCATCGCTTACTACATTAAAAACAGAGAAAACCGCTACAAAATGTATTTGAACTTCTATTTTAGACTGTGTTTTGTCAGGATAACGTTGAAAAACAATGAAACATTGGGCACCAACGTAAATATTTCAAAGCTTAATGGTTTCCACTCATACTCTACCCACACGTTGAAAAGTTGAGTACACAGTACGACCGGCCACACTGCAAGCTTTCAGTTTAGCTAGTCGACTGGATGAAGCGGAGCGATGTCTTTTGTGATTTTTATAATCGTGCCCAGCTCCCATCGAAGGGACCTACCCGTCGATCCTGCAGTTCGGCTGAGGCATCTCAGAATCACTATCATTATCTGTCCCCACGCTCAGTCGGAGATGAGAAGATGCCATTGAACTTTCCTAAATAATAACGTGCTTGTTTCTTTCTCTTTTTCTTATTTAAACTCTCATTGCCAACAACAAGACTAAACAAAGTAAATATATGTTTAAAAGGGATTTGTATACGCTTCTACAATAAAACTCCAAGGGAGTTGCAAAAACTATTTTATATTTTATTTTATTTACAATTGGTTTAAGTTTTGACAGTTGGTTTATATAAATTTAAACCAATTGTCAAAACTATTCTTTGTATATTAGTCTTATTTAATATATCTGCTTATTTAGATGATAAAAATATAATCTAAATAAGCAGCTATTTTAAAACCGTTTAGCTTTGGACGAGTTTTGCTCCAACTCGAAAGCTAACAACCTAACAGATTTCTTGTGCGCTTCTTTACCATAAAAAGATTGAAGTGAACAAAAATCAAAGCGAGCACTTTATTTCAGGTTTCAATTATTAACATTCATTGTATGAAGTGTTCAAGAGTAAGGTCTAAAGGAAATAAAGCACTTTGAATTTGAATTGAATTTTTACAGATAATAACCTTATTGCACCATCAAAATTATAAACATCAGAGCCATGTACAGCACATTATCATGCCGAGTTCCAAGCTCTTCATTAGAGTTTTTACTGACCAGTTTTGTCCCACTTAATGATAAGAATCGATTGAACAAAAAAAAAATTTTATTCTACACATTCTGTGTGCTCTTGCGTTTTCTGACTCTGATTGAGAATAATAAAATAATTTTGTTTTATGTCGATAATCTTGATAAACTTGAGGGCAGGTTCATTCTTGACCTCGTAAACTCACAGATACAAGTTTAATTACTCTATGTTATTACAAATTGCATTAATTACATCAAGTTAAAGGAAGTAAACTCTTGCGTTGGTAGACAAACTCACTCTAAAATAAGGGAGCACTCACATTAAGCGTCGGTGCAAAGCTCCCTATTAAAATCTTATTTACCTGAAAACTAATTAGATAGCGTGGGTTTTTTTAAGGAAAGTGATGTATGTCATGTTTAAATAATGTCTATGCAACTTTAATTTGGCCGTAAAAAAGTTGTAAAAAAGATATCTCTATTTTATAGTCGTTTTTTTTATAACACTAGCAACGAGATACTCAACACGGGGCCGTGTGTGAACCCGCTGAAACGTTGGTGAAAATTTGTACCCGTGAATAGTCACAAACCTATAGGAAAATATCTTGATTATATGGCAAGATAAGCTCATAGCAACACGCAATAAACGGTTAAATTTATAAGCTTTGACGTATAACTAAATGTGTTATCTGCTTGAAAAGTCTCTCCCATAATTACTTAATTAGGTACTCCTAATACTTCCGCATCCGTTTTATTAACTGCAACCGTTTATCATCCGAGTTATCAAATTTAGCTTCTGCTGTATCTTATGTAAACTTTTGTGTAAATGTTTTTACAAGAGCGATTTGTTTTAAAAATGACATCAAGTTTGCTGTCTTGGGCTTCGTGAGAAATGAGCCTGAAAATATCCCGATTTCGTTTTGCTTTTTTTACTAAATTAGCGAAATTATGTCAAGTTGTAAGGTGGTTGGTATACAAATAATTTGTTTTTCTTTATTTATTTCAAATTTGGTTTAAAGTCAAATTGACTATTTCACTCCCATAGGCACTATTATTATTTAACACTTCATTGCACAAGCTATAAAAAAGAGTGTTTGTTTTGAAATTTTAGGTATGATGTCGTTGTCAAATTTTGCCTGCCAACAACACATGGCCAACAATAAATAACAAGCATTTCGATAACACTAAGTATATCAGATATGATAGGAATATTGTGGAGAGGCTGAATAGATACCGGCAAGCCTTTTGTAAGTTCCCTAACCATTATGCTGTAAAGGCATGGCAATATTTTTTATATTTTAATAAAAACGAGTTATGTTTGCGCTTGCGATACACAAACAAGGCTAGGACGAGGACAGTAATATAGATGTTATTATTCCTGAGCGGTTCCTTCTTTATAGCTGATTTTAAAATCTCTCCGGCCAAACAAGTTTTCCGGCCAGTCAAGATATAAATTCTCCTTTCACAATGTTACTTGAAAGGCTCGAAAATCGTAAAATAAGTCACGTCGCAATCTTAAGGGGAACCTGGAAACCGGTTAAGATGTAAATTTCTCGAGTGAAAATTTAGGAAAAAGCACTCCATCAATCTAACTGAATTGTCTACTAGGAGAACAAAGACTACACCTCAATTAAAATAGATACAGCGGCGATTTAACCTCATACTTAGTCTGGACGTGTACATTTGACCGATTTGTACAGTGAGTACATAATATATTTCTGGAGTATTTTTTTTTAAATTTTGTATTAAATAACTTTGTTGGCTGGATTTTGAGATAAGATCTTTTGAAGTAAAAGTAAATATAAACTTAGAAACTGAAAGCAGTTATTCAAAGCTTTGACTGTAGCTTATTGATGTCTTATTCTTCGCTGGATACACAGGTTTTGGTATGAAAGCTATTCTGTAATATTTATTTAATCTAATTTTCTTGTCCAAATATTTAAGTTTGCGAAACGGGTAATAACTTCACGTTGAGTCCTTCCGGGGCTGACCCTACCTCGCGCACAAGATAATGTTAGTTTATGTTTTCTTTGTATAATATGAGAAGCCTTTCTTTGTATAATATGATGTAATGGGAAGCCTCGGTATCGTTTTTCAGCCATAAAGTAACCTATTGCTGGCTTGGTATTGATTGCCTGTAGACCCATATGTTAACAGCCCGCAATGTTATGAGAACAATGGCGATCCATCAGTCCTTAACAGGGTGTCGACGGAGAACAAATTGTAGTGTTTTTTTTGTTGTCAACTTTCACGATTACTTTAGAAGTAAAATTTATTTTTATAAGTTACTTCATTTGTACTATGTATTTTTCGATGAATGAACATGTTTTTTGTGAAAATTTGGTGGTTTTATGCAAAAAAAGGAATGTAAAGGAAGGTAAAAGTAGTTATGAGAGACATCAGACGTTTGAACAATCAAACTCATCTAGTTATAATTCTTCCTAAACAAGCTGCAAAACAAACTTGACGACAATACATATGAATTCTCGTAACTCTGACAAAATTTCACAATTCCCAAACAAACGCCCTGATGCAGAAAAATATTAATGCTATTCAAACCAGCTTCTTGTAAGAATCTCCCGGCATACATTTTGTAAAAGAGGAACAGTCGATGAATAAGAAATGAATTATATTCGGGTTTTTCCAAAAATATAACGAACAAATCTTTGGCGTGGAAGACCCTTGTTGGTGTACATTGTTCGCAACGAATTATTATGTAATACCTAGCGGTGGTGATGAGATGTAGTACCTAGGTCAGCTAATGGTATCAATCTAAATAAAGTTTAAAATTGGAAGAGATTATTTTGTAAGCCTAGAGAAATAAATTTATTGATTCAAAACCGCTACTATTTCCCTACACAACCACGTGAGCCAATGCGATTTAGCTTTCACGGAAACGTCTTCGCCTGCCACCCTTAGTTGTGCCGTGCACCTACTTCTCTAATAGTTCCCTGTGGTAGTTTCCACATATACAATGTGATGAAAAATTAACTCAAAAAGAAACGAAGAAAAAACCAGATGAAGTAGTCTTCATTTAAAAAAATATTAAAACTGCTTTGTTTTTGAGATAAATAACGTATAATTTTTTTTATCCCGATTTTTATCGATAAATATGTGTCGTGTATCCGCACATTTCGTTTGATCAAGGTTCGACAAATCACATTGTATATGTATAATGGTTTGCTTATAATAAAAATAAATGATAGAAGACGGAAAAGACGTACCAATTTGATCAAAGACTCAAAGTTGATTCAATCACAAAATGAGAAACCACCCTACTTTAAAGTCAGTGATGTAACTGCAGTCAAGCGCGACTGGACAATATTTCTTATAGACGTCGTCTTCAGATTCAATTTAATTAGTCTTGTGTTTCCAAAGACGCTTGAATTAATTTCTACGTTAAATTCATTGTAGCGCTGTAAAAACGAAAAATGTTCTTCTCTGCTTCTTGTCCTTTAGGTTTCATATGAGACGATTTCTAATTCAAATTACGTTCACGTTATAGGTATATTATAAGTATTATAGTATTCGCAAACCCAACTCAACTAAATTGAAATTAAATTATTAGCTTTCTGTATGTTAAAACTATATTATAACGTCACATGAATAACTTTACTTTTACTTTGGGAGCTTTTGACTCTATCATTGTTTATGCTGTTTGATCTCATCATTTCCTCACAGTAACAATTACTTTATTTATAAGTGATCTTACTGTGAGCTTCGGTATAAATAACAAAGTTACTATCTGCCCTGGTTAAGACCTGGTTTCGAGCGCGCTATAATTTGGTTTGGGGCGGCAGGATCCGACGTATAACTAACTATAGTAACTCAACAGGGACAATAGAGACGATGTTATTCCAAACAAAATAATCTGATTGCATCTTGTTGAATCAGTTTGATGTAGTAACAAAAGGTATAAAACGTGCAGATGTGGTGAAAACATTTCAGTATAAAAACAGATTTGTTTTGACAAGTTTCCGTCCAATTCTGAATGAAAAAAACACATGGTATCTAACAAAATATCGAATTAGCATCCAGTACTATGCTGAATGGCTATAGCATTAAAAATATGTTAACCTTTGAAAGTCTAGAATAAGTACTTCCATCAAGTTGTTGAAAATAAAATAAACTATCAGATAATAAAAGGATAGGAAGTTCATGGTGAGATGTTAATATCTCTAATATACATTCTACCGAAAATATGATTCAATTTGCGAACCCACCAGTAATTTTTTCAAACATTGTGTGTAAGGTATAATACAAATATTCTTATCGAATATGGGCAGTTAGTGAAGTTATATGAATCCTTAACCTATGTCCGCAAGCGGAGTCCCTGGGGTACTCTATCATAACTTATTATTATCTTAGTTACTAAGTGGTAAGCGGTCAGAGGGCCCAACTTGGGCAACTTTTGTTAACGATTGATTAACTATGGTTCCAAGTTTGTTGGTAGATTGGAAGCCCTTCGTATTACGGGTTTGTGTGGTTCGTAGTTAGTGCGTGGTTGGTAAATAGGTTCTTACTTTGTATGTTGTATATTTATTATGGTCCGTAGTTTTAAGTATCATCCCGTAGTTTTAAGTATCATCCTGTACTTGACTAATCTTTCCTGAAATAACTGAAATGATTTAGACCGTAGTTTCCATGTTGTTGAGCCCCACATTACCACACCAAACGTAAACATCTTATTTTTTATATTTTTAGTTTAAAATTTGACTTGTTGCTGACTTGTGCTGACTTGTACTGATGTTTTTTTTTGCAAGCCTAAAGAAATAAAGTTATTATTGTACTGTATTGACTCTAATATAGTATGTGGCCTCTAATTTTTTTGATATATTATTTGAGCTAGTTGTAGTGCAGACTTACAGACCGCGTAATTTTGAATCCGTGTTTTGAATCGATCCGATGCGCGATTATTGGAATTCATAAAAATAAATTAATATATTTTGATTGATCGTACTAGACAGACAAAATTTTGTTACCCGAATGCAAACTCTCCTTTACATTCGGGTAACAAAGGGTATAGAGTAGCAGTGAAGGAATAGACTTAAATATCACGAAACTTTACTTGAGGTGTTAAGTTAAGGAATGTGACTGTAAAATTCCTTTCGGACTAAGAAGCGTGAATCACACAGTATACAATCTAGTTGCTTTGATTTGCCACTCTCTTCAAGCACTTTCCATAATGCGTAGAGTCTCTTAAGTCTATTATATAAATGAATGATGCTTGCAGGAAGCTGAACTAGAATTTCAAAAGCCGCATTGCCTTCTGAGACAAAGCCAAAGCTGCAGTAAAACGGAAATAAAACTCGACAAGTGCGAGTTACGTTATCGCGGCCGTATGCAGTGCTGTGTTGCATGCTATATTATTTTGGAACTATTGATTGGCACAGAATCTATAGATAAATTTTTACTTGAATTTTTATTCATTAAAGCTTTTTCAAATGTTGAATTTTAAATTCTACATCTAAATTGATATTGGCAACTTACGTAAAAAAATTGCATTGAGCTCAACTCAGACTCTGAAACAAATTAATAAATAAGTACATCATTAAAATATGCTCTAGTCTTCTGCATCTTTCAATCGTTCATTGTGTTTTAGTAATCAAGTGACTTTAAAAAGTTTAAATATACGAACCCTTGTAATTCTTCCTCGAGAAGCCCTGAAAGCGATAAAAATGGTAAAAGTTGACTGCATTGGATTTTTGAAGATGTCGTTTGGCAGTCTGACATTTATACAATTAATTCGTTTTAGTATTTTTATTTCATTCTTACCTATATTTATATTTACCTACATCAAAATACTCTGTTTCTACTATCTTCTCAGAACTAAAAGTACAAAAAGTATTCCATTATATTCAGATTCTATTTGTGGAAACACAAAACCAGTTAAATAATAGAGCTCAAAGCCTTGCTTCATCAATAATTCCGTTTAAACATTGGATTACAATTGAATAGTGAAATAGGGTCGTGTTTGTTCGCTAGATACGGCATCAATTAGAATTTCATTAAACAGGGTATTGTATTATAATTGAAACAGTCAATTGTTCCGATTATTGAATTATTTGTATAAACAGAAGAAAGCTAAGCTGATGGTAGATCGCTGTGGTGCTCTTTGTGGGATGCTTGTCCAGCAGTGGACTTGCAAAGGCAATGATGATAAAACAAAAGCGGTGTTAGTACAAACTGTAATAATGTTAAAAAACTAACCAAGCTTTATTTTTCAGCTCCTGACGCTGTATATGTATGTAGTTATATGTAGGTATAGTGTGTGGTTTTACGCATTTCAAACGTGATCCTGACAATTGATAATTTGTACAATGAACTGTCTCCGTGAAAAATACGTTTATGATTTCACCTAAAACTGAAGAGTAATGAATATCTATCAAAAGGAATTACTCGGTTTTTGCGGTTTGTGCATAGAAAAATATCTAAAAAAATACGTTGAAATCGTACAAACATTTGTCCCGAGGCGGGAATCGAACGCGCATCCTCCCTCGCAGGCGGACCTTCACCCGCCGCGCCACTACTATACTAGGTATGACTAATCATTGCACTTTACCTATTTACACCTTACATTCGGTACCATCAGTAGCTAATACATATCATTGAGCCTCCTCGAAATCATAACTCATAATCATAACTCTGTGTTATTATGCACAGAGATATAGAGGTTCAGACGCTAAACAAAAGATTATTCAAGTGGCATCCACAGTTCTCACTCCGATTCCAAAACTTTTGTATTTTCCGGTATAAATTTAAAATTACTCAGAAGCGCTCCTTACCTTCAATAAATGCTGGATTTGACTGTCAGCAAAACAGAGTAACAAACAGCAAAAAAACTGGCCAAGTGCGAGTCAGACTCGCGCACGAAGGGTTCCCTACCATCACTACATAGTATAATACAAAGTCACTTTCTCTGTCCCTATGCTCCTATATCCCTATGTCCCTTTGACTACTTAAATCTTTAAAACTAGGCTACGATTTTGATGCGGTTTTTTTTAATAGATAGAGTGATTCAAGAGGAAGGTTTGTAAGTATAATAAAACCGAAGCGAAGCCGCAAAGCCGGGGCGGGTCGCTAGTTATCTACAAAAAAATTATTACCTATAAGACGTAACTAAAATGTTTGCTTTACACGAATTTTCCTTTATCTGTGCTATTAGACGTTTCTTCGTACCAAATTTAAGTTCACGGGAAGTTTTGATTCCCTTGCGAGTGTCGAAAATTTGCAGCATAAATGGCTTAATATATTTTGATTGCGTTGGCTAGAAGTTTGATTTTATCACAGATCCAAGAGACCGTAGACCTGAGTATTTGATATGAACTACAACTTGACACTTCCATGCGTTCCTGAGAAAAAGGGTCTAGACAGACAGACAGTCGGACAACAAATTGATCCTATAAGAGTTCCGTTTTTTCGTTTTGCGGTACGGAACCCTTAAAATGAACCAGAAGACATTTGCATACGAATCGGGACCAAGTTTCATACTTTTTTTTGTTTACGGCAAAGATCACGTAAGGAAAGGGCATCTGAGCGGAAGAATACATGGTGTATGTAATTCGATTAGGTTTAAAGGGATTGCCAGTTGCTTTTTACCATTATATTTTACGTTTTTCTTTTAAGGTGTGTTTGGTTTGCAATAAGCCCCAGTAATCTACCGTAGATTACTTTGAACACAACAGCATGCTACAAAAGACCTATGAGGCAATTTTATTTTACTTTAATTTGAATGCTGGTTAATGTTATGTAACCTCATAAAGATTGTTGGAACAGGTATGAGGAAGGTTTTCCTAGGTTAAGTGAATATCTTAAAAATAACTAATATTTACAGGCAAACAGACAGAAAAAGTTCAAACCTGAAAAATTTTATACAAAAGAATAATACAAAAATCTAAATTACACAGCTTTTATTTAGTTGGAAAGTTTAGAAGGAAAACCTGTTGCCAAGCCAAAACCAAAAAAAACAAACAAACAGCAACCTGATGTTTACCTGTTCCAAAAATTAATTTGATATATGTACATACGCCAACGCATTCATATATAATACACATAATGTCCTTTACTAGGACCTTTAATAGGAAACATTCTTCACTTCCACACTCTTTGCGAAATGGTTAATGCAAATAACCTAGTAATGTCCTTATTACCATTATTATCCATATCGTAATTTACCCATCCCCTTTCTCGTAATGGTAGTAGGTAACTAAGGTAAAATACCGGTATTCGCCCCAGGAGAAATACCTACGTGCGTCAGGTTCAAAAACTTATCTAACTCCTAAAAATTGCAGAGAGTAGCAGCATCTTAATAACAGTGTATGAAGAATTCTTTCAAAACCGTTAATAGAAAAAGAGTCGTCCTATTGACTTATTGAAAAACATCCTAAATATGTAGTGTGGAAATAATGAAATAAATAATCTTTTTAATGTTACATACAAATAACCCAAATTCCCGCAATAAAATATGATAAACGATTTTTAAAATATTGGTCCCAAGGAGGGAATCGAACCCTTCTTCATCGTAGGCAAACCTTCGCCCGCCGCACCACGTCAGACGGACGTCATACTAAAAACTAGATTTGTCTTTTAAATTGTTGTTTAGCTTTTGGTTGTTTATATACCTTGGGGCGCGTATCATCACTGCAGCGACTATCCATACTTTACCCTACCCTGTTTGCTCGTAATGTTCCGGATGCCATGATATAATATTTCATTTGTATAGTATATTAATTTTCATCTTGATGTGCCTGAGAAAGCTGTCACAAATTTTATAAAACTATTTACTTTACAGTTAGAAAGCTTGAAAAGATTAGAATGCATTTTGGATATTTTTATGAAGCTATTTTTTTATAATTTCTACTGACAAAAAAAAAATAGAAATACTACCTTCTTAGACAATATTACATAAGTACCTACCTTTGCAAAATTCTATAAGCATTTGTAGCGATAGAGGTTTTTATTATGAAAAGCCTGGTTACCGCTATAAAACTAAAGCTGAATAATAAACAGTATGTTGAAAGGATTATGGAAATTGAATAATTATTAGAGGACAAATCAGGGTAGCCTACTACTCGCAATGCGGGATTATGAGGAATATGACAAAGCCTTCGCAATAGTTTATTCTAAATAATCTTTAACTAAAATAGTTAAAGATTGGTAGTAAAGATAGTTCGTAGTGGTTAGGCTGCCATTTTAGTCGTATCTATTATCTTATTTTTTATTAATGTTAGCAGAATAAAACCACTCTTCAAAGACAGGATCATGTTGGAATACAGGCAGAATTGAAAATGGGCGTGTCGAACAAGATAAAATTAATTTATTTCACGGAGCCACGTTGTCGTGTGGGCAATCGGTTTGACGAAATGGCGTCACTACTCACGAGTTACTAAAACACATAAATGGCAACATAACTTAAATAACTTTCTTGAATAAGTAATTAGGTAAACAACACAAGGTTAGGGTAACAAAAGCTAAATAAATATTTTTTAAAGTTGTCAATTTAGTGTCCTGTTTAGAGGTTTTTCGTTAAGAGTAAGAGATAATGTCTGGGTGAAATCGCTCATAGCGATAAGGCTGCCTTTTGAATTACGATTATTTTTTTAATAAGATATAAGATAATAGCCTTTTTGTGTAGTCAGTCTCAATGGAGTCTAGCCAAGTGAATAGAATATGTTGCGTTTCAGATCAACGTTATGCCACACCCGCTGTCTAGTCGTATTGAGATGTAGTCCTAAAGCTCCTAACCCGTACAAAGTCCATCTGCTACTGAAGCCTTACGAGTACAAGAAACATTCCTATGGCTATAGGAATAGGTACATAATCGAATGCGGTAGAGCATTTTTCACATGAAACGTGCCCGCAATAAATAGGACATTTCCATCCATATGGGTCCAGTCGGGCAGACATACAATACAGTTACTCTATGATAAATGCAATGTTTAAGTATTATTTTTTATTGCAATGATCCTGTGGAGTTTTGCGAAATTTTAAATTCTTTTACTTTGATAGGTTTGAATGGGAATGAACTATTGAAGCCAAGACTCGTTTAGTCAGCCGTAGTGGTCGCGGCGTAAAAATCAACCCTCCTACTCAGATTGTGGATTTTGTAAGAGCTGACTTAGATAACTTTCTAGAAGAAAGACATCAACTTCCTTCTGTTTATCTTTAGTACTTCCACTGCGATAACCAGGCTGGTACAGCATTAAGCTTATGCCAAAACTCCCATCGTTTGAGGAGGCATTTCAGGTGTGGACGTAATGTGTTTACGTGTGCGGACAGCTCGCTTGAAGGTACTTATTTATTGTAGATAATACTGCTGTTTACTGACCGTGCACAACGAGCTTGCTGCTACATGGACAGCAGATTTAAAGCAGTGGTTTATGGGAGCTGTGAGGTGCTTTAGGTATGTACTTGTGAGTTTTCTCCTTTAGACTTTCAACCTATTAATCACCTCATTCAAACTAGGTGATATAGTTCATGTACACATGTATGTATAATTTGTACGTAGTTACGGTAGAGCCGTTAGTTTTGGTAATTCAGAACATTTAAGTGTCAACCCAGTGGCGAGAGCTATAAAGCCCATAATTTAGTATGTAGAACCATATTGAGGTCAAGTTCTACGCCTCGGTGATATAAAATTTATTTTATGAGTCAGTAAGTAGATGTGGTAAAGGAAAGGTTTACTTAGTTTTTTTGTTATCAAAACTAACTGGACACCGCTTTTTAATCAAAAGGAAATAAAATATGTATCAGATGATAGCATTTTTAGGTTATAGTAAAGAACTTTTTCAAAGTTAAGTACTTAATCGTGCAGCCAAATCGAAACTTTCAATCTATTCAATCCCAAAACTTGAAAAGTTCCAGTACTGACTGGCAAATACTGCTGTTCAACTTATTCTGACAAACATAAAGCACGAATAGCTCAGCCACTTTTATCAAACATACCGCTTCTCGAAAGACACGAGTTTCTCAAATTATTCAACTTCCGTATACGCCAGCGGTAGCCGCCCCGTCGAAAACTATACCTGTTTTCTGTATATGTGTAGCGAGGTGTAACTGTTCCATAATTATCACTGCAAAATTGCCATAAGTGAGAAAACCAAAAGTACAGATTACTTTTACATAATTATAAAGTATCTGTAAAAACAGTAAAAAACAATCTCTTGGCACGCCAGTGTAGTGCACAATCGTAGTTATGATGACTCAACTATCAGAACTGTATCTTAGCTGATTATTTGCTAAAAGTAATTACATAATAATATTAATGTAATATATTCAATGGTCTCATAAAGTTTTAATCCATTTACTACTCAGCATTAGCCCCAGTCGTTCTCCAAAATTATCACAATGATAAATTATAGAAAGGTGTACGGCGTAGCAAGTTCTACGACGCAGCAAGTTCTACGACGTAGCAAGTTCTACAACGTAGTAAGTTCTACGACGTAGATGGTTCTACAACGTAGCAAGTTCTACAACGTAGCAAGTTCTACGGCATAGCAAGTTCTACGACATAGCAAGTTATACAACGTAGTAAATTCTACGACGTACACGGTTCTACAACGTAGCAAGTTCTACGGCATAGCAAATTCAACGACGTAGCAAGTTCTACAATGTAGCAAGTTCTACAACGTAGTCAGTTCTATAATCGACGAAGCAAACTCTACGGCAGCCAACATAATTCTCCGGGCGGTTTGTGTGTGTCTCATCACTGTGTCAACTACTTTTATAACTATAAATTGGGGGATTTCCTTTGTAACACTCAAATTCGGTAAATCTACATGATCATTCATGCAGAATATAATTGGTTGGTTATATTTTTTCATATTTTAATTGCAACGTCATAATTTATTTCAATAAAATATAACGCTAATGATAACCGTGTTACCGATCAGCTACACTTTTGTTGTATACTCGTTTGTGTCATGTCGGTTAATTGGAAAACCTCATGTTCTCAAATCAAGTAATGCCATTCTGATGCCGCAGGCATGAAGTCGTTCCGATGACGCAGGCGTGAAGTAAAATAAACAATTTTTAAGACACAAGAGTTGTTTTTCCTTAAAAATATGCACAGTTTTTGATATGAAAACCGAAGTTGGCGTTGAGCCACCCTCGTTCCATACATACTTTAAATATACATAACGCGTACGCAATTTGTCTGTGACAGTAATTCCTACATTTTTCACGAGATTTTCTGAGCTTAGTGAATGACAATTTCATTTTCTCAGAACCAATTTCATACTTTAAATAACCGGCGGTATTAATTTCAATTCTTTACATACAACGACTTTATTTAATGATTCATTATTTAAATATACTACTGGACTCAGACAAGAAGAAGAAGAATATTTTAAGGTCATTTGAAGTTAATAATTAATCCTTTTAAACTTCTTAGTAAGAAATTTTTAAAACTTTATATTTTAAAACATTGTATTCGGTAGGGAAATTATACTGATTAATAATTATCTGATTTTGAGATCAACTAAACCCAGTCCATAAGGCTAACATCATTAAAACCATATTCAGAAGCGTCATAATACCAAATAAGAAATCATGAATAACAATAGACTAAAACAACATGTAAATTAAGCTCTATTTACAAAATACCTAAAGCTTAATTGCTAGAACCAACATACCATTCCCTGAAGCTCGCATTACACAAGTCCAAAACTGAAATAAACTAAATTTCTTGCATCAAAAGGCTTGTACTTGAAAAATCTGTCGCTTTCAAATGCGAATTTTCTAGTAATTTATATGAGGACTCTCGCTTTAACAGTTTTTCAAAATCAGTGTTCAGTTTATGTACTATTTAGTGTGATACGATAATAAACGTGACCTTGATCTTCTTATATTTTATATTTTAGCGTTACTATACTACTATACTGTATATTACTAGAAACTTGTGTAAAATTTTATTGTCAATTAAAAAAAAACTTTTATTTAAAAGAAATGATCATTAGTGCTATATAGATTATTCGAGGTCGTATGGCTTCGGTTTTGAATGTTTCTTTGCAGCGTGAGATCACACGGGGAGCTGTTATTCGGTGTTACATTTTTCAACCGTGTGAATCATTTCACATAATCCGGCCGTTTCCACAAACACATTTTCTCAACTGGGTACGAGTTAGTGCACAGTTAGTTTCTGCTTTCATTAAACAAGCTTGTTTACCTTTGATATGACGAAGCACAAAGATTACATAAAGTGAGTTAGTTTAGTCACGGATATGGACAACGAGACAATAATAAATCATGTCATGCTTATTGGTAGTTCTATGCCATATTGATTGCTAATTAACCTCATTATTGATGTGATTATCTGCATATTCTACTACTGTCTAGGTATATAGTATAATTATTTATGTGTACATAACTGTTAAGTTAATAAGCTTATACTAATACCAGAAGAAAACGACAACTTTAGAATCGTTATTCGTTTTTTATATGAATAAATAAATAAATAAATAAAAAATCCGGACAGTCCACACAGCATCATCTAGCCCCAAGCTAAGCAGAGCTTGTGTTATGGGTACTAGATGACTGATATACTTAATACAATACATTACATAGATAGATATAGAATGTTTGTAATCAATTGAGTAATTTAATTTAGTTTATTACTAGCTGCATTAATTTCCCCGCAGCGTCGCCCGCGGGGAAATTTATTTATTTGTCAAATATCATATTTTTATACATAATATGCTATTCCCGACGAAGACAAATCCAAAAACACAAAAATCATAAAAATCGGTCCAGCCGTTCTCGAGTTATAAGTGTTGTAACAAACACTTTCTTTTTTTTTTCTGGGTGCCCTCTTCACAAGTTGCATCGACATCCTCGACCGCACCCATCACCATCTATAAGGTAGCTACTACCTACCTACTACCACACCTATACACCTTACCCCTACATTCTTTTATATATATATAGATGTACCTAACTAGAGATGGGCTGTCCAGTGTCCATACTTTAAAACTACGATCTATACTTATGATTGTGTGCTTAGTCGACGACGACGCATAAAATAATTGTTAAAGGCATCTTTTTCGCCTCTATGGGTTCTAAACCCTGCGCCGTTATATGCATAGATTGTATATCCTGATAAGCTCATGTGACGAAGTCGGAAACTATTCCCGCTAGTTAGAATACAGAAACGTGATAACAACTAGGTACGTGCTTTTACTCTATGCTATGAATATCAAAACATAAAAGTAAATTTCTGCATGCAGCGTCGTACTTGAACATTCAAAAAGGAGACAAAAAGAGTTTACGACGATGTGGATGGAAGAAAGACGTTATGATGGTTTTGTAGGCATAGGCGTGGGAATGGGTCCCAAAAAGTAACTTTATAAAAAAACTAACGAAAGTGCGTCACTCTCAGATCGTTTACGCAATCGAGGACAATTTTCACATCTATTGTGTGGTAAGGACCCATTTATTAATTTCCACTGACCTTTTTCTCTAGGGACTATCCTTCTTATTATATGTTTTAACAAAGTAAATGAGTATTTTCTATTCAGGACGTTAGGTCCCTGTACGTACAGAACACAAAACAATTAGGGCAGACAATACAGGCTTTTAGTCCGTCTCCCTTATTAATAAAGCACCACTGAGTGCGGTCAAGCCTTCGTTTAATTTCCGGCGTGCGTAACTCTCTGAGGTACTGATGCGCAGCGGACTAAACAAACTAAGAAGTAACTAGGTTGGCAATACTAAACAATATATAAATTAGAACGCAAAAAGTGAAAAGGACTAATTTTGATGTAATGCTTAAATTATCTGTGCGATCCCACTAGAAGGGCCTATACGAATGAGCGGGTGCACACTTTCTATTGCTGGATTGGAGAACTCCGTTGAAGGTGAAGATGGCGTAGAATCAAAGACTGTTCTGTGAGAAGAGCTTCTATATTTTCTTACTGCAGTACTGGATTGCTATGACTATGAGTTCACTATTTACTATTCACTATTAAAGACTGAATGTTTACTATATCACAACTAAAAACTGAATCATTACTATATTGTGTCTAAAAACTGAATAAATCTCGGCGGACTAGCTCGGCCTTTTATATGTCCGTCGAACAAAACAAAACATTCCAGAAAACTCGATAAATATCTAGATAAATAATTCTATCCCTTTCATTCTACATACGCCGTCCTTGTCTTACATTTCCACAGTTTTCCGGAAGCTATATCTATCTCTGTCATTCCTATTTGTCTCTGTCTTTCCTTTCGATTCGTTCGAGAAACTTTGCGTACATTTGAAAGACTAGAATATTCTAAAGGCACGGAATGACTATATTATGGATTTCGAGAATGTTCTATACTACTCTACAGGCTTCGAAATCGTTCTATAGGCTTCCTGAAGTTTCTACAATGTTCTGGAATGATCTCGCACATTCCAGAACTTTCCAAAGCTTTCTACGAATTCCCGAAAGCTCTAGATTGTTCTAATCGACAAGGCGTAGTACATAAACGATTTGAAAATTTGACGACCGATGTGGCGCGGTGGGCGAAGGTCCGCCTGCGACGCAGGAGGTTGCGGGTTCGATTCCCGCCTCGGAACAAATTTGTGCACGATCTGCAGAAAATTGTTTCGTTGGTCTGGGTGTTTAATATGTATAATAAAAAATATCTATCTATGTAGTATATGGTATTAAGTATATCAGTCATCTAGTACCCATAACACAAGCTCTGCTTAGCTTGGGGCTAGATGATGCTGTGTGGACTGTCCAGAATTATTTATTTATTTATTTATTAGAAACCCTATTTACATAAAGATAGGTACATAAATTGCTCTCTCACAACGATAACATAATATATGGCCTATTGTGGTTTAACAAGTACTTATTCTATTCTATGTTAACTGCAAAGTACGTACGATTTTGAACTCTATAACCAAATCTAAAGAAAAAAAAAATACTAGTTATCTTAAAACTACTAGACTTAACTAGACCACAGACTAGACGTTGTCCTGCACATGATCGATACTTGAATAATTGTTTCTTTTAAAAATTTACTTATAGAAATAATAAGTTTCTAGAAGCCTAATCGAGGCTTTAATAGGGATCATTATAAACAATTTAAATTTTATTTACATATATATGATTGTAATTTTAATGGTCAATTAAGATTTAGTTTTTAAAAATATACCGCTACTAGCTTTATCATTTTAGTGCATCTAGAACAAAAATAATCTATTCGCTTTTGATTATGACACTTCCACGTTTGTCAGAGCTGCATTTGTTTGTTTTATGTATGACATTTGGAATTGGCTGTTCTACAGAAACAAGTTGGAAAAACCGTTGTTCATTCTCTTGAAACTAAATAATTGAGAATCGACTAAAAACGAAATAAAAGTCAGAATTATTGAACCATCAATATGGAATGATTTGCACCACACTTTGTATAAAATGGGCAGCTTTATTTGCCCCTTCAGTGCAAAACCTCATTGAAACTTCGTGGGGTAAAGTGAAAATAAAAAGCAAATTAACCTTTGCATATATGAAACAGATATTTAAATCGAATGCGAAATGAAATGAATTCGTTATCAAGTTTGGCCTTTGCCTATCTTTTGTTACGATTTTGGTCTATTAAAGAACAATCGAATAAATAATAATTTACAAACTATATATTCATTTAAAAGTAAATTCGTACTAACAAACGTAACAACCACAAAAAAACGTAATCAAGTCATTTCAAAAAAATATGTTTATGTGTAGGCCACGTAACCAAAAAATTGGAAGAAGACATTTCTTTGAAATAATTGCAATGAGGTACGTAAAATTTTTGTAAAAGCGAAATTCAGCAAAATTCTACCAGAGTCTTGTTTGTCAAATTCAAAGAGTATGTCGTTCGTTCATGCGGTTTTATTGTTTTTTTTTATCGATTTTATATTGGGATGTTATTTTATTTGAACATATCGTTACCAACTAATACAAAGTTTTTACGATCGATGAAGTACGAGTAACTTTTTTATTCACAAGTTGAATTTTATTGACTCTTGAATTTCGTATCATATGCAAAGAAAAGTGTCATGGATCAATTGAGCTACCGTAAGACTGTTTGCAACCGTCTGCAGTTAGCTCAATGGTTTCAATTGTATTATACTATTTTTAATTTTTCTTTTCCTAGAAAAGTTGCTTTTGAGTTGCCCCTGTGATGCTTACTCATTGAGACATAAAAATTTCAGTGTTTAAATAGGTTGCGCTGAATCGGAAAAGGGCTCCAAATTAGGTAAATGAATATTAAACTGGAGTAGGTCTGAAATTAGCGAAAAAGTGATGTTAAAATTATATACTGACCTTATTCGACCGTTCCATTTACCCTTCTATTTTATTCGTAGTGTGGTGCCCGTCCTTTAATTTTAAACCATAGCTTCGTAGCCACTTTACACTACTTATATTAGAGATGTGATCAAACATGCAGCACTTTCATAAAGTACCTACGATTATTAAGGTCATCTGAAGTGGCTGCTTAATGTATTCAAATTAGGTTCCAGCAAACTCGGACTGGCTATTTCTCTTCATAGCTTGCTCTCAGCTAACTTGCTATCAGGGTGACGTTGAAATATAATTATATTGATTATTATTATTTTCGATACACTATTCTGCTTTGTCATGCACGCACACATCACTCCAATTATGAGGTCCTTATCTGATAGACGCATAAAAAGAGTAATTTGACGACAATTTTTCATTAGCCTGCCAAGAATAACAACATATTTCAAATAACATAATATTAAATAACCGAAATCATCCCCGTCGCCCTATAATTCTATACTCACGCTGGTGTTATGCATAACTCTTTCCTTTGATCAATGAGGAGCTTGTCCATTTATTAGTAAATAAACAGCGTGCGACGCCGCGCGTAGATACTAGTATGCTGTCAAATTCTCTTTTAGTCAGTATCGGATTTTCTGTTGTGTACAAGATTTTTTAGCCAAATCTCAATAAACGATAAACGCCTCGTAACATAATATTTTAATTTTAGTAAAACTTAAACTTCCTTCGCGTGCACTTCGGAATGAATACACACTTATAATATGTATAGATATTTATAGTATATCACAAGTTGCAATTTAGACCAACTTCGATTTTTAGGGTTTTTTTAAATATCACAGGAAAATCTCTTTCATGAACTCGGGAATGACGTCTTTGGAAGCTACCTTACGGTCAGGGTGCTAAATAATATTTATGTGGCGGTAAAAAGGAAGTCACTATATTTTTGGATCCATGTCACTTTCAATGTCAAACAGGTTTATCCTGAACAAATGCAAGATTTCTGACTTGATATTTGCACGGCTTAGCGACTAGTTTAACGTCTTTTACATAAGTTTATATTAATTTGATTAAAATCGAACTTTATTTCCGGTTTATTGTTGAGCTACCAGCTTTTTCTTGTTTTCACGTTAAAGCATGGGTAAAGCCCTAAATATTGTAGAAAATTCATAATGCTCTGTTAAACAATATTTTTTTTCAGCATATTACACGAGCTACGGCATGTTTAAGGTATAATAAATAAAAAACTTTAAGCCCTACTTGATTTGAAAAATCCAAAAGTGAAGCGATAACTCGGGCCGCTATAAATCCTGTACGCAACGAAGTCACAAAAAAGAATCAAGTGGAACGCGTCAGTAATATGGGTTAGTGTGTTCACGCTCCGCCGGCCTCGGATCTTTAGTTATAGGGTGTGCAAGCTTTCCGACCGCGCGGTGATCCCGGAAAACTTCGGGCATTTCGATACCGGGTCCAGCTAATGGCTTAATGGTAACAAATCAAATAGGTTTTAGTGATGCCTCAGTTCACTTGGATTACCGATGCCTTTGTCACTAGAATAAACAAAAAGATTTCACTTCTAGCGCAGCATGAATCAGAAAAACTACTCGATGGTGAAATCGGATTACAATCATTGAAATCAATAAAAGTACAGCGAAGCCTAGAGTAGTTATTTTTGATGTGGAAAGGGTATCATTTAGATGAACTAATCAGGTAAGCTCATTTTCCATAAAAGATGTCACCTCAGCCAACCAAAGCACATAAAAACTCTAAGAGGGTTCGTTGCCCTTAAGATTACAAAGTAATTTGGCTGTAGATCCTATAGTATTAAAATACTATTTAGCTATCCCCACATTTGGCCGGTAGCCAGAGACAGCCACTGAGTGCGACATTTGAAGTTACGTTTCCTATAAATATGAATAACATTCAAAAGCTTTCTTGAAAATTAGATTTTGTACGCGATCCTAATGAAAGCTTGGCAATAAAAGAACTTAAAAATTACTTTTCTTATTGTGATAAAAATATACTGCTCTTATTTGTGAATCTGTCTGAATTTAACTTACAAACGAACATTTTAAAGTTTTTTTCGTAAATAACTTGTCCAGTGGCAACAAAGTCCCCTAAAACGATACAGTAAAGCCTAGACACTGTTACCTTGTTAGTACATAGTCCATAAACTTAGTTATGTTCCCAATATTATAATTGCAAGAACTTTTTGTTGTTCATAATGTGTTCCATAAACTGATATAGTGACCCGTGAGACTGAAGGAAAAATAAAAAATGGTTACGTCATAATCTTCAGTATTTCCTGTTTTTTAACCAAAGCAATTAAAGTATTATCTATTTTAGAAAAACCTTTTTGTCTATGTGTATGTTTATTTTCTGTATTCACAATTCAAACATTATTTATTTATTTGGCTGGTAATTTAAAATTATTAGATACTATTTTGTTAACTATATGTTGCACGTAAATATGATGAACTTCTTTTTTTACCGAACTGTAAATTTTCGGGTATTTTCCTTGCCACCAATAAAAAATTGGTAGAAAAGAAACAGTCAGACTTCGTCTTAGACAAATATGGCTTAAATGGTTCCAAATAGTCCACACTACCTTCGCCCACCAGCTTTGCACCCTCCTTCCAATCACCCTGTATAACCTATTCATAAAACTAGTTAATTTTGTATTACCTATTGACAAAAATAATGTAGGTGACGAGTCCATATGTTAAAATAAATTACTTTTACATATCAATACTCTATTTAACATTCATAAAAAACGCTTTCATAGGTACAAATTGTTCTCTTAGTCTAATATATTCAACTAGCGACCCGCCCCGGCTTTGCACGGTTTTTATACGTATAAACCTTCCTCTTGAATCACTCTATCTATTAAAAAAACCGCATCAAAATCCGTTGCGTAGTTTTAAAGATTTAAGATTGAATGTTTTATACTAGATATAATAATAATAATATAATAATAAATAATAATAAATGCTGGACAATCCACACAGCATCATCTAGCCCCAAAGTAAGCTACTCAAAGCTTGTGTTATGGGTACTAGATAACTGATATATTTAATACATTATATACATAGATAGATATTTTTTTATTAAACATATTAAACACCCAGACCAACGGAACAAATTTCTGCAGATCGTACACAATTTTTTTCCGAGGCGGGAATCGAACCCGCAACCTCCTGCGTCGCAGGCGGACCTTCGCCCACCCCGCCACATCGGTCGTCAAATTTTTTCAAAACTTTTATTTTCACACAACTATGTAATGATAAGCTGTTCACAAAAGTCACCTGAGCCAAGAAAACTAATAAAAAATGGCGTTTCTTTATCCCAAACAGATGTATGTAAATGGCGATTTTATTTAAAACAGTATCACCAGAGTCATATCAATTATCCCGAGGTCACCCTCGCGCGACAGACGGGTTAAACCGCATTTGTCCGTCATATTACGCATTTTTCACTAGACACCTTTACATAACACAAATACTTACACTGATTATTAAATTATAGTGCGTAAGCACTCGCACTCGGGGAATATCTAAGAAATGAAATCTTCAAAATTTTCGAATTCGTTTGGTCTTGAAGGCCGTATTCGATTTTTTTTTGCGATGTAATTTCATTACTTACACTGATATTTAGACCTGAAAAGTATTAAGATGCTGGGCTCGGCTAGCCTGATTCAAATTTTAACGAGCTTATACGCTTAGCATCATAAAAAAAGATTAAGCTTAAAATATCACCCACATCATCAGCGCTTAGGTAAGTAGGAGTCCTTTCCCAATAGACTTGTTTGGGGTTAGTCTATCTCTAAATTTAGTGACTCACTACGAAAGCCTAGTAGCGAAGCATGGCTAATGCAACCTTTTATTTTTACACACCAGACGATAACGAACGAAGTTTGTAACAAAAATTTAAGGCAAAAAGTTCAAAAACAAGCTTAGAGATCGAACTAGACCTAACAAAGGGGAACGACCTTTTTGACTTTTTCAAATAAAAGTTTACCATTCCAACCTATTATGCGAAATCCTCTCTTATTTCGAAATGTTTCAATAAGTTTACCAGACTTGTATTCATTTTATTGTACTTTAAGACTCAAAAGTCATTAGTTACTCGTTTGAGACTAATCCATTTGTTTGTGTCTTACTACATGCTCATACTATTCTATGGTAGGTATGTATAGACAGAATTAAATTTATTACTTAGTTGACAAAATTAAAACAATTTTTCATATCACCTAGCTTAGTTTGCAGTCTGCATACATGTATGAAAAGCTGGGTCAGATATACGACCTTCGCCAATACTAAGTAAGCTTAGCTTTTTTGTATGTAAACCCGCTATGTGATGCTATATGGACAGGTCGGACCTATTTGCCAAGGAAAGCCATGACTCAGTTAAAATGAGGATGAGTAAGAATCATCACGTTCAGTGTATTAATTAGTTCTTTAGGTGAATATTGCTCAGTTTTGATGATGCCTTTCTTACAAATTTGTTTTAGAAACGGGAATGCCGTGTGCTTTGATCACGACTATATTCAAAATACACATAAGAATAAATAATTGGCCATAGTAGCACCCCAATCCACAAAACTATGAAAGAATAAGCTTATCATGTGATAATCAGCTCCATAAAGACAAACATTTTCTCAGATTACGTTTACTAACCGTTGGAGTCGTGAAAGCAAGCTAGTCGAAAATAATGAGGTGTTTGAGGAAAATTTGTCGAGAGACAAAAAGCCTTCTGTTCTTTTGTCTGTTATTAATGGACTGGAGACGTCTCGGATCGCTTCAAATATTAAAAGGACATTGTAAATTACACCTTTTTGGGATTGGAGTGTTGAAAAATTAGGCATTAGTGTTTTTCTGATGGAGGAGTGCGCCCTATCTGACAGAAAGCGCGCGAATCCCAACTAAATGTGACGATGGAATTACGGGTAAGGTGACTCAAAGTAAAATAAATGCATTACCAACCTATTGTAAGGTCAGAGTTTTGGAAAGAATTGTAAAAAATTGAAAAAAATATTATTCTGAATGCAGTAATCAATCACTCTCAACTTAACACCATAGAACGGTATCAAATATCCTTCGCTTCCTGATCGATTTTAATCAAAAATTAATCATCAGTTAAATTAAACTGTCAACTTATCAAAACTCAATGTCACAGTCATGGCAAACCGATCAGTCAATTTGATAAAAGCCATTTAATTTTAAAATTGGAAATACCTCGAAAATTTATTGAAAACGGATTAAGTAAAAACGAATGAGAAACGGCAATCCATCGCTCATAAACCCAAGATTATATTGATTGATCGCCCCACATAGACATTATTCAACGTTCAGTCTAATTAAGCTTTTTATTTCACTACGCTTAATTACAACGGATTCTGTACGGTACCTACATCGGGAGGAGTAAAACAAATTGTCAGACGAGCGATCGAGCCCTAATTAACTTTGTTTCATTAAAATGTAGCTCGACTCTTTTATGTAAAACCAATTAATTTGGATTAACAAGCAAAAGTAACTAGCATCAGTAACTATACCTACATGTAAGCAAAATAATCAGTTGGTTACACTTAACTACGTACTACCTAGACTTAAAATATTTTATGGCCTAGCGTTGAGAAAATTCTCACTTTGGGTACTAACCAAGGTGAAAGAAAATTTTTAGATTGGTCCACTGTTGAAACTCATTACCTCTGTTTGCTGTGAATAACATTTTGTAAAAGCTATGTCTGGTAAATTTTAATAAATGTCATAATGGAATGAAAGTAAAAACAGAAATTATGTCCTCCATTCTGTGGGCGGTTGACATTTTATCGTCGACAACATGAATTATTGTTTTACTTCATTGATAAAAGGATTGTTGGGCGTGCAAGTTATTCTTATCGAGTATTATATTAATGAAAATCAAAATGAAATGTAATAAAATCTTAAATTATACCTACAAGTGTTTACATACATAATGTTAGCAAGGTATTTCTTAATATAAGAACAAGCGATTTTTTGGAGACAACACCCAGCCCAAACCGCTGAAGCCAGAAAGCTGTAATTTGAAGGGTTCCTTTAACTATACTTACAGACGTCCGATAAAAAGGGATTTTTGAAAATTTCACCCCTTAGAGGGTGAAAAGGGGGTTTGAAGGTTTTTTGGTGTTTTTTGTAACTCGTTAACTAGTGGCCATTTTACTTGAAACTTACAGAGAATACAAAAAATTTAAAATTATTGAACAAGGGTTTCAGGATTTTCCATAAAACTCCTAAAAGTAGGGTATTAAAGTTTGAGATTCGTAATTGAACTCCGTATTTTAATGTCTATAACTTTTTAATGTAGTATACTTTTGTACTGAAATTGTTAATTATTTTTCAGTATGTACTGACATTAACATAAATTTAAATAAGCATGTATTTCAAGAATTTTCTAAAAACCCCGCAGAAGGGGTCAAATGGGATCGGTTGTCAACATGGGCGAAGCCGCGAGAAGGAAAGCTAGTAGTTGAATAAAATAAAAATTTATATTTGCAGAAAAGTTTAATAATTGATTATGATAACCGGCGAGCTTTTTACGGACTGACAGCAAGCAGCGTCTTTTGCGGAGAAGAGCACAAAAAGCAAAGTTTCAGCAAAAAGTAATATGGATGCAGGATACGAGAGTTGGCATATTCCCCAATACTTGGCTGCTTCGCGCGCAAAAAAACGATCAGAAGACTTTGCACAGTTTCCTAGTTAAGTTATGTCGGAAATAGTACGTTTATCTATACTTATAATAAAACTGTAACAGGTCCAAATCTGTACATTGAAGATATTTTGAAAATTTTTTTTGGAGGGCACTCTATTATCGATACTCAAGCCAAAACTGTAATTTTTTTCATTCATGTCTGTCTGTCTGTCTGTCTGTCTGTCTATCTGTCTGTCTGTATCGTAAACGCGCATCACGCCGAAACTACTTGATGGATTTAAATGAAACTCGGCATGATTATAGGTCATACTACGAGGAAGGACATAGGATACTTTTTATCCCGGAATTCAGTAAGGTTCCCATGGGAGAGGGTATGAAAGTAAAATTCCTTTACCGCTCATCACGCCGAAACTGCTGAATGACTTGGAATGAAACTTGGGACGATTTGAGTTCATACTACAAGGAAGGACATGGGATACTTTTTATCCCGGAATTCGGTAAGGTTCCCCTGGGAGAGAGGGTGAAAGAAAAATTCTTTAATGACTTGGAATGAAACTTGGGACGATTTGAGTTCATACTACAAGGCAGGACATGGGATACTTTTTATCCCGGAATTCGGTAAGGTTCCCCTGGGAGAGAGGGTGAAAGAAAAATTCTTTAATGACTTGGAATGAAACTTGGGACGATTTGAGTTCATACTACAAGGAAGGACATGGGATACTTTTTATCCCGGAATTCGGTAAGGTTCCCCTGGGAGAGAGGGTGAAGGAAAAATTCTTTAACCACGCATCACGAGGGAAGTGAATGAATTCGAATGGAACTCGGGACGATTGGACATGGGATACATTTTATCCCGGAATTCAGTTTGGTTCCCCTGGGCTATACGGATTTTCAAAAATTTCTCACAGCATTTGAACGACGCGCGCGCGTCGTTCAGATGCTGTGAGAAATTTTTGAAAACCCGTATAGCCCAGGGGAACCAAACTGAATTGAACTGATAAACGCGTAAGTTTGTAAGCATGAATGGATAGATGGATGGACGTTTGTTACTCTTTCACGCAAAAACTGCTGAACGGATCTGGATGAAATTTGGCACAGAGATAGCTGAAATAACACATAGGCTTTATTTTATCCCGAAAATCCCACGAGAAAAGAATTACGCAATGAAATAGCGAGTACTCGAAATACTAATCATGCGCAGACGAAGTCGCGGGCACCAGCTAGTTTTAAATATGAGAGATTAAATCTACAGTCTTAAAAAACTTGTCATCTTGAGTATCATAATAAAATCTAATACAGAAGAGTCAGTGTATTCAGAGTTCATCACATCATTCACCTTAAATTCAGAGAATAACCTGAATGATTTGAAAAATTGAGTTGTGATAGAAAAACCACTGGATACTGTCAGCTATTAGATCTAAACGACTTACATCCGAAATTGATAGATGAACTTTGCGTTAACTCTTAAAAAATAGTATTACAATATTGTACAATATCATATAGCGTTAGTACTGTACAGAGTAACTCTGTACAGTACAATATGATATTGCGTTAGTTTCAAATTCTAGGTACTATGTAATCGTTTCTGAAGAGTCAACGCAAACGCACCAGACTCAAATTCCCAGAGACTGTAAGATCTTTATTGTTATAGTTAAATTAAAAGATATAGATAAAAAACTATATTAAAATGAAGACTTTAAAAATAAAAAAGTTGAACTATCTCCAGATTGTTTCATGCAATCAGCAGATATGCTCAAATATCCAGTGAAATGTTGACTACTAAAACATCCAAGTAATAAGCTTCAAAACTTTTCTGTGCTAAATTTGTTTAAACTGAAAACTGGACGAAACTGGTTTTGCTGAGGGGCTTTTGTGTTAGTTTTATGAGTCGATCATGGCTAGCGTAAGCGTTTATCCATCCATTATTACTAGGAATCTACTTCCATTATTAGATAACTATTGATGGTAAAAGTTGCATGAAAGTATATTATTTCTTTTAACAAATAACTTTTTTCCGAGAAATGTGAAAACACGAATATAATGAATAAAAACCTTTTATTGAACTTTCGAGTAGGTATTTCGAACAATTAAGACTTTGTTTACTTTTAAATTGAAGTCTTGTTTCCACCCGTGTACACTGTACAAGTCCCAAAGGATTTTTCTTAAGCAATGCAAATTGTGTGTTTTGTAATTTATGTTTAAAATTAAAGGGCTCAAAACAGTGGGTTGAGTTGAATAGAGATATAATGAAAAACTATATTTAATTAAAGTAGAGTATTTACTAACCAGTATATATTATGAAACATCATCGGGGGTCGATGATACATGATCTCTGTGCCAAACACCCCGGTAAGCGACCGGGTCGGCACCACCGGGCTCGTTGAAACAAATTTTAAAAACGACCCCGCCGAGCAATTACGGTAAAATCTCCCATCCAAAATTTGACATAAGAAAGCCCTTTTGATGGCCTTCACGCGTCCCATCCATCCAATTGCAAATAAATTCTCCGTCAATGGACGATTGCCAGTCCCAGCCGAAATTAAAGCCCATGAATGAACGAAATAACTGTTTTTGACAGTAAATAGAACGATAAGCCAACAGATCATTCCATTACAAAGTGTCAATTTGCCATTTGTATCCATCCAAACAAATACTACAACAAATAAAGTTGGTTGATGCAAGCTTCATAGCGTACTGTTATTCATAGTTTTCAATACCTATTTTCATTACTTTCAAGATTCTGTAGGTAGGTATCATGGCCCTTCCTATAATGGTGTTAGCCGAAGAGGAAAGGCTAAAAAAAAACTTGTCCTCGAACGCAAATTTATTCGACTGCGGAGCGATCCTTTCAGCTTGCCAGAAAACAACTTTCGGGCCAATTTCAGGCTCTCAAAGGATCAATTTTCTGATTTGTGCCAAACCCTGGAGCCGCTGCTACTCGTTAGCAAAAGAAGCGACGCGATTTGTCCCGAGCTCAAAGTAAGACTTACCTACTACTTATCTTTATAAACTTGTGGCACCTTTATCATAACATAGATTACCAACCTACCCACTAACTATAGAAAAGTGTAAAACAAATCAGACACAAGTTACTTTCAACAAAGAAGTCAAGTCATAGGTAATTACTAAGACATTTTTATACTTAATCAAATCATAAACTTAAAAACATTTAGGAAGGTACCTACCTACATACCTACCGCCATAACATATATCTATATTTGTATTAACCTAGGATTGTAATTATAATTTCAGATTTTAGCAGCCATTACATTTTATGCTAATGGATGCTATCAAAAGAATGTCGGGGCTTATCACCATCTGGGTTTGTCCCAATCTTCAGTGCATAATTGTATCGAAGAGGTCACAGATGCCCTCAACACACCTGGAGTTTTGCGGACACACATAAAATTTCCCATGACTCAGGCTCATAGGGAGTTAAACATGAGGAAGTTAGTGGATAACAAATTGATTATTAAAAAATGTTTGTAAAGGGAGTATCCAATTATAAGTTACTAACTAAACCATTTTTTCTGTTGTTTTAGATTTATGACAAGGCATGACTTTCCTGGTGTTGTTGGGGCTATTGACGGTACCCATGTGGCAATTATAAGGCCAAAAGAGAATGAGGAGGTCTATTTTAATAGAAAAATGTACCATTCACTAAATGTTTTAATAGTAAGTTATATTTTAACTTCCTTCAAATAGATTTAGAGTCCCTAGATCTTTTTGTGTCTAGAAGAGCAGAAATATTTTTATACATAACATTTTCCTATTGTATTGCAGATTTGTGATGATAATATGCAAATTTTGCATTTGGATGCCTCTTTTGGAGGGGCCAGTCATGACTCCCATATATGGAACCAATGCCCAGTAAGGTCATATATGGAGGGTTTGCATGAACAAGGAGAAATATGTTGGCTTCTTGGTATGTTATTTCTTTATTTATACACAGAACAACATAAAATAAATCTTAGTCTTAAGCAAAAACTGACATGATAGCTACCCATATAAAATGAAACTATAAAGATGTAATAAGAATAAAAGATTTAAAATACTTATAGGAATGTATTTATTGTTCTTCCAATATAATTTTAAGGTACCTATATTATTACTAAGTTTTTGTTACACAGGTGACTCGGGTTATGCACAGCGGCCTTGGCTTATGACCCCAGTTTTGAATGCTCCAATTGGTTCAGCAGAAGAAAATTATACCAAAAAGCACTGCAGAGCCCGCAATGTGGTTGAGCGCTGCATAGGGGTGCTAAAAGCAAGATGGCGTTGCCTCTTGGTCCATAGAGTGCTGCACTACACTCCAATAAAAGCTGGCAAAATTGTAAACGCGTGTGCTGTGCTACACAATCTAGTCAATGACGGCCGCCTTATGGATGACGTACCCGACATCTTGGCTGAACATGCACATCAAATTGATGAACCTCACCATGTGCCTGATGACAGAGGTAGACAAGCTGTCATAGACAGGTTGTGGAGAAGCCGCAACATATTATAGAATGTTTGTGACTATGTGCATTAAAAGAATTATAAATAGGTAATATGAATTTTTAAAGTTGAAAGAAATAAATATTATTATGACGATGTAAATAATTCGCTTTCACAAATACTAATTGGTTTACCAATAATCTCTTACTTAATGCTAAAAAAACAAAATGTATAAAATTCATGTTACCTACCAAATGTTAGAGAACTCCCAACTCGAATTATGATGTGTTCTTGGGGTTGCATATTGATCCATCTCTTCAATGGCAACCGCAAATTGATGCTCTCGCGGGTAGGCTTAGTTCAGCAGCCTATGCAGTGAGAACAATTAGACATCTCACTGATCACGACACAGCTAGTTTAGTTTATTAGAGTTACTTCCATGGTATTGTCTTATGGTATTTTGCTGTGGGGTCAGGCAGCTGATATTCAGACTATCTTTGTTCTTCAAAAAAGGGTGGTGCATGCGATTTATAAATTATATTTAAATTTATAAATTATATAATGTACCTACCTATAGTATTTAATGTGACTTGTCTAAGTGCTTATTTTGTAAGCCTAAAGAAATAAAGATATTGATTGACTGATTCAGTCTTTCTAGAGAATCTTGTTTGTGTCTGTATGTATGTGCATTATGCTATAATTATATAAAGGATATTGAAAAGTATTGATTCTTTCTTATTCATTTTCTTTAATCAGTTCCTTATCCGCTTTTTTAAACATAAACATTAGGTAGATTAAAATCTCTTTTTGGTTATCATCACATATCTATTGCTTTACAACATATTTAGGTACTCTGAAAAAACAACTAACAATGGTAAATAGGTTCATTCTACTAAGTGTATGTACAATATTATGTACATGTTGTACAAATTAGGATATTTCTTTAATTTCAATTGTTTTCTATTCAGTCTTTCTAATCAGAACATATATAAATTATTCTGTGGCTATGTCCATTATGCTGTAGTACCCATAGTGAAAAGTAATGATTCTTTCTTATTCAGTCTTTTTAATCACTTCTTTATACATAAAACATTTGGTAGATTTAAGTTACCTACATTTAGGTTTTATCACATTAAAATCACATTGTTAGACAACATAATTTAAAATTATAATACACACAGAAAAAAACTGTTGCAATTATAACAATGGCAAATAACGAACAATACACATTTTAGGAATTAGGATATTATTTAAATTTGTCATACTTTAAACTGCTTCCTATTCAGTCTTTCCAATCATAAAATTAGACAAAGCTTAAAAATCACATTTTCATACATACAATATACTTACATTTTTAAACTATGTATTTTAATAAACATACCTTAACATAATTTAACTATGTCACAACAATACAAAGGTTTTAAATTCTCTCCTCAACATACTCTACATACATGCTCTGAAAAAAATGTTGCAACTATACCAATGACAAATAGGTTCATTTTACTTAAGTATAGGAACAATACATGTTTTAGTTATTAAGATTTTTATTTATAATTTTAATACTTTTAAATTGCTTCTTATTCAGTCTTTCCATTCATTAAATTAGGCAAAGCTTAGGTATATAAATATCATACCTGCACAGAAATAAACTATGTTGCAACAATAACAAAGGTACTTAAATAAATAGGTTATAAATTCTGTAAAAAATATCACTAAAATATTGATACATTATATGATTCTATATTTACACACAGGTACAGATTTAAAATATTCAGGAACTATTTAAAATCTAAATCTCTTCATCTTCACTTTGTCAGTCAATATCATCTTAAAATATACCATTGTCGTACCTTAGTTCCTGAACTAATGCTTTAATGTCAGCCGCCATTGCATTTAATGTTGTTGCTATCTCTGTTGATCGGCTTAATAGTGCCTCCAGCAGCTCCTCCTGTCTTCTATTCATATTTTGAGCCCATTCTGGAGGGCCTACGCTTGAGCGACGGACATCTGAAATGATGACATTATTGCAAAATGCTCATCCAATGATCTTGAAAATCTAATTATTGTATTAACTTCAATCAATCCTAATACTATGGAAAAAAATCTGTTGAATTAGTGCAACTAAGTGGGATATTATTTTTTAAAACCCTTACTTTATGATGGTTTTATGATGTTTGGTTGTTTTTCATGGAAATTAGTTATATTGTACCTAATTAGAACAAACATGAGGCATCCATACTTACATTGCCGTGCACCTTCCCTCCTTCTTTCCCTCGATTGTGCTGGGGGCGGATGGATGATAACCAAATGGGCTAGAAAAAAAGGTTACCGTTTGTATAAACTAGTTCCTGCCCATAAGAATTATTATAGTAGGATATAAAATAATGTACTTACCATTTTCAGGCTCTTCATTTCCTTCAACCTCCATCTGAGGTTCTAGTGCAGGGTCTATTTGAAGTTCTGACACAGCTTCCGGCAAAGGTATTGGCTCTGGTGGTGTGACTGGAGGGTCCTAGATGAACAGTAAAATATAAATGGCAACATAGTACTGTTTAAAGGTTCTCACAAGCTTTGAAGAATATGAATATGCTTACATTAAAAGGCAGGCGGACACATTCATTCCCATAAACTGCCTCCGTTCCAATGACCCCCAAAATCCTTTCTTCAAACGCACTAATTACAATTTGTTTAGCAGGCCCGCCACCAGTAGCTTCAGCTTGCCTTCGCTGTTCTGAAGCCTTCTTTCTGGCACCATATCGCAGCTCATTCCAATACTAAAAGAAAATAAGTATCAAACCAAAAAAAATTACTTCACTAGTGGTTTACCTCAAAGAATGTCATTGTACCTGGGAAATAATTTAGATTACAACATACTCATTTGATAAAACATCATAACAATGCAGCAAATCAATTTACCTCGCGCCAGCGCGCAGCTGTTTTGGTGGGACCGACTGCAACGCTGTTAAGCATGGCAGCCAGCTCTTCCCACTTCTGCTGAACTGCCTGCTTCGCCAGAGGAGCAGTGTTTTGTACACGGCCCACAGCGACTTCTCTGTTAGCCTCCATGAACTCGATAATTATTTCCATTTGACGCCGGGAGAGCTGTCGAGGCGCCGGCATTTCTAAAATAACTATTGTCATTACTTATCAATCCATACACCCAACAATAGACTAATGAAAATCTCACTTAAAATTTACAATCAACGTACCTCAAGTTGTTTTTCTGTTTCTTGTTGTCCGCCAAGCAAACACACATTGAACTTTACGAAGTATTTATATTCTCTTTGCATTGAACATTCAAAAAACTTCAACATACTAAACACTTCACCGCGCAAAACACAACACAGTGTTGCTACATCAAATAAAATAGAAAGTCAAGAAAAAAACAATCGTATAAAATTTCAGCCAACCCAATGTGTCCCCGTATCATGTCTGAAAATCTTATCTTACTACTATAATAAATGGAAAAGTCTGTGTGAATGTTTGTTATAAGTAATCTCCAAAACTACTTAATCTATTTAAATGAAATTTGGTATGTAAGTAGATATTTTAGAACCTAGAATAACACATAGTTATTTTAATAAAGTTTTAAAAAATTAATCTCCACAAGGGCTAAATAGGGCGGTATCATTTTAGTAAAAATTCCCTGGTGCGTATTCACTCAAAACACGGTAAAAAAACCTTTATATAAATAATAAAAGGGATGCATTACTTATTTTTATTACCTTTATAATTTGATTCAAATAAAACACTTTTAACAAATATACCTACAGGCACAATAAATCACATTATGGCACAAATAATCACAGACTGCGCGTCTTCCTCCCTTCGCCCGCCCATAAATGCAAAAACCAAAGTAAAAGTTCTGTGGATTATTATTATATGATTGGACGGGCTTTATGAATCTAAGGCTCGATGCTAATTCAACAGATTCATGGTAAAGTTGGTAAAATTAGATAAGCAAAAAGATAATAAAATCAGCCTTCTTGGCAAAGTTGGCAACATTGCACTGACAATCACAGTTCCGACGGCATGTAATCAATAACGTTTCATTTCCGAAACTTGATTCAGAATAAAGTAAGATACTTCCCTAATCTTCATGAAATTGTATTTAATGAAGCCGATAATCCGAATATTGAGTGTTTCAGCCTAAATACTTATTATTTGAATACAAATAATCCGTATTTTTACGTAATTCTGAATGTTTTCGTATGCTTTGTTGAATCATTGGTTTTAGACCAAGATTTAGGCAAAATTGATAACGAAACGTAGAATGGGGAATTCGCTTTGTTCACTCCAAGTTCATTCAAATTAACCATCCAGCCATAAAAAATAGTGTAATTCAATTTAACTCATCAATGGATTCGGAATATTTTATTACCCGGTCTCCCATCCATGGATCCATGAAAATAGCGTAATTACTCTGCCGGTACCGGGGCGGGCCCACCGGGCTCGCTGGGAGCGACTCGTCATAATCAACCTATATTAATTAAAATGCTGGACATAGTCCTTCCCCAATGAACGCCATAGCGCCCTGTCAGCTTGCATCCGCATTCAGCATCTGCCAGCAGTCCTTTGCAGATTTTCATCCTACCTGCACCGACTTCAAATCTAATTCTCTTTTTTTTAAAGTCGTACATAAACTTCGAAAATGTGGCCACCGTAGTTTATCCTGTTAACCTAGGGCCATGAGTAGGTATATTTTATGTGTAAAAAATAGATATTACTTTTCGCTATCATTTTAGGAGAGGTCTGTAACACCATGTAAAGCCTACTATGCATGAACTAGCTGGAACTAATTTACCAACGACAGCACGGTTCCTCAAAATATTCGCGAAAGATTTTCATATAATAATGCAGAGTAAGAAACATTCTTATTGAAAGAAAATGCCTCACTAATTAAAATACTTGCTGAACAGAATGCGAACCAAAATAAGGGTGGGCTGCGTTCGTAATGAGATCCTACGCGAATTATAATTAGATTTTAAAATCTTACGACCTCAACCTTCACCCGCTACTTTATGTGGAGTAGCCGGTGAAGGTCTGTCTGTGACGCAAGAGGCTGTGGGTACGATTCCCACCTCGGGGCAAATGTTTATACGATGTGCATATAATTGTTCTTTTTTTAATTATTATAAATGTATATTTATTATTTTTGCTCGTTTTATTCTAGTTGTTTTCTATGTATAGTGAAACATCAATCTATGCAGTATTTAAGTATATGTAGTACCCTTTTCACTATATCTTAATATCTTGGGGCGGGCTGATGCTATATGGATGGTATAATTATAATTAAAATACTCAAGCCAAGAAAACAGAGTTTGGCCATCGAGAGCAACTTCATATGCTATAAAATCTACTACAGATGCCCAAATACATTCAGTCAAAAAAGTATCGGGAATGGATGATTTGTTTATGGTTCCAAATTCAAATTTTTGTTTTTTTTGTTGTTGTTAGGTTGGCACAACTGTTTGCCATTTTGGCGCGGAGTTTGAGTTGCATCTGTTATTTATATAAAGGGACAGGAGGGTCTCTATCCGGGCTGTCTCTCATCTGCGAGCATGTTCTTTTATTTTGTTTTTCGCCTTCGACATTTTGATTAAAATATCGATGCGATATTTTAATTGCCGAGATTGTCAGAAAAGAATAAAGAGAGATTCACTTGCAAAGAAAGGTATTGTTCACAACTAGATCACTTCGTTCGTACAAATAAACGACATTTATCAAAGTTCGAAACACAATCCACAAGTAATTAGAAAAACACGTTCCGTCGCGATTTGCATGGTGCGGGCGCGTCCATTTTCCTTCTAGCAATGGCCGCCGCCGCTACCCTGCCACCGACGTTACGTGAGAGTGTCAAATGGTCTAGCCCGATTTTATGTCAGGCTACCAGTTCACCCTTTTTCTATACAGATGGCGCACTCGGCTGTCAATGCGCCGTCACGGCCGGACTGACATACGACCGTCCACGGGCGTTAATCTTCTATTGTTTTCCTCGAACAAAGGAGACCATATTGTCGTCACTTGTTCCGCTCGTCCATACACTGACCAGGAGGAGAATTTTCTATAAGAACATTAATTACTCAACCCAAGTAGGTATCACACCCGAAAACTGCGAGACTCTATGTATCCCTTCGACCATCACTCCGGACCGGATGACATATTACTTCCGAGCAAAACACATGGACCGGACGTGTGTGTCCCTTCAACCAGCCACACAGGCGACCGGACGCCACAGTCCCTTCGACCAATACAAACACCAATGTGGACTGGACGAGTGTGTCCTTTCGACCAGCCCAACGGCCATGGACCGGACGGCACTGTCCTTGCGAACCACAACCACCATGTGGACCGGACGGGTGTGTCCTTTCGACCAGTCGACATGGACCGGACGACACTGTCCTTTCGAACCACAACCCACATGGACCGGACGGGTGTGTCCTTTCGACCAGCCCCACGCGCGTGGACCGGACGACACTGTCCTTTCGACCACAACGTGGACCGGACGGGTGTATCCTCTCAACCAACCCACAGAATTGGGTTTGGCCCGGATGACCACTGTCCTTTCGACCACAACCTGGACCGGACGGGTGTATCCTCTCAACCAACCCACAGAAATGGGTTTGGCCCGGATGACACTGCCCCTTCGACCACAGACCATCCGTGAACAAATCATTAAGACTCTCGTTCTGTAGTGTGAACTTCGACCTCAAGTTGTACGTCTAAAGTATCCGGATAACAGACACTAAGAGTATCTGATCCAGCAGTGAGACTTTCAGAATCCGAATAAGCGGTGGTGGCACTTGGAGCTTTGTTATCAATAGTCCAGTTTGTACTATGTTCTTCATTGCTACTTTTCGATTTTGGCTCATCATCATTTTCCGACGCCGTCACGGTCTTGACCTAAATAACACTATCGGACACAGTGTGAAAAAGGAAGTCTACCGACATGTCACCGATTTTTAACCTACTTAAGATTTGCTTTGTGCAATCAAGATCATCGCTCTAATGCCAGTGAGGTACACAAGACTATTACGCTCAGTGCCAGGAAACATATGTAAGTAACTACCTATTTTTTTACAAGCGAGCAAGAGGATCCGCTGTTAAACAGAAAAGGAATTTGCTCACCGGATGATGTCTCTAAAGTATCTCTTGATGGACGGTGCACGCATAGGTTAATTTCTTTGGGTGCAGCTCCACCACCGCTTTTCTTTTCGGGACACGTCAGCGCCACATGTCCTTGCTTACCGCAATAATAGCAAGTTACATCTGTATACTTATCTTGGTTACGAGATGAGTACGAAGTGTGCTGTGTCCTTGACGAAGTAGGCTTTGGTTCTTCTCTGCGCTTCTAACACTCACTCTGCCTATGTCCATGATTGCCACAATAATGACATGTCCCAGAAAATCGTGTTTCTGTTGTACGAGGGTGCTTAGCATCATGCTCTAGTTGGCTTTCATTGGCATCCATTTGCCGTTTCAGGGAAATGCATTAAGAATCCGGAATAGTTGAATCCTCGTAGTTACAATATAAGCTGTCAGTTCTCTGCGTATCAAATTATCCTTCTGACTTAGCAATGACATCACAAATCCAGTAATAGCTTCTTCTGATAGCTCGGTTTTAGGTATATTCTCAATCATATTCCACAGGCGCATTGCCGCTTCAGTCGCAGATTCATTATTTATAATTTGGAATTTAATAATTTCATCAAAGTGATCCTATATCATTTTAGGTATAGAAAATTTGGCATGTAAAGTTTGTTTTATAGAGTCCCATGTCAGATTGTTAATATTCAGTTTGGTCAAACATGTTGCAGCACGCCCTTTCAGCGCACTCATAAGGGCCATCAGCAAATCGGTACCTTCAAGTCCTTTCTTCTTGACCACAACCCCTACGACTTTACACCATGCCTCTACGTCTGTTTCTTGGTCATCAGGATCGAAATGAATGAGCTGACAAGTAGTACTCACAGGAGCCTGCGGTTGTGACATTGATAGTACTCTCGTTAGTAACGCCTCCATGTTCGTCAAAACATTTGAAGAGGCGGCTTCATCAGTCAGTGGTGCAGGTGTCCTGAGATAATCTTGTTGTTCAGTACCCACTTCTGATAAAGGGACAGGAGGGTCTCTATCCGGGCTGTCTCTCATCTGCGAGCATGTTCTTTTATTTTGTTTTTCGCCTTCGACATTTTGATTAAAATATCGATGCGATATTTTAATTGCCGAGATTGTCAGAAAAGAATAAAGAGAGATTCACTTGCAAAGAAAGGTATTGTTCACAACTAGATCACTTCGTTCGTACAAATAAACGACATTTATCAAAGTTCGAAACACAATCCACAAGTAATTAGAAAAACACGTTCCGTCGCGATTTGCATGGTGCGGGCGCGTCCATTTTCCTTCTAGCAATGGCCGCCGCCGCTACCCTGCCACCGACGTTACGTGAGAGTGTCAAATGGTCTAGCCCGATTTTATGTCAGGCTACCAGTTCACCCTTTTTCTATACAGATGGCGCACTCGGCTGTCAATGCGCCGTCATATATTAAATACAGTGCTGTTTTTAGTTACATCATATCTAGTGTGTATTGCGAATTTCACAATCGCCAATGGAATTTCGTGTTCGGAGTCACTGAAAATGTTACAGAAGGCTTTCGGTGAATCGACTTTATCAAAAACACGTGCTTATGAGTGGTACAAAGCGTTCAAAAGCGGTCGAGATGTGATGGAAGATTTGCCTCGCTCTGGTAGGCCATCAACGTCTGCAATTGAAGTTAACATCGCAAAAGTGAAGGAAAACGTGACTGAAAATCCTCATGCAACTTTGCGAGAGATAGCCGCCGAACTTTCTGTATCTCACGAGTCGATCCGTACCATTTTAAATAATCACTTGGGTATGAAACATGTTGCCGCTCGACTAGTCCCAAAAGACCTGAATTTTCTCCAAAAACTCAATCGCATAAGAGTCGCTGAGGACATGCTAGAACGAGTCAATTCCGACCCAACATTCATGAAACGTGGTGACGAGACGTGGGTTTATGAGTTTGACATGCAAACTAGTCAACAAGCTTCGGAGTGGCGCCTTCCAACTGAACCGAAACCGAAAAAACCACGCCAAAGTCGATCAAAAGTCAAAGTCATGTTGACTGTTTTCTTTGACTCTCGCGGTGTTGTGCACTCGGAATTCTTGCCGGAAGGTCAAACGGTAAATAAAGAATATTATTTGAGCGTTATGCGGAGTTTAAGAGAGCAAATACGACGAAAAAGGCCAGATTTGTGGAAAGAAAATTCTTGGATTTTGCACCACGATAATGCGCCTTCGCACAAGGCCATCATTGTGACCGAAGTTTTGACCAAACACTCAACAAATACCATCGAGCAACCACCATATTCACCAGATATGGCTCCGGCCGACTTCTTTCTTTTTCCTAAACTCAAATTACCACTTCGTGGCACCCGTTTTCAATCGGTACAAGACATAAAGGAGAATTCGCGGCGAGAACTGAACTCAATTCCGGAAACAGCGTTTAAAAAATGTTTTGATGATTGGATAATTCGTTGGCGTAAGTGTATCGTTTCTGAAGGAGCATACTTTGAAGGTGATAAAATAAATTTGGATGAATAACAAACATTTTGTGTATTATTGATCTTTTCCCGGTACTTTCTTGACAGAGTAGTAAAAAGCTTAGGATAGGTATAATAAACTGAAGATGACTACGTGTAGTATAAAACAAAGTCGCTTTCTCTGTCCCTATGTCCCTTTGTATGCTTCATCATCATCATCATCATCATCAGCCTATATTAGTCCACTGCTGGACATAGGCCTCCCCTAATGAGCTTAAATGTAAGCTTAAATCTTTAAAACTGCGCAACGGATTTTGATGGGGGTTTTTTAATAGATAGAGTGATTCAAGAAGAAGGTTTATACGTATAATAAAACCGAGCGAAGCCGGGGCGGGACGCTAGTAATATAATAATATAAGAGGTGGCGTTAGTGTATCTCTAGTTAGCGCCTGTAACCTGGCACACACAGTTTTTATGTACTTATTGGAATTTGTTGTATTTATTGAAAATGTTTGTGCCTACTAGGTCACAGGTTGAGATTGCAAAAAAAATATCTTTGAAAATGAGGTAGTTAATAATAATTATGGCGTACCTATGTCCAGCAGTGGACTAATATAGGCTGATGATGGTGATGATGATGATGATGGCGTACCTACTTATTTTAGTCCGAACTTAGAAAACTTTTGAATTACTTGGAATAATTGTTATCGTCTATTTTCCATGCCCAATGTCGACCTACAATCTCCTTTAGTGAACAGTTTTTTTTCTCATGGTCCTCGTGGTAAATTATTACTTTCTAGCATTCGGTTTGTGAAAATTAGTTTACTTACTAGGTAACTCAGGGAGACATTTAGCCATCGATAGCAAGTATTCATAATATATATATATTTGTGGCAGTGGGCCGGCCATATCTCGCGAAGAACCTACAACCGTTGTGGTAAACGTGTTCTTGAGTGGAGACCTCGAATCGGCAAACGCAATGTAGAATGCCCACCGGCCAGGTGGGATGAAGATCTGCGAAAGACTGCTGGCCGATGCCGGATGTGTCAAGCTGAAGAAAGGGCGCTATGGCGCTCATTAGGAGAGGCCTATGTCCAGCCGTGGACTAATATAGGCTGATGATGATGATATATACTTGGTGGCAAAGCATCAAGGTTAATTAATACAAAGTTAATCTTCCCATTATGTCTAAGTACCATCTAGTTGGTACTTAGTTAGCGGTATAATAGGTCAGTTAGGAACGAGATTAAAATTTTGCTTCTCAAACCCTGCTTTATAAATATCTGTTGAATATCTTTTTGCGTATATTTTAAGAAATTATTTGTAGTATGTTTTAATTTAATATACCTTATCACAACGACGTCGTTCGTCCAAAACGACCATTATAACGAATATATATCTGAAAATTTCGTTTTTTCTTTAGGAAAATTAAGATTAAACCAGAATAATTTCCAGAGCAAGGAAGGAAAGATAATTTGATCGTGTTTGGCATGAAATGTCGCAGTCCTTCCTAATTCAATGAAGCAACCTCATTTCTCACCCTACTCCCCGTTTTGAACTTCGTTTCAGTATTATAATGTTAAAACAATATCTAAAATAATATAATGAACTTTTCAAGTTGGTGTGGTTATTTTTTTTGTTTAATACCTATTATAATTTTAGGGATACGTAGAAATTACTTCATTGAGCCTCATTGCCCAGTTTCACCTCTGTTACTTGATCGCCAGGAGATATCGTATGGATTTATTGAAAGTTTATTGAAAGTTTTCAAACAATAGATAAAATTTCAAAATAAACTTTGTTTTGATATAACAAAATTAATATGGTAGACAAAAAGTTTCCTATTGTATGAATGACCAGGTGATATTTTCTTTGTTTACTTTTATCCTTTCGTTGACCTACAATTCAACTGAATAAAATTTCGACCATATTGATGTTCGAATAAAGTACGGAACAAAATTATTCGAAAGTATTATTATTTGATAAAAAAATTCATAAAAATGATTTTGTCTAAATTTTTGCCTTATTATTATTTGAATTTATTCTCGGTCCTAAAAATATAAACGCTTAAGGACCAAAGTATATTATTTCAATTACTATTCGAGGTTAGAATTTGGTATATACCTAATAATAAATGAACTAGGAGGAGCCTGTTCCCTCTCATAAATGAAATCGAGATGAGATGAAGTCGACTCAGTCATCTCATTTAACAATTTCTTCAAATATTTAATTTAGCAAACTCCATTTGGTTTTCAGATTTTTTGGCTAATGTAATTGAAATTGGAATTCACTAAGTTGGTGGAAAGTACGTTAGTCTGGTGGTAAGGTTTTACAGCTAAATCTTTAGAATTATTTTAAATCAACCTTCAGAATACCTAGGTCTTCACGAAATTCTCTAAGATTTTTATTATGTTTTTGATTTTAAATTAAATTGATTTTTCAAAGAAGTGGAGAACCGATCGCTTATTTCTTGGCACAACCATTTTCATTAAAAAGTTAGTTCTAGACAGAATAAACCTCCTGTGGTAAAAGTTGGCCTAATATTAGCAAACGCAGAATTCAATGTATTGGTAAGTAACTGCTCATAAAATGTATACCTATATAATATTAGGACAAAGGGTAAAATCAAGGCCCTCTTCCAAACATTTGGTAACTAATAAAAAAGGGCGTATTCTGTCCCTTTTTATTTGGCCAATGTAATTGTATGTTATATGTGGTGTACATTGTGGCCTTGTGGCGGAGTGTGGCAAATGTCCACAGCACAAACGAATGTAAAATAAAAACACAGGCAACGTCACATTTATGGGAATCGTTTGGCTATAAACCGGTAAACACGGAGGCTGCATTTATTCTGCTAAACTGGCATTTGAATGCCACTAATGGCCGCGCCGGATTTACATAGCGTTAAAAATTCCACGCATTCGCGGAATTTATGTCATTGAAACAGGGAAGGGCACGTACTCGAATAGGTGATATCTGGTATATTGTAAAGTAAGTGCAATTGGTGGTATCAGTGAATTTTACCATAAATAATTGGATCACCTAGCTCGTCTCGCGTCCACTTTTGTTCCATTTACATTACAACTTTACAAGTGATAAATCAATGTGGATTGGAGCTTTCGATATCGGTTGGTTGTGCACGATAAGTGAACGATTGAACATTATCATTAACACCATCTCTAAGTTTTGGTTTGTGTGGAATAGCAAAATATTCAGGGTAAATTACCTACGTTGTAATAATGTCATTATCTACCGAAGCCGCCTAGCCGGTCGCGGCGTATGCATCGCTCTTTTAAAATCAGCCCGTGAATGCCGTAACAGTTAACTAAGGGTACCTTACATCTGACGGCAGCAGTTTCCTACTGTTTATTATTTAACGCCTTTAGTACCTACTGTGATAACCAATCGTGCATTGCAGCCACTTAAATAAAAGCCCAAATCAAAGACAACAACGTAGGTACCTATTTGACGTTACCTATGAAATAGCAGTGATGTTGAAAATATTGTGACTTTTTAATTCTTCGCACTCATTATGTAGATCACCTTCAGCAGCTTAAGTAAAAGTTAGAATCTCTCTCCATTTAATTTCAAAACACCGTATATTTTGAAATTTAATCAACTTATTTTAAGATATTTTTTTTATAGGATGGAAGATAAAATTTAGCTAGCTCGCTGAAAAGAAATGTTAATTGTGCTTATCTATTATGTACTTTTGAATACTATTTTAAAACAAAATTTTTTATTTATTCGTATGAAACCATTATGGTCCAATATCAACATAATAACGTTCACAGAATGCCGATCAGAATCTAAATTACCTAGGCCCAGATTCTAGAGCTATGTTAGATGAAAAGGTTAAAGTGTCGTTTCCATCACTCGTATCAGTTAGATTGCGATAGCGGCGGTCGTTCATCAGGCGGGCTCAGCCGAATGCGGCTGAAGCTCGATGAATTTGATTGTTGAAGGCAACAATGTTTCACAAGATTCTGAATTGACCGAATGAAACATATTCAAAGGAATTTCTGACAGCACATAGGTACGTTTACATTATGAGACTCACCTACCATAATGATGAAATCAGACATATACATAGAATGTGAGAGCTAAGCACTGTATTATCGTTTCTTTGATACATAGTTTAAAACACCGTCAAAACAGAAAGCGATGGGATTACTTACCTATCATGTGAGGTCTCACGTAACTATTTCGTTCATGTCCTACAACATCCATTTGCCATTGTAAACTCATCATCTTAGCATATTGTCTGCACTAAGCCCCTACGTCCTTATTTTACTCAAATTCCTATTTCCCCGTAACGGTTCAATATATTCTTGCCAATTTTTTTCCTAGACGCAAAACAAATATTCTGGTAATCTTCCTCATCAACATTGTCAGTCAATCTACGCCCTGCTGTGACGCCACGGACACAACATCTGGAATAACAGAGAGGAAGCTGTGACAACAAACAAGTGACAGTTAACACTGGTTAGGTATAGAATCAGTAGCTGCAAATTAGATGTTTTATTGTGAGGGTTGAGTCATAAAGGTCAATTAATTGTGTTTGTTTGTCTTGACAGCTCGTATAGGCACAAGCTTGTTCAACATGTAGATAAATGACCTAAGCGGGATTGTCAAGTCACAATATTTTTTTTAGTTTACATGTGGAGTTAACCATAAAAATCGCGGTATTAACGTTCGTGAAAAAATTACAAAGGACAAAAGGACAAGGGGCAAATTTGGCAAATGTATGAGTCGGAAGCAATTATTTTCATAGTTGCTATCTCGTTTATCCATTGCCCACATAAAGGCCAACACGTTTTGTTTGAACTCATATTTGCCGCCATCGTCTCATTTGTTGTTCTTGAAAGAATTTATATGTGGTTGTATCTTATTATACAAATAAATATAAAAAAATGTTTTGGTACAAAATTAACAAGTTGTCTTTCTTTTTGTAACTTTACTGTACTAAATAAATGGGGAAAACAACGGATGAGATTGGCTCGGCTGTGCGTGAGAAAAATACACACGCAAACCTAACATCTCCATGCGGAAGTGTAAGTGAATGGTCGTTAAGGAAAATTGGAACTATCCAATTTCAAATTCAACGGTGACGTATCCTTCTGTTAATGATATAAGACTAGTACTTGGTTCCGAAGAATGTGGTACCTGGTTCCGAAGAATGTGATCAAGATTGTATAGGAGCTGAAGTCTACTCGCTCTCGGCTGAAAGCCCAAAGAGATTCACTATAACTAGAAAAGTGATAAATGCGGTGGTTCATCTGCTATTCATGAAGGTTTAGATTATTACGAATTCATTTTAAATAAAAACTAAATGCAAGTTAACGGCTATTTAAAGCTAGTCAGTCTTAATACAGGAGATAATTAATTATACAAATCAATTCCTGAATGAGTCCCAATTTAAACTAATAATATTATAATAATGAATTTTTTACACATTAGTTCCTTCCTACTTACTGCAATTATAATTCTGTTCAAAGACACCATCATTTATAACAGACAGCGACAGAAGTCGCAGTAAAGAGCTAGTCCGTGGTTATACGTAGCTGGGCTTGGCGGCCGTCCAACGCGTGACACATTCAACGGTTTGAAAACCGCTATGGTAACAGCGGTACGTTGGGAAAAGCGGAGGTAAATCTGCTTCGGTGATAGTACCAGAATGCTGAACATGCTTTTGTTTTCAGAAAAGGATAAATACATTTTAGGGCGTAATCTCAGATGTTCGATCAGTGGGTGTTTTATCATTCGAAGATTGCACATTGTGTTAATTTTGTTGATAAAATTCTTAGTTATTAGGACGAAGAAAATCAATGAAATAGTTTGAATCATATAATTACATTAAATGGGATTAAATAAATTATAACATTGTTCAAAAATAATTTCATTTGGGAACCATTTAAGTCAAATAAAGAAAGTAAATTTATGAAAACTAAAATTTTCATTTCAGCAACAGTTTATTATTATTCTCTTAGGAGAGTAAAAGCGTAAAAAATTGCGACTACAAAAATTTAGCGATAAATTTTTCGACACACTGAAAACACCAACTGCTGTAACATAATTAATTAAAAGCTGGATTGGTTACCTACAAAACGGTACTAATGATTTATTGATGCGTATTTTGTTTGCTTGCAACTGTAGGGTTGGCATTATTTAACACGTTCTCTGACACAACGTCATTTCAAGTCCTTTCGGTGATTATGTGGCGTCATATCACGTCCTTTTTAGTTCCGATGCTAATGGTCAGAACGTGTAGCCACGTTTGATTTTAATACAAATATGGGAATTTTGTTCTCTGTGTCGCATCATACCAAAATATCAAGCGTTTACTGTCACTTGGGACAGTTCAAATATGAGCCTAAGCATAGAGTTGAAAATAGCTTAGCTACGGGTTGCTCCTGCGACACAACGTGATTACACGTCGCATCCCCCCGTACGTACACTGCCATACACCTCAGTCTAGCTGTGTCACAGGAGAGCGACGTGCGTGTGTTTCGCGCGCATTTTGCGTGGCAACAAGTGTTTTTTGTGAATTTAAGACTGTAGTAGGCGTACCGGTTGCAAAATCAATAGTCAACAATCAAATCTCAAGACACAGAATAACAAAAACAAGATAGGTTGTTTTATTTCTGAGTGACTAAGGCTCGTAATATGAAATCTGCTCAGTCATCAATCTATGCTTGAGTAAAGCTTTTCTATGGCATAAACGATACTCAAGCATTGGTCTATGGCTAGATAAGCACTCATAATATGGGCCTTAGGTTTGTTGGTCGGTACCTACCTTGATTTTTATCAAAAACACTTGCTTTTTAGATGGATCGTCTATAGACGATAGACGGCATACCACGTTCTGTCGTGTAATAGTATAATTTCATGAGGAATAACAACAGAACGTGTAAAGAAGTCGTTCACTATTGTATGGGAAAATTGCGTGTCAATCTTAGCAGTCCGAGAAAGCGGCTTGTTCGCGCCAATATTGGCACAAAAAGAACGTTTTGAGAATTGTAGCTACGTGGAATATTAGGTACCATGTACTAGATGTCTAGACTAGTTTTAAATAGGCGATCGTTATCAGTCACTTGATAGTTCAATAACGTCAAGGAAATGAACATTGGTTTGTCTTCGTCACATTATCTACAGGTTAACACGTTTACCGCCACGCGTTTTACAAATAAAAAATAAAGTGACAGCCCTATGAGTGCATAATAATTTGTGTGCGGTGGATCGGCCGTATCAGATTACGAGGTGTGAATGCACAATAATGCACATCCCTCCTCTGTGCAAGTGATTTAAACCACCAAATTATGGTACTAATTAAACTTTTGGTGGGATTCTGAATTATTAACTGTTTTTAATTTAATAAATATCAACAACTGTCGTCATTCTCGGATGATTAAATACAGGTAGATAAGACCCAAAACCGCTTGGAAAACACACATTGCAGCTAGTCGGGAATAAAAAACTTTATAATTATTTTCAAAAAATCGTTTTCTTATTTCTAGATCTTGTGCAGTATTGCACGCTCATGGTTTTAACAAAGACAACAGTCGTGCTATGACTTCCGAGGCTATGGAGTATTATTGTTACTAAAGAAACCTCGTGTCTTGTGCAAGAATACTTTTGGCCAACCTAGGTGGGTTCCTTCATAATATGAAGGAACCCACCTACCTAGGTTGGCCAAAAGTACTACTTATTTAAAGATACTTATTTTTATTCATTTATTATATACTATATATAATATAAGATACCTGTAGATAATTCTAACGGTACATATCTTGGGTACAGTGTGATGTTGCTCAAGCAGAATTATCTTTTACAGTGCTAATTACTATGCAAAGCAAAAGTATCTCCGATTTTATGGCACCTGATTAGGCCGCAAAATCCTGAGAATAAACCAGTATAAATCTTCTTATTAATGAATCTACTCTCTGGTTTAGCCAGCTTTTATTGTAGGTAAACCAAGGAAAATTTATCAAAGGTCTCTAATGAAATCCGCGTGTTTGAGTGATTGTAGAGACAAAATGATCAAGCCATTGAAGCTTCTCGACGTCCACTTCCAATAATTTCGTAAGATTTTTTTTTTTCCTCTGTTAGCTACAGGATGTTTCATTTTCTTGACGATTCATTCCACAGTGATGATTAATTTTTATTTATTTTTTCGACAAATTGTAAGAAAAATACAAATATAATCAATGGACTTTTTGTTGTTCATTGTTTTCTCTGTGGTAATCAATCAAAAGCTTTGAAAAGCAATTACGAGATATAGGTCTGTGAATTTTTTAACGCGTATCATAGTATGTATGTAGTTTTTCTCATCTAAATTCCTGTACGTAGGCATCATAAAAATATCTGACTTTGATTCTTTTGTTGCCGAAGCATCGGTCTTACTGCACAATAAATAGTTAGGTACTGTTCGGAAGATTCCGAAGTAGTATATTATTGGGCACACGACCCCACTTCAGAGCCTTCGGCCCTTCCGTGGAGTGTGCTGCCCAATAATATTGAATTGAATTGGTTATCGAAACTCATTTAACTATCTACGAACTTACCTCAACAACAGAAGCTGGATGACAATCAAATACACTACACATTTATAACGAAAGTTGTTGTCTAGGTCGCGCTATCTTATGATTCAGATTTGTAACTGAGTCGTTCTATCCACAGAAATAAAAATCATTAACGCATCAAAAACGCATCATTACTGTTATGCTGCACAAGCGAACTCAGTTTTGTGAAGTCAGGTTGATATGATGAAAACTAAACTTTGTTTAATTTCAGTGAGATCGACACAATGTCTTCCACAATAGGAGAGGTAGTTTAAAACACACTTCGTTTTCTGTGACCAGATTGGCTCAAAGATCATCAGAAGAGCTCAGTAAAATTTAAATTCAGGTCAGATTGACTCATATCGTTCTACAGAATTTGAGATAGTGCATACAGCACACTCTATCTGTAACCAGTTTGGCTCGAAGATATCTGAACTTAAAAATATTTACTGAGATTCCGGTCAGATTGACTCATGTCTTCCACAGAAGTTAAAGTTAGGTTAAAATCATCCTCCGTTTTTTGTGACCAGATTTGTTCGAAGTTAATGAAATAGCAAATTTAGTTTTCAGATCAGATTGAACGAGAACTTCACAAGTTGAATTACTACAGTACAGCACATACCTTGACCACACTTGACTTTCTTTAATCGCGACACCGAATTTTTAAATATTGACTTTACTTTGACCAAGTTAAGTTTAAAGAAACGCACGATGTATGAAGACACTACTTGATTATACGAACAGCTTAAACAAACTGAGAAATGAAGAGATGTCACTACCTATCTTATACACCTGTTATATACAAAAATGACTACACTATTAACGTAATACGATACCTACCTTGTTTATAATAATCGAAACAAGCCAGTTAGCACAATGAATATTCGCAATTTGCAAGTATGTAATAAAGGTGTGAACACACTGAGACCATTTGGAAAGGTATCTTCCTCAAATATGATGATAGAAATATAAAAATTCAATGGCTGGTGATTGCTAAAATTGGGTGCACAATATTTTATTTGAAGTTTAAAAAGCTCACATCTAACAAATTTGTATGAAAATAGTTGAACGATTTTATTAGCAGGCAAGCAGCCAGATTCTGGTCGCTTACCGCTTGATCGTCACGTTTTTTATTTGAAGTTTTTATAAAATGAAACGAGTATCTATACTTTTTTATTCTGTATGGTGTAATTCCGGACAATCCACACAGCATCATCTAGCCCCATATTTAAGAGTAGTAGAGTACCTACCTAACTTTTTAACCAATCTAGTAGGTAAGTACACCGTGGGGATTGTCGGGTGATAATTTTAAGTTAATTTTGTAAAAAGCGCTATCAAAAGGAAGCTTAATAGGCTTCAGGCTTTATGATTCGTTCTGATTCTGATAAAAGTATTTGTAAGCATAAAATTGTATAGAGATATTATTGGAATATTAAAATTTTGATCAGGATAGGATCAGTTGAGCTACCTGTAGACTGTTTGCAACCGTCTGCAGTTAGCTCAATTGTGTATACTAGATTTAATTTTTTATTATTCTTTGATTGTAATTTGCGTTGTTAATAAACCTTCAGATTAATTAGAATACCTAAGGAAAAAATAATAAAGGGGAAAGGTGCAGTGGATTACATACCTAATGTACGATGTCACTCAATGACCTAGTTAGAGATAAGGAGAAACGATTTGTATTTTATTAAATGTCAAACATATCGGATTACTTACGGAGAATCTTTAGTTAAGAAAATGAATAACCATTTTATTTTAAAACAATAAGCATATTGAATTACAAAGATTAATTAGAATACCTAAGGAAAAATAATAAAGGGAAAGGTGCAGTGAATTACATAGGGGAGAGTCGTACAGTACCGGCCGCCTTGCAGTACCGGCCAGTTACTGTTTCTCTGATTCTATAACAGATGGCGATTCATGGTTCATGCCATTTGTTTAGTTTCTTCTCGTAGCGTAGGTGCAATGTCCCAAACGACAGCGACTTGTTGCAATAGGCAGCGCGATGTTTTGAGCTGCGCGCGGTGCATGTTCGATACACATTATTGTTAAATGCTCTGGATTCTCAGTGAAGATTAGAGGCTACATATCGACAGAAATGAGACGTGGTATGTATTGATTACTTATAAATCTATCATAAAATTGGTTTTAATAAATACACTTCATGTTTAACATTTTTATCACTGAGCTAATATGATAATTTTAATCCGTTTCCTCCAGTACCGGCCACTATTTAGGTTCATTTTAAAAATGATTTATTTGTTTGTAGTTACACAATGATGTCAAATGATGATGGTGATGATGAAACAAAGAAAAAAAGGGCAACTGGGATCCTAATTATATGCGTGCAGCCATAGAAAAGGTTTTGGGATTTGAGAACATTAGAGTCTGAATTTACCTCTGTGATTGACCAATCGGTTGACTCTTTCAAAGCAATATTTTAGGAAATTTCGCCGGTTCCTGATGAACAACTCGCGACGTCGCAAAGCTGAAAAAAGTGAAATATTAACAAGTTCACCATATAAATAGATCCTCGAAGAGAAGAAAACAGAAAAATAAAGTAGACTCAGTCAAGCATGGTAAGATATTGCTGACAGGTAAAAATGTTAGCAAGAAAGAAAAGAGTTTGCTTTCAGGAAAAGATTTTACGCACAGAACTAAAAAAAATCCAAACGAATCTCATATTTCATAGGCCAATTGAGGAAGAGACAATTTGCCCTTTGTGCCTTGAATCTCACGATGAGGATTAAATACAATGTGGAAACTGCAGGGTATGGATCCATGAGGCTTGTGTGAACATCTCAGAGCTTTCGAACCAATATATCTGTAAGTTTCACTTTGATTAAACAACATTTTTATACTGGCTGGTACTGTGAGCCAATTTTTAATAATAATATGACAGTTTTGATTAAACTTCAAATTTTATTATTAAATTTGATGTTTATTAAAAATATCGCTATTTCATTACTTCTATTTACAGCCTATGAGTTCCTATACTTATATCATCAACTATTAAACAGGAATACTAACGGGTTTTTATTTTATTCTAAATAAACCTTTACGTGACGGTACTGTACGACTCTCCCCTACCTAATGTACGACGTCACTCAATGACCTACTTAGAGATAAGGAGAAAACGATTTATATTTTATTAACCCTAGAGACCTAACCTTCGCAAATACCCCTTAAAACCTAACCATTAGTCGATTCGACGAGTATATTTTGAGCTCAAATATTTTATAAATAATTACAGTTTCAGTTAGTGTTATGAATTGATTATAGGAACCTATTATTATTGTACTAAATAAAACAATAAATTTGTATAATAATGTGAAAATATTTCTTTAACACCATGTTTTGTAGAGCACCAGTTTTTAGAGACTTACACGACGAACACAAACGCCTCCCGAAAAAGCTCAGCGAATACCGAGTTGACAAGAAACAACATAAAGATTGGCACACGAACAAAAAAAAATATCGCAATATTTCTGTTGCGTACTCGTCGATTCGACGAAGTTCTCTAGGGTTAAATGTCAAACATATCGGATTACTTACGGAGAATCGGAATAACAATTTTATTTTAAAACAATAAGCATATCGAATTACAAAGATAATGAATTAATAAATCGAAATTAGAGGTAATTTTCTTGTATAAAAAGCGTGGTTATTATCGATAAACATTCATTACAGAACCTAATAAAGTCGTGTTATTTACTCTACAAACCAACATCATTTCAATTTAAAATGTACGTAAGTACCTACTTTCTATGTACCTGCCTATGGTGTATTTTTTATCTTCATGCCTCTGCGAGACGAACCGGTAACGTTCACCACTCTCGTAGCCTTGGTCGTTGCAAGCGTAACCACTAAGCTGCGAGATGCGGGTTCGATTCCAAGTTCTCTCAAGATCACTCAATCTCATAAAATTTGTTGAAGACTCTTTAAGAGAGGACCATCTCAACTTTTTTGTCAGGTGATGATGATGGTAATAATGTGTAATTAATCCCTTCATTCGATTTCAGGTCTGACTCAGAGTGCGAGATTCAACTTCCTTTCCGCTCTAAAAAACCAGCAACAGCGACCAAACGCAAAAGCTCGATCTCCAAACCACCTTTGGAACCCAAATTAAGGTAAATTACTTTATCATGTTAACAGAATGTCTCATTTTTTCTGCTATGCGACGCAAACTGAGATCTACCTACATAGTATGTAGGTACATAATTATTCTGTAGGTATATTTTGTCAAAGCGCTTTGGTCTATACCAACTCCGAAGTGACGTATAACTTACGTCACAGGCTAGTGACATTACAAACCTGTTAGAACACGACAATGCTGAATACACTCACACATTTTAAATTCATCTTATTACTGCAAAGCGATCACTCATTCATTCGTCACCTTACACTTTGAAGGTGAAACATCGGATCGAAATCAGAAATTGTAAGTTTATAGTATATAATCAAAGTTTATAATTTTGTTTTATGTTAGTTTATTAAATTTTATATCGTTATTTTTTTAAATATTTTTAATATCTTCTCTCTGTTTCAGATCCTTGACACAATTCTTCAATATTAAAGTCAGCCGCGTCTCCTAAACTACTGGTAAGATTCACAATTTCATAAAAAATAATATTTAGTCTTTAATATAGGTACCTACCCCATGATAAATTGTTATTAATGTAGGTATTTTTATTTACAGATAATGGCAGATCTTGGATTCGATGTCACCCAGGACGGTCTTTTTGGCGTCGACACTCAAGATCTACTGTTCCAATGTGCACAGGTGCCTCCAGGAGAATCGGAGGGAGACTTGCCTCCGATGACATTCAATAGTTTAACGAGGCGGGCTAAGAAAACACGCTCTAAGAAGAAATCAGAAGGTGTGGATAAGCATCTTTTTCGATCTCATCAATCTACATTCGTACTCAGCCGCAATATTTGTAAGGGTAGAAGGTTGATTCAAATTAAAATTACTGATATTGATGATGACAATCAAAATGTTCTAGTCTCTGCTCAGTATATAGTTAAAAATATATATGATGATGAGGTGATAACCGCTCGTTCGCCCGACCGCACGCAAAAAAAACGGCTTAAGTGGCTGTGACGTCACACATGACGCGCGCGCAGAACAAAGGGTCACTGTCAACACAATTTAGAGTAATAAATAATGCTCGTAGCTATTTGAGCTCTTCTGAGAACTTGTTTAGATTAGAGTCAAGTAGCCTATTCAAATATGTTAACTGACGAACTTTGAGTGGTTTTTTGTTAGTAAGAATGATAACATAAAAAATACGGGTTTTTTTTTGAAAATTTTAATAAAATTTGTTTATCAATAATTATCACTAAAATGTCACCATCTATTAAAAATACTTTTATAATATTAAAGATCATTCTTTAAACTTCTTGTAACTATAGAAATTATACACATAAATCCATTATTACATAATTGTTTACATAATCACCGAGCGCAAACCGTAAACAATTGCGCGCGAAATGCTGACAGTCTGACTTTAAACACGCACACATACAAAACTATGCGACGCACGACCGTTACATGTACTAGTGAACTGAAGTGAATATTGTCAGACAGGGACGGGAACAAAGCTAAGGCGCCTACGATATAAGGTTAAAAGGAGATAAACATAAATATTCGAGCATTGATCGATGGGATAGTTTTATACCCAAGGTCAAACAACGGACTTTTGTCCTTGGGTATATTTATTACCCAAGGTCATCAAACAGAACGAATTGTAAAAAAGATTTGTGAAAATATATCATGTATTCCCTGGTTATAAGTTATTTTAATAAATATAAATTACATACCAGCTATTGGGTTTTTATTTATAATTTAAAGAATAAAACAAAGTAGGTAAAACAAAAACAAGTTTATTCATTTAAAAACATACAATCAGTTAGGTAGTAGTTATTCTAGGTTCTTAATTATTAGTTATTAACCTGATAAAATAATTATATGTTTATATAATTTAAAAAGAATTCAAGTGTCAGGTACACTTATTTTATTATCTTCACACCACATTTTAATACACAACACATTTTTCAAAGCACATGTTTTCCTATGATGCACACAGTTCATAGAATTTTTTTCAAATTCACTATACAATTTCATTAAATTAGGACAACCTTTATCACCGATATCTACAATATAACAATTTTGACACAATTCGCGAATCCATTTAATTTTTTCCATACCTTTAGTTATAATTTTCTTTTCATTTAAATAGGGTATGATAGTGCGCTTGAATTCTCGATGATCGATAAAACCCTCACTCCAAAAGAGTCCACGATTATTTTCCAACCACCGTACTTTGCTTTTTTTCTTTATTAGTTAAATTGTTGAAAGGATATGGAGGTTTTATAAGAAATATTTGAGTGTATCCGTTGATCATAATAGCAAACTCCTTAATAATAAAATAATTATTAATGTCTTTGAATCCTGAAAATCTACAATCACTGTATTGATGATGTGTTTTGTCTGTGTGTGTGTGTGTTTTTTTTTTATGTATCATATATATATGTGGTGACACAGTATAGCATAAAGTACGCGGCGCAAATGCGTTTCGCTAAGTAAGCAAATTACAGTATTTATTGGCAGCGCATGACCGGGAAGTGGTTCACCCGCGGTCCTGACGCATTTTATGGTTTAGCAGCAGATGAAGATTTATAGAGTCAGCTATATCTGAGGTATATTCGATCCTATAAGAAATGGTGTTTAGACCTGCAGATTCACTCAAGAATATTGCCCGGTTTGGAGTCGGCACGCTCACCGGAGGACCAGTGTTGGATTTTGGAGATATTGCTCATTCCCACTGCTATGAGTGACTGGCATACGATGTTCCTGCGCTACATGGAGACCAAGAGAAATAAATCCTGTGATTTTGTGATTTTAAGAAGGTGAAGTTGTGTAGGACTGTACGAGCGAGACGTATTTATCATTAGTGTGTGTGCGTTAAAATTTTTCAAAATAAGAGTAATGAGTCTTATAATTTTTTTCGAAATGTTCTATAGTTGCATAAATAATTTTTTGTTTAAAGTAAATTGTTCAATAAACACAGTTGATTGTACCTTGTTATATTATAACTATAGGGAATCCAGACTAAGTTTATATTGTTAAAAATTTGTGTATGGTTATAGAAATTGTTTTTTGTGTACCTACTTGTGTTATGTTATGTACTATATATCAATAAATGTGTATTGTAAAGAATTTGTTATGCCGACTGTACTTAATATGTGTGCTAAAGAAATGTATTAGGTAAACAAAACATTTTATTAGAATTAAATAAAACGAATATAGTTTAAAGATAACATTTTCATAGGGATATTAAATAAAACACTTATATTTTTTTTACAGTTTGATTGTCATTGTTTATTCTTATACAACTTTATTAAAAGAAAAATGTATTCTAAAGCTTTTCAAAAAAACATGTATGTAATTTTGTAGGCTGACTGTTCTTTATCGTGTTTGTTGAAATTAACTTTGATTGTACTGTACCTACTTAGGAATGCGACTTCGTAACATGAGCCATTGTCGATGTCAGCGAATTTGTGAATGAAGGCACGGACTTGTGCAGCTTTTAAGATCACGTCACATATATATATATATATATATATATTTTATTTTCTCTGCTTTCTCTGTTTGTGTTTTTTTTTACTATTTGCTATAAATAAACGGTTTTTACCTATTTTTGTGTACAATTTTTTCCTTTCCCGAAACTAATATTTTAACATTTACACCAGTGGGTACCATCTCATGTAGGTATAGCGGAAAATGAGGAGGCTAACCGTGCCGCTAGACAAGCGATAAGCGATGGAATCACCTACCTCTATACGTGCCTACCTATTCATGGCGAGCTGTTGACATAATGAATATTATGTAGGCAGCTGTGGCATGAATATTTTGATGAACGCTCGTGAACAAAAGGAATTTGGTACAAATCTATCCAAGCTCGGCATCCCCGTTGTCCGTGGTTTGATGAAGATGTAATGACTAGGAAAAATATCGTAATAATTATGAGGCTGCGTTCCGGACACATTCCGTCGAATAAATTCAAGTTTTTAATGAAAATCACTGATTCTCCAAATTGTCCAGAATGGAACATGGTAGAAGACATACATCATGTTTTGACGGAGTGTGTTCGGCCGGAACGAGGCACAACGACAAGACATCAGATGTTTATATGATTTTAGCGTAGGTATCTGTAATAGCATTTTGTCTTCCCCGTACTCCGAGGAAGCCAAAATGCTAGTTAAGCTTTATCTGCGAATTGTTTAGGTAAGTATAAGTAAGAAGTGTATAAATTAATTATTTTTGTTTATGTTTTTATTATGTAATGATCTATCACTATGTGACAAAACTCCATTAAAATAAATAAAGATAAAACAAAAAAACATTTACACCTTGATCTTCAATTACTGTAGAGGTATATGGTCCTAAATATATTGGATCCATTTAATTAACACTATTACCTATTACACAATTACCTATTTTATAATTAATCGAATTGGTAGTTAAATCATATTTTAATTTTCTATCAATTTTTGTTTTAATTAAATTGTTTCTAGCATCTTCTTGGTATTTCTGTAATCTATACTTAAGCTCTACTTAGGCTATAGCATATGAATTAAAATTATAAACTGGATCTTCTTTACTTATAATGTTACTTGGTATATTACATAGTTTACCAAACACTAATTCGAACGGTGCATATTCAGTTGCTGTATGCACTGTTGTATTATAAGAAAAACACCAATACTGTAACCAATCTGACCATTGACAAGCATGATAGCATACAGACAGACAGTCTGTATTCTTAAAAATGCTCCTAAAGCTTTATGTGAATTTTCTAAGGAACCAAGACTTTCATGGTGGTATGCCGTTGATTGCAGTTGGTTAATTTTTTAAATATTATATACTTCTCGCATGGTTGACAAATGAATTCGGTCCCCTATCGGTTGCGATTTCTGTAGGAATTCCATACCGTAATATAAAATTATCGATAAACGATCGCGCTACCGTATCCGTTTCCTTATTTAGGAGTGGGTATCCTTCTACATACTTAGTAAGTTCACACTGTAAGGTAAGTATGTAACAGTATCCGTTTCTATCTTTAGTTAATGGACCTACTAAATCCTAAAATATTTTGTCAAGTGCAGTTGTTGATGTACTAGTAATACATAGTGGTTGTTTAATATTACTAATATTACTCGTTGATCATCTTTATTATTTATTTTCTTGACACCTTTTATTATACTCCATCGGGGTCCGGATCCCTGTGCCATATTTATTTATATATTGAGCTAGTTCTATTATGATACTAGCGGTGTCATCATTATAGAGTATGCAAATCTCCTTTATATTTTGTGTGATGCAAAACGTATCTAATTCTCTCACGAGGAAATCTCGTTTCGTACACGATCGAGAACTAGGTTTGACACACAATGTTACTAAAGATGCTGAGTATTATAAAATCATGTTGACCGTTTGTTTCAACGTTTCCTAATAGTCTTTCATATTTAAACTTAATTCGGACAAATTTTTTGGTTTTTTAGAAATTTGTACCATGATTGGGTGATCAGGCCAGTCATGGGTAGAATCCCTATGAATTGATTCATTTACCTGCTTTTGCTCTTTTGCTCTTGCGTTTTCTTTGTGCTCTTGTCATTACTGACATAACATTTTATGTGTTGTTTTTAAGTTCGTCACGAGCAATCTCAATTCTAGATAAAGCGTCTGTAACGGCATTATCTTTTCCTTTCAAATACTCTACTTTAAAATCGTATTCTTCTAGGCACAAACGAAACTTGAGTCTACTTGATAGATTATTCATGTTAAATAAATAAATCAGAGGACGGTGATCCGTACCGATTTTAAAGCTACGTCCATATAAATATGGTCTAAAATACTTCACCGCTCATACGATGGCTAATAATTCCTTCTCTATGGTTGGATATTTTTTCTCTGCTTTATTCAAAGGTCGGCTTGCATAAGCTACCGGTAATCCATTTTTATTGGATAAAACACATCCTATAGCTATTCCTGACGCATCCGTGTGTAACATAAACCTATTATTACTTGAGAAATCTGGGTATTGTAATAAGGGTGGACTGCTTATAGTTGTTTTCAATTTTTCAAAAGCTTTGTCGCACTCCAATTAAATTCTACTTTTTTCTTTAATAAATTATTTAATGGTTGAGTATTTTCCGAGAAATGAGGAACAAACTTTCTGCAATAATTTGCAAAGGCTACGAGGCGCCTGACCTCGTCAGCGTTTTTAGGTACTGGATAGTTTTGTATTATTGAAATCTTTTTTTGATCTGGTTTTATTCCTTCGGGAGTTACAACATGTCTTAAATACAAAATATCTTTTTGTAAAAAGTTACACTTTAGTGGATTTAGTTTTAAGTTTGTTTTCCTTAGTCTTGCAAAGACATCTACTAAATTTTTGTTATGTAGATCGAGAGTACGTCCCATGATGATTATATCATCCAAATAAACTATACATTTCAAGTAATTAAGTCCAGACATAGTCATAGTCTATAGTCATTGTTCTGCTGAAGGCATTGGGGCTTGTTTTTAATCCCATTAGCAATCTTTTCATTTGATAATGTTTATATGCAATGAATGCAGTATATTTTCTGCTTTCAGGGTTAAGTTCAATTTGATAGTAACTTTGATTTAAATCTAAAGTGCTGAAATACATAGCACCTGATAACGAATCAAATATTTCTGTTATATTAGGTAACGGAAACGATACGGAAACGCGAACGATATGAGTAAATCTGACCTGGATTTAAATTTTACTGAGCTATTTTGATGTCTTCGAACCAATGTGGTCACAGAAAATGAAGTGTGTTTTAAACTACCTCTCCTATTGTAGAAGTCATTGTGTCAATCTGACCGAAAGTTATACAAAGTTTAGTTTTCATCATATCAACCTGACTTCACAAAACTGAGTGCACTTGTGCAGCATAACAGTAATGAAACTAAATTTGCTATTTCGATAACTTCGAACCAATGTGGTCACAGAAAATGAAGTGTATTTTAAACTACCTCTCCTATTTTGGAAGTCATTGTGTCAATCTGACCGAAAGTTATACAAAGTTTAGTTTTCATCATATCAACCTGACTTCACAAAACTGAGTGCACTTGTGCAGCATAACAGTAATGAAACTAAATTTGCTATTTCGATCACTTCGAACCAATATGTGGTCACAGAAAATGAAGTGTGTTTAAAACTACCTCTCCTATTGTGGAAGTCATTTGGTCAATCTGACCGAAAGTTATACAAAGTTTAGTTTTCATCATATCAACATGACTTCACAAAACTGAGTGCACTTGTGCAGCATAACAGTAATGAAACTAAATTTGCTATTTCGATAACTTCGAACCAATCTGGTCACAGAAAACGAAGTGTGTTTTAAACTACCTCTCCTATTGTGGAAGACATTGTGTCAATCTGACCGAAAGTTATACAAAGTTTAGTTTTCATCATATCAACCTGACTTCACAAAACTGAGTGCACTTGTGCAGCATAACAGTAATGAAACTAAATTTGCTATTTCGATAAATTCGAACCAATGTGGTCACAGAAAATGAAGTGTATTTTAAACTACCTCTCCTATTTTGGAAGTCATTGTGTCAATCTGACCGAAAGTTATACAAAGTTTAGTTTTCATCATATCAACCTGACTTCACAAAACTGAGTGCACTTGTGCAGCATAACAGTAATGAAACTAAATTTGCTATTTCGATCACTTCGAACCAATATGTGGTCACAGAAAATGAAGTGTGTTTAAAACTACCTCTCCTATTGTGGAAGTCATTTGGTCAATCTGACCGAAAGTTATACAAAGTTTAGTTTTCATCATATCAACCTGACTTCACAAAACTGAGTGCACTTGTGCAGCATAACAGTAATGAAACTAAATTTGCTATTTCGATAAATTCGAACCAATGTGGTCACAGAAAATGAAGTGTATTTTAAACTACCTCTCCTATTTTGGAAGTCATTGTGTCAATCTGACCGAAAGTTATACAAAGTTTAGTTTTCATCATTATCAACCTGACTTCACAAAACTGAGTGCACTTGTGCAGCATAACAGTAATGAAACTAAATTTGCTATTTCGATCACTTCGAACCAATATGTGGTCACAGAAAATGAAGTGTGTTTAAAACTACCTCTCCTATTGTGGAAGTAATTTGGTCAATCTGACCGAAAGTTATACAAAGTTTAGTTTTCATCATATCAACCTGACTTCACAAAACTGAGTGCACTTGTGCAGCATAACAGTAATGAAACTAAATTTGCTATTTCGATAACTTCGAACCAATCTGGTCACAGAAAACGAAGTGTGTTTTAAACTACCTCTCCTATTGTGGAAGACATTGTGTCAATCTGACCGAAAGTTATACAAAGTTTAGTTTTCATCATATCAACCTGACTTCACAAAACTGAGTGCACTTGTGCAGCATAACAGTAATGATGCGTTGTTTTTATTTCTGTGGATAGAACGACTCAGTTACAAATCTGAATCATAAGATAGCGACCTAGACAACAAAACTTTCGTTATAAATGTGTAGTGTATTTGATTGTCATCCAGCTTCTGTTGTTGAGGTAAGTTCGTAGATAGTTAAATGAGTTTCGAAAACCAATTCAATTCAATATTATTGGGCAGCACACTCCACGGAAGGGCCGAAGGCTCTGAAGTGGGGTCGTGTGCCCAATAATATACTACTTTCCGAGATGAAATTTTATTTTGTTCACGTTAATACTATATTACAAAAACTTCGAAATGACTTCTTTCACAGTGCAAAGTTTACGCCACAAAATGTACTACAAAACAACAACCTGTGCCTACACCTTGTTTGTTCAGCCAATTAGTCTGGTGGAACCTCAACACTCATTTTAGTGCCGACTGAAAAGACTGTTCCCTGTTCCGCCCCCTTGCTCCAGCACAATACAAATTCAAGTCTTATTGAAAAAAACACCAAACAAACTTAGCAGTTTTAAACCTTAGTTTTAACTTTTATTTATTGATTAGACTGCGATAGTTTGAAAGTAAATTGAATTGGAAAATGAAATAATGAAAAAGTTTCCTTTTAGAAGTCAACACAGCTTGGGCATTCTGGGTTTGTTGTCAAATTGTGATTTTATTTTGATTCGATATTAAAGAATTTTGTTGGGCTTTTAAAGTTTTAGAATTTTAATCTACAGATTCAAATTCTGTACTAATAGTTCAATTTTACATTCAAGTTTTATTTTTTTTATATTCCTTGATTGTATTTTTTTGTTAATAAATCTTTTAGTGAAAGCTTATTTTTTCATTTGAAATAATACATGTTTAATAATAAAACAGAATGAACTATTTAAAATATTTTTAAAAAGTTATTAGTATGCTGTTCTTTTGTAACAAACATGTTATAAAAATTTAAATGGGTTAGCGAGATTAGATTATAAAACTATTTTTCTTTTAAGGGGGTTTTTATTATAACACGTTTATTAAAAACGTTCCACAGAAACTTTCCTCTTAGTATATAATATAATATCCCCAATAATTTAGAAATGTATTAATGTTTGTAGGTATTGAATCCTAATAATTCTAAAACATAGATGTTCAACTCGTAAACTTTACTATTTATGTTGAATATTTTTTTGATGCATGATCATCACCATAAACGTCCTTTGCCTATTTCCTACAAAATACTCCGTAGCCCATTTATATGCACGATATCGTACGCTTCACTCGTAGCCCGATTAACCCGAAGAAAAAGATAATTACCTCTCTAATCACCAACCCTTCCCAACTTCAGGACCTACCTACATTTTCATCGTCTCTACACCTTGCGACCTTATTATCAGATTGCAAAACTCACTTCTTGTTGTAGCACTACTGGGTAAATGAAAGCCTTATTTAGAGTGAAGAAGGTTGATTTTGTGAGGGTTTCAGTGCTTTATATCTATGAATGTAGAGCCTGCTAGATATGGTAATGGCGTGGGAGATGTGCAACCGTGTCAATTGTCACTGCTGTGGTTTGATTGTTGTATTATTGATAATATTCTGTTTGAATTGGATAACGTAGATGTAGGAAACTCTAGAATTGACAAATGATGTATCAATCAAAAGTGGTTCTAAATTAATTAGTTAAATTTACATTAAATCATTTATGTTTTTGTAGGAATTTGATTATAAATGTAAATTTTAAACAACTTGGTGGATTTCTTTACGGAAATTCTGGGATAGAGCTATTCTGAACCATGGATTATTTAATGGTTCATGATGGTCACACTTTTCGATGGGATGCCAGGCCAGGTAAGATTTGCAGGTAGGTGATTTAGTAGTTAATTTTAGCTGAATCTACACTGCAGTGTCGTCTTTAGTTCTATTCCTATGTAAATGAGTTCGTAACTAACAGTTCCTATCTTCAATTTCAAAGAGAAGGGATCGCAATTGTAACTATTCAATGCATACATTACAGTGAATGTAGCTAGGTATACATAGGTATACCTACCTAGCTACATTCACACAGGTTTCTACTCAAATTCAGGCCCGAGGATATTGCCACTTAACAGGTTTGCGGTTATTCTGATAGAACTGCCTGCTTGTTTATTCTTGGCACCAATTTTAAAATGGATTAAAAATATATTACTAAAAAGTGCAAAATCTGTCGAGTTCGCGGAGAGTTTTTAATCATATTTAACTTAAAAAAATTTGCTGTAGGCACTGCCAATCAAAAGTGCATTGTAATTTGAATCCCAGGATAAGCTTAATGCTCTATCTGTTATATTGAAAGAAAACAAAAGAGACCGTTATTGTGTTAATGTTATAAGTTTCACCATTAAGTACTTTAAGATAAAGCCGCTTGTGACAAAAAAATCTCGTTTCACGGTTTTGGCTACAGTAGCTAGATATTAGTCCTAATAAATTTAATTTAAATAATCCTTTTAAAAGTAGGATCTGTATCAACGTCTGTGGCAGTGCAGAATTTATTGGTAAGTTTACATTCAAACACAAAAATAATACCTACCTCTAAAATTTTAATTTACAAGGTTTTTTCTAACCATCAGCCACATTTTCGAATAAAAAGTATAAAAATTCAAAAAGCGTTTGATGTTGCGACACCGATTCATCCACATTTAATCCGCTTGAATCCGCTGGAGCACTGAGCGTCTATCAGAGTCATTTTAGCTTTTTCGGTCGCATGCATTTATTGAAATTGGTATAAATCCAATATAGAAAAACTCGTATAGTGATATCCTCTATGAGTCGGAAATATACAGTGTATTTTCATTGAGTGATAACTTAACTTAACGGAGCTGTTTTTATTGCAACTTGTTAGGCCCGTGACCGGCACTTGTTAGGCACTTCAGTACCTTATACTAGTAACTTTATAGGCCTACAATAGTTTGTATTGGAATACACTTTGTTTGGTTGGTGATGCTCACACTTTAAACCCATCTGCCGAATAAAATAAGCATCCAAATATGTGCTGTGAATATGCTCATAACATATTCATACAATTTACAGTAAGGACATAAAATAGTTGACAGCGCGCGGACCACTACTGCTATATAACTTGCGGTAAGCAAGCAAAATGTAGCTTTTATAAATAAAATGTATACATTGTCTCGTATAACGCTGCCAAAAACAATAACAGGGAGGATAGCAGTAAAATAAAATTCTCAAAGGTAAGTACGACCTAGCTACGCTTTGTCAGAAAAAAAATATCTAGGATTTATAAGTTTAACCGTAACTTTTCAAATTGTAGATATAGTGTGGTCTTGGAATATCTCTATTTCAATTATGTTGTTTCCAATTATCTTCTCTATCATAAATGAGACTATATAGATCCTGAGGAACTATGTATAATGATAGAGGTTGCAGCATAACAACCAGCTGCCTTATTGTCTAGCTTGAAATCGATTATAAGTTAAATTAAAATGTCAACTAGTGACATATAAGTAAAATTGAAGTCCAGGCTAGGTTTAATGGCAAAAATGAATCGATCTCGATTATTAGTTGATTGTTAGTTGATTATTAGTTTGACAATAGGGTCGCCGTTGTGTTGATGGTAAGTGACGACAGTAAGCTCATACTTGAATGATCATTTTGAGATGTGCGGTAGTGGGGTAGGACGTGTTCGACAACCTTTATGTCTAATTCCTTCACTAATATAAGTAATTACAGGGTTATGTATTGTTACATCTCCCGCAAAAGATTGTATATTAAAACGACTGCCAATTATTGTATGACAAAATATAATTATATATTAAAAATATCTATCTATGTATATAATGTTAAATATATCAGTTATTTCGACCCATAACACAAGCTTTGAGTAGCTTACTTTGGGGCTAGATGGTGCTATGTGGATCGTCCAGCGTTATTATTATTATATCTATGTATATAATGTTAAATATATCAGTTATTTCGACCCATAACACAAGCTTTGAGTAGCTTACTTTGGGGTTAGATGGTGCTATGTGGATTGTCCAGCGTTATTATTATTATATCTATGTATATAATGTTAAATATATCAGTTATTTCGACCCTTAACACAAGCTTTGAGTAGCTTACTTTGGGGTTAGATGGTGCTATGTGGATTGTCCAGCGTTATTATTATTATAATTTTATAATTTTACAATTTACATTTATTACAGTAACCACATGGTAAGAATACATTTACAAAATAGTTTTGTACAAAACAACCCATTTACAATTCCTTACTAAGCCATCTACCACGCTCTAAATTACGTACTATATTACCTCAATGGTATTATGAGCTACTTATCCTGGAATAGCAATTATATTTCAGATGCTTATTATATATATCTGTGTCTGGAATACTCATATGTTATTACCATAACTATTTTATGCTTCTTGAATTTAGAACCTAAATAGAGAACTAATCAAATAAGTTACCATAATTAGAATACCTTTCTTCATCATAAGATAGATAGAAAAAACTAAAAACTAGATTACTTACCTTAAAAGTAAAGTAAAGTAAAAAATATTTATTCAAGCAAATATTACAAGAACTTAACCTAATACACAGTTTCACAGAAAAAGACAAAATCGTTAATTTGCTGAGCGAAATTTAAAAGAAATTTACATTGGCTTCCTCACTAGAAATAGTAGCTAAAAAAAAAACTAGCTTATTATATAAGTAACAGAAACTCAAAGACAGAAACTGCTCTAAGATTTTCTAAAATTCCTTTTTTTTACGTTGCAATAACAAGACATAGGTAGCGGCGCTCGTGTGAAGACCTACAGAGCTTTAACCTTTTTATCTTTATTCTATGGCTAGATATTGTTTGATTTCTTCTATTGGTATAAGTTACAGTGAGAAAAAACACATAAAGCAAATGTATAAGTTGCTGGCTGCTTTGGTGTAGTTTACAGGAGGTTAATAATCCACTGCTGATAAAATGTTATAGTAGGTAAAATTTTCTAGTCTAATCTTCGATAAAATAAACAAATACGAAACAGAAGCTCCGACAAATCCGGAGGAGCTTTGACTAACGGATACAAACACCAAGCTGACTGACCTCAACCAGCCCCAGATTAAAGGGTTTCGGCAAATCTCACACCTGCCTCGACTAATGGAGCGCACTCATGGGACTCCCTAATATCGGCGAGAGGACGTACGATTAAACTGTTTGGTTTTTTGATCTAGTGTGATTTTGACTTTACCAAAGAATTAGGCTTTACCAAATTATATTACAAAAATATAAATCTGGTACCTATTAAAAGACAGTTGGTTCTTCTAACTTTGGTGCTGTATGCTGTATGTTTATTGGCTTCATACAAAAGTCTTGTCGTTTTGTATGAAGCCAATAAAAATTAAATCAAATTACTTAAGTACTCTAAAATAGGCATACAAACTTGGTTTCTTAAACATTTCTGATACCTACTATAAGTACTTACCCCTTTACTTACTGTGTTACTTACCCCTTTTCATAATCATAGTCTATAGTATTTTAAATAAAATTTCTGGTTCCAAATTGTTACAAACATAAAACTAACATTTAGTGAATCAATGAAACAAATATGAATCAATTATTTTATTGGTAGGTAAAGTATCGTTTGTACACCCACTGGATTTATGATCAATTCACTCGGCTCATTATTGCAAAAAAACAAGTCTAAAATGCAACGAAAAATCACCTCTGGGACAGCAAATGGATACAACATAATATACATACGTAATAGCAGGTCAAGTTTGCATCTCAATTTGAATAATTCTACATTGTTTTCATTTCAACATTGCAATTGTGAAATGAACATATTTTTCATGAATGCTTTTAAATTGTGACGTGATATAATTTAAGGGACAATCATATTGCCGGTTTTTTCTTCAATAGCAAATCCTTGTTATTTTAAAATATATTTTTATAGTCAGTTCTACTATAAAAAAGTCGAACGTGTGCCAGGTTTATTCGTAATTCGAATCCCACGAAGATTATTCGGCTCAGTTTGCTAAGGGAAGTTAACGCGCCTAAGCTTTGGGGATTTTGTATGATCTGCTATCAATCACTAATCTACACCCCACGTGAGTTTATTTATACAGGTGGGAATTTACTCTTTTACGTTTTGGGTTGTTTGAAACCATGTAGACAGGATATTTGATCCTACATTCAGTCAAAAAAGTATCGGGAATGGATGATTTGTTTATGGTTCCAAATTCAATTTTTTTTTTTTGTTGTTGTTAGGTTGGCACAACTGTTTGCCATTTTGGCGCGGAGTTTGAGTTGCATCTGTTATTTATATATGGGTGATTCTACGAAAACTCGTTTTTTGTCTGACTTCTGTGGCACATTTTTTTTGTTTAAATTGCACATCATGATAGTATATTCTAAATGAAGATTTAATTTTGAATTTTTTGGTAGTGAAGGGAACTTTATTGGCTTTATGGTTACGGAGTTATTCAATTTTAAAAATATGGTGTCCACGGAAATCAGAATTTATATCACCAAAATCAAATATGGGTTGGTTTATCAATTAAAATATGTTTTCGGTAGTAAGTAGATTATTAAGGTTCTTAAAACTAAGGACCAATTATTTGACTTTTGTAGTTTTAATCAGTTTTTACAAAAACACCTTTAAATCATTAATGTAAATACAAGTAACTTTTTACAAAAATCACACTAATAATGTTTATCTTTGTATTAAAAATATTATAATTATTCATTTTGTATTTATTATAAACTTTTATCCTAAAAAACATCATAAAAACTGTAAAAAAATATTATTGAGATGTTAATCAACCCGCAAAATCCACGGAAATCAGTACCACGGAAATCAAAAATAATAACAAAATCTTAGAAATTTTCTTAATTTGCTGGTTTATTTTACATTGAAATATGCAGTCGAAATTAGGAACACAAAAGGCATGAATTATCATCATTAATAAAACAATAGGATTAGCATAAACAAATTTATGGTCAACATGGTAATCAGAATTTCTAGATACCAAGCCACGGAAAGTGATTACGTACTGAAATAACAGAGTGACGTGGAGACATACACACTTGTTGTACACACCACTGATGGGGCGTGACTGATAGTTTCTCTCGATCTAACAACAATTTACGCAGATGTTAAAGTACAGCATTTATGAATGAATTAGTGCGCACCAGGGGAATCAGAGCTAAACGACGGACGCGAAGTTATCTCGTTGTAACTTGTCAACTAAAGCTTAGTTTTGCGTAGTAATAGCGTCAAATAAGCAAGTAACTATCTGGGTTATTGTGAACCTATGTAAATTAGTACTAGTGTTTTCAGGAAATGATATAAAAATTTATAAACACAGGAACATGAGGTCCGGACGCACCACGGAAGTCAGAATTTCCAAGGATTTTATTTATTTTTACTTATTTAAAATAAGATTATTAAAAAACTAAAAAAGGCCTCCCCTATTATCTTTGTCTAATCTACTATCATAAAAAAAATCAAAGGGCTAGGGATACTTTTTGTATGATTTTTCGAGCCGGACATGTTTTTTTCCACCCTGGGAGAATCACCCATATAATACAGTGCTGGTTTTAGTTACATCATATCTAGTGTGTATTGCGAATTTCACAATGGACAAAAACATCGAACAAAGAGTTTGTCTTAAGTTTTGCATCGCCAATGGAATTTCGTGTTCGGAGTCACTGAAAATGTTACAGAAGGCTTTCGGTGAATCGACTTTATCAAAAACACGTGCTTATGAGTGGTACAAAGCGTTCAAAAGCGGTCGAGATGTGATGGAAGATTTGCCTCGCTCTGGTAGGCCATCAACGTCTGCAATTGAAGTTAACATCGCAAAAGTGAAGGAAACAGTGACTGAAAATCCTCAATCAACTTTGCGAGAGATAGCCGCCGAACTTTCTGTATCTCACGAGTCGATCCGTACCATTTTAAATAATCACTTGGGTATGAAACATGTTGCCGCTCGACTAGTCCCAAAAGACCTGAATTTTCTCCAAAAACTCAATCGCAAGAGAGTCGCTGAGGACATGCTAGAACGAGTCAATTCCGACCCAACATTCATGAAACGCATTATTACTGGTGACGAGACGTGGGTTTATGAGTTTGACATGCAAACTAGTCAACAAGCTTCGGAGTGGCACCCGTTTTCAATCGGTACAAGACATAAAGGAGAATTCGCGGCGAGAACTGAACTCAATTCCGGAAACAGCGTTTAAAAAATGTTTTGATGATTGGATAATTCGTTGGCGTAAGTGTATCGTTTCTGAAGCAGCATATTTTGAAGGTGATAAAATAAATTTGGATGAATAACAAACATTTTGTGTATTATTGATCTTTTCCCGGTACTTTCTTGACAGAGTAGTATAAGATTTCGTTATGGATTGGATTCGTTTGTGTGTGAGTGATAGTTTCCTCTAACTTAGTTCTGTGATAATTTAAGTACACTAGCTAGCTAGTGGTTTCTATTTCGCCTCTTCCACTAGTGGACAAAAAATTGAGGCGAATTAAATTAAATTAAATTTGACTTGTCTAAGTGCTTATTTTGTAAGCCTAAAGAAATAAAGATTTTGATTATTGATTATTGATTATTGATTACACAATTTTATAGCTTACTAGTAGTAAAATAGATAAACTATTATAGAAGAAACCCGCAAGTTTGTTCTGATTGCATTTTGTAATAAACTTTGTATCTCTCCCTAATCTAGACAAAATAAAACTGCAACAAAACTTATATTAGGTATAACAAACGGAAGGTTTGAAATTTTGAAATTCCTTTGTTTATCTTAATTAAGTATATGATAAAATAAGTGGTGGCGCTAGTTTAGCTCCTGTTTGCGTCTTAAGAAGCGTTTTTAAGGGGCAGCGAGAGCGGTAGCGGGTTTTGACAGTTCGCAGTTGATCTTTTGCTTACGGTCGTAAGCCGCGTGTGATATTTCCTTTGTAAGCTGACCGCTGCACCAACCACCGTAAGTACACCCCTTGGGAAGATTATACTTTAGAGAACACTATTTGATTTGATGTTTGCAAGCTCTAAATATCCTTACCATTAACCACCTATCTGTGACTATTTATAGCTAAGATTAGACGTTTAACTTAATTTTAGGAGGCACCTAATTTGGTCATGATTAAAATTTACAAGCAGAATGCTCAAAGCTTATACTACGAAAACCTAGAATTTAATGTAATTTGTGAATAAAAACATTCAGGGCAGGTACAGAAAAGTTACATGCAACATTATAGAAAACATATTTATTATGCTTACAGCAACACCAACTACTAAACTTAGAGAGATTTTACGATTGTCAAACACGTTTTAAATTAGGTATTTTTAAGACTTGCAACAGAATACCATAAATTTTAAGTCAATCTAACTAAGAAATTTTAAGATTTTAGTAAGGATTCCTAAAACAACAGAATCGACACCACTATCTGTTCTTTAAATTGGAAACTACAAAATCCGCTGCTAAACCAAACAAATATAAAACTAAAGTTACACATAGGTATAATAACTGTCCTAATGAATGTCTAACGTGATTCCGGTCAATCCAGTGGTTTTCTTGTGGAAATCCGTACGTTATTGGGAAACTATATGAAAGTTAACTCGTTGGATTCTGAAGATGTATTGGTGCACAGTAAACCAGCCAGTGATAGATCACGGCTTATAGCTGGGATTTTTGAACTTATTGCGATCTATACTGGCTATAGACATCGTTAAATTTGTAGTCAAAAAAGGTCTGAAGTTCAGCGATTTTGTTGAAACTTATTCCGTTATTTATATAAAAATGGCAATGGTTAAAGTGAATTTAAATCATAAAGACATAAATTCAATGTTCTTAAATTCTATACCTTAATTTGTTTAATCTCTCTTAACGACATCTTATAGCTGAAATCTCGAAACTCATTGCATTCATAAAATATAAAAAGCTCTCTTGAGTTTAATTTAATGATCACGCTAATCCCTTCGGTCATTGAATCTAGCTATAAGAGAAAAAATTACCAATATTTAGAAAAAAGAACATTGAAAACCCAGTATTCACACCCATCACCATTTCATTCAAACAATTGCATTTCAGGACAGCATTTCTTTAAACAGCTTACTTTGCAATGCCCCATTGCCGTGGTGCATAATGTATTAAGGTCGTGTGCGATGCGAACTGACTTGCAGAATGGAAGATAATGTTTGCATATCACTTATTTGGTCTGGCTCATGACAACTATATCTAGTCTAAGATATCGTAAATTGTAATCTCTAAGTTTCACAAACTGTTACAAGTTGAGTTATTAGAGTAGTCGGTGATGGATACAACGGATGCAACGTTTAAAAAATCTAAGTTGTTAATATTTGTAGATTGACATGTTATAAGTAGTGTATATCGCTGCCGAACGTAGGATTATTTTACCAAAACCTATAAGTCTTATATCTATGAACGGATTGTAGGGACAGCAAAGTTGTTATAGCAATAAGTAGTTGTTTCGAATAGACCTATACAACGACACACGTTTTATTGCTATTGGAGGGTGGTCTCAGGTTCCATATATTTATGGCCATTGTTCTTTATACAAATAAAAAGGTATTATTGAGCTACCTTCAGACTGTTTGCAACCGTCTGCAGTTAGCTCAATGGTTTCAATTGTAGGTACTAGTTTTATTTTTTTCTATTTCATGATTGTTATTTTCGTTCTTAGTAGAAGATTTTAAAGTATTTGCTGTTTGAAACGTAGTCAATTTCAACATAATTAAAAAAGGGAAGCAGTAGATGTTACGGCTTAATCAAATTTAAAAAAAATATTTTCGACATAGAAAAAAGAAAAAGAGAATTAAACAAATGGTTTTCCATTGCTGCGAAACAAAAACATACACAAATGCCAATTATCTAAAAAATACAAATGACTTGTAATATTTTTTGGCCAACTATGTAAAATATGAGTTTTACAATATTGTATGCATATTTTTATCTTCTCCATCTTCATAAAGTTTTCGTTGGAGGCTTTATATCGTTTTGTTAAAGTTATAACGTCAGAACTTAGCTCATAAAGCAGCCTTATAAAATTATTAATTTATGCATAAGCGCATCGAACATGATATCCCTATAAGACTTTAGGAGAGCGCAACTTTGATCGTTAATTCTGAAAAAATTACTTTGCGTTTCATCGCCGAGCATATGTTTAAGCCTTAGATTAGAAGTTCATAATTTTGATTTGTTTTGTATCAGCAGAAATAAGTCCACTGCTGAACGTTCCTTCTCCAAGCAAGGGAGGAAAATATTTCAATTGCTGTTAAATATTGAGAATAATTGTTTTCTTTTCGGGTCTAAGGAAATCTGTCATTTTATCTATCTATGTATATAATGTATTAAATATATCGGCTATATAGTACGCATAACACAAGCTTTGAGTAGCTTACTTTGGGGCTAGATGGTGCTGTGTGGATTGTCCAGCATTGTTTATTTATTTATCGCACCGCCACCGCCTCCGGTGTATGTGTAGTCTTTCAAATGCATCAATAGGATACAACTCACACGCCTTCGCCTCCGGCCTGGCCACCGCTTCTGTGTGTGACTTTTACTGGTTTCACTTAGGGCAAAATAATGAACGACCTTAATACTTCGTTATGTGTGCTGCACTCATAGTGTTATCTTCATGCCTGATTAAGGTGGCTCTGGCACCGAAAATTTGATTAGGTGTAGAATATGTATAAATGCTTAGTGATAAACAAGCAATTTGAAAGAACAACTTTTAACAATTTCAACATTCTTAAACATCCTACAAGGTGAAGAAGTACAATAGCCGATAGTCTTCTGGATCTTCTAAAGCAGTCGGACGTTATAATGACCGGAAAGCACTGAACTATACTAAACTAATTTATCTCGTAGCAGTCTAGTCTCGTAGTAAACTTCGTAGCTGTTATACTCGTAGCAACTTCTACGGCGTAGTCTCGTTCTTTGTCATTTTTGAGACACAATGCTCAAACTATATTCCTGTCTTCATATTATTGGTGGGCTTGATAGCTAGGTAATATAATGTTATGTATCATAATATGTACTCCTTGCGCGTAACAAAAAAGGGGAAGACGATAGAGACCTATGAAATTAACCTATTAAATTAAAAATTCTCATGGTATAATCCTCTTTCTTTTGGGGAATGTTTAACACTGGACGTATTTGTACTGATGCAAATATTCAAATCCACCTCGTTACTATAAGAAGGGAACACTAGTCTGATGGTAAGCAGCGTGTGACCAAACTTTGTAGATAAAGATTAATAGCAGCAATTTGTTGGCCTCGAGCGCGCCGCTACGAAGTAATTGGTCCAATCCAAGTAAGGTAAGTAAAATGAAGATAAAAACGTTGTTGAGAAGCAGTTATAATAAATTAGTACGTTGGTTTTGAAATAGCTGGTTGAAAAATCTGCCAAGTTGATACTTACATCTACATACATATACAACATTTACTGGTCCACTGCTGGACGCAGGCCTTCCCATGATAAGCGCCTCATTGGCATTCATCATATAGGAGTAATGCCCATAGTCCCCACGCTGGGCATGCGGATACTTACTTTAATTATATTCCAACAAAGATTTTTTGGAATATAATTTTAATACCTATTAGAAATCAAATTTGTTTATATTTTTTGTCAGTTATTTCTCTCGGAAAAACAAAGACTATAGGACATTTGACACAGCGGAGTAAGATGAGCTCCAAAACAAGCCGTAGCTGTGTAATGGGAACCTTATGAACAATGCAATTACTTAAACAATAAAATATGTAATATTTAACCACCTGTGTGTGTATTACGTACGAAAAGTACAGCTTGCGTAGGGTCGAAAGCACCCCGTGCATAATTAAAACATCCATTCGGACGGGATAAACCCGAATCCAATGACTTGATATGTCAATGTGTTAAAAAGACTTAAATAATTTAGAAATTATTGAATCACGTTTAATAGTAACTTTACTATACTTACATATAGTTGTTTAGTGAGTGCAGGTCAGGTCAAGGAACTTAACTGCAGATTATTTATACTAGAACTAACTTGTACCAAATCCAAGAAAATTTAATTTAAGTCTTTTCTTAATTAATTTTTGTCCTTGTACACGTTTCCTGACGATAAATTGAAATATTATAGTTCTCTTGTAATCTCGATCTTTGAAGTGTAGAACGTAGAAATAAAGTTTGAACTTAAACCAACAACAACACACAAATCTTTAGCTACTATTCATAAAGTTTATGCGTGGATATTGAATTTTTTTAAAACATGTTTTAAGTAATTTACTCAGTTTAATCTCCGAGTTAAAGATACACCGCAGTCCTTGTAGATCCAAATGCCAAAACATTCCATCAGGCCTCTTATAAATATTCGAAGGCCTATCAATCAAAAGCTCTAATACCTACGCGGCGAATCATTTTCTGCTTTCCTATGCACAAAGCCTTAAAACGGGAGTTGCCGAGTGTTCTACACGCTCATGATATTCTCTGTTTATACAGCGAAATGTTCCTGTACATTTAATGTTTTACTCGACAGTCAATTCTATTATATATTTAATATATAATAAAAAGGTTTTGTCACAGTGCTGCTTGAATCATGCGGTTCGATCACTTGGAAAATGATTACCAGGACAGGAATAATTCCTGGTGGATAAGATTTTTGTGTGCCAACGCTAATTAACGGACTGTGATTCATTTATGAATCACTGCATTTTAGTGAGCTGGACAAACACCTCTCAGAGCTGAGGCCATAAGGGAAGTTGTAGTACACAAATTTATTAGAAAGCTCCCTTTAGAATTTTTTTAAATATACTGATAGATTGTGATTTTAATTTCTCGGACTCCAACGCATTTGGCTCGAATAGACACGGTGCCCTTTTTTATTCGTGTGATGCCATATGCAAAAGTGATTTATAGCTAAAAGCTGATGCAAAGGCTTAGGTATAAGTAAAAGCCTGCAAATGACTTTAAAAAAATCAAAATCAAGCACTATTTTGACAAAATCATTATGAATTTCTGAGGGAAGTAAGATTAAGTACAATACTGAGCACTGTCCCCTTATTTTTCAGATTTGTACTTTTATAAAACCTTAGATTTTTCAATCACTCTTTTCAATGTTACTTCAATAGGCAAACATGAAACACACTGTTTGAACACGTAAAATCCCATTTAAACGAATATGATTCGAAAAAAACCTGTCAGTAACAAAGCTAATATTTTAGCAATGACAAGGTAAGTACTTAGAATAAACATATATATCATTGTCACCTTACACGGAATAACATGAAGACAGAATGTTACAAACATTATATTATTTATGACTGCAAACTAATATTTTAACTTTGGCTGAGCTAAATAATAATATTATATTGAAAGATTAAACTGAGAAACAATTTTAGATCCTTGGCTTCTCTGATGAAATTCAACAATATGCCGTTTGCGATTGAGATATTTGGGCACAAAAATATCTATACTTTCTTTTATCAGATTACTGAATTTTTTCGTTTTAGCAATGATCAATGAATAAAAACTTTGTACAAGCCCCTGTTTATTTTGAAATTAATGTTATATTAACAAATATTAAAATTCTATTACAGAACCTAGAAGTAGTCTTGCAAAAGGTGATTCTCCCTGGAGAATCACCTTTTGCATCTGCGGATCGTAAACAGCTCGACCGCAGACATGTCTTTTAGAAAGACTTTCAAGGTGAAGTTTTATGTCAACAAATCTTGTTAGTCAAGTCGGGAAAGAGTTAGTATTTGCAAAAATGAAATATTTTAAGGCGCAAACAGGACCTAAAGTACCCTCTTATTATATCACATAATTCCACTAAACAAAAGAATTTCCAAAATTTATTAAGCTTTTTTTATGGGCGCCACTTTAGGTCCTGATCTTTCTTTCGGTACTTCTTACACAAAAAAATGATGAATTTAAAAAGTAAGTATTTTAGTAATTTACTAACCTAGCTGTGGTTAGTAACTGAACATACTGTGTGTGTGTGTATATGTATTTATAGATAAGAAGCTTTAAAACGATTTCAAATGTAATAATATTATGGTTAAAATAATTACAATATGAGTAAGTGTATTCTAAAATATATCAAAGAGTCCATATTAAGGTCACAGTTGTATTATCAAACCTCCAAAATCTCAACACAATCTAAACTATACATCAGCCCAACTCGATGTAGAATGTTTGTAAACAAACCGCCCATACTTAACCTAAAATACACTCTGTTGCCGCGCCTTTTTATACGCAATTTACATTACTTGTCGATTTAAGATCCTTCCTTCACTAAATATTTCGTACACTCATATCTAAAATTCGACGCCAAGCAAGTGAATTTTAGTTTTTTGTGTCGTGGTTTGTTTACAAACATTCTACATCGAGTTTGGTTAGTGTATAGCTAGCTTTATAACACCAGTAGTGTGCCCACAGCGAATGCTACATTGAACAAGAACTTCTAAAGATGTGAAAAGTTAATATAACCTGAACCTTGATGTTTGAAAGGTAAAAGGAAAGGTTTTGTGCAAAGGTAAGGTGAATCGTTTTCGGACATGACTGTTCACGATTCTTATCCAGTGGACAACGTTACACAACTTTTATCAAAGATCGCATCTTTGTTGCGAAAAGAAGATTTGATATAATTCACAGTGAAACGTCGACAATACACCAAGATTCATTATATTAACTTCAATCCTAATTTTGTCAAGATAAGAAAGTTGTTAAAGCCTAGATAATTCACCGTTTACGTTGTAATACACACATTTATTGATCTAGAAGTGTTTTGTCTTTTCTGACTGGTTTCAACAGAAAAAAAACACATAGGCTGCACTGCACACCTGTTGCAATTTTGAGAAAGAGTAATTCAAACTAGCTCTTTCCAAAATTTCAATAATGAAACATGCATCATATTTTAGTCATACATCAGATGCAAGGCAGTAGTCAAATTTCATATATATAACCTCAACAAATCATTTAGCAAGTAGTAACTTACAAAGCAATATCACAAGCTCATACATACATTAAATGCTCTACAAGGTGGCCCATTACAAAATACTCCATGAAGGTTACATTTTTAAAACTACATTGATGGGCTGGGAAATTTGATACGGCGGCGGCGCGGCGTTCACCAATGGTATTGTAAAAAGTAGCGTGTGACTTGTAACGTATATATTTCTGATGTAGGTAAAGTAGGTTAATTTCAAAGCTAATTTGTTTTCAGGCCTAGTTAATAAAAAATCACGTCGACGATCACGATCCCTTTTATTGTTAAAATATCTTTGATCATTTTTATTGTTTGATCTCTCTTTAGACGGTTTACAACAATCTGCAGTTACCTTAATGGTATCATTTAAAAGTACGAACTCGTTTCTATTCTTTGAATGTAATTTTCCAAAGTAAATTTTGAAATAGCCAAAGCTGTATGTCTAGTTTATCCTAGATCACCTTACACCGTACAAGTAGATCTACGTGAATTTATGTATGCGGTTAACTGCGGGATGACGAGGCAGGCCGCCGGAAGTGCCGCAACGAGCTTCCGGTGGGTTGGACACTTCAGCAAATTTTTTACTGATAAAAGGTTCCAAGTTGTGCGACGGGTAGCGTAATAAATAGTTTTTATGGATCTATTCAAAGTATTTATTAACGGGGTTAGCGTTAGCAGCAGAATTGGCAAAATCGTTTCATATGCTAAAATTTATATCGGTAATTTATCGCTTATTTTTATATACCCGATATGACCTGAGAATGCCTACTGGGTAGGTACTCTCATCAGTGCGACCAAAATGCGCCGCTGCCTCTTGGGCATGATGCGTGATAGACAATGAAAATGTAAGGTAGCGTAAAATGGAATACACAATGGAGGTTTATCACTGTTATTTTAGCTCATTCATAAAACTATCCTTATTACAGCACTGGTATGATTTTTTAATATGTACTGATGTTTCTCTTTTCTCTTGTGATTCCAGTCTTGTTTGTAGCTTATGTACCCACCAACTCTTGTATTTTTCTGTACCTACCTATTAAGTTTTATACGTTTTTACCACCTTTGTGCCACCACACCAGGACCCAGCGCCGCTACTAGCTGTGGCCTGTAGCGGCATTATGCTGAGACAGGGACCTTTTTGGCCCCTTATGTAAATAGCCTAATTCTTCTAATTTTTATGTTTTTGTATTTCTTCTTCTTGTCTATTAAACGTATCATTAATATGTACTTACCTACCTAATATGTAAAGGGCCAAATAAATGAATTTTCTTTGATTCTTTCTTTCTAAATAACAGATAATTAGTATATAATATATGCCCTATCTATATACTCAGGTGTGACACTTATTATTAGTAATAACCATTAATATACGAAATGTTTGGATTACATATGGTTTTTTTACATCTGATCATGTAGCTATATTACAGAAACATAATTTAATCCCAAATGTAGTTCAAACATTTCAGTTTGGAAATTATGGAAAACTCGATTAATTCACCGCTTTGTTTCAACTATTGGTCTCAGCACAATGTGTTCGTAATTAGTGGAAAATTCATAGAACAAAGATCAATGAAAAGCGGAAACTTAGATACGAACATTTCATTGTGACCAGATTTTGGTATTGTAATGATAGTCGTACCTTATGATTTCTGAAATGATTTAGCATTCAAGGTTGCTGTTAGGTCTAGTACGCTTTTTCTGGGCAATAAACTAAAATTAAATTCGTAGGTGCAAAATAAATAAATATCTAGATTCATGACGTGACAGAATCTACTTCGTAAAACTGTATCCAAAATAATTCAGGCTGTGTAATTTATTACCCTAATTCTTAAGCGAGAGGTTTCTTTTTAGTCGGACTTAATAATATTAAAATAAAGAGCCTCAAAACATTTCACTTTATTTGACTTTTCGTTTGATTTAAAAATACATAGCTTTTCGTTGGAAGAGCTGCGTTTAGATCGCACCACACTTAATGCAGCAATACTCGTTCAAGCACGTCGTTCGCTCTCGGCTATCACAGCTTTAGAGTAGCGGTTTCTCAATGAATAGCTGTAATCTCTACATCGCTCGTGAGTGTACACTATCTGTCAGATACGGGCTGCATAGACCGCAGCGAGCCTGATCAGCGGTCGACGGCCGTTCTAATTAATTTTGAGTCTTGTTTGATCTGCGGTTTTGTTCCAAATTTTTACAAAAATAGTATGAAATTTTATAAATTTATAATTAATAAAACTCTCCTAAGTAAAATTCCTTCAAAAAATGAAACTCAATACAAGGGGAGAATAAGGAACGTTAGTTAGCGTAGGCTTTAGCCTCTATTTTTTAAAACAAAAAAAATGCCATAACACAATACACCTGCATCACTACATCACTACTTGGTATAAAACAAAGTCGCTTTTTCTGTCCCTATATCATTATGTCCCTTTGACTGCTTAAATCTTTAAAACTACACAACGGATTTTGATGCGGTTTTTTTTAATAGATAGAGTGATTCAAGAGGAAGGTTTATACGTATAATAAAACCGTGCGAAGCTGGGGCGGGTCGCTAGTTGAAAATAAAAAACGTCCTTTTCGTCGCTAAGCAAAGAAAATGAATCATTTAATCAGCCGCCGCCACCGCCGCCGCACTGTTTAGCTAGATCAGCATATCGCCTGCTTTGTAACTAGTTAAAACTGCCACTTAGAGATAGGGCTGTCAAACACAAACACATTTTCATTAAGGCTATGGATACCCTTATCGAGGAAAATCAGTCAAGAGAAATTTCGAGCTAAGTATTTTCGGAGGTTTGAGAGATTCACCAGGGAATCATGCAACGCACTTGCATGATTATAATGTCACTAGCCTCAGCACCTCTTCGAATACCAGGTATATTCGAACACAAAATAACAAAATAGGTAGGTAAGTATGTTGTCGAGTGCAAAGTTCAACGGCTATAACCCGATCGCATCCGTTCCCATCTCGTCTACGGGGATCAAAGTGATCTATTATTTGAGCAAGGGATATTCCCGAGGGATCCCATACAGCTGGATCAAATTTGCACTCTACTTTGCATAAAATAAAGCTAATATGAAATTGTTGCTTCGGACACGCAATCGTGTATAAAGAACGAAAACAATTTGTTTTTGATAGACAGTTTGATTGATGTTGACCTTTTGGAAAAACATTAATTTTATCTATAGCTTTTTTTATGTAGCTATCTATGTAGCTTTAATGTACCGTGTTTCAAATAAATCTCATTTCATTAATTTTTAATTTTTATTTTATGTTTATTACACCTACTTGTATTTGTGTAATATTTTATCGCTTTTAAACATGGCACAATGTAAAAGGTATCCGAGAAATCAATCTGCATTATCTTGAGTAGTAAATTGATTAAATTACATAAACAACAATAAAATTATAAAAACAATTTGTATAAACATAATTTTATACAAAACATAAAAACTAGTTACAACAAACAAACTTTCCGACTGCAAAGTTTACAAACAACTCCATCTTAAAATATCTCGTTTGTATTCCAAATGAACTCTATACATATTTTATGCCAATGATAGCAAATTGAAAGGGGTATAATTATGGTTATATATATTGTTGCAAAGTTTTCTGGCTGTGTCTATGATTAATTGTACAATCTTAGGGTTCGGGTCCCAAAGTTTTGGGAAACAAATTTAAACGTATTGTTCTTTATTTCAAACAATGAATTCACCAATAGGCTTTACCATCTGAAACAAATTATGCAAAATTGAAACGTTGTTTGGTCGTTGATGAAATACAGATTTGCTGTTGTTTTTTTTTAAACTTAAACGGGTTTTTAATCTACTACTGTTGATGTAAAGGAAGTACAAAGTAGGCAATTATATAGATGATGCACGCACAATAAATGACATAGGAACTTGATGTTTCAGCATAAAAATGTTCTGGGACTGTCTAAATTTTATAATAATATGCAAATTAAGGCCCATTAGCTTTAAAATACGATTTGCACACGTGCACACGTGTTACGCGGGTAAGTATAACAAAGGGAAAGTTATGGGTGTATGTACAAAGCTTAATTTTTTTATTTAGTTAATCAGTGAAACAATATTCTGATGTACAAGGTATTGGATGCGAACACCTATGTGTTACCTACTTATAACTATGCCGTAACATACAGTTTCATAATCTTAGAGAGTCTATTGTTTTCTGAATAAAATTAGAAGGTCCTGTATCCTGGAATCGTGGGACATTGCTACTTGGGCCTGGTTTCTCAAAGCGTAGGTTAGCATAACAATGATCAGCTTGAGCGAGTTCATATTTCCCATACCTTCGTTTAGTCGAACACAAGTGTCAAACGCAACCTTAGTATATACACACGCTTTATAGTCATAAAGGTTATAAGGGCTATAAGCGGGTTAACTACGAACCTAGTTTATGTTGAAAAAAATAATAACCTTTCGTCAAATCGCAGCTAACCTCACCCTAGTTAACGGATAATAATTTGTCTACGAAAATATTTTATGCTAAAACCTAATAACCTACATATATATAAATATTAAGTAGGTACTGAGTGAAGAAACCAACTGATTATCACGGAAATAAGGCCTTACACGATCAGTATTCGAATGAACATAGAACAGGACCCGTACTGACTACCGTATACTCAATTCCATGCCACATGACTCTTTCTAATTAATTAACGTTTGCTTTCCAAATGTTTAGTTTCCACTTGGAGCCGCCCCAGTACCTCTATTGAGGGGGCAGGTGGGATGGTCTGTTTACTTACCTACTAGCCCAAAGGAACCTAGGTCTCAAGATTTTTATTTTATTAAATTTCTATTTTTTTTTTTTTTGTCTTTACACCAATTTTTTTTCTGTATTTGAATAGGTATGTGATTGGTAGTTAAATCTTTTTATGTTTTAGGGTCCACAACTTTATTTCTACAATGTGCAACTTTTAATTCTGAAAGGACCAACCGTTCAATCACTAAAATTGTAATAAAGAAAAAATAGATCTGGCCTTGGAAAAAAACTAGACGGGCTCGGGCGAGGCACAAAAGCGAAAAATTTCAGGAATAAAAAAACTGATTAAAAAAAATCTTGAGACCTAGGTTAGATCTTTTGAGCTAGTAAGTTAACAGACCTCCCCACCTACATCCCATTTTCGTATTTTTAACATTTTGCCGAATACCCTGTATAAAACCTATGTATGTTATTCTATTTTAATAAAAAGAGACGTCACTTGAAACGGTATATTTATTTCGACGATAAATACCTCGTAAAATTATAATAAACACTGTTTGTGAATCTCAATAACAAATACAGATATGTATATTGGACGGGTTTCTTTCATTTATCTTTAATGATCCCAACTAAGCCTTTGAAGTGTTTTATGTGAGATGGGATTTTGTCGATCGAAAGGTCAAAGAAGACTTGTTTTTGTAGTTGTTTAAATTAAAGTTCAATAAGATTTTTGCGCTTTTTCGTGTGTGATATCTATGTAGGTAGGTAGGTATACTATTATATTGGTATTGATACTTTTTTTCTGTAGGTAATTTTGTGGCTTGATGCTAAATGCTGTTGGAAAATGGTTTTTGTTTTTGTCTAGTTTTTTCAGTTAGGTAGTGAATTGTTTTATGTTTTGGTTCATAAATAAAGTAAAATCATCAAAGCGAACCCAGCTGCAAAAGACCCTTGAACACAGCGAAGTAAATATTTAGGAAGGCAAATGGACACAATATGTTCCGACAGGAAGAACAGGCATTCAAAATAGGCTCTTCGGCCCTCTGTGAATTGAAATGCACAAAGGAATGTTTTTATAGTGATGCTATATTCTCCTTGTAGTGATGTAATAGCAGGCTCAGGGATAGCTTCGTTGATGTTTCTCTAAAGTGTTTGAAATAAACTAAAAATAAACACTTACAGTCTTTTACCGATTGTCATCTCACCTGGACAGAAGGTGGGTATCCCATAGGTGTCCTACACTACGTTTACCGAGTCGTGATCTACCAACACATTTAACACACACCTAATATTAACTGGAGTCTGGTTATTTTTTGAGACACATCTTTTAAATTTTTTACAGAAAAAGTAGCAAATTTCAGGGATGTCAATGCCTAATTTGACATCACTAGTTTGCCAAGGATATTTGTTCTGTTTTTGAACATAACACTAGCAATCTGGGCCCTATACAAACTCTCATTACTTTGAGACTGTACAGAATTATTTATTTACCTCAGTCTATATGTCGTAGCTAAAGTAAAACTTGGCTCAAACACATTAAGGTTACAAATTATTTGTACAGAGAGCGGTAGCGGCTGGTACCGCTGAATGGCCAGACCCTGGAGATTTCTTCGATCCGCTGCGGCATTTTACCAGCGCTCATAAAATAAAACCTAGCGCTTATCTTCAAGCTCTCGGTAGTACTTAATCCAGGTATTTATGATAACGATGTGAATCTTATGTAATCAGATGATTTGATGAATGATGAACGTTGTCAATCGTGTTTGTTATCGGAAGTTCTGTTTCTTTCAAGAACATGTGTGTTCTTTGAAGAACATACATATAAGTACATTGAAAGACAAAAACAGCGCACTTACTGTTACTTCAAAAAATTTATTTTATTTTGGTTTATTTGGAAAACAAACAGTTGTACAAACAGGAATAATTAACCTAAAAAAATAACTCTTAACCGTTAAAACTATGAACATGAACAATAATAAGATTTCCGTACTGTCGTATTTGCATATACATAATATCATACATAATATCGTTATTTGCATATACATAATACTAGCCACCCGCCCCAGCTTTGCACGGTTTTATTATACGTACCTTTCTCTTGAATCATCTGTGTATTAAAAAAAACCGCATCAAAATCCGTTGCGTAGTTTTAAAATTTAAAGCAGTCAAAAGGACATAGGGAAATAGGGACAGAAAAAGCTACTTTGTTTTAAACTATGACTAGCGACCCGCCCCGGCTTCGTACGGTTTTATTATACGTATAAACCTTCCTCTTGAATCACTCTATCTTTTAGAAAAAACCGCGTCAAAATCCGTTGCGTAGTTTTTAAGATTTAAGCGTTCAAAGGGACATAATGACATAGGGACAGAAAAAGCGACTTTATTTTATACTATGTAGTGATGATGAAGTGATATGCAATTAAAAGCAATGCATGCACCCCATTCATATAATTATGTTGACCGTGAAATCAATCCAAAGGTACTTCATTTTAATCCCTTCTCACTTCGTAATAACATCTGACTTTGGAGCAAATATTACATAAAATATTGATGCCACATCTTCTCTTCATTATAAGTCAATGAAATTGCATGTAGAGAACTTTGGATCTTGAATATCATCACGATTTGTTTGAATAATGTCTGGTGGATTACTGAGAATAAGTTAGGCTAATAAAATAATTCAAAAAGCACTTTGTCAATTATGTCAATCTAACAAAGAAATCGAATTAACGAAACTTCATTCATTAAAATGTTTCAATATCGAATTCGTTCAGATTGGATGATTCAATGTAATTTTCTGCGAGTACCTACATTATAATGATAATCTAGTATATTATTTTATCTGAATGTGTACTATAGGTTACATAATCCTATTTCAGATATATTAGTTTACCACAGTGGAATAAGTTCTCGCTTTTATTTAATCGTAATAAAAATTAAACTTCCATTCTTACACAATCACATTTGCTCACTGGCGTGATGGCCTTCATTCCAAGCTCTGTATAACGCGAAAACACAAAAGGGAACGAAAACAATTGATAATCGTATTTTTTGTAAGTGGATCACTCATTCGTACTCTTTCAGTCGCTAGCCAGGCTTTGTAGTGCGAATCACAATACAAAAAGGCGTAATAATTTAGCATACAATATTGAATCTTTTGTTGTCTGAACAGTTTTTTGAGGGATTCAGACAATCCACTTAAAATTGTTGAGTCCTAACCAACATAAGATTCGTGTGCAAAAATTAAGGCTGGGACAAGAAAGTAAGAAGATTTTGTTATTTTGAATGCATAGACTGATATCTTAATATTACACACACACCAACTTAATTATTGGTATGATTTTTTTTAATAACTCTGATTTTAGTATTCGAAGCTCTACAGGAAAACTGAAGCCAAGTGTCTTACAGACTATAAGGTATTGTACTGTATCAAAATATATAATAATAAATAATGCTGGAAAATCCACACAGCATCATCTAGCCCCAAAGTAAGCTACTCAAAGCTTGTGTTATGGGTACTAGATAACTGATATATTTAATACATTATATACATAGATAGATATTTTTTTATTATACATATTAAACACCCAGATCAACGGAACAAATTTCTGCAGATCTTACACAAATTTGTTCCGAGGCGGGAATCGAACCCGCATCCTCCTGCGTCGCAGGCGGACCTTCGCCCACCGCGCCACATTGGTCGTCATAATTATAGTACTATTGTAAATAATTGGTTAAAAACTCGTAAATATATTCGCACGATTTTACCTACACTTGATAGATCTTATTTTATTCGGAAATATCATTAGTTTTACAAAGCAAAGCCTGAATATTAGGATCCGGAACCAGCACATAGTCGACCAGACCAGCTGGTGTTGAATGGTAACCACTGTTGTTGTTTGACCGTTTTTTACCCTAAAACACTCACCGCCTACCCCTTCCCGACTTCAGATCGCCCGTGAATTATATTTCCTTTAATTTTTACTACATTCTCCTCATTTTCCAATGGGTTTCATCCTACAATTATTTTATTTGTTTCAAAAACCTATCTATCTACCCTACGACCTATCTGTCTATGTTGCCTAACTGACCGTGTGTTATTCAAATAAAGTCTGACATAAACTATGTTGAATGAGCTTCAGTTGGTTGTTATCAAGCGATATGCCAAGCTAGGTATAACGTATACGTCGTATACGTCGTATATACGTATACGTGTATATGTATTGGGTTATTCAAGTTGTTAAAATAAAGCAATGCGATTTGAAACGGAAAAGTTAGAGGCGGAATAATTTCGGACGAAAACTTTATTGACCAAATCAAGAGGGTGAAATACGTAAGTTCGTAAGACAAGTAACGGTTTGGCAAATTGTTTTCTCTTGATGCATAAGTTTAATTTTTTTCATCTCAAATACTTAATTTTGAAGTGCCCACAACTCATAGGTCTAGAAAAAAATATGATTTTGGGCCTGAATATTGTTCTATTAAATTGAAAGCCCGAGAACAAGGCCGCCACAAAAAACAGTTTGTTAGTGGTACTTTTTACGGACAAATGTGAACCATCAATCTCAGAGGTGGTCTGACAAATTAGTCTTGCAGAGATGGGCCGGGCTATAACTTTGTTTGTTATAGACTAGCCAGCGTTCAGATATACTTTAATTTGTAAGGTTTTCGTTTCGATTTTTCCATTAAAACGGTATTATTTCTATTGAAGACGATCGTTTGGTTGTTCTGGACTGGAATAAAATGTGGTGAAACAAAATTTTCATGAAGAGCCATTCCTAAAGCAGACAGAAAAATCATAACAATTGCAACAGAATTTTTTAAAAAATCTTTGTAACTGACTCAAGAGACATATCGATAGCAATCTTCGGAAGAAGCCTTCACCTTGATTGGGGTTTCTTTTTCTATTTTTCTTTTTATAACAAATATTTGATACATATTATGTTTTATTTTTACCTTAAAAATAAAACTATTTTTTTGTTTTAGATACAATTCAATTTTCATTTTATTTTTATGATTAGTGATTTTTTAAATGGGCATGAAATAAAAGTCATTTTATATATTTAATAACTGAATATTATTACCTCTAGTATACCAGTTAAGAACTCCTAGTTGATGTTGTTGTCAAACTTAAATTATTTTCTTCGAGACCTTTAGATAAATGAGTCAATTCGCAAGCCATAATGCCACATACTGACAACAAATATCTACATTAGAGACGATACAAATTCTTCCAACCAATAACATCGTAGCAAGACCATATCGCATAAACCATACTTTATCGAACATTCCGCACCCACTCCATCCATCTATATCTGATTACGTAATAAAAAGTGATCTTATTTGCGGAAATACTACATATTTTACGGAGGGGCTATCGATATCCAGATTGTTAGGCTGAAATTTCATAGTCAGCTAGTTTAAGACTGTGGCGGGTCATACGGTTAAATGTTATAAAATAATAATAAAAATGCATGGTTTTTTGACAAACTATCTACCTCTATATACGTGCCTACACTTTTCTTAACATGGAAATAGAATAAAAAATTATAACAAACATAACCAAATTTCCCTGTATCAAATAGACATAGACATAGACATAGACATTCATTTATTTACTGCTTAACACACAATACAGAACACATTTTTAAATATGGTAGGTATAATATATAGGTAAAAAAAAATGTTTTACATGTTATAATTATGTTTAGTTATGAATAGGCAACATAAAACAACTTTTTAAAACTTGTTTCAGGCTGACGATGCATCGGCTTCTCAGCATCACCCTCACCACCGGTGGCCGTAGAGTGCGTGCGCTCCGAAGACAGAGAGCACCAGGGGCCGCAGCCTTGCGGGGGCCGCCTGCGGGGCCCGGTCGGTGTCACACAGACCTTTACACAGTCCATCGGTTTAAACAAACCCAGTTTTGAAGATTGAATCTAACTCTCCAATCAACTGATTTAAAAATACCAAGTACGAGCAAAATACCTGAAAATATAATATGAATATAATAATAAAATAATTATTAAAAAATATGTCTTGACGATATTTTCCATCATCGATGCTTGAATATACAACATATAAACCTCGCGAATTACAAAACTTAAAACTATAATGAAAATTCAGATTACTAAAACAACTTTGCTTGGAGTTCTAAGGACCCGTTAGCACACGAAATATTTTCTTGTTGTTTTGTTAAATACTGATAATCCCTTATAAAATACTTTAGTAACTTCTTACTACATACCTACTTATAAATATTTAAATGACATTTCATTTCCAAACATCTTCGTAGCTAGACATAAAAAATAAACATAAAAGTTTCAACAGATTTCACTATTAAGTCGTACGTTTCGTTTCCGCGGGTCCTTGAAACCGCAGCCGAAGCGACGTGACGAGAATCATAATCAGCACTTCATAATAATTCGTTGATATGTGAACTCACATTTCCAGCATTTTTGGTCGGAACTGAAGCATGTCTTTCTTTTTTAGAGCTTCGTACATTTATCTGGAAAACTGAAGGAAAAATTGTATGTACATATAATAATGGACATAGACCGTCAGCTACAGCAAATACAAAAATGACTGAAAAAAACTAACCTTATCATGAAAATGAATATTTTTAACTTCCAAGGTCCAAAATTCGTTCCCCAAATCTTGATCTAACTTATTTTATTAACAACGTAGCTAAGATTGTGTTTACGGCTGTTTACATTTATGCATCGTGAGCTTAGTACCGCATCGTAAAGAAAAGGAGAGGCCATGTAAGGATTTACTACCTACCGAGACTTTGGAAAACTTCGCAGTAGTACAGAGAGCTCGTATAAACGTACTGGAAGTCGAACTTGGGTCGTCTTAGTTACATTGTAGTTCTATAGTTGGGTAATTTAGCATAATTATTATTTTTTATAATCCTAAGTTTTCTTCAGAACATTCCAAAAACCGCAAATAACTTTCAAAAGTGCGTATACTGAATTTTCGAGAAGTAAATTTTTATTGATTTGATAAGAATATATATTATTTGGAAAGTTTCTTTTGTTAAAGTAGTGGAAACAAACTAAATTGAAATTGATTAAACACTGAATGTAGAGAAAACCACTTCAAATGAAAATTTCGAACGTGTTGAAAATTCCGAAACTTTACTCACCTCCCAGCCAGTTAAGGTTAGTTAGAGAACATCTAAATTCGCCTAGGTGTTGGTACGATGAGTAGGAAAGTATTTATTCTGCTACTTACGAAGCCCTTTTCGAGTTAATAGTCACAACATAGTATAATTATTTTATAGTCGCTTTCTATGTCCTCATGTCCCTTTGTATGCTTAACCCTTAAATGCATGAATTTTCATATTATTTCAAAAAAAATATTATTGGTTGAGGAAATACTCGTAGATAACGAAAAAAAATTTGAAAAAAATCATGAGCTCATAAATATGTTTTTTTAGGCATAACAATATTTGTATCATTTTTGATACAACATGCATTTGAGACCTGAGATGTGACGAATAAGAAGAATAATGAACTTTTTGAAACATATATTTTTTCAATTATTTACACATGGAATTAATTAAAACAGCCAAGACTTCTTTTTGGAACATAAGTAAACTTGACATTTATTACAAATAATGCTGCTGAGGAGCTTACACCCTGGCTTCATCCGTAGCATACGATGATTCTGTCTAGTTTGCTTGTGATCAGTCCCATCATGTATGATGCCTCTTGATGGCATAACATGTAGGACATTCTTTCGCTCTGTGTCTGGTTCCTCTGCAAAGATACTATTGCGGCTACTGCTCGGCCGGCATCTTGGGATTTGGATATAGGTTTTATATGTGCAGAAAGTATCTGCAGTATCAGTTCTTTTCTGAACTCAGCTAAATTTATTTTTTCCTTCGCATCAATTCCCTTTTTAGTGTAAGCTTTCTTAGGTATATTAAACCCATGATTTTATCACAGTCAAGTCTAGAAGGTGGTGGAATAGTCTCATTATCTTCTTGAAATGCAAGTAATTGCTTTCCCCACCTCAGTCTTTGCATAACAAAGGGTTGATGTGTAGATAGATGGGAGCTAGTACTTGGTCATTATTTACATACGATAAAGGGTCTACGATCAACGGAGGGTCTTGCTCAACGGGTTCAGATTCTTCTTTTTCATATTCATAGTCTTCTAGCATCGCAGTTCTTCACGAGACGGTAATTCTCCGAAATCATCTTCTTCGACCTCACAGCCATCCTCTGATAGGTTACCATCTTCTAACTCCCTAAGATAATCATCGATATCCCTATCAGTAATCGTTTTTCGAGCTATTCTAGAACAAAAACATGCAAAAACGTCAAACAACAATCTCAAGCAAAAACAAGTGAAAATGCATCCAAATCAAGTCGTAAATGCATGAAGTCTCATTTTTGATACAAACGAAAAAAATATTTTCCTTTGTAATCTGTCCAAAATCATATAAAAATATTATTCTACGATATAGAAGACACACTTACCTTTGATAATTATATTTTTTGAACTCATTTTGTCGCAAGATTTTTCTGATTTTACTAGATGAAAACTTTCAATTTCACTAATTATCAAAACTACCGCCAATCGAAGAATTATGACATCTATATTACAAATGGCGGCCTGTTGACGTTTGTTTTATATTTTTTTTTCGTTTGTGAACTATTCTGCTTTCTATTTATACACCTTGTTAGTCAGTAATAAATATAAAAACTATTCTGGAACGAGATAAAGTTTTTGTTTCATTTTTGATACAACATGCATTAAAGGGTTAAATCTTTAAAAACTACGCAACGGATTTTGATGCGGTTTTTTTTAATAGATAGAATGATTCAAGAGGAAGGTTTATACGTATAATAACACCGTGCGAAGCCTGGGCGGGTCGCTACTATATTATAATTGTCAATGCTTAGCTTCGAAATAATTTTAGACTGAGTGTCCAAAATTATTCCACTTTGAGATGTTGTTCAGTTCAGCGATTTAGTTTATAATTTCCTCGACAATAAACCTATATAACCATGTTTTTTTTTTCTAAGTCATAACCATACTTTTAATTTGTAGCGATTAAATCGTACTTATAACCCAAGTTTGATATTGAATCTTCAACGGTCAAACAAGAAAACTATGAAATAGCATTATTTTAACAATGTAGATCGTTTATTATTTGTATATTTGAAGGTATAATTAATTATCCTAATAATATAATAAACGTTTGTAAGTAAAAACTACTGAACAGATATGGATTAAATTTGGTACAGAGAGATAGATTATAGTCTGGAATAACACATAGGCTATATTTTATTCTGAAATTTCCCCGGGAACAGGAATTACCGCGGGTGAAACCGCGAGGTGCTGCTTGTAAGATATAAGAGGCACTTGGTTATGTGGTAACATCTGATGCAAACTAGCTAGCTCCAACTGTCCAAGCTAGATACAATAGGCATCCACAAAATCAATAACAAGTGTCTGTCATATCAATTCTCATTTTGGTCATGACTTCATAAAGATGATTTTGGCCTTTACTTTTTTCCTGTCAGGAATGGCCGTGACAGGGGTCGACCTCCGTCAAATGACCGCCGCTATTACTTAGGTACAGGAACTCCGCAATAAGGACATTCTGGAATAAATGTCGCGGATCTTTTTGTTGATGAGTCGGTAAAGTTTAAGGATCTTTTGTGTATTTGTTTATTTTTCGCTGAATAGACAAACAATGAATTATTATGAATTCAGACTTAATATTTTCTGTTTTTACGTAAACTGAAGAAACGTTTCGAGTATTTTAACATACTCTTTCGCCTAAGGAAATAAAAAGTTCAACATTTTGCCTGTAAAGTCTTCAAGTTTTTCTTGATTTTCATGGTTCCTTAGTTTTGTATTGTCATTTTCCTGCTATCATGTCAACTGCCTGTCATCTGTCATTTTATCCAGAAAATGCGTGCTCGGTTGTATCCGTGACATGATTTGACATCTATTGCCATAAATTGAGTTAGAAGATACCAAGTCATTGTCTTGTTGTGGACCCAGCTGCAAATGTAGGTATACAGATGGAACATAAATCAAAAAACGTTTCGCACAAAAATGTAGTAAAGATAATAATAATACTTATTGGGTTGAGGATGACTTTTTATCAATCACTTGAGGTGATATCTAGAACTTTTTTTATATAAAACTTATTTAACTTATGCAGTCTTCCTAATTCACTGTTGGTTTGACACTTTGTTAACACTTTACGTTTAGTTTGCATCATATCGTGATCGGAAAGCTAGCTTTTATTTCGGTCAACGAATTAGCATTGCCATTCAACGTGGCAATGCTGCCAGCATTCTGGCCTTCTAGTGACGGCTTATATTTTTAAGTTTGATATTATTCTAAATACTTGCTGTAATTGATTTTTTTAATTTAATTTAGTATTATATGTTTAATATGGTTTTATAATAAAGGATTAAACATTCATCGTTTGTTTGTTCAACATTCGTAGCAAGATTCGTTGACACTATACTCTTATGATGTGCTGACAAAACCTTTCCGTTTATAATTTCAACACTTTTAATTATTACCCTACGTTTGAAAGACGTCGGCTAAGTAATGATATTTGGTTTTCGTTAAATTAAACCTCTATACTATATGTTCCCACAAGTTATATTGCCTGAGTATAAACGAGCAGACCCTTTTCAATCATTCAAAGGCTTTTTAAGAATTAAATCCTTACCCAAATATTCTACATTTGGGTTGGTTTCAGTTTATTTTCTTTCCGTTAATGGTTTGAATGGCTGTAGGTAACCACAGAGCACAGGAAACATTAGAAATACGGTTTTAGTACGTTGGTATGATAATATGCGGAACATCTATAGAAAAACCAAAGTCTAGCTACGAGTATGTCAGCTACATAGCTCTCATAGGCTTAAATGGTGATAGAAGTGAAGTGGCAATGCAAATCGGCATTGCTACCACAAAAACTAGCGCCACCACTTATTTTATCATATTACTGCGTTAAAAGTATTTCCCAAATTCACACGTTCAGTTTTTTAAACCTATCATAAGCTTTTTTTTTGAAGCATCTGTAGAAGTTTTATTTTGCCTAGTGTAAGAAGAGATACGAAGTTGCTCTTTTTTTGTATCTCTTCCTAAAATAGACAAAATGGGAATTACCTCCTCTATCTTAATAAAAGGTGACCTTTACTAATAATACGTTTGAAATTCGAGACATAACACTTCCCCCGCTTTATGGTTGATAAGTGGAGCTAGCGCGCACTGGTGACTTTTTTGTCACTCTTATTAAGTCCGTGGATATGTATGGAGATGCGCGCATGTTACGACGTGACAACTGGGTGATATTTCACACATCTCCATACATATCCACGGAGTGACAAAACAGTCACGCTGACAAAAGTCACCAGTGCGCGCTAGCTCGAGTGCGATACAGCTGAGATAAGACATTATAATATCAAATCCAAGAAGGGTTAGCTATGTCTTGGAAGTTAATGCCGTTTTATTATTAATTGTCAGTACAAAAAGAGTTTTTTGACGATCAGGGGATGAAGGAGATTCATTGCGACTGTAAAATATGGCTTGTGTTGGATTTTGATCCGTTTCATCGTTATTAACAAAAAGTTAGGTTCTAACAAAAATTTATTTGGCATACGTAACAATGCCATCGGCATCACTTTTGCCGAAAAAGTAGTTCTAACTTCAGACGTGCTTGTGGTACAATAGAAAAAATCTCCAAAACAATTGGATGCGACCACTTATGTACATAAACGAAATAAATACGCTATACGCGAAAAAATGATTAAGATCTTAATAAACCATTCGAGATCAGACATAATTTTGACTGCGAGCTAAGCCGAGTAATCAGATTTCCTTATAAAGCAATTGGTTCGAATTCCATCCGATATCTTATTATCTCACACTCAACCTACACCAAAGCCGATATTTGCGAGATTAAAATTACATCATCATGCGTTAATTCTCTTTATAGCTTCGGCGAGCCGCCTTGGATGTGAAATTTGAAAAGTTAATTTGGCAACCCGTAGAAATTTTCAAATTTTCGCAAACAAGGGCTGGGTGTTTGATTAAACGCGAAGGAATATTCAGTTACATATGTTTTAAAAGATTATACATTATATTGATTTGAGAAAATATTTAACTGTTTTAATTTATGCCTTATTTACTAGCTAGGCTTGGTATTATTTTACACAAAATCTATGAAGATTATATAATAAATCCATAAATAACTTTTAATAACACTTTCTTGACTGAGTTGAATTTCTGGATAAGCGCGTGAAAACTGCTTATAAAGGGTGTAACAAAAAGTATGTTTCCATTTTGAACATAGAACACAGGACCAAATTGAAATGAAAAATGGTTTCTAACAAAATACAACACGCATACCGATAACTATACTTCGATCAATTTTCTTCGATGGACATTTTTTTATACTTTTCCTATTAACTATGGTTGAATCTGAAGCAACCCTTACAGTTTAGTCCTTACTTTTATTACAACCTGCAGAAAAGCTCTTTAATAAGACTTAGTGCAGCTACGGTTACCTACCTACCTACTACTACTACGAGTACTGTGGTACCTACAGTTTGTCTAGGAGTAATTGCAACAACAGTACTGGTAGGTACTGTAAATAGTTCGTATGCATAAAAAACTGTAAATGTATAAAATTCTGACCTGTTCATTCGTACTCCACATGCTCCTAATTTAATTAAACACGTCTTTCAGCGCCTACTGCGTTTGTCGAAATACTTATTGTCAATATGTGTTAGTCAAGGAAGTTCAAGGTTCATTTGTTAAAGAATCCCTATTATACAAGAGTGTGAGGAGTTGAAAGTATTTCTTGTTTATTTTAATTTTAGAAATCTTGATTTATAAAAGATTGTTTGCCCTGTGTTACACATGTTGGCCTAGTCAATGCGAGTTGGCTTTTGAACTGTGTAATAAATCGGCCGGCACATAATTGAATCTTGTATCTGTTTTTTGAAGAAACAAAATCACATTATTCAGATACTGATGACCTCCACACAATAAGATCTTCCAGTGCTATTCGTCATTTTGTCACAGTGTTGTCTTAGTCCTATTCAATCGTGTATATATATATATCATATTCAGTAAGTCGTTCTAACACTCGTATTGTTGCTTGGCAATCTTTCAACCTTTTATGTCGGTCGAATACAGCCCTCGGGCATAAATTATGTTGATATCCAATCCTAAGATGGGATAGACAATGAAAATCACGTACAAACTGAAATAATATGGTCGTTATTTAGTCTAGGGTCAAAATGGTTTCATATCACACATTTCCGAGGAGAGCGATTAATCGTATCAGAAAATAGACAGACTACGAAAAACTAAAAGAACAACGTTATACCTCGCCCGTATCAGTCAGTAGCCATTAGTTATTGAACTCTAGAGACGGATTGTTCAACACAATATCTGTCAGGAATAAAAGTAGTCGCTTAGTAAAAAATATAAAATACCACTTGCCGTGTCTGCATTGCACAAGTCTAACTAAGTAGTGCTTACTCAAAACTATAAATACACCGATTTACACCGATTTTTAATTCGATGATGTTGATTTCTTTGTGCAGTAAAAAACACAATAAATTTGAGGGAACGATCATCATAATTATTATCCTTATTAAAATTCTACATACACATGGCTTCGATTTGCCAAAGTACACTTAACACATTACAAGGAGAAATTCCTTAGAAACCCTTCTAGTTTTGCTTACAAATGTCGTTTGATCTCACTTTCAGAACTTCTTTACCCTAAACTATTAAGGGAAAAGTTTGGCCCTATTCCGAGAAATGGCAATTTTACTAAACTTTTACGATTATTGCAAATTAGGCTGTTAAGGTATTTATTATGTTAAAAATGATTATCGATCGTGGATCGAAGACTTTATATCGGATTGGTTTTCGAATAGTAGTAGTTCGTCTTAAAAAGGCGAATAGTCCTAATTTGTGTTTTGGAAACAGTGCTGCTTATACTATCGGGATTTTAAAGCAAAGGCTCTCGAATTATCTCGAAATACAATTCATTCAAACTAATGCAAGTTATTGCGAGTAAGTAACATCAATATTGGTTGCTGAACTGAACTAACGTGCAAGGGTTACCATACATAGGGTCAACATAATCAGTTTTAGTATACTTGAGGTTGGTTCAATTGCACCTTGTCATAATAAGGAGCGCGTACAGAACATGCACACTCATCTATTAGTTAGTTATAGTATCTACTAATATATCGATTTCTTAGTAAAGCCGAATGCGCCAATTCAATTACTTTCTACGAAATCACTGTTTATTGGATTAGTCATTATTAATTCACCACACGGAGTTCTGTGTAAGCGTATCAGTAACTTGAGTATTTTGTTGTACTCACAGTTTTTTCCTGTAGTCAAAGTGAAAGTGCTCACAATTTAGGTACCAAGTTCTGGTTTTTCACTTTGAGAGCTTAACCTAACGCATTGCCTGCGCCTCGATGACCTTAGTTTTATTAAAGTACATGTGAACATTAAAATAAATAAATAAGATGTAAAACCTTACTTAGTGCATACGCGGCGACTTGTTAAAGTTTTATCTAGTTTCAGTTTTACAGCAAATTGTATATTCTTCGTAATTGCTCCAGTTTGACTTACAAAAGAGATCAAAAGCGAGGAGAAACGATATTTCACATATAATACAGTACTCGCATTTGCCTGTGGAATAGAATCACTATTTATTTCAGTATATAATGTACTAATTAGATAATCAAATTAAAAAAGAATCTGTGATCAGAATGATAATATTGAAAAAGGATTGAAGAGTATGAAACACAATCTTAAATATCAGAATCTCAGAATAATATTTTTTATAATTACCTACACCAATTTATTCATTGAAATAAATTCATAACCGACGCAGAGTTTCTAATATAAATGTAAAAGTATTTAATAAAAAAAATTGTAGGTATGAATCAGCCATTAATTAACATGTCATCTATAAAATTTGTATAAATCGAACACTTGAGATGAATTGAGAAGGATTAGCCACTAACTTGATGGATGGTGGGAGCACCTTGTTCTGCAGGTATTATGTAATCTGGGTCATCCATATTCAACAAACTTGGATGGGTTATAGATACCTATTTATCAATATCCCTGATTGATGGTTCATTATAAAACATAGAAGACAGGCAGAAGAGATGATTAGAGTGGCAAGCACTCATTTTCGTGCCGCTTGGTACGTATATTGATTTCATTGTAAGGTAACATTTTTGAAATAAATGCGGTTAAATTTTAACAAAGTTAAAACTATGTGAAATAAAAATATTTTTTCTTTACACTGATGACATCTATTGATCGCCAAGTTATTAAGTGAGAATAAATCATTGAAATCCTGAACAATAAAAAATATTAAATGAAATATTTTGCGATCGTTACGGTTAATTAAAACTCGCAAAACAGTACCTATGTATGTATACTCAAGTTTTAATGAGACTGTTTGGGCCGAAAAAACAAAAAAATAACAAAAATGTCATGGAACTTCGCATGAAAACACCGAACTTGAAAAAACTAAACAATCCGACTGTCCTACTCCCGTAGCTCCTGGAATTTTCTGTTACTAATTAAGCCCAATTTCCTATAAATAATGGCACAATTTTCGGCCGCTTTCTTTTGGGTTTCCGAGGTTATTTTTCACTTTTATCACATCACAATTAATTTATAGTTTTAGAATGTCTAATGTAAAATCTTGTTTTGCTCGAGAATTTTAGCTAGCAAACACAGAATATACTCATTTGCGAGAAATGGGTGAAGCCATGTTCCAACAGTTATCATTTAACGAGTATATTTGTTTTACTAAAAGAGATATCTAGAAGGTTGTTATAAATATTTTGCGCCTCTTGATTTGCCGATTACCTACCTTGGCGTTAACTAGTCGGTAGCCCAACCGACTAGTTAACGCCAAGGTAATCGGGTCACCCGTGATTCTGATAAGCTCTCATCTTTCCTTTTATACATTCTATCATTACTGTTATTCACAAAATGTTTTTACAAGTTTTTAAATTTTTCACCGATATAGGCCGCACTAATGATACTTTAGTATAACTATATTTGAATATCAAATTTTATGTTTCTAAACAGAGAAGTTCTAAGAGGTTTTACATTCTGTGTAAAATGTAATTAAAATATTGAATTTTGTGTGAAAATAGTTTGCAAGTTTTTAATTACTCTTCATTGGCCTCTATATTGCTTATATTTAAATTTTTAAACTTGATCTTAATTCATGGAATAACTTTATGAACTAACTACTAGCACAGGCTTCTGTCAACAGACATTCATTCATATTAAAAATGGAAAAGAGTGATGTAAAAGTGTTACTCAAGGAAAAAAACCGTCAAAGCTAGCCAATAAAGCCACAACCAGCAGGCCAACTCTTGAGACTCGATTCCAATTCAGCGAACTCTTCCCCGTAGGACTTGACAAAATGCACTGAGTCGAGCGATCTTGAAATAGCTTCATTTCGCGTGAGCCTACTGCGGTTCTAACGCATCGTGATATTTAATTCTGACACTGTTATTTACAATGTGAAGTCGATCTCATACTCGATTCTAATTTCAATCTCGATTTTGTTCCAGAGTGCCAATTTTACGTTTGGTGAGATTGGAACTGATTCGGATTAGAATTGGATTGAGATTGGGATTGGATTCAAGGGTAAACCCGTAGATCGATAATCACTCACTTATCCAAGTTAACGTGAAACCAACACAGTGGCAATCGCTGTCAAACTGTACTTGCCTGCGATGCTGTAATTAGACTATCACAGCCGATTTTCAGTGAATATGCAGTTGACACATGATAATGATAGAATAAACTGTATCCGAATGAACTCTAGGCTATCAACTCGTTGTTTATGCGATTATCATCTCTATATTTTTTGTAATTTATTTACTTTACTTAATTTCATACTAAAAAACGCTCTTCAACGTCAGTTTGGCAAAATATATTTGATCGTCCTTTAGTTAAATCATAAATGGATAAGATGTGAGAATACTGTCGAATAATGATCATTCATTATGCTGAGTGAGCCTATTCAAATTAATAATACAGTTATAAAAATCAATTTTTTCCATACAAGAACTTGAAGAAACCGCAGAATAAACTAGTACTTACCATAAACAAAATGAAATTTCTTTATATTCATCTATAGTGAAGACGCATGACATGATGACGCTATGACATGATTGCTCGTAAAATTTAATCTTTGTCGTAGCACGTCTACGCCGTAGAAGTCTACGCCTCGTAGCAAGAAATCGTATGAGTGACTGCTGCAAAACTTCGTGTTACATTATTATTAAACCTACATGTAATACAACTGAATAGAAAATCGCATGCATTCAGCAGCAGCGTTCACTATTGATTGTAGCCAGCATTGACACGAGAGTTCGTATTGCGTTTGTCAAATGTTGTCTAAACAAGCTTTATTGGTGGTCGCATTCGGTAGCGATAAAGTAGTCTAATAGCTGGGAGGCTATTCTGTCACCTGATAATAGAAGTAAGCATTTGATGTCATTTTTCAATTCTACTTTGGACAAGCCGCTGTCTAGGTTGATCATACTGCAGTGTTATTGCATGTTAAGTTCGTGTTAATTTCTGAGATACAGGAAAACCTATACTCTCAAAAAAGATGTACCTTTATTAAAATCACGTGATTAGCGTTATAAACTCTTTTTCAGCTTTATTGTACTTGGGAAAGGAGCTAATCACATTAAAACAAACCGAACAAAAGTTTTTAGACGTTTTAAGGGCTCCCACACAAAACTGCGATGCGATGCCACACGAACTTGAGATGCGAATTTCTGCGATACGATTTTGTGCGGCAAACCGTTTGGTAGGGTAACCATACCTTCAAGTTTATTCAGCCGTATTAGACGTGTTTTTAGGTAGCGTAAGATGGATTGCAAAAAGATTATTGCACTGCTGTTATTTTTAAATCGATATAAAATAAAAAGAAGATTCTTGGTTCATCAATTTATTACGATTATGAACTCTGATGGGAACTATTTTACTCGAAAGTACTATGGGTTGAGAACTGAAGAAGATATTTTTTTTTACAACACAAAGAAGACGGCTCAGGCGCCGTCGCGCGTCTTTCTCTAAAGTTGTCTCAGAGCGGACTGGGGTCACCAAGTATGACGTAATATGGCAGGAATGCGCGATGCAAATGAGATCAGACGTTATCGTGCGAGTTCGCAGTTTTGTGTGGGAGCCCTAAAACGGTTCTCCAAAGTATATCGAAAAATACTTTACAAAGTAAAGGTTAACCTTACTATTAAATATTTAGAAGAAGAAAAATCATTACACTGTACTCAGACACTGTAGTCAGACATAACCTAAAACTAACGTCAGCCCCTTAAAAAGTGAATTTCCAATCTGAGCCCGTTCAGATACGATGGATGTGGTCGATAATTGAATCACAGTGGTTCACACTGTTTTGATGCTAATATCCACCGTTTGATTTTTTTGCATGTGTATGCTTATAAACTAAGTATTTACCAAAGTTACTGACATATATAAATCGCTAAAATGACATAATTAAATCGCTTTAAGTTTGGACAACGTTTGTGGCATAGTGGGTGATAATCCGCTAAATGCGGTCTTAATTTCCGATATATTCAAAATGTTGGTATATCTGCAGAAAGGTCTTTCAGATCAATAAAATAAGATGTTTATTCATTTTGTATCCACAAAACCAGCAAAAGTGTATCCCGTGTTTTAGATTTTTACAGGCATAAAGAAGACCAATATCTCACATTTTTTTTATTTAAAATATTGAATGCATAAACTCTTCTAAATCTTGCATATCAACAAACTTATCTACATTATCTATTATAAAGCAATATTTTCTTAAGATTAAATAAGTAGTTTTGTTTAGAAATGTGAAGTGGAAATACCTACGTAACGAACTTACGTGTGAAACTACCTACGTAAGTTTTAACAAACGCACGCCCTAGAAATCAAGCAGTGTAGTCACGTGAAAATAACAAAACATAACACTCCAAAGAAACATACTGAGTCAGTTCTCGACGTGAAAATCATGAGGCTTTGAATAAAAAACATTTTCAGTAAAAAATCTTATTCCTTACAAAACGAAGCAAGATAAAAGAGACTGCATTTTTTTCACGACTCTAAAGTGCTTGCTTTTGAAGCAATGTTACGAGTAGCTAAATTAGATTGGCCAAATAGCGTTTCGATAATGCAAACTGATTTTTTATTTCTCTGTGTATTTTGTATTCGATTTTAATAAGATCCCTGACATCTTTAGATCGCCGAACCAAGATTCTTTTCACACGATTTTCAGTTCATTAATTACTAATTAGTGACATCGTTACATTTTATCGTGTAAATATAGCAAAGCGTGCCTTCTTGTTGTTTTGATTCATTATGTAACTAAGATAACTGTAGTCGTCGTATCTGGCACTCTGGGAGCGATCGTACGATGACACGATGCGTTCTCGTCGTGCGATGAGTTCAAACATACAGATTTCATCAGAGTGTCCTATTTGAACCTCGCAAGTAATCGTGCGATGACATAAAATTCTTAATAATGATCGTACGATGCCTTTGATCGTGCGATCATGCAATCAAAGTAACAGATCTCTTTTGAGTGTCCTAATTGGCTACCTACGCGATGCGTTGACGCGCGAGGGGCGTCATCATCGTTGACGGCATCACACGATGGACATCGCGCGATCTATTAGGACACCTGTTAGGTCATCGCACGACCGCTTTGATCGTGAGATGACAAACGCATCGCGCCATCGTACGATCGTTCCCAATTAGGACACCGCCTAAACAGTCCAATAACGCAAACTAGTGAACAGTTCAATCGAAATGAACGGACCATATCGGAAGAACACAAAAAGAATAAGAGAATTGCCGATTCCGGTCATACATCACTGAGTAATTGAAAAGAACTTGCGGGGAAGTGAATGACGATAATTGCTGAATTTGCAGGTGGCTCAAGGGTTATCGATTGCTCAGGAAAAATGGACCATTGGAATCAATGACTTTAATAGTTAAGTAACTAGAATAACTTTATTACAATTATACGGTTGGGTTATTTTTAAAGTTGACAGAAATAAACATAATTTTGACGATGTAAATAATTCGCTGTCAAAGATACTGAATTGGTTTACCGCCAATAACCTCTTACTTAATGCTAAAAAAACAAAATGTATAAAATTCATGTTACCAAATGTTAGAGAACTCCCAACTCAAATCAAGGTAAATAATGAGATTATTCACTTCGTTGACTCTACTGTATTCTTGGGGTTGTATATTGATTCAACTCTTCAATGGCAACCGCAAATTGATGCTCTCGCGGGTAGGCTTAGTTCAGCAGCCTATGCAGTGAGAACAATTAGATATCTCACTGATCAGGACACAGCTAGGTTAGTTTATTATAGTTACTTCCATAGTATTATGTCTTATGGTATTTTGCTTTGGGGACAGGCAGCTGATATTCAGACTATCTTTGTTCTTCAAAAAAGGGCGGTGCGTGCAATTTATAAATTAAAGCCACGTGACTCCTTGAGGGAATTATTTAAAGAAATAAATATTTTAACTGTAATTTCGCAATATATTTATGAAAATTTAATGTATACACACAAAAACAAAAGTAACTTTTTGAAAAATTGTGATGTTCACAATAGAAATACACGAAACAAGAACAAATTACACATTCCTTCATTTAGATTACGGAAACTGGGGAAATCATTTATGGGTAATTGTGTGCGCTTCTATAATAAGCTTCCATCTGAAGCAACTGAACTTTCTATTCGTAAATTTAAACAGTACATAAAACTAAATCTTATCAAGAAGGCATATTACTCCATAAATGATTACATCAATGACGTTAGTGCTTGGCCAGATGTCGCTCAGTTCCACATCGACAATAGTATGTAATTATTTATAAGGCAAACATGTATTAGACACATAAGTTATACACATGCTAGTGGTTTCTATTTCGCCTCTTCCACTAGTGGACAAAAAATTGAGGCGAATTAAATTAAATTTGACTTGTCTAAGTGCTTATTTTGTAAGCCTAAAGAAATAAAGATTTTGATTATTGATTATTGATTATTATTGGTTGATATGATTCTTTTTTGGTCTTTTTGGAGTTTGACAAACATGTCTGATAGATCAAAATGTTAAGAGAAGTTAAAATGTTAATAGGTTCTGAAGCCTGTGGTCTTTACAATATAGTCTTACTTGAGAGTTTTGCCTCGAAGCCTAGCTAGTGGTGCTCTATTATTATTAGCTGACTGCATGGGTAAACGGGTTCTTATAGACCTTACCTGACCTGATTGCCGAGTTTCTGATCGATAATAAGTAACTCTTGGTAAAATAAAAATAGTAGAACGTAATTCAGCCTTATAATTTAACTATTTGTGAGAAAAGCTCTCTTGTGCAAACTCTTACGAAAAAGGGAGTTTATAATATGTAGAGTATCTACAAATGACTGACAAACCTCAAAATAGCTCTAGTTAAAACAAACCGAGACCCATACACGGACCCTACATTACTGGATAATTGAAAAGATCGAAAGCAAAAGTATTGTACATTTGTATAAATCTATTTCTACCAGGAGAAACTATTAATTCAAGCTCCCGGAGAATATTAAAGATGTTAAGATGCAATTAGGATTTCAAGACTTTATTTAAGAAGGAATGAAATTATGAAATCACATAAATATATATTTAAGAAAAGATTTTTTTTCTGATGTGTATTAAAAAATAATGAAAAAAAATGCGGCATGTTTTTGCATCTATTTTTGTAATATTCTATCAATATTTTCTCTCATCTTATCTTATTGAAAGGTAAATTAAACCTTTTACATGAATAATCCAAAATTTCTATTAATTTTAACATATTACATTTCAAGTATTTTAACATTGTCTACGTTTTAACAGAGTATTTAATAATTGGTACGCCTCTTCGTTTCTCCGCAAATCTGACATTCATGTGAAAGATGACGACGCTACAAACATATTCAAGGTATTCTCAGCCAAAAGAAATTTTCGGGCATTGTTATACGAACCTTCAATAAAGCCTCATTCGACGCTCTATCCTAAAAAATACTTTGCTTTTACGATCTCACACTCCATATTTTTGTTTTGCCGAAATATTGGAAGCGGGTTCTCAGGAATACCAATACGTCGAGTAAAACTAGGCTCTATCGTACAAGTCTGTAGGGCTTTGAGAACATTTCAGGACATTGGAGTTAAAAAACTTTACTTAACTTTACTTTTTACCTACCAAAAATAAGTTAAGTCAACAACTAAAACCGGCAATCTTGCTGGCTTTGTAGAATATACGAGTATATAAGGAGCAGTGAAAAAGTTTCAGTGCTTCAGTCCTAACGTACCTCTACCTACCTAGTACAATAGCTACATCTGAGTCATATAATTTTAGATAAACTTTTCCAAAATTACTAAATTTTTCAATAATTTCAAAAAAGTCCTTCAAACGATTTTTTCGAATTGTTTACATGTCATTGATTGACCAAAATTAAAGTACCCAATACACTACTTTACAAAACATCGACCGCGACCTCGCTTGACAAGGGTCTCGGCAATATTTATTGTCCTCGCAACATGCCTTGAGTGAGACCCGTCTTCGAGTGTGTTGAGGCAATAGCTTGAATGTTTTAGAACGGAAACATTTATTTGCCCTAAAAAGGATTGCGCTGAAAATACGACTCGACCAACCGATCAATCACAATTAAGGTGTCGCCTATTAGTAATATTTAATTTTAAGCTCAATTGTGTCAATTATGTATATTAGGTTTGTTTTTTTCTTTTATAATTGTAATTTTCTCTGCTCATTGTATGCATATTCAAATAATACTTTCATTATCTTTTTTCAACTTCAGATTAAAACCATGATTTACGGCAGTATGAAACTCGTAAAATGTATCTATGAAGGAAAAACATCCACTAAAATAAATTACACAAAGAATAAAACCTAGTAACGATTTCATAATGAACCACGTTAGTGCTTTAAGCCCCGACCGTACATTCATTCGTTGATTTAAAATGGCTACGATTAAGCTCAACATGTGCACTTCCCCAGAACAAACAGCGCTAAGCACCACTAAACTCATCTGAACTAAATAATGGCGGACTTGAGAAATAAAGGCGATGTTAGGAAGCTTACAATTAACCTACATTTAGTAAATTGTTAACGTACGGGATATTATGGAACTTAGACGAATCACTTTTGTAAGCCAATTTTTTTTGTAATATCGAGTTACAGTTTTGTGCTGTAACTATGGATACCTACTACCTGTATCGAGGTGCTATTTCGGCTTACAAGTTTGTCTATCTTTTAAATATTTATAATTATAATAATACAACTTGTCAAACACAGTAATAGGCATACGCTTAACGTAGTGAAAAAATTCTATGTCCATGGTAACAGATGACCTTTAGGAGAGGTCATTTTAAATTACAATTAAAGGTTTACTAACAAAGAAAATAACAATCATAGAATAGAAACGAATTTAATGAGTATTTATAATTGAAACAGACTTACAGCAGACGATTGCGAAAAGTCTAGAGGTAGCGAGATAGGAAGAATACTAGTTGGAAGCGTCCCCAAGACGCCTGACTGCATTGCCGCTTTATATGGTAATGCTGATGCGCTACGCCAGATCTCCACTAGAACTCTTATTAAATTACAATTCTAGAACAAAAGTTTAAAACTTTCACGATAAAATACACTAGGCACATGTGGCTAAGTTTTGCTGACCATATCATAAATAATTACTGACCTAATGTACTTTCATAAACTGGGAAACCAAGCACACACTCTAAAGTTTTAAAACGTAATAAGAGCACCTGCTGGAAGAAATTCCTATAGTTTTATATGAGATATTTAAGTAAGTGCTGGTTGTTAGAAAAGTGTGGCGCATAAATAGGTAGTTAAATACATGCTGTCACGTTTTATTAAATAAAATGAATACTATTTTATTGAAACTGGTCAAACGTTTTGTGGAAACCATTAATTAAAATAATAATTAAATTGGTTATTAATTTTCCATACATCCTCACCACACCACATCACCATAAACGTCCACCGCTGAACGTCCCCTTAACCTCAAATATTATTTTACTTATTTAATTTAGAATAATAACTTTAAGTTTTAATTAATTAAAACATACAAATACAATAAAACTAACGAGAGTGTCTCTTTGCCGGGAAATGATCAAGCAACTTACTATCAACTAATTAAAAGGGTGAGTATTTCAAGAGAGCCTCGCTAATAAATTCAAATCAGTGAGGCTCAGTTTCATTGTTCTGAGAGGCTTGAATTAATAGCTTTTAGTTCATCTGAACTGTTATGAACTGACAAACTAAGTAAAAACTTTTATTATTATACAAGATAACCCTACAAAAACTATCATAAAATCTCCGATATTTGAACGCCTGCACCGATATTCATCTAACATAACACGCACGATGACATTACTTTTAAACAAACAACTAACAAAATTATCTCATCATTTTGACTACGAGGATGACACATAGACACAGAAATACAGTATTCTGGTACTACTATAAGTAGTACCAGAATCGCTCATATATACGCTCATCGTATTTCTCATCGTATTTTGCATATAACCAAATTTTTATGTTTATTTGAGGGAAGGAGTATGAGTATCTACCAGGTATTCTTCTATTCTGGTACTACTTATAGTAGATACGATGACAAAATACTATGATGACTACTTATAGTAGTACCAGAATAGAAGAATACCTGGTAGATACTTATTCTCCTTCCTTCAAATAAACATAAAAATTTGGTTATATGCAAAATACTACTTATAGTAGTACCAGAATAGAAGAATACCTGGTAGATACTTATTCTCCTTCCTTCAAATAAACATAAAAATTTGGTTATTTGCAAAATACGATGAGCGGGCTAATCTTACAGTCGGATCATAGAAATCCATTTGAATACTTAGTTTATATTTGTAACAAGCTAATCTGCCCGCGCCGTCACTCCAACGATGCTGACAACCTACAAATTTACGATGTCATAACTTACCGCCGCCGCCCAACGGCGCTGCTGGCCTTCTGTAATTACTTGTTTATTAGACCATACTCAGGAGTTTCCTGCTACGGTCTACATGAATCCACTTCTCTACATGAGCTAAATTAATTTTCTGTTTAGTAGGTTAACTTAAACTCAGATGACCAAAGTAAATTATTCCTATCCTACCCAAACATTAGCACAAAATAAATTTATCATTTCTAGTTTATAGAAGACTAGAATCTACCCGTGGCTTTGCAAGCGTTGTTTCCATGGAAACTTTTCAAGGCGATAAATATCTATCCCATGGGAACTAATTAATGAGATGAAAAGAGGTAGGAGTCTATGTTTAGTTCCAAGGCTAGAACTACGTATATTCAAAATTTGAGTCCAATTCGTTCTGTAGTTTTTGTGTGAAAGAGTTACATACATCCGTACATTTAAACTTTCGTGTTTATAAAAACATACTGTAGTAAGAAATGAAATAACATCTTTTTCAGTACTCATACCCGGAAAGTAGGTCTGTAGTTGCCTGAAGAGCGGGTTGAAAGTGATACTTTTCAGCCTAAGGGAGAATCGTTTTCAACTGACAGCTATTGAAACATTACTATTATTGAAACGTTACTATTGAAACATTTTAATGGTAGAATGAGTAAAATAAATGCTAAAGCTAAAAAAAAACGCGTTAGCGGCAATTCACTGTAGTCAAAAAATACGAAAGACAAGGCAAAAAAAATTGCGGCAATTCGATTCATTTGTTTTTTCATGTTTTTATTTATATTTCCTTGTATTTGAAATTAAAAGCACAGTGTTTACCTCGGGTGAAAGTAAGTTACTTAGTCCCTCGAACTATTGGCGCCCTCGCTACACTCGGGCGCCAAACCCCGTCTCGGGACTAAATAAGTTACTTTCAACCCTTGGGTAAAAATGTACTATTGCAATATTTTGCATACCTCATCATTTTGATTGAGCCAGGGAATGTACCACGAATTTAATCGAATAGATCCCCTGATGTGTGGAATTACAATATAAGCCCACACAAGGAAAGCCCGGATACCGGCACAGCAATCGGTATGCCTACGTAACGAATTGAGATAGGATAATTGTTGAAAAAGTATTCTATGATACGAACAAGAGCGAGCTTAAATTTACTTAATTCAAGCTGATTCATCAACAACTTTATTAATCACAAAATTATTTGGAGATATGATTTTTTTATAGAAATTTAATTGGGAAGCTCCTTAACCAGTTCACGACGAATGTGCGCGTCTCATTATAAATGTAATAACCTGATAGGTATAAAACTTAGATAATATTTGTAAATGAACGATGGAGTTAAGCAGGACGCGAACACACGCTAAACTGATACAACTGGCATCTGACAATTTTTACTAAGCAGTTTTACTTTCTGAAGGATAGAAATGCTATTTATTATATATTTTAAAGCCACGCACATACACAACAGATATATTGTAGTTAATGAATCACGTTGAGTGAACGTTGCAGTAGTAAAGGAAGCGTCACCATAAGCTGCACCGGAGTTGCAGTCCGCGGTGACGAATCATTTATCGGTATTTGTCCCGCGACATCCAGTTATGGACTTTTGTTGGCTTGTCTCTGCCCTGTTTATCTAGCTGTCTGCGTCTTTGTTTTCGGGTTCAGAGTGGATTATATCTCGGTCTGTACCTGTCGCGTAAAGGGTAAATAGTGTAAATACCGTAAAATACGATGTCACCTTGGAGTTGTAGTTATTTAGTGCAACCTTCGTTACATTTTATCATTTCGTATTACTGACTGAGTTTATTGTAATACACCATGAGTTAAATGAAATATTTGTGTAAAATACCAACGCTGATCACATGGTTCCTGATGGACCTGATGTGATAATATCAGCTTTGGCTTTAAATACTTGTATAGATAGAGGTCAGTGCTTTAAATGCATATTTATGTATTTGAAACATGACAGGTGTAATGTTAGCTGTTATGTTAGCATTGAGTAGAGTTTGGTAGCATTGAGTGTTTTCCAATAGGAAATATAACTTATCTGGATACCTCGTGTATGTTTTTCAAACCAATTTCGTCCCACTACTAAGCACGTCTGTGAGCAATTCATAAAAAATAATTTCAGAATATCACTGCCCTGTTTGCTGTGTTCAACTGAACATCAAGAGCAGGATCTAATTACGAGCACTCAATTCTTATGAGCTGTTGACTGCAGACAGTGAATCCCACTTGCACAAGACTATGTTGTGTGTTATTCTTAAAATAAAACACTTAATGTTTGGAGCAATAAGTCGAATCTGTTCACAAATTTGTTTTTTCGGTTTTTCATCTCGTTCTTAACCATTCATAGGATTCTTTCTATTAGAAACTTCTTAACTTCTTTGTTATTTTTTTGTGGATTTTTTTTCTTGTAATTATTTGGAACGTAGTCATTGGATATTTGGAATCATCCAACAAATGACAAAAAATGGTGACAAAACGTCAGATTTACATACATATGAGTGTGGAGTATGACCTATTTATTGGCTTGCAAGATTATGCTAACACAAAAATAATGAAATTTCTGAACTAAACCGACTACACTAAAAAGTTTCTAAACTTTGCTAAAAGAAAAACGAGTTTGAAGCGACCGCAAAACATTACATTGTTAAATTGAAGCGAATTGTATTGAATTTTGCACAAAATTCTTTATACTCCTATACCTAGGTGCCTATTTAAAAAAAAATAAAGATTGAAAACGATAAGGTTTCCTTCCCTTTTTTAACTTGTTCTTGTCAACATTATTTTCAGAAGTTTAATGATTTATGTATTCAGTAGACTTCTAGGAGCTAAAAATGGAGTGCACCTATATTAAAACAGACCTTTCACAACCATGATTCCGTCCATTTCCTGCCACACAGTCTTGAGGACAACCTGCGTGGCAGGAAATGGATGAGTTAGACCATAAAGCACGCACTATCCCTGGAGACTAATCAGATAGATATAACGGGATACGGAACCAACGAGCCGTGAGACACTAATGGCTGTAATAATTACAATGTGGTGAGTGCCTGCTGTCGACAGTCATGGCCTTCTTCTTTGCTGTTTATTTATGTGCCTTTTCCCCCGGTAATAGGGTCGCGATTAACCTCATTATGAAATGGTGGTAATAGACTTAGAAGGAAGCCATATGTTATTTGATATGTAGACGCACACTGTGTGTAATTGTTTTAAAGGAAAACAATTTTATTCAAATCAACGTCTCAATGTATTTACATACTGAGGTTTATTTTTAAATAGACGAACCATTCGTAGTAAAAATTTACTTGAAAAAAACTTACTGACTGTCATTTAGCAGGGGTGCGAGTTCAAACATTTGAAAATATAAATTCACTAAACTGACACGTGTTAGCTGTAGTAATTGGATAGAAATTAAGCTCAAGCAAAGCTTTATATTAAACTAGCGACCCGACCCGGCTTCGTACAGTTTTATTATATGTATGTACCTATAAACCTTCCTCTTGCATCACTCTATCTATTAAAAAAAACCGCATCAAAATCCGTTGCGTAGTTTTAAAGATTTAAGCATACATAGGGACATAGGGACAGAGAAAGTGACTTTTTTATACTATGTAGTGATAGTGGTGATAGTGGTGAAGCTATGGTATTTCAATGGTGTCCACTATTTTTGCTCACAAAAAGCGAGTTCTAAAAAAGTCGATAACAGTTAATGTCATAATTTCTTAGGTTGTTTCCTGATATAAACAAAGTTTCGTTAATTAAATTACCCGTTAGACTAGTTAAGATGGATATTAACAAGTTACCTGTCTGAAAACTCGTCTATTATTATGTATGTGTGGTTCAAAAATAAACTTTAGGTAAGTTAGGAAGGTTATTTGACATTTTATAATAGGTATGTTTCCTTTAATTTATTATTATTCATTTTATCATTTTGAGAACTTGACATTTAAACCAAATTAAAAATAAGATTTCATTGAAAACTTTTAATCAAATTAACGATGGATCTATCATCATAATCAGCCTATAATTAATCTGGACAGACTTTCCTTATCACATTTTATATATAAACTGGATTACCTTATTAGATCAATGAAATCAATGTTAGTTATTTTGAATCCATGTTTCGCTTAAAATGTAAGCAGGACTATAATATGCAAAAACAAACCTTATTATTTACATAGTTCGCCTCAACCTGTTTCCGTGTCTTTATGTTAATACGGGACAGCGGCATTTTGCATAATTACCGGCTAATCACCAAGGGATGTTCAGATGTTCTTCTAAGCGCACTTGTAACGTCAAAACTTCCTTTGTAGACTTCCTGTGACTGATATCTTTCGGCAGGAGGCTTTATGCGATAGTCTAACTAATGGCTGTATTACTTTGAAAATCTGTGGCGCAGTGGCGAATGGCTAACGAGGCGCTGGGTGTGACGCGCAGAAAAATAAAAATAAAAAAAATTTTGCTTTCTCTCTTTTTTATTTTAAAAACGAACTAGAACGAAATAGATTTCGTTTTATTTTTTTCATTGGTCATAGAAGTTTCAGAAAAGTAAATTAACATAACTATTTTTGTATTGATAGAAAATGCTTCTGGCTGTACTAAAATAATGGTGCAGTAGGCAGGGAATACGAGACCATGGAACTTGTTAGAGCTAGATTTAGAATTTAACTAAAATCTATCACTAAATATTTATTCTAGTCTATTTTTTTTATTATTTTCTCTGTGGGTAGGTACTATGTATCCCAGAGATAGTAATTACTACGTTCAAAGTACCAACTTGAAGAATGATGATAATAATAATGATCCCTCCAATCTAAGAGTGGTAAATATTAATTTCTGATGGTGCCCTTGTCGTTCCAGTGGCATCGAACTTTATTATTCCCGGTGGTTCGTTATCCCAGTTAATTAACTTTTGGCTGACACCGTATGAAGGCGAATATTTTGGAAATTTATTGGATATTTATTGGATATTTATTGGGTGTCAGCATGATATTACTGCTTTGATTTTGTGTGCGCCCTTATTAGTGGAATACAACACACTTCATACATAAAGGGCGGTTTTAGAACTTATCAAACTTGATAATTATTTTGTTTATTTATGTTGTTTTTATACATATACTAGCGACCCGCCCCGGCTTTGCACGGTTATTATACGTATAAACATTCCTCTTGACTCATTCTATCTAATAAAAAAAACCGCATCAAAATCCGTTGCGTAGTTTAAAGATTTAAGCATTAAAAGGGGCATAGGGATATGGGGACATAGGGACAGAAAAACTTTGTTTTATACTATGTACCTAGTGATTAGTCAAAAGGATAACAACATTTCCATTAGAATATTCTTCCATTCTATCAAACTTTCGGCCTTTTGGAAACCATTTTGACCATTGTCATTTTACGGAATAATTAATAGTTTTCTAATATTATGTATAGAATTAAGGCACAGGATAATATCACAGGTAAATTTTTCAATTTATTGTATTATTGTAACAATTATTTAAATAATACTTAACAATATTCTTACAAATGTCAATAAAACTCGAAAGTAATAAAAAATTCAAGGAGATACTCCACAGTGTTAGACTATACCTTATGTACGAATAAGACTCCTCATGGGAAGATAGTAGAAAAACAAAAACATTTAAATTTATGATCTGTGAATAGGTACGTACAAATAAATTTTCCCTCTAATTAAATTAAAAACGGTAAGGTGGAATAGGAGGACCTCGGGCGATCCCGAAAATATCAAGTTACGATTTTCTTTACAATAAAGAAACAAGTCTCGATAAAGATACAAAAATCCTCTAATTTATTTTTGTTTTAATTGAAAGGCATCAAATAAGCACCGGATCCGTTTTACATGATTTTTTTTACTCAGCAATTTAACGTAACGCCTAATTATAACTTCTATTTAAAGCTTTCATTAAAAATTAAATTTCCCCATTTTATTTTCAAACATTATGCCTCGAAACTATGCCTATATTTCAATTAATTTCATTAGTTTGGGAATTTGAAAAACTCATGTAGTTTCTAATTTAGCCAAATTCTCGCATCAATGAACGCTAAATGACGCAGAGTAGCGTATGGATAGTAGCGTGGATACTTCGAGGTGTTGTTAGAAGACGATATGGATGGTTTTATGATCTAGACTTAGAGGATCTTTTGTTAAGTTTTCTTTTTCCAAATTTATTATTGCTTATTGGTTCATGGATGTTTCTCTTCTTCTCGCACAAACTAGGTAGCTACTAGTTAAATAGATCGGGTTGAAAATTTCAAAACAGAGTTATAAATCTTGAATAAATTGATGCTACTTATTACCCTGGAAATTGCGTGTAAAAACTTTTATGGAGGCGAGCCAATTAAAGAATAAAACAATGGATAACTTTACACCTATGGACATTTATCTAGTCCAATAAAACTTTTTTCGTATCCATTAACCTAGCCATTGTTTCCAAACATCACTTTTTGAAAACTATTAAAATTCATTGTTATTCCTTTATAGCCTAGAGTTGCCCGACTTATTTCATTACACTCTTGCCCAAAGTTGATTAATCAGAGAGTCTACATGCTACACGGTTCAAAATTACATAAATTGTAAAAATACTAAAATAACCTTTACTAAATGATTAACTTATTCAACTCAGCCTATCAACTCACGCTTGACTCTTACGAATAAGAATATCGACAAAATTGTTTGTACTTTTAAGCTATGAGCTAAGCTATGAATTAAAAATAAAACATTTTGCATTTTCATATTATTGAATCAACCTTTATAATATTAATTGAAAGAACTCGCGGGCCAAGTGTTATACTATCAATACCACTGACATGGAACTTTTCGACATCATTATCGGTAGCCGCAGCTGCCAGTATATAGAAGGTACGGTAGCCGGGTATTGGAATATCCGTTAGGTATTTGAAGTTTGATATGCAATTTGAATGGACTATGGACAGTAACTCATTGGAGATAGACTTTTGATTGAAAAACTTGAAAAAAGGTCACATCTGATTGAGTAAATAATTCGCGATTTGAAACCAATCAAAGGTAAGTTGGATCTTTACCCCACTCTAACCGACCGTAAGATACTACATAATCGTTCATTTTTATGGTTCTGTATTTTAATTTAAAATTAAATTCATAATTTTAATTTAAACAGTGAGCTGGAAAACAACGCCACTCTGTTAGCTTGAACTTGGTTTGAAACGCTGCCGCGTGTGTAGATAGCGAATAATAAAGCTCCAGGAACGTTTGTTCTTTGGAATTCAAATAGCGTCTCACAATGTTACTTTGTACCAAAGCAACTGCCGGTGGTCGTAGTCTAGTACATACAGTTCAGATTTATGACTGTTCTAGTTTGGACACCTTTTAACTCTTCCACCCGAATGGTCGGGAACGATTAAAACTTGGGACATAAGTTCAAGTGTTTTGGTCTTGATTTTATGCCACGAAATCCATTTAAACCCACACACACCAGTTTGAGTTTCCTGCATTAATGGATATCGCTTTCTGTATTCAAAGATATTATCGTGGTAAATGGTTTCCTCCATTGTCATCTTGTAGATTCGGCGTTTCTGAATCGTTTATTGAAATAATGCTAATGTTTTGGATGGAATGCCTCCAAAAACGCTGATTTATTTCTATTTTTGAACCTTTTGATCGTAAGATGCTTAATGATGCTTAGGCTGAAAAAAATCACAACCATCTATATAGTTTTGAACCAAAAGCAAAAGGTAATCCTTAGCTTTATTTCATTGAATAATTTATTTTAGAGTAAATCACAAGTAGTACTCGTACAGTTCTTTGAGTTGAATATATAACCTTGATATCAAAAGAGGAGAAATACGTACGGTTTTACAAAATATAAATAAATAATTCTGGTCAACTTACACTACATCATCTTGAACCAAGCTAAGCAAAGCTTTTGTTAATAATAATTGTGATTACTGACAAACTTTATAAATATACAAACAGATATTTTATATTTGACTTAAACTAAACAACCAGAACACCCTAAACAAATATTAGTCCCGAAGCGGGAATCCAACCTGCGTCCCAGGCTGACTTTTGTTGTCGCCCTCGTTTATTTTCCGCTGTCACAGAGTGACGTGAACAAAGCGCGCCAAATTCAAGTTGTAACGGCGCGCGCGCAGAGCCCCGACCGTCCGTCCGTCTGACCGAGCCGGACGTGGTGTCCAACCGCTACTCGAACCTGCGACTGAGCTATAGCAATCCAACCCGAGCCATGCTGTCAACGATGGCACAAGACGACCTCACTTTGCTCCTGACCGCCGAACAGTCAACTACAAATCTTATACCGAGTATCGCTTTTGGCCCAAAACTACTGTATTGTAATGTATAACAAGATACCTACCCTTGTTTATTAAATGTGTAACTTACCTAAGGTTTCCAGAGATTATAAGATTCATTGTCTAATCCCTTGTTTCTTTTATCAGAAGTGCTTACCGTACCACACCCACAATATGCCACGCCGCAAAAGGAAATCGAGAAGGGATACCTCGAGCTCGTCCTCCTCTACATCTAGCTCTAGCTCTAGCAGCAGTAGCAGCGCTAGCGAGCGCCGTTGCCGAAAGAAGAAGCGTCACCGTAAGCAATCGCCAACCGTGAGTCAGAATGTCGTATTATCGTCTGTTATTCCCGAATTTGACCCGCTTGTAGACGATGTTGATATGTGGATTAATGTTGTAGAAGCCAATGCTCGTGCATTTGGCTGGTCAGACAGCATGATTAAGCATCAGGCTCTTCAAAAATTACGCAATACCGCAAAAACTTGGTTAGATTCCTTCCAAAAAAATCGTACCACGTGGACCACGTGGAGGTGGAAGGCATGGCGTGACGCGTTATCTGACACCTTTCAAGTACATCGCAATATGTTTCAATCTCTTAGAGAATTAATTGATGCAAAACCCGTAGCGAACCAGTCCTTGTACGAATTTTATTTTCAACAGAAATCTAAAATTGACAGCTTACATCTAGGGTTTAGGGAACAAGATATAATTTCCGTTATCGTAGGTTCAATATGCGATACAAACATTACCGTTGCTGCCGAGGCTGGAAATTTTCGACATTGTGATGAGTTGGCGGCCTTTTTGCATGGTAAAACTCATAAACCGACTAACATTGAGGGTACACAAAAGAATTCAGTTCCCACGAAAAATTCTTTTCGATCAAACACACATAATGTTTCAAGTAATTCTGATGGTAAAATTGAACCTTCAACCAACATTACCAATGTTGTAACGTGTTACCGCTGTGGGGAAGTAGGGCACAGAAGGAACCAATGTCCTATCAACAGTAACGTTAAATGTTCCTTCTGCAGTAAGTTAGGTCATTTAGAAGGAGCTTGTAAATCAAAATCAAAAACAAAACCAGAAACAGAGGCGTTACAAATCAAAACTACTTAAATAACGAGGTAGATAATTAGTTTTAAATAAGGTTGTAGATGGTTACATTCCTACAAAATATTAAGCTTTATAAGAGCATTAGAAAAGTAATACCCTACAGCTCAGTGATAATAAAAGCATTTTTTTTTTTTGGGAAGGTAGTGATTGCTCCTTAGTCATTAAAAATCTTGTAATCAAAGATTACTTGCAAATATTATCTTTAAATTGTGTCTTAAACTAGGTAGGGTTCTCGACAGAGTTATCCACTCGAGTGTAACCCATTACGTAACTGAAACACTAAAAGTCGATTCAGTAGAACTCCATAAGGTTATGTCATTGAAACACTATCCGACTATTGTAATTGAAAGTAACTTTACATGATGAATACCTATAACGTTTGGGTGATTAAAATTTCAACCCGTTGCTAGTTATTGAATGTGTGCAATTTTAATAGACCCTTTGAATACTTACTCATAAAAAAATTTACATTTAACAAACCATTTTGTTAACAATCATACCCAATGCCTATGATTGAGAATTTAATTGTCAGATTGCAGGGATGTAGATTCTATACTTAGCTTGGTTTGAAAAGTGGGTACTACTTACCAAATAAGTAAGTACCTGTACTATAAAGTGCGTTCATTAAAGTATATTTTGCACTAAATATGACTGTCATTTCATTATCACTTACTTACATACATAGGTAGGTATGTATGCCGTTTCGGATATACAAAGGACCCGCTGTGTTCTAAAGGTTAATTAACACATTTTTCGTTTGGGTAGGGTAGTTTGTTATGGACGATTTTACTGATTGCAACCACAACCTTTGTAGGAAACGTACTTTGCTTAGAAACAGTACTTACTAGATATCCTCGTAAAAAAAACGCTTTATTCAGAAAAATGTGTTTATCATAAACTGACATATCTGTGCTACGTTGTGCGAAATACGCTGTAAGTAATGTAAAAACCGGTTTAAAACTCTTGAAAATCAATGACGCGGTAGATACTAAGAGTTTTTGATCTAAGCTACCTATCATTCTATTCACCAATGCTAGTCGCGACGGCATCGGTTGTATTTTTGCTCAAACAACTGAGAAAAACAGTGTTCTTTCACAGCCACCAGATAAACAATGACTAAAAAAAAAATGTATCCCTCTTTTGAATTGCAGTTATTAGCTATTTACTTATATCAAGATAATAGAAATTTCGTTATTATTTGTTGGATACCTCTTGAAAATACCTACAGACTGTAATGCCATTCAATACGCTTCGAGTAAAGGAGATACAATCCCGCACATAAGTCGTTGGGTACCTACTCTTTTACACGCAAACTTTTCTCTTGAGGTCTTCATAGAGCAGGGTCAGAAATGCAACACGTGGACGCGCTGAGTCGGAATCGGAACCCTGTTGTAGACGAAGTTATTAACGTGTCTGAAGTAAGGGAAACTGGGTGACTGGCTGCTATCTATTCAGTTACAAGATCCTTACATTTGTAATATGAGTCAGGTGAGGCCGAGTCAAATAAATAGATGTGTTAAAGGCGAACCGAATCCTGTAGTAGATTTTGTTTCTTGGTCCGTTCATTAAAACTACAAACAAAACTGTTATCTCTTAGTTTTTCTAGATTCGATCACAAAGTTCGTGTGTTTTGGCTGTAAGAAACGTTAAATCATAGTCTTAATCAACGACCTAGATAAATAATTTAGGTTTTTTTTTTGAAATCCTGCGTTTTGCGTTTCATTTGCGATGCGGGTAGTGCAATCACATCAAAATTACTTACTAGTTCTAGTTACTGTAAAGATTGAATTCGGATGAATAATGATATGGTCACAGATGACGATAATACGGAACACTCTGTTGACGTCACGTCACGGCATTGCGAAATACGGAAGACGAAAAAAAAAAAAAAAACTTAAGAGAGACTATAAAATTTAAAGCATCTTTCGACACTAAGCGAAAAGACTCACCGTCTTATGCAACCGGAGACTTGGTTGTACTTAAAATTCCAAGCAATTCTAATGACGGTCAGAACAAAAAGCTCGCGCAGGGTCCATTCCAGGTGACGATGGTCCTTGGTTACGATAGGTACCAGATAGCGGACATGAGAGGAGACAACCTTTAAGCGCTACGATGGCGTTATGTGCGTAGAGAACATGAAAGCATGGATAAATCTCGCAAAGTAATGTCGGATGTTGTCAAGTTGTGAGTATGTAGAAATATAATGTATGCAAAAGTTATAACTTTTCCGATATTCTTACATTGATACTTTTATGACTGCCCTATTCTTGAATTCTGTTGTTTCACCTATTCATGATACCTACTGGTTGGTCTGAAAGTTAAAGCTTCAAACATAGTTCACGTATTGTGGATAGTTAAACTAAAGCTACAACAGGCATCCTTGTGAACGCTGTTGTTAGGTGGTGACACTTACTGGTTGATTTTAGAGTTAAAGCTTCAAATTAAGTTAATGTATCAAACCTACCAACAGGCATCCTTGTGAACGCTGTTGTTCGGTGGTGGGTGACACTTACTCGTTGATCTTACTTAAAGTTAAAACTTCTAATAAAGTTAATGTTTCAAACCTACCAACAGGCATTCGTGTGAACGCTGTTGATCGGTGGTGACACTTACCTACTCGTTGATGTTAAAGTTAAAACTTCAAACAAAGTTAATGTATTAAAGCTACAACAGGCATCCATGTGAACGCTGTTGTTAGGTGGTGATAAACAACTAGCTGATTCCCTGTGAACATTAGCTAGTTCAATCCACATAGCTTTTGAATCCAATCACTTTACGGTATATAGTTTAATGTTTGAAGCGAGCGTTAGATTAAAGCAAACAGACATCCTTGTGAACGCTGTTGTTAAGTGGTGATAAACAACTAGCTGATTCCCTGTGAACATCAGCTAGTTCAGTCCACATAGCTTTTGGATCCAATCACTTTACGGTACATGGTTTAGTGTTTGAAGCGTATACATTTAACTGTTTAACCACCTGTAGGTACACACGGGTGCATATCGTTGAATGTTTTGATTAAATGATAAACAACTAACTTATGTTACGTTTTCAGCTGCACCTTTCAGACCAACACGCATTCGGGACGAAAGCGTGAGCAGGATAGCCGGATGTTGTCGCCCTCGTTTATTTTCCGCTGTCACAGAGTGACGTGAACAAAGCGCGCCAAATTCAAGTTGTAACGGCGCGCGCGCAGAGCCCCGACCGTCCGTCCGTCTGACCGAGCCGGACGTGGTGTCCAACCGCTACTCGAACCTGCGACTGAGCTATAGCAATCCAACCCGAGCCATGCTGTCAACGATGGCACAAGACGACCTCACTTTGCTCCTGACCGCCGAACAGTCAACTACAAATCTTATACCGAGTATCGCTTTTGGCCCAAAACTACTGTATTGTAATGTATAACAAGATACCTACCCTTGTTTATTAAATGTGTAACTTACCTAAGGTTTCCAGAGATTATAAGATTCATTGTCTAATCCCTTGTTTCTTTTACTTTCGCCCGCTTCATCACAGAAGCTTATAATATGTGTACAGTACTTATCCAGAACAAGAGCTAAGTAAATGCCTTCATCACTCGCTCGAGTCTCAGATTAGGTAATGTTACTCCGTATCTCATGTTCACAGAACGGTTAGTTAGCTTACTTTGTAACAAGCGCTGGATATTAGTGATAACTACTTAGAACAGACATACGGTGTGCTAATCCTGACGCTAGTCAGTTTAGAAGACTGTAGACGAGCAACTTTGATGGCGACTTGCGACAGCGATGGTAATGTTGGAAGTCATTTCATTTTCACCTTCAGAGATTTAAATAATAATAGGTAACATATGTTTGAAAATAAAGTTTAATAATCTTTCATCTAAAGGCAGGTAGGTACCTAACTCATACCAATCTATCTGAGTAATTTTAGTAATAATTAGTCTTAACTTTCCGGGTAGTCTAAATTTTTGATTATAAGAGAAGAGGAATAGATAATTCCATTTTTAGGTTATCCCTATTGATACCCTAAAAATTAACCACCATTTGAAAGCGCAACTGTTTGTAATTGGCGGCGGTGAAACAATTGCAGAAGCTCTTGTTTTTATTCGACAGTCGCGCGCCAAAATACGAGGGATTTCCCTCGTATTTTGGCGCGTGACTGACCGGGAATTTCATTATTTAGGTCAGGAAATGAAGAACTTATAAATGTTTATTTATAAACATACTTTATTAACAACGAAAATTACAATTAAAGAATAGAAAAAATAACAAGTATTATATACAATTGAAACCATTAATTTTTTTTTTAGTTATAAACATTATTTATTAACAACGAAAATTACAAGCAAGGAATAGAAAAATTACAACTAGTATTTACAATTGAAACCATCCAAATTAATAAATTGGGTTCTTTACATTATTCGTCTATATTCTGCTGGTTCATAAGTTGCGATATAACAAACCTTTTTGTTGACGTCAAATTCTTAGATAATATCATTTTGTAAAATTAATTTCAGCTACTTTTTCTACCTAAGGTACCTTAGTTCAGCTACTATTATGGTTTATCGTACGCGGATTAACTAATCAACACTCTGCTTCAAGATCAATGATTCATTACTTAAATAAATGATCAACGAATGAACAACCAGTTGTTATTGTTGTAAAAGAAAAATACGTATATATAAGTTTTAATATAATTATATCGTTTTTTTAGTCCTTGCCGATTTCAAAGAAACTCTTCGTATGTTAATGTTATCGAGCAGTAATATTCTGTTTCTTTTTGTTTCAAGAAAGATTATGTGAAACTAGACGATTCGATAGGATAATTTTGAAGGTCTTCTCACTGCTTGATATTTGATTTTCAAATACTGCTACATTTGTTCAGTTACTTTTAGTTCAAGTAGTTCTAAGTACTTCATAGTTTAATGTGTGGAAGGAATTCCCCTACCAGGATTCATAAACTTCATTCATTCATTCATCATTCCATTGGCCTCTCATTTGTTATTGTTGTCGCCCTCGTTTATTTTCCGCTGTCACAGAGTGACGTGAACAAAGCGCGCCAAATTCAAGTAGTAACGGCGCGCGCGCAGAGTCCCGACGTGGTACCTACCGACCGTCCGTCCGTCCGTCTGACCGAGGGTGTCCGACCGCTACTCGAACCTGCGACTGAGCTATGGCAATCCAACCCGAGCCATGCTGTCAACGATGGCACAAGACGACCTCACTTTGCTCCTGACCGCCGAACAGTCAACTACGAAACTACTATACAGAGTATCGCTTTTGGCCCAAAACTACTGTATTGTAAAGTATAACAAGACCCTTGTTAAATAAATGTGTTACTTACCTAAGGTTTCCAGAGATTATAAGATGATTTGTCTAATCCCTTGTTTCTTTTATCAGAAGTGCTTATCGTACCACACCCACAATATGCCACGCCGCAAAAGGAAATCGAGAAGGGATACCTCGAGCTCGTCCTCCTCTACATCTAGCTCTAGCTCTAGCAGCAGTAGCAGCGCTAACGAGCGCGCTCGCCGAAAGAAGAAACGTCACCGTAAGCAATCGCCAACCGTGAGTCAGAATGTCGTATTATCGTCGGTTATTCCCGAATTTGACCCGCTTGTAGACGATGTTGATATGTGGATTAATGTTGTAGAAGCCAATGCTCGTGCATTTGGCTGGTCAGACAGCATGATTAAGCATCAAGCTCTTCAAAAATTACGCAATACCGCAAAAACTTGGTTAGATTCCTTCCAAAAAAATCGGTGGTGGTGGAAAGCATGGCGTGACGCGTTATCTGACACCTTTCAAGTACATCGCAATATGTTTCAATCTCTTAGAGAATTAATTGATGCAAAACCCGTAGCGAACCAGTCCTTGTACGAATTTTATTTTCAACAGAAATCTAAAATTGACAGCTTACATCTAGGGTTTAGGGAACAAGATATAATTTCCGTTATCGTAGGTTCAATATGCGATACAAACATTACCGTTGCTGCCGAGGCTGGAAATTTTCGACATTGTGATGAGTTGGCGGCCTTTTTGCATGGTAAAACTCATAAACCGACTAACATTGAGGGTACACAAAAGAATTCAGTTCCCACGAAAAATTCTTTTCGATCAAACACACATAATGTTTCAAGTAATTCTGATGGTAAAATTGAACCTTCAACCAACATTACCAATGTTGTAACGTGTTACCGCTGTGGGGAAGTAGGGCACAGAAGGAACCAATGTCCTATCAACAGTAACGTTAAATGTTCCTTCTGCAGTAAGTTAGGTCATTTAGAAGGAGCTTGTAAATCAAAATCAAAAACAAAACCAGAAACAGAGGCGTTACAAATAAAAACTACCTAAATAACGAGGTAGATAAATAGTTTGTAAATAAGGTTGTAGGTAGTTACATTCCTACAAAATATTAAGCTTTATAAGAGCATTAGAAAAGTAATACCCTACAGCTCAGTGATAATAAAAGCAGCTTTATTTTTTTTAATGGGAAGGTAGTTTGTGATTGCTCCTTAGTCATTAAAAATCTTGTAATCAAAGATTACTTGCAAATATTCTCTTTAAATTGTGTCGTAACTAGGTAGGGTTCTCGACGGAGTTATCCACTCGAGTAACCCATTACGTCACTGAAACACTAAAAGTCGATTCAGCAGAACTCTATAAGGTTATGTCATTGAAACACTACCCGACTATTGTAATTGAAAGTAACTTTACATGATGAATATAACGTTTGGGTGATTAAAATTTCAACCCGTTGCTAGTTATTGAATGTGTGCAATTTTAAAAGAGTTGTGTTAACCTTTTGGATACTCATAAAAATTAACATTTAACAAACCGTTTTGCCAACAACCGTACAGAATGTCTGACTCCGAGCAAGCTCTAGATAAAACGGACGATCTTTTAAAAAAATAAATACCCAATGCCTAAGATTGAGAATTTAATTGTCGGATTGCAGCGATGTAGATTCTATACTTAGCTTGATTTAAAAAGTGGGTACTACTTACCAAATAAGTATACCTCTATATAAAGTGCAGACGTTAATTAAAGTATATTTTGCACTAAATATGACTGTCATTTCATTATCAGTTACTTGCATACATATGTATGCCGTTTCGGGTATACAAAGGTCCCGCTGTGTTCTAAAGGTTAACTAACACAATTTTCGTTTGGGTAGGGTAGTTTGTTATGGACGATTTTACTGATTGCAAACAAAACCTTTGTAGGAAACGTGCTTTGCTTAGAAACAGTACTACGAGTAGATATCCTCGTAAAAAAACGCTTTATAGAAAAATGTGTTTAACATAACTGACATATCTGTACTACGTTGTGCAAAATACGCTGTAAGTAATGTAAAATCCGCTTTAAAACTCTTGAAAATCAATGACGCGGTAGATAGAGTTTTTGACCTAAGCTATCTATCATTCTATTCACCAATGCTAGTCGCGACGGCATCGGTTGTATTTTAGCTCAAGCAACTGAGAAAAACCAGTGTTCTTTCGCAGCCGCCAGACAAACAATGACTAAAAGAAGTATCACTCTTTTGAATTGGAGTTATTAGCTGTTTATATCAAGATATAGAAATTTCGTTATTGTTTGTTGGGTACCTCTTGAAAATACCTACAGACTGTAATGCTATTCGATACGCTTTGAGTTAACGAGAGATAATTCCGCACATAAGTAAGTCGTTGGGTACCTACTCTTTACACGCAAACTTCTCTCTTGAGGTCTTCATAGAGCAGGGTCAGAAATGCAACACGTGGACGCGCTGAGTCGGAATCGGAACCCTGTTGTAGACGAAGTTATTAACGTGTCTGAAGTAAGGGAAACTGTTTGTACCATAACTGAGGGTGACTGGCTGCGATATTCAGTTACAAGATCGTTACATTTGTAATATTTGAAATATTCTAGAGTCAGGTGAGGCCGAGTCAAATAAATAGACATATTAAAGGCGAACCGAATTCTGTAGATGTTGTTTCTTGGTCCATTCATTAAAAATACAAAACAAAACTGTTACCTCTTAGTTTTTCTAGATTCGATCACAAAGTTCGTGTGTATAGCGGCTGTAAGAAACGCAACATCATAGTCTAGATAAATAATTTAGGTTATTTGGGAATCCTGCGTTTTGCGTTTGATTTTCGATGCGGGTAGTGCCATCACATCAAAATTACTTAGTGGTTACTGTAGGTAAAGATTGAATTCGGATGAATAATGATATGGTCTCAGATGACGATAATACGGAACACTCTGTTGACGTCACGTCACGGCATTGCAGAATACGGTTGACGCAAAAAAAAAATTAAGAGAGACTCTATAAAATTGAAAGCATCTTTCGACGCTAAGCGAAAAGACTCACCGTCTTATGCAATCGGAGACTTGGTTATACTTAAAATTCCAAGCAATTCTAATGACGGTCAGAACAAAAAGCTCGTGCCGTTTTTAAGGGTCCATTCCAGGTGACGATGGTACTTGGTTACGATAGGTACCAGATAGCGGACATGAGAGGAGCTGAGAGGACCTTTAAGCGCTACGATTGCGTTATGTGCGTAGAGAACATGAAACCATGGATAAATCTCGCAAAGTAATGTCGGATGTTGTCAAGTTGTGAGTATGTAGAAATATAATGTACCTATACAAAAAAGTTATAACTTTTCCGATGTTCTTACATTGAGACTTTTATGACTGCCCTATTCTTGAATTCTGTTGTTTCACCTATTCATGATACCTACTGGTTGGTCTGAAAGTTAAAGCTTCAAACATAGTTCACGTTTTGTGGATAGTTAAACTAAAGCTACAACAGGCATCCTTGTGAACGCTGTTGTTAGGTGGTGACACTTACTGGTTGATTTTAGAGTTAAAGCTTCAAATAAAGTTAATGTATCAAACCTACCAACAGGCATCCTTGTGAACGCTGTTGTTCATCGGTGGGTGACACTTATACTCGTTGATCTTAAAGTTAAAACTTCAAATAAAGTTAATGTATCAAACCTACTAGATAACAGGCATCCGTGTGAACGCTGTTGTTCGGTGGTGACACTTACTCGTTGATATTAAAGTTAAAGCTTCATACACACTTAATGTACATATTAAAGCTACAACAGGCATCCTTGTGAACGCTGTTGTTAGGTGGTTACACTTACTGGTTGATTTTAAAGTTAAAGTTTCAAACACAGTTAATGTATTAAAGCTACAACAGGCATCCTTGTGAACGCTGTTGTTAGGTGGTGATAAACAACTAGCTGATTCCCTGTGAACATCAGCTAGTTCAGTCCACATAGCTTTTGGATCCAATCACATTACGCTACATGGTTTAGTGTTTGAAGCGACTTAACTGTTTAACCACCTGTAGGTACACACGGGTGCATATCGTCGAATGTTTTGATTAAATGATAAACAACTAACTTATGTTACGTTTTCAGCTGCACCTTTCAGACCAACACGCATTCGGGACGAAAGCGTGAGCAGGATAGCCGGATGTTGTCGCCCTCGTTTATTTTCCGCTGTCACAGAGTGACGTGAACAAAGCGCGCCAAATTCAAGTAGTAACGGCGCGCGCGCAGAGTCCCGACGTGGTACCTACCGACCGTCCGTCCGTCCGTCTGACCGAGGGTGTCCGACCGCTACTCGAACCTGCGACTGAGCTATGGCAATCCAACCCGAGCCATGCTGTCAACGATGGCACAAGACGACCTCACTTTGCTCCTGACCGCCGAACAGTCAACTACGAAACTACTATACAGAGTATCGCTTTTGGCCCAAAACTACTGTATTGTAAAGTATAACAAGACCCTTGTTAAATAAATGTGTTACTTACCTAAGGTTTCCAGAGATTATAAGACTAATTGTCTAATCCCTTGTTTCTTTTATTATCACTCTCGAACTTGCATCGTTCGTGCTCGAGCAAATTATGCGTTGTTGATGTTTTAGTTTTAGTTTTAAGCTGTTACCTTGCTGTTACCGTGCTGTTTACAAAAAATATATATGATTCTTAATCAGAGTATAGGATATAGTATAGGATCTTGACTATAATATACAACCGAAAAAACGGCAAAGCAAAAAAGGCTCAAAATTTTATTTGTCATTTGCAAACGTATGGAGTGGGTGGTTTCCCAGTTATATTATGACGACTTTTTCTCATTTTAATTTACGAGGTTATTATGAGTGAAAAAAGTTCGGTTTTTTTTTTTGGCAATCATACATACATTATGCTTACGGCGGGTTTTGGATGTTATGCTGATTTTCTTCTGTCACTGAAGAGGATTGATTTTCATATTTTAATGGATACATTCAATGTTTATTACGAATGAACCAGTGCTTAACCTAATTTACCTAATGATTTTTCAGTCAGTACATGCCTCAATCAGTGTCTGCTACAGATTTTGTACCTACATCTAATATTCGCTGATTGGATGTAAAAAACCAAAAAAATCAAAATTTGGTAAACCAAATTTTTGTTGTGTACCTGTCAAATTTGTTCTGAAAACATTCATTCATACATTAAGATTCTGAAAACATCGACAGAGTTTTCAATGTTGCAAAAACACCCTAATATATTAACTAACTAACCTAACATAGTATTCTCCAATTCATACTTGGTAAAATTTCTGTCAGTACGGAATATTCAAAGTTTGTTGAATATACTATCTCTGCAGCATGTTGAAAGTTATCTTTATATCCAAAATAAATTCAAAGCAAGAGTGAAATAAAATTTAGGTCATTATCAAACGGTGTTTTCTTTTAAGCGTGGATTGCAATTAAGACTACCTCTATATCAACCTTTTGTCGTTCCATCATACATCTACCTTGGCGCCCTCATTTCTAACATCGGTGGACGCGCGGAAGATGGCTATCACGAGGTCAGCTATGGATAAACTCCAGAAAAAATGGAGAAACAGAAACATAACTAAATGCACGAAAATGCGCTTGGTCAGAGCATTAGTGTTTCCCATATTTCTCTACGTCGTCGCTGAAACGTGGATACTTAGAGAAACTGAGAAAAAGAAGATAGACGCTCTAGAAATGTGGTATTGGAGAAAAATGCTTGGGATATCATGGACCGAATTCCGAACTAACGTTTCAATACTGACTGAACTTCGTGTCAAGCAGCGTCTTTCTTCCATCGTTCAAGGTCGCATTCTCACTTTCTTCGGACATGTTTCGCGCCGAGGAGATGATTCTGTAGAACGGCTTGTCGTACAGGGAAAAGTTGACGGCACATGAGCTCGTGGAAGATCCCCTATGCGCTGGACGGACCAAGTAAAAGTTGCACTAAACAGTTCCCTACACGAATGATTGAACCAGAAAAGCAGCGGTGCGAGAAGAATGGCAGCGGATTGTGAAGGCAGCCTCCCTCCCTGATATGACGACCACGACCAACTCTTTCAAGAGTGTAGCGACTAAGAAGAAGAAGAACTTAACATACTCAACATACTGTCTATAGTCATAAATTTTCATCCTTTCTTATGGTAAAAGTAACGGTGTTTATGAAACTCATTGTCAAGGACAAAAGTGGGACTTTATCATAATTGACACTCTTGTACGGCCTATGTCATGTCAAAAGGGTCATGGTTTTTTGACTTTGTTGGGATGGCTCTCTACTTCATGAAGGTCTTTCTTAGCAGAAAAGTCTATTCTGGAGAGTATATTTAAGCCAAAGTCTTGAAAAAAAAAGAGATGAAAATATTGTTTTGTAAAAAAATAAGTAAAAACTATTAAGAGCGAGTTAAGTAAGTGTATTTTTATCGTCTATTTTTCTCGTACATTTGATGTAGAGTCTATATCAAAGTTTAAATCAATGCATTGAAGCTATCAGAAAAAAGTTGCATACGTATTTAGGGGTGTAATCTACATAATATACGCAGTATTTTTCAGATTTTTTTTGATTCTACTAAGTACTGCACGACTCTTTACCTGATAAAAGAAATCGAATAAAGAAATAGAAGTTTACAGAACAGCTGAAGGTACGGGTTCGCATAAAATTTTTTTTCTTTAATGCTACTGAAGGTTTTGCTCTCATTGCAATGAAACTAAAGTAAAGCCAATTTTTTAACAACACAATAAAGTTAATCTTTTAATGCTTTTTATTTGTATTCTAACTGTATGAAGCTGTCATATGAAATCAATGTTCATATCACGGTGTATGTAAGCATTCTATGAAATTAATCTAAACCAAACTGGTTTATTGAAACAGTAAAATATCCTCGTAAAGTCAATCATTCAACCTCTAATTCACGAGGTAAATGCGTAGATTGATGGCTTTCCAAATTCAAATTACAAATACGTAAAAATTTTGCCGCAGAAATCGATTATGAATTTCCATGGCATTTATTTAATTTCACGGAAGTCTTTGTTATAGCGATTTCAATGGAACCGATTATTGTGAGGTAAGTTAGGTAAGTACTTACCTCTCTTTTTTAGCTAATTTCAGCTCAATTTGACTAACTTATTATGGCGTGATGAAAAATGTGTAAAAGTAATATATTTTTTATTTCTGAACGAAAAACGATATCTGTGTCCACCGACCGTAGTTCACATATCATTAGGCAACAACCCATTTCATTAGAGTTAGTGATTTATAGATCACGTTTCGCAAACGCAAAGTAAATTCATAATTATAGCATAGCTAAATATAACTATTTATACTAGTGACCGACTTTATGTTCCTTAATCGTTGTTTATTTATTTTTTTGCGAGACAAATACTAATACTTCGACAAATACTTTTATGTGACCATCTTGGGATAATTTTCTTAAAAATAGCAAGAAAATCATCTTAATCGATATGTAAGCGGTGTACAACCACAAAAACAGAAAATCCTCTTTTTTTAGAAGGCATAAAAAAGCAAAGAGACCTGTGAAATGAGGTGTTATTCGAAATTCAATTTAAACGCCTTGCAAAATGCAAGAAAGAAACTCTATGCCTCGAAAAAGAAGAATTATTTGTTTCGTGCGAGTATCGATGTTCCATATTCGAAATTTGAATTTGAGTTAGCGTCATGTTTTGTTTTTTTCACGAATTTTTTAGATTTGATTGTGTCTTCTTAGTCTTGATTTTAAAATTAAATACATAAATAATATTTAGACAAGAATATTCGTAGTCACTAACATTTTTAAGGTATACTGTCCGAAAATTGACGTAATCGATGAAAAATAATAGTGCTATGTTCTAAGTGTTGGCCCCTGCTTTCGCGTCACGGAGCCCACGGCCGGAAGGAAGCACACATATCATAATATATTTTCAAATATATGATAATAACGGCCTTATTTGTTCAGAGCAAGAAGGAATTTGTTACTGGAAGAGTGGAACCAGGATGAATATGTAATGATATCTTGAGGTATGTTGGTCGTTTCATCAATTCCATTGTTACTAAAACCAATCAGTTAGTCATTTCCCTGAAAAATAAGGCATTACTTATATTGTACAAATAAAGACATATCAAGTAGGTAATTATTAGTTTTAAAACCAAAGAAGAGGCAAACAGGTTATAGTAGAAAATAGTGACAGTGAATTCTGAATTATGATGAAGAGGAAGAAAAGAAAGTAGAAGATGGAGGCATGCTGCAGCACAGCCAACCTTCACGGCTTTCAGATCCTTCGCTACTCCTTTCAGGTGAGGGAAAGAAAGGTTCAAGTGTTCATGCCAAAAATATTATATTAGGAACCGATCTAGATTAGTGTTGAAGCTATTTTTAATTAACTAGTATCGCTTATTGTGCGGATATTAGGTATGCAATGGTGATGTCCTAACGAACCCCTCTGGTCTCTTTTATAATGGATAAGAACCTAGTTATAATGCCACTGTAACCGCAGCTAGGTCTATATCGGGCCCCGTGGGATCTGTTGCATAACTTATAAGTATATGTGTACAGTGGTCTAAAAAATGGTAAGTACCTATTGTACTTTTAAATATAAATAATGTTCTCCTCGCCAAATTTCGGGCACGCGCTAAATATTAAATTTAGTAGTTGTTTAGTAAACATGATTAAATTTATTAGGTATTTTAAAACTCATTCGCGAGTATCGTTATTAAACAATCTTTAAATATGTTTCATATTTTTGTTCGAGGATTTGGTATGCGATGGAAATTACTGACTCGCAATAAATTGCAGCGATTATAATAATTACGCATTGACTGATCCAAACACTTAATTTTTTTTTTACTCAATGAATTTTTAAACAGCTGATGATAATAATTTGATTAATTCTGTTTTGAACGTTGCAAAATCACAATGAGATTATGCCACTTGTCGTAGAGTAGCTGTCAAAGGCTTGTAAACGCTTTTACAGACACATCTCAATGTAATGACATTGAATGATGATCAAAAAGCATAAAAAATATTCTTAATTCTCGTTGTATTATTAATATTTTCCTTTGTTACACAAAGCGCACAAACAACGAGATGAGGAGATGGTATTCTCCCGGCATTTCATGCCATGCATTGAATACTGAATGAAACACGCCTCGAGCACCTTGCGTTCGACGTCAATGTTTTGATCAAACATACAAAGGCATTGTAACTACACGGGTGCCTCTGGTGGTTCAATCAGTAATGTTTTAATAAAATTTGTACTTCAATAATTTGAGCACAATTATTTAGTTTTGTTTACATTACCTAACTACCTAACCAAATTCTTTCCATGGCTGTGCTAGGGACTTGGATTCCAAGAACCTTTTCATAGCAAATGGACCCTTAAAATATATTGTAAAAAAGTTTTACTAATATCTTCTATCCAAGGGAGAAGGCTGATTATGTGCGACTGTGTACCATTGCAATAAATGCTTCTTTAAAGATGGCATTGTCCGGCAGAATAGTGAAAGAGTAAAAGGATAGACGGACGTATCATTGCTGTATAAATAATTATAAAATGATACGTTCGCAGATTAAGGTGCAATTTGCATATTACCTATTGAATGATATGACTTTCCTGTGAAATTTTAGAAGGTATACGACAAAACAATCAAACAAAAGATACGTACGTATGTTTCTCACCATTATTTTGCACAATGCTTGGGGCAAATTGAAGCTTCACAGTAGCACGACTTACACACGTTGTTGTTCTATTATTTCCTGTTTATCTTTAACATGCCGTACAACATGCTGAGTACCAGAGGAGAACTTTAAAGGATTTTATACGCAGTACATTATTTCGGCGAAGTTTTTCCAGGCGTTACTTGTCTAAAGGGAAAAACTACAATTTTGTTGTTGGCTTAGTGCCAAATACTGGTTGGTCCTTGTGTAAACTTCGCTCCGTAGAACATTTTAAAAAAATATTTTATGAGGCATTTTCATTGACTTTTCAGGACTAATTTTCGCTATATTCGAACATTTGAGCTAATAAATGGGTCTGACAGAAAATATTACTTTGGTTACCTACTACAATTGATAACACAGTGGTGAAACTACTACAGATGCATTAAAAAAAGCTTATCATATGTTTAACAAACTGAACGTGTTAATTTTGGAAATTCCCTTGTTTAACGGAATTATATCATAACCTACTATTATAATCCTACTGTTTGTTACTCTTTCACGCAAAATCTGCTGAATGGATATGGATCAAATTTGGCAAATATATAGACTATAGTCTGGAATAGCACATAGGCTATATTTTATCCCGGAATTCCCACGGGAACGGGAATTACCGCGGGTGAAACCGCGAGGCGCTTCTAGTGATAAAATAAGTGGTGGCGCTACTTATGGTCCTGTTTGCGCCTTGATGTATTTCACGAGTATTTAAATATTGAATCTCAGACTCAACGTTCGGAACATTCGGCATTTTTGTGATATTTATCAGAAAAATCCTCCAAACCCATTAGGGTAGTCAATAGAGCGAGAAAATTCAGTGTGAAGTGTAGATTGGGAGTGACAGCTGAAGACGAGGGAAGTGAACCATTTGCTTGCAAAGTCATTGTACCGATCAAAATATTACAAGTGAGATTATATCAAAGAGAATATGAAATGGGCATCAAAATATTCCTACGGCTAGTAGTTTAGTCTTAATTATTTATAAATAAGGCAATGCGTGCAGGTTAGCAAGTATCAATAGCAATTAGGGGAATCATTCTCAAAAAAGTGCTCTTTAAACTACAACAGTCTTTTTAAAGTTGAAATTTTTTGCTAAAGCAATTTTTAAATTGCTTTAGCAAAAATTCTATAAGTTTTCCCTTTACAATATCATTTTAATGTGAACTTTGCTATAAGTTGACAGTCGACTTTTCAAAATACAGAGTCCAAAACAAAACAAACATAAACAAAACATGGCCAGCTCTCCTGAGATTATCAAACAACAACTGGAGATTTGAGATAGGCCAGAATTTTGTTTTCATAACTCCAAGAAATGTTACTTACGTTAATTATAGAGGTAGTTACCTCTTGCATGCGTATTTGAGCAGCCAGATGAGGTGAATCAAAAGTTGTCTAGTTTTGGAGTCTATGAAGGCTCTCAAAAAAAATTTAACAATATTGCTGCAGATGCAGAAATTGACAATAAAGCTTAAATTAACACAACGAAGTTTCGATGTAATTCTATCAAAAACTTTCAAGTTAAAAAAAATTGATTCAATAAACAAGCAAAGTATCCTGTAAAGTTTAGCTCCCGTTCAGTAATGCGCAAGAAGAATCACACTTCAAACAATTAAACTTCTCTCTGACCATCTTTCTGGGTTGAGTTGAGAGGAAAAATGAGGCAATTCCTTCTCTGCGCTGCAAAGTTTAAGACTTGATTGAGACTGTTACACGCGCGAAGTTATAATATATGAGGGCGCACATTTGTTATAATGAAAAAACTTTATACTCAGATCACCTTTCTACGTCTTATGTAGACTTACCAATCGCCGTGATTACTCAACTTTTACAATGTTAGCGACTACCTTTTTTAGACCTTTTACCTTTTTTTGTTTCAGAGTTTTGGTACGTACGAAATGTATTGAATTCAATAATTATTATCACAATCACTTTCAGACTCAGAATGATGACCTTCCCATAATGATTTTAGACAATCTCTTTCAGAATCAATTAATTGTATTATTAGCTTGGTTTTCTTGGTTCATACTCTTAAATAGGTACTAGTTTTAAGCTCACGGCTTCACTGTAATTTTAGTTATTTTAGCAGTAAGTTTTAATTTCTGTCAGTTTTAACCTAATCGGGTCACAATAAGTTGTAAGTGGAATTTCCAAAAATCCCTTTAAAAAAGGTTTATTTCAAAATTTTAGCTTAAATGGTTGGGCTGATTTTTGTCTTCGAAAAATCACTTGTTAATTATATTTTAAGAAGGTTCTAAGATACCGTATTATTCTATAGCTGGGGTTTAATTATAGCTCTGCCGTAATTCTAAAATAAGGTACAACTCCGACGTCTAAAAGCAATTCGTCTGGTTAATAGCAAAATTAGAAAAGTAATCTTGTAAAACTTTGCGAGTTTTCAAAGATGTTATCGTAGCGTGACGAAATTTTGTTTGGGGCATTCCGATTATCTGTAAGAGGGCTTATGGTTAAAATGGGTATTGGTTCTAGTATTATTTACTATTTACATGAAACGAAGCAATTACGAATACAGGGCGCTATGGCGCTCATTAGGGGAGGCCTATGTCCCGCAGTGGACTAATGTAGGCTGATGATGTTGATGATGATGATGAAGCAATTAAACTTCCCTTGTACTAGTTTATAGTTCTAAGGTTACTTAGTTACTACTACTATTTAAGTATTCGGTATGTGAGTAATGGAACGCAATATTAAATGCCAGTGTATGTCATTTCAAAAATCCAATTCCTTGTTTTTAGTATTTAGGTACAAAATAAAATAATATCCAATATTATACCTACGCGAAGAGTTTTTATTAGTTTACGAGATACATTGTTCCTGATGATAATGACAAGTAATCATAATTAAGGGTCTTTTGTTAAAATAACGAATAAAGCCAATATTCAATTTTAATGCTGCATTGATAAATAAAAACATTGAAAAATAATGTAAGTAGAGCCTTATGTACGTAATTTTTGAGCAAAAATATAAATTGCATTTTAATACTACTTTAATACTACACTGACCAAAAACTACGTTTAAGCGCAGAACTCTTATTTTATCAAATAAATTTCAAAATAATTTACCGATGTTTTCAAACCCTTACAAACTAAGTTTGTTCGTAGAACTTTAGTCGAATGAAACCTTGATAATCCTTCGTAAACAAAATCTAAGTTTCAAACACCACACCGGATAGTTAAGTGCTCCTCCGCGCAAAAATGTTTGCGATTTGCATCCACTCCGCTCAACTCTGGATAAAGTATTTGAAAGTTTTTATACTTAAATATAACCGTCTGCAGTTAGCTCAATGGTTTCAATTGTAAATACTAGTTGTAATTTTTCTATTCCTTCGCTTGTAATTTTCGTTGTAAATTCTGTGTAGTTTTTATTATTTATACATAGAAGTTTAGACTGCGGCAATGTCAACTTTTGAAATACAAATACTGTCAGCTGCCAGTGTCTCTGGTCAATCTTTTAGTTTTTTCATTGTAATCATATCGTGCGCAAATCACAGTAGAAATTTTAAAACCATAGTAAAACGCTACCTGATTCTGCGAAGTATATTTTCAGAATATAGGAACCATATCGCTCCACCAAAGCCTTTTCAGCAAATGAAATACGGAAAGTGTTTGAAAAATATCAGAGCCTATTTCATGGCAAAATGTAGAACAAAGCGTTTCCACCGGGGTGGCAGCGCAGACTAAGTCGATTCGGGGCTTTGAATTTTAATCAACTTTTTATCTTTTTTCGCTCAACTTTTCGTATTTATGCCTGACAGCTGAAATAAACCCCTTTGTTGGTGAAACGATAGAAGTTCAACGGCAACGAATAAACAAGCAATCATTAACAACTACTTAAAAAAATTATGTTCTATTCGATTGTTTGAAAAGTAACATTATTGGACTGGAAATAGTTCGATTGATAGTCTGACACTGAGATGGCAAAGGCATCCATGGTATTTATTCGCACCTACCTAAAATTATTTTTTGCTCAATCGACTTTTAGAAAGCTAAACATGTGCAAAGCAATTGAGAAACTCTTAGAGAAACTAAAAGCAAAACGATAAATTTAAAAGTTATAGATAACAAAAGGTTAATTCTGTGTAAACGACCATTCAAACCCACTTTGAATAGGCAAGAAAACTGAATTCTGTGTCATAAAATAAATAACTGTCAAAGACAGGCAAAAATGAGCCCCGCAAGTCAAAAGAAATGCAATTTAACCCTACAATTTATTACCGCACTTGAAACAAAAGAACACATGTGGACATATTGCAGGATCGTGGGATATTAGAAAAAACTCGCTTGTTAAAGTTGCATGCTAGGTAATAGATTTTAAGAACCAATCAGAATGAGTTATCTCTGGCGCCGCCCCAAATTCTTTGTTTAAGGACAACACCCAATGCATTGGAGGAGGGACCTCGAAGGAGTCTTTGGCGAGGCTGATGCAGAGCACGGGACAGACGGTTTTGGAGAGTCTTGGAGAGTAGACGATCGACTTGAGGTCTTAAGAGATCACCTTTAGATCTAGAAATAGATCTTAGAGTCAGTTTTGAAAGAGTACATATTGTAATTAAGTAAAGTTAGAGTCAGTGTTAGTCGGGTTCAACAACCACGAACTTGAGAGCTGTAGGCGCGATACTGTGAGCACGATATAGCGGTGCCTTCAGGCCCAATTCCAGTACTACATCGAGAATGCGGTAACGTACTATATTGTCCTGTTATAAAGTTCATCTAGCTCCACAATACAAAGCTATCTAGCTACCTTGCAACTTCCTAACAGTCAAGACGCAAACCATTCAACTGAACTACGGTTCATCTATATTGGCCGGTTAACAACCTTTGCCGCTCTTAACACCTGATTTCATATTGGAGATGATTTCATCTTCCTTACATGTATGCTCATTAATGACATTTAACAACATATGGAAGAGATGATGTAAAGATGGGACACACATATAATGTCTAAATAACACATCTTCAGCCCGACCAGCTTTGGTTCAACAATTAGATCACCAGATAGCTCGGATGATAGCTTGTGAATCGTGGACCTAGACGAATTAGTCTTGTACATAATTAGTAAATGAACACGCATGTACCTACTTTATAGCCCGATGTGTAATATATTAGTTTGTGTGAATTTCTAGTATTAAGGAGGCTTCACAAGAGTTTTTCATTTGGTTGTTCGCTTTCTCTTGTGAATATAGCCTAGGAGCGGAACAACCGCTTGGTACATACGGTAATCCTGGATATGCCAAGCTAAATAATCATACAGATTCGAAGTTATAACTTTACAACTTCAGTAAATAAAAGTTTTACCAGACATGTTTTGTTTCCATTGATTAAACATAAGGCTTCATTAAGGACTCAATCACAGCATAAATTATGAGACACATTTAAAGAGACTTTTAATCTAATACAATATTATTACTTGTTTCACTCGGGTTGACAAAAGTACGATTCAACTTGTGACATAATTACCGCTGTCATTGATTACCTTTTCACCCGATACACGATTCTTTAGGCCTCACCTGTTCAATTCTCTATGAAAGTCAACACTAGATAACACCAAGATAACCTAGCTATACTATTCTAGCTCAAAGAGGCTTAGGGCTAATTCTAAATTGAAAGAAACTAAAGTTTGCTAGACCAAACAAATTAAGCTAGAAAGCAACTGAACTTAGTCTTTAAATCTTGCTGATCGAGAGAACGAGACGGAGTGATGCAGTCAGCCTACGCGATGGAGCTATGACTCTGAGATATAAGTTTATACAGAGTAAGTACTGACATAAGCTATAATCTGTTATAACTTAAAGTCCTTCACATAGGATTTGTGGTGTTGTTGAGATCAGATAAAATGTGTGCATTTGTGTCATACTTGACTTAATACCAGGTGAATCATGTGAATGCAGACACGGCTTGATGTACGGCTATACAGCTTTCTTAAGGCAAACTGGCCTTTAGAAAGATGTATTTGCTAGGGTAGAGCAAGTAGATCGATTCACATCCCTGAGGAAAAAAAAGCCTTTACATATTCACGGGCGGGACGGCAGCGTTTCTGGGCACCAAATACACGTCCTCTTATTACAACTGACTGTCGACCTAACTTGGCCAAGTTAAACACACACTCAATGATATAAATAAATCCATGGTAGCCCCGGGGCAGGCAGCCTAGCGCGCCATCATAACATTATCCGTGTCTTATGATACGTTGATACTCCGCGTCTTGTAACGCGTTGAGATTTACGCTTCGCAGCGAAATAGACAGTTCAGTTGTGCCCCAATAATCTGATGAGTCAGAGCCAGTTACTGGCGTAGGGTTCCCTGTGTCAGAGTGAAACGGTCGTTGACTGATGAGCACCTCATACTAGTTCACTGCACTAATACCACGCGATCGGACCACTTATTTGTGATCGTCTGTAAGTCATTGGATCACAGTCTTTTACTTCACAATATCAAATTTATATCCTCTCCTTAGAGTTGCTAAGGAGAATACTGGCGATCACTACATAAAATAAGCTCTGTGGAATGGTTAAGTGAGTGTTCTATGTCCATCGGCTTATGTACTGGCGCGTTTTTTACAAACGCTACTTAAAACGTAACGAATCTACAGACACAATCTGATCTCTTCAACGTCGCAAAGTTCTTGAAAAGGCCTAGATAACTCTCGGTATACACTTAAATAATTATTTGACGATCACACCAGGGCCGTACCACCACAACCTGTCGAATTTGTTACTTAGATTCTGAAAACATCGACAGAGGCAATGTTGCAAAAGCACCCTAATATATTAACTAACTAACCTAACATAGTATTCTCCAATTCATTCTTGGTAAAATTTCTGTCAGTAAAGAATATTCGAAGTTTGTTGAATATAATCTCTGCAGCATGTTGAACGTTATCTTTATATCCAAAATAAATTCAAAGCAAGAGTGCATTTCTAACATCGGTGGATGCGCGGAAGAAATCATGACATGGGTCATGGTTTTTTGACTTTGTTGGGAAGGCTCACTACTTCATGAAGGTCTTTCTTAGCAGAAAAGTCTATTCTTGAGAGTATATTTAAGACAAAGTCTTGAAAAAAAAAGAGATGAAAAGATTGTTTTGTAAAAAAATAAGTAAAAACTATTAAGAACGAGTTAAATAAGTGTATTTTTAGCGTCTATTTTTTCGTACATATGATGTAGAGTCAATATCAAAATTTAAATCAATGCATTGAAGCTATCGGAAAAAAAAATGCATACGTATTTAGGGGTGTAATCTACATAATATACGCAGTATTTTTCAGATATTCTCTGATTCTACTAAGTACTGCACGACTCTTTACCTGATAAAAGAAATCGAATAGAAGAAATAGAAGTTTACAGAACGGCTGAAGGTATGGTTTCGCAAATTTTTTTTTTTCAATAACTGAAGATTTTGCTCTCAGTGCAATGAAACTAAAGTAAAGCCAATTTTTTAACAACACGATAAATTTAATCTTTTAATGCTTTTTATTTGCCTTTGTACCTAAATTTCAATTACATCATCATCATCATCAGCCCATATTAGTCCACAGCTGGACATAGGTTAGACACATTCTATCACATTGTGCCTTAGAAATATGAGAACCAGAGAATATGAGATTTCATCCATCTTTTCTTTGTTAGGAACTTTGTTAGTCAGATTGTATTCTAACTGTATGAAGCTGTCATATGAAATCAATGTTCATATCACGGTGTATGTAAGCATTCTATGAAATTAATCTAAACCAAACTGGTTTATTGAAACAGTAAAATATCCTCGTAAAGTCAATCATTCAACCTCTAATTCACGAAGTAAATGCGTAGATTGATGGCTTTCCAAATTCAAATCACAAATACGTAAAATTTTTGCCGCAAAAATGGATTATGAATTTCCATGGCATTTATTTAATTTCACGGAACTCTTTGTTAGAGCGATTTCAATGGAACCGATTATGTGAGGTAAGTACATAACTCTCTTTTTTAGCTAATTTCAGCTCAATTTGACTAACTTATTATGCCTAGGCATGATGAAAAATGTGTAAAAGTAATATATTTTTGATTTCTGAACGAAAAACGATATCTGTGTCCACCGACCGTAGTTCACATATCATTAGGCAACAACCCATTTCATTAGAGTTAGTGATTAATTTATAGATAACGTTTCGCAAACGCAAAGTAATTGTAGCATAGCTAAATATAACTATTTATACTAGTGACCGACTTTATGTTCCTTAATCGTTGTTTATTTATTTTTTGCGAGACAAATACTTACTAATACTTCGACAAATACTTTTATGTGACCATCTTGGGATAATTTTCTTAAAAATAGCAAGAAAATCATCATAATCGATATGTAAGCGGTGTACAACCACAAAAACAGAAAATCCTCTTTTTTAGAAGGCATAAAAAAAGCAAAGAGACCTATGAAGTGAGGTGTTATTCGAAATTCAATTTAAACGCCTTGCAAAATCCAAGAAAGAAACTCTATGCCTCGAAAAAGAAGAATTATTTGTTTCGTGCGAGTATCGATGTTCCATATTCGAAATTTGAATTTGAGTTAGCGTCATGTTCTGTTTTTTTCACGAATTTTTTAGATTTGATTGTGTCTTCTTAGTCTTAATTTTAAAATTAAATACATAAATAATATTTAGCTAAGAATTTTCGTAGTCACTAACATTTTTATGGTATACTGTCGGAAAATTGACGTAATCGATGAAAAATAATAGTGCTTTGTTCTAAGTGTTGGCCCCTGCTTTCGCGTCGCAGAGCCCACGGCCGGAAGGAAGCACACATATTATAATATATTTTCAAATTTATGATAATAACGGCCTTATTTGTTCAGAGCAAGAAGGAATTTGTTACTGGAAGAGTGGAACCAGGATGAATATGTAATGATATCTTGAGGTATGTTGGTCGTTTCATCAATTTCATTGTTACTAAAACCAATCAGTTAGCCGTTTCCCTGAAAAATAAGGCATTACTTATATTGTACAAATAAAGACATATCATGTAGGTAGTTATTAGTTTTAAAACCAAAGAAGAGGCAAACAGGTTATACTTAGTAGAAAATAGTGACAGTGAATTCAGAATTATGATGAAGAGGAAGAAAAGAAAGAAGAAGGAGGCATGCTGCAGCACAGCCAACCTTCACGGCTTTCAGATCCTTCGCTACTCCTTTCAGGTGAGGGAAACAAAGGTTCAAGTGTTCATGTCAAAAATATTATATTAGGAACCGAACTAGATTAGTGTTGAAGCTATTTTTTAATTAACTAGTATCGCTTATTGTGCGGATGTTAGGTACCTATGCAATGGTTATGTCCTAACGAACCCCTCTGGTCTCTTCTAGAAAGGATAAGAACCTAGTTATAATGCCACTGTAACCGCAGCTAGGCCTATATCGGGCCCCGTGGGATCTGTTGCATAACTTATAAGTATTGTGTGTTGTTCAGTGGTCTAAAAAATGGTAAGTACCTATTGTACTATTCTACTTCTAATTTCGGGCACGCGCTAAAATATTAAATTTAGTAGTTGTTTAGTAAACATGATTAAATTTATTACGTATTTTAAAACTCATATTCGCGAGTATCGTTATTAAGCTATTTTAAACAATCTTTAAATATGTTTCATATTTTTGTTCGAGGATTTGGTATGCGATGAAAATTACTGACTCGCAATAAATTGTAGCGATTATAATAATTACGCATTGACTGATCCGAACACAAATTTGTTTTTTTACTCAATGAATTTTTAAACAGTTGATGCTAGTAAATTGATTAATTCTGTTTTGAACGTTGCAAAATCACAATGAGATTATGCCACTTGTCAAGAGTAGCTGTCAAAGGCTTGTAAACGCTTTTACAGGCACATCTCAATGTAATGACATTGAATGATGATCAAAAAGCGAGCGATCATAAAAATATTCTTAATTGTCGTTGTATTATTTATATTTTCCTTTGTATCTACACAAAGCGCACAAACAACGAGATGAGGAGATGGTATTCTCCCGGCATTTCATGCCATGCATTGAACACTGAATGAAACACGCCTCGAGCACCTTGCGTTTGACGTCAATGTTTTGATCAAACATACAAAGGCATTGTAACTACACGGGTGCCTCTGGTGGTTCAATCAGTAATGTTATAATAAAATTTGTACTGCAATAATTTGAGCACAATTATTTAGTTTTGTTTACATTACCTAACTACCTAACCAAATTCTTTCCATGGCTGTGCTAGGGACTTGGATTCCAAGAACCTTTTCATAGCAAATGGACCCTTAAAATATATTGTAAAAAAGTTTTACTAATATCTTCTATCACGGGCGGCCTTTTATATATCCGTCGAACAATACGAAACATTCCAGAAAACTCGACAAATATCTAGAGCTAACTCTATCCCTTTCATTCAAGTACGCCGTCCTTGTCTTACATTTCCACAATTTTCTAGAAGCTATATCTATCTTTGTCATTTCTACTTGTCTCTGTCTATCCTTTCGATTCGTTCGAGAACAATAGTAGGTACTTAGATCGGACTCTAACAACTATCACTTAATCTATGTCCTATTGTTTTCGGAGACAAGTAGGTAGGTACTTATCCTTTCTATGTTTAACTGCAAATTGAGATATTTACAAATAAACGTATAGAACACATTGAATATCAATAAAACTTTGAAAACAAAACTAAATTAGTAAGTTTCGTCGCCGACACAGCTCCAATAACGTCCTCTGTGAAACTTTAATTATTTGAAATGTGAATTTTCTAGCGCTTTTTCTGTCTGTTGGCAGAGTGCCAGTTCTTGGGGTTATTACCTACCGGTATTTTATAACAGCACCTAGTACAAAAGAACTTCGTTTCCATAGTCCCTTGCGATATTTCCAAAATCAGTCCTCTAAACGTAATGAGCATAAACAATTTTTTGAGGGTTCCTTCCGTTGCATTTTAAGTACCTACTCTAAATACTAAGTAACGCTGATGACACATAAAAGGTCACTAAATTGAATTATTGATTTACTGCTTTTATTTCTAACTCAATAATTATTATTTATTAATTATTATAATATTTTGAGTTTTGACTACTATAAGTGTTCTGTATACTCATATGGCAATAAGAAGTACTAACCGTTTCTTTTTATGGTATACTGTAGGGACAAAAAAAAACAAAACCCGACAAAAGACTTTTACTTCAGGTTTACCTAATAATATCTTAGACGTCTAGGCTCAATTTATAATCACGAAGCCTCCCTGAATTAGGAATTGAGAATTTGCACCTAGCATGAAATTCTGCACTAAGGTGTGCTGACGTGATAACGTGTTGGAAAGGGGAAATTCTTAATTACATTACCCGACAGTCAGCACGATCGAACGAACGATCGATAGGGCACGGAATCCATAGTTATCTAGATTAGGGAAGTCACGAACCCAATAAGTATTAACATTATCTTCATTTTATTTATTTATTTATTTTTCGTTTCATGAGGCATAAACACTGTAATTTTTTTATTATTTAAGAAATAGAAAGAGTTATTTAAACATCAATCAAGTTACCTCCAAAATAAACGAATTGAAAAGTTATAGCAGCTATCTCTATGAATTTGCGATCGGATGGCTCTATCTTCTGAAGTCAAGGCAAAGTGCTTTACAGGACACTTGGACACGTCATAAAATCAGTCTCACACAAATCAGATAAGAATGTCTTGGAATCTAATTATAACTTTATATTTTTATTTTTATTTTAAAGCATTTCATAAAGTATTATCAAATTCAAGTCGTAATCAGAATGAAAATTGGATAGGTAGGTGGTTTCATTTTCAATAAAATCAGAAAAAGATAAGTCTGGGTATCTAATATACTAGACCGAGACTAGCCTGCGACTTGGTGACGTGGTGGTGTCTTGATAAAACTAAACCTGGAAAAAAGTCGTTACTAGGTTTGGCTTTCGTCGTTTAATTTACTTCAAAAGAAAATTAGTTTTAACTGAGTTTTTAATAAAATAGAATCAAGAATGAAAATTTAACTAATTAATAAAAAAAAGTTTTTCTTTCCTAATTATTTTAATATGTGTAAAGTTCTATCCAGACACCGTATGACAAAGTTGCAATCTAGTCCTTTAAAATTAGTTTATAATCAGATTTTTTTGTATGTTTAAAGTTACGAGAGAAACATTCATATGAAATTAATATAACTGTCTTGGTAATGAGTTTAAGTTTACAAACTCGTGAGCGCGTTGTGTCATGACATTACGCAACCGATACTATCAATCTACCCGCTAATATGCAGTCCAACTTTAAGTCGTTATCACCGAAACTTACACGGTTTAGTAATAAATGAAGCAGCTACGTGCGTCTTGGTGACATGGTGTGTGTATAAAACGGAACACGGGGATAAGGCCGCCTTCTATTATTATTAACCTTATCAGCACACATCCGTTCCTACTGAAAGTCACTCATTTAGGACCCTTGAGCAGTATAAGGCAAATAAAGCCGCATAATGTTGTCGCAAAATCACGCTTGACAGACTGATTTATAATCGCAGTTAGGGTGTTAAAATAGAAGGAAGCTGCTTTGCTTGCCCTTCTTCTGATAAGTTAAATAAGTCGCCATTTACATCTACAATACCGCAACTGCCACGGTTATAATTTTAAGATAAAATTACTTTTAGATGGGCTAAAACAAAGTTTATAAGAACAAGCTTAAGAGATTTTCGTAAATTAAACAAATTAATAAGCTTCAAGGTCAAAAGACGACGAAGGCTAAAACCATTTAAGAGTCTGCTTTAAAGCTATGAGCAACTTTTGCAGCTTTTTAGGGATTGTTCAGTTCCATTTAGATATCAAAGAGACTCGTTTTAACATACGATACTGCGATAAGACGATGGAATACTGTCATATTGGTAAAAATACGTTGTGTCATATTTTATCATAACACCATCTTTGTACCGTACTAACATGTAGGGTAAGTCCGGGGTGGAGAGCTGTATGAGAGAGATGGCCAATTGAGAAAACTGCAACTTAAGATGAAATGCTAATATTAAATATTACAACAAAACATTAGTGCCGGAAGGGGTAACCTAAGTTCGATTTTAACAGTGAAATAAATCAAGGAAACACGTACGTTTCGTGCCAGAAGTAAAATGTAAGTTGTTATTTTAGTCGTCATCGGAAACAATATAATGGGTGTGATAGATAGTTTGATAAAAACTTATTTTGGGGGTATGGTTATTAGTATTTTTAAAATCTTCCCATTATTTACAGAGATTGCCTTCTAAATTCAAACAAACTTACGAACATACGGACTACTTACACCTTCGTGGTTACATGATGTATGGAATACTACAGCTAAAAAAATTACAATACGCGATAAAAACATCTTGTGAAACAATTATACGTATACGCATGATCGCTTTAGAGCATGTAACAAAAGCTCAATGACGTTGTTATTCTCTTTATTATTTATGAAGTCAGCAATTTTTTTTTATGTATACATAAAATCAAAAATACAAAAACCTCTAGGTTCTATAGAACCTAGAGGTTATTGTATTTTTGATTTCCCCCACGTTTTGTTTCACTTAAATTCAATATAAAAATTCAAAAGGACTACAAATTGGAAACTATTCAAAGAACCCAAAGAAAAATTTCGCTTCGCATTTTAAAAATAATAATATTTATTTTGCTGAATCACTCAAAAATACAAAGAAATTGTTTTTAAGCACCCAAAAAATATAACACCTTTCCATTTTATTACACCCTTTGCATATTGCTCTCCCTCGCGGTCTTAAACCCGAGTAACATGATTTATTATCCAATTTAAAAAAAATATACGTTAATGATTAATGGTTAACCAAGCTCTTAAGTTAGTGAACATTATGCGTTTTTCTGTAATGTGAATGAATCCATCAAGTTTCGACATCTGCTGAGGATTCTGCTGTAGTCATAGAAATAATAATGTAATGGCTCTACATAACTTTTCTATCATCATCATCAACTTAATATCAGTCCAGTGCTAGACATAGGCCTCCCCTAATGAGCGCCATATCACCTTGTCTTCATTTTTCTATGGCTGTAGTAAATTCAGTATTTTTACAATGTCAGACGTAGACACTATACTGACAGGCAGAGCACTGAAATGCTCGGTTCTTCTCCCTCACTAAATGTAAAGCTCGAATCTGAATGTTACATTACAGGCAAAAGCTTACGGTGAAGGAGATTTTTAAACAAATTTTCTCTTTTAATAGCATCAATTCAGGGCACAAGTGGCCTAGCGCGACTAACACCGGTTGAAACAAAGTTTTGTTGTTTTTTTATAATTTTATTTTGCGGAAGGAGAGAAGAAGGAGTCTTGTTGAAATTCCGCCTGTCTAATTTTTTTTTTCTACACCTTCCATGAATTATTGTAAAGACAAACTATTGTAATACCAAATAAATCAGCATTCGTACTTTAAAAAAAAGTAGACTCTATCCATAACTGCACTCACATGGTAACTAGATAAAACGGTTTATTCCGCTCAGACCAAACTAGACAATAGTTGATATTTTTCGTAGCTAATATTTAGACCTGCTATGAACTAGTTATTGATGAATTTCCAAAGTTCTGATTACCTCTCAATTTGAGCCTCGGTCGTCTGTGTAAAATTGACAGTACCACAACTGAATAATAAAAAAAAACAGTTTTTTCTATGAATTATTTGTAAATACTAATAGACGTTTTGCTTATTTAGCTGTAACTTTATATACTGACGACGATGACTTGACGTGACGATATCAAAATCGAACTAAACTAGAATTGTGCTTTATTTTATCCTTCACGCATCAAAACCCTACATACTACTAACATCAAGTGTTATAAAACAGCAAACTTTACCTTATTATCTGGTTCTCACCTTAAATCGACTTGTAGATACCGATCACGTGCTACCGTCGCGTCGTCGACGTGGGCCGCTGGTTATTACCACCGGCCCGCTTAAACCTTGTACCTAATAAAGTGGTTTACAGTGTCGACAGGGCACTGAGTCACCTGAACTGCGACCTCGGCAAATGGTACTAACGCACGTAGAAAGTTAAGATGCACTTTAAATTGAAGCGCTGTTTGTTGGCACAATGGAAGTTTCGTGAAAGAATGGTGGCGATATCAAAACCAAATTGATTCAATTTGGTTGAACCGTCTATTTTTACCTTAATAGTTGTGAGCAATATTGTCAGAGGCTTTTGAAATGTTTGATGACATGAGGTTAGTATTATTTTCACTTACAACCTGACTTTAACAATAATTGCATAATTGCACTTTTAACCTGTGGGAATACATGTTGAAAGTTAAGTTGCTCTATTTATTGCTGTTTTCTTGATGATAAATTTTATTTAGGAAATATGAAAGTAGTTGTTGACAGCTTATTAAGAAGATCATTACTATGGTCACTTTAAACCTGACTCAAACTCACGACAGGGTAGATATAGGCCTCCTAAAACCTGTGGACGGGAGGCTTTACGATTTTAAAATCCCGAGATTAAAACATCATTGTCATCATCTAAAAATAACAGAGGAGCTACAACCACTCTCGAACTTTAGCTAAAATACTCTGCTTAGTCCAACCCCTTGAGCAGAGACGTATGGTGCCGATTGTACCTAGTCTAGCATAAGCACTGTTGCTGATTCTTTGAATTTAGTGATCAAAATTTATGAGGGGTGGCTGTTATAAGGTACTCGTTTAATTAGATTTCGAAGAAGCTATGCCAACATTAAAATAATTTGTAATCTTTTTCAAGATAAACGTAATTATATTCCGAGAAATTTGGTAAATACATCTTTAATTATGGTAATCGCTTCTGCCGATAACTTGCGGTATCAGGCATAATGTTGTCCTCTTCATCATTATGATCAACCTAAAGTAGTCCGCTGCTAGACATAGGTCTCCTAATGAGCACCAAAGCTTATTGTTGCCTTACTTATAGGTAAATGATTTTTATAATCAGACTACGATTTCCAGCGGTAAGTCTTTCGAATTTCAGCTCTCAAACATTTTAATTAAATATATTATGTTATGTAAAATGTTTAATTAAAGGACTTACAACTTCTCTCAATTAATAATACATCTTTGTAAAAGTATTATTTCTTCCTACTTTGTACTAAGAATTCCAACTTCTGTTCAAAAACTTTCAATTTCAGGAAACAGGAATTATTTGCCAGGAACAAAACTGTATCGCAAGAAATTCCTTTTCTCATATGAAGGAAAAGTTTTGCCTTATATTGGCACAACTTTCTGGTTTAGATATTTACTCCAACAGGAGAAAACCTTGGTCTTCTAATTTTCGTTGGTGTTGATCTTGGTGTACCTAAGTTTTCCAATTTACAGCATTATAAAATCAGTTTCCCGCTGAACTATATTACCCCAATGTGAATTTTTACTGTACCTTAAATCGTGAAAATACTTCAGTTCAAAGGTATCTGCAGGTGGTGCAGTGGTAAGACAAATGATAATTGTTCAACAATACATCAGATAGGAACGCCAACAGCGTGCATAAACTAAGAACATAATTATGCTTACAAAGTTTTCCATTGTTATAATAATTCAACTTCTTACTATTACCAAGAATGCAACCTAAATTAGGTATTATATTAAACAATTCATAAGGAGATTAAGTAAAATTTAGGTAGTCTATCTTTATACTCAGGTTTCATGCCTTCATGAACTTAGAACACAGTGCTCTACATTAGACCAGGGTAGAAGCCTTTCAAAACAATAAAAAGATAGATAAAATAAAAATAAGATGAAGCCCATTTTGGCGCGGAGTTTGAGTTGCATCTGTTATTTATATTAAATACAGTGCTGTTTTTAGTTACATCATATCTAGTGTGTATTGCGAATTTCACAATGGACAAAAACATCGAACAAAGAGTTTGTCTTAAGTTTTGCATCGCCAATGGAATTTCGTGTTCGGAGTCACTGAAAATGTTACAGAAGGCTTTCGGTGAATCGACTTTATCAAAAACACGTGCTTATGAGTGGTACAAAGCGTTCAAAAGCGGTCGAGATGTGATGGAAGATTTGCCTCGCTCTGGTAGGCCATCAACGTCTGCAATTGAAGTTAACATCGCAAAAGTGAAGGAAACAGTGACTGAAAATCCTCATTCAACTTTGCGAGAGATAGCCGCCGAACTTTCTGTATCTCACGAGTCGATCCGTACCATTTTAAATAATCACTTGGGTATGAAACATGTTGCCGCTCGACTAGTCCCAAAAGACCTGAATTTTCTCCAAAAACTCAATCGCATGAGAGTCGCTGAGGACATGCTAGAACGAGTCAATTTTGACCCAACATTCATGAAACGCATTATTACTGGTGACGAGACGTGGGTTTATGAGTTTGACATGCAAACTAGTCAACAAGCTTCGGAGTGGCGCCTTCCAACTGAACCGAAACCGAAAAAACCACGCCAAAGTCGATCAAAAGTCAAAGTCATGTTGACTGTTTTCTTTGACTCTCGCGGTGTTGTGCACTCGGAATTCTTGCCGGAAGGTCAAACGGTAAACAAAGAATATTATTTGAGCGTTATGCGGCGTTTAAGAGAGCAAATTCGACGAAAAAGGCCAGATTTGTGGAAAGAAAATTCTTGGATTTTGCACCACGATAATGCGCCTTCGCACAAGGCCATCATTGTGACCGATTTTTTGACCAAACACTCAACAAATACCATCGAGCAACCACCATATTCACCAGATATGGCTCCGGCCGACTTCTTTCTTTTTCCTAAACTCAAATTACCACTTCGTGGCACCCGTTTTCAATCGGTACAAGACATAAAGGAGAATTCGCGGCGAGAACTGAACTCAATTCCGGAAACAGCGTGTAAAAAATGTTTTGATGATTGGATAATTCGTTGGCGTAAGTGTATCGTTTCTGAAGGAGCATACTTTGAAGGTGATAAAATAAATTTGGATGAATAACAAACATTTTGTGTATTATTGATCTTTTCCCGGTACTTTCTTGACAGAGTAGTATAAAGGAAAGTTTTCAAGAAATTTCGTGAAAAGAAAACATATAATGTAAAAGATAATAATAAAAAACCAAATACGTGGTTTTTTGAATCTTTCACATTAATTTTGAGGTTAAGTGAAAAAGTGTGTAGACAAAACTTATACATATTTTTTATTACATACAACTTTGACATTTGACTTTTTTCCATAGGACTTGTTGTTCTGCCGTAAATAGAGATTACGTTTTTCACCCTAAAACACTCAACCCTACCCCTTCCCGACCTCAGATCGCCCGTAAATTATATTTCCTTTAATTTTTACTACATTCTCCTTTTTTTTCCAATGGGTTTCATCCTACTATTAATATTTTAATTACTTTTATTCATCCTACTATTATTAATCCTATCTACCCTGGTCTACCTCTACATAACAGGAAAATGTGCTGATTGAAAACCATTACAGTAAGGAAACTTGAAGTGGCCCTCTCTATTCGAGTGGGTAAATTGACACGTTCCAATACGATGGTCAGTATCTACAGGTCATCCTATTGGAACGTGTCAATTTACACACCTGAAGGTGCTTTTACCTTCTATTCAATCAAGGATGATGATGTTCTTGATGTGAACGCTTTTAATTCGGGATTCGGTAATAAAATAGATCTATCTCCCTGAGGATTGGAGAATGAATAATAACACTAATGACTTCTCATCAACGTAAAAAATTCAGGACTTCAATCTGAATCCGTGAACGATGCTCAAATCATCAGTTATCAAACACTGAGCCCCGTAGACAATAGGTCGTAGAGCGAAAGCTCTTTTCTTTGATTTATTATTTTTTTATTTAAACAAACAGTGTTAAAGATAAAGATTAATTTATTTCTTAAATTCTTACATTCTAAGTACTACAATTATTTAGTTATTAAAATGTAATCATTGTAAATACTAGTTGTAATTTTTCTATTCGTTGCTTGTAATTTTCGTTGTTAATAAAAGTTATTAAAAAAATACATTTGAAAGATGTATTAGTTAGGTTTAGTTGCACTATGACAATTGTATTGCACCAATAGAAAAACCCGTTTGCTTCCTACACTAGGTCTTTGTAGCATGTGTTGTAGGATAACAGAGAGCATGTCCAAAGGTACAAGAAGTTATTATAATTTAATGAATCTAGATGACATGCAACACAACACATACCTAAACTAAAACTTCGTACAAAAGCTTAACTTAAACTATTGCTTTACAACTAAGAAGGGTATTGACTAAAAATTTAAACTGTACGTAATCAATATACATAGACTGTTACCCTTTGACGATAAAATATCTAAACAAGATATTTCAAGTTCAACTGCAACTGTAACTTGCGTATCGAGGGTTTAAAACTTTAGTATTAGCTTAAGATTATCTAGATAACAATATAAAAATAAGGTACCAGTTAAAAAAAACGTCACAAAATTTAGAAAACAATTATTTTTTATCTAAATTTATTTATTTTATTAGTCTCTTAGTCCGTCTGAGATAAGTCTATAGTCCACTACTGGGCATAGGCCTCCCCTGATTAGCTAAATCTTATTAAAAATTGGGGTTCACAGTAAAAAAGTACATGTTTTTTTGTTCATATTTATTTCGGAAAATCCTATCCTGGCTTCTAGCGATTTTGCGAGGCTGATGTTAACGGCACCAGATTAATGGACTACCGAACCCTAAGATAACATCGACAGGAGATTTTTATAGGAGAGAAAAGCCTTTCATATGATAATAATGAAGTGAAGTAATTAAATCCTGTATCGCGATATCAGCTTTGTTGAACACTGATAGTTATACTATTTAAATTGGAAATGCACATGGAAAATGGAAATGTCAGTAAAATATGTATTTCCTTATGTTATTTTGCTATTGTTGGTTGCTTATTTCTTATTGTCTTTGATACATAAATATGATTGCCGACCAGCTGATTAACAATTATTATAACGAAACAATTATATTATATTATAATAATTTTATAATAGTAATAATTCCGGACTGTCCACACAGCATCATCTAGCCCCAAGCTAAGTAGAACTTGTGGTACTTGATGATTGATATACTTAATACAATACTTTACATAGATATATATTTTTATTATACATAGAAAACACCCAGACCAGAGGCGGGAATCGAACCCGCAACCTCCTGCGTCGCAGGCGGACCTTCGCCCACCGCGTTGCATCGGTCGTCATTATGAAACGTTGATTTAAGACACCTACGGCAATGCTAATAATATTAGAGTTTGTTAGTGAACATATATACGGCTGACACTAAACTAAAATTAAGTAAAATTTGGATTACTTGTAAGTTGTAAGTTTCTGGGTAATCTAGAGTCTCCAAATTTGACTTACCTTGAATAGAGTTAATGTACGTGGAAAACCCAACGGCGATACTTATCAATCATTTTAAAAGGAGTCTATTTAATTTTTATATTTTGTTTATTCTAAACTTTATAAATAGGTACAGCTAAAAAAAATCAAAACCATAGCATCCCAGTGCCAAGTGTGTTAAGCAATTGACGGAACGCGTAGGGAAAATTGTTATACATGTCATCTTCGTGAAATTACATGCAGCATCAGGGACTTCAGTACCTCGGCAATCGCCGATATGAATGGACGTGTACTCTACGTCCGTATTGCGAATGTCGCGAGTGAATGAAATTAACATGTTGAGTGCGGTGTTTGATTCAAAGTGTGGAAATAGTCTATTGTGAGTGTTGTTGCGTTTAGGGATCAAGGATTTGAAAAGCAGCTGCATCTTTAAAATGTAAGTGGTGTTGACAGTGAAAATCACGTGCCTTTTGTGACAAGAAAACAAATTGCGATCTAGTATATTAGTGTTACATAGTTTAGTTCGCGCGATTAACTAAACCGGTTTCTATAATTATCTTGGTCTCATTACTGTGTAATTTTTAAGTTTTTACTGAGGAAAACCCACCCCCATACTATATACTATGTAGATTAGGTATGTAGATTAGTATAAAATATGTTTTCGGTTACCTTATGCATTGATTGGGATAATAAGGTCCTTGAATATTCTTGATGTTAGTTCAAGTTAAGGTGGCAAAAAAAAATTATAAAATTTATCAATTTTCGTATCATCGAAATGGCAACACTGTGACTGAAGATTAGTTGGAGTTACGAGATTCTCTCGTAGATTCTAATGTACCTAGATATTTTCACAAATAAGAGCTTTGATAAAATTAATACCGTATGAGATATTCTTGAAATTTAAAACAACTAGGTACATAAAACGATCAATTTATAATATCTATCGCTTGTAAGGTCATCAACAATTTTCGCCCAAATGTCTGTACTTACGAATGCTCTGTGTCCTGGGGCTTATACTTAGTCCATAACTGGTTATGGACTTCAATGCTTTGGATATAAGAAATAGCGACAAAAGCGTTGAATTTGAGTCCGCCGTGCTCGAGCTCTTTTGATTGCGTTACCGGGTAGTATTTGAGTCTGATTCTGTATAAGTAGGTGCCTAATCTTTTTATGTTTTTTCTTCTATTGTTTTAATTATTAAAGTATTGTATTTTATTTGCAGTTTTGATTATTAGACATAAACATTGAGTGTTGTTTAAGTTATAGCAATATTATAGAACAAAAAATCATTTAGAAGAGGACATCAGTGGTAACGTCTATCGATTTGGCAATAGTTGACAAAATGCAGAACAGGCGCTGCTATCATCTTTTATTGATATGCGTTCTGTGGATTATCGTCTGTTGTGGCTTCTGGAACATTTGAGCTTTTAGACCGTTTCCGGTACATAGAGTATTCAATGGCTTGATACGAGTAATCCAAATGCATAACTAGCTTATGCCAACAGCATTTTACGTGCTATTCAAGCACAAAAGCTTCATAATACTTATCTTGACCCGTTAAGTAGTTTTGAGGATCTCAGGTAACAAACATATTTAGTAACTTTCCTTGTTTTTATATTAGATAGATAGATAACTTCTTTATTGCACCATCAAAATTAGTAGTAACATTATAAGCTAAACACTTAATAACTACATCTAAAGTAGGGTAACTAACTTATATTTAGTAAGGTACCTAACTTATATACTCTTAGTAGGGTAACTAACTTATATTTATACCAGAACGCACAAACGAATCAAGTTATCACCTACCTTATGTATTATTTTTCTTGAAAGAAAATCAAGTGATTACCTAGGTATGTATGTGCGGCTCAGCAAATTCTCATTTGAATTGTTTTATTTACCTTTGTCACCTCTGTTTTTCACTATAATCTACATAGATTATAGTGAAAAACAGAGGTGACCAACACGACTTTCTTTTATATACATATATAAAAGAAAGTCGTGTTTGTTACAACACTTATAACTCGAGAACGGCTGGACCGATTTTTATGATTTTTGTGTTTTTGGGTTTGTCTTCGTCGGGAAAAGCATATTATGTATAAAAATATGATATTTGACAAATAAATAAATTTCCCCGCGGGCGACGCTGCGGGGCGCAGCTAGTGACTAATGAAACAAACCTTCGATTGTTTACTTATTGCGCATGAATCACTTCACTTAGTGGTCTACACGGAATAGTATAGAAGCGCAAATACTAATTTAATAGTAAATTTATCCACGAACCGTGCTGTTATCCGCTCAAAGTAACCGCTAAACCCACCGCACCGCTTACACATTACTACAGCAATTATAAGTAAATGTATACAAAATAACAGAGTAGACAAAACTGGTACTAAATTAATTCGTACTTCTATTTTAGGCTGTGTTTTGTCAGGATAACGTTGAAAAAATAATGAAACACATTGGAAACAAATATTTCAAAGCTTAATGGCCTACACTCATACTCTACCCACGTTTAAAAGTTGAGTACACAAAGCGACCGGCCATACTGCAAGCTTCTAGTCGTCTGCTAGCTATGTAGTCGACTGGATGAAGCGGGGCGATGTCTGTTGTGATTTTTAAAAAACAAACGCAATAACGTACTATCGAAACAACCTAGCCGTCCATCCTGCAGTTAATTGGCATAGCATCCTACTTTTTAATAGAATTTCAGTACAGTCAGCCTAACATTATGTCACCAGACTCACTATCATTATTTATCACCACGCTCAGCCCGAGTTGAGATGTTGTCATTGAACTTTCCCTAATAAATAAAGTAGTCGAACTTGACAACTTGTGCGAGTAACCACTGAATCACTGCCAACAATAGTTACAAGTTGGAAGCTTTACAAAGCTTTGCTACTAACTGTGGAAACTGACTTCGACTTATTGTCATTCATCATCAACGGGCATGTGGTCGATCGATTTAATGAAGGCCTAAAATGGCGTGTGAATTTTGGAAATTCCTTTGCTTAACGGAATTATATGATAAAACTAACTTATATTATAAACGCAAAAGATTGTAAGTATGGATGGACGGATGGATGTTTGTTACTCTTTCACGCAAAAACTACTAAACGGATATGGATGGACACAGAGACATATAGACACATATAGTCTGGAATAACACAAAGGCTACATTTTATCCCGGAATCCCCACAGGAACGGGAATTACTGCGGGTGAAACTGCGAGGCGCGCAACAAATTCATATTCTCAGTGCCAAAATCAAACCAATGTTTGTTCTGTCAAAAAATGGACAAATCAACCAGTTGAGTCTGTAGGTACTTTATTTGTCAGATGTGTTCCGAATTTATGCAATTTATTTTGTGTTCCAAAAGACGTTTTAATTCATTTCTCCAGATAATTTATCGTAGCGTTGTAAAGACTCACTCGGAACGAATGTCCACAGCTTTTTTACGTTTAGTTTTCCAAGAAGACTAATATATTTATAGATCACATAATAACAAGTAAAACTTAGGTAAATAGGAACTTATATCTTAGCTACTTGTATTTTAATAAAATATACCCAGCTTAAGTATTCGCACCATTTCAGGTACCATTAGACACATTGTAGCTTTTTGCAATGTGAGAGGATGGCCAAATCTGAAATCATAACAGACCGTTTACAACTATTTACAAAGAAAACGAAAAAAAATCTTTAACTTTTTTGTGCATTTTCTCATTTATGTTTACAAAATGCAAAGCAAATGTATGGTTTTTTGAGGGTAAAAATCTTTTATAGTTTAGGCTAAATATTTGATTTTTTTCTTGTGTCTTTTACTATTTACAGGAAGAAGATTCCTCTTTCACTCAGGGAGACCCTCGACTACTGTTTCGGATCGTAAAGATAAAGATAAAGCAAGAACATTATCAACTCTGGTCACAACACCCCGAGTTGAGAAACTCAGTTCTAGATCTCAATCTAAAACTTATCTGAGCACAACAAAGTGAAGCGAAGGCGTGTGTATGTTGATTTGTTGTTAACTTTGCAGGCTTCCTAGAATCCTGGATTTAGCATAAATTCATCATCATTATTATCATCATCAGCCTTAGCATTAATTATTCAATTTAAAACTGATTTGTCTATAGGGCATAACTTTCATACGCTTACTGGATGGACCTACGACGACCTACGTGTTTTTGAATATTTTCGTAATAATAGGATTTATTTTTAGAGGTAAGCAACAAAAAATCCGAAATCTGCTAGAAGGTATTCGCAAGCATAATGGGAAGGGACCATTTCTAACTCAGGAACGCATGATATATACGTATATAATATATAAAATACGCGTGTTCTGTAAACTCGCATCAATGCTCTCAACTGTGAATAGAATAAAATAAGTAAACAGTTTTGATGCATAGTAATTTATAATTTTTGACAATTATACTTTGTTGAGGTCCAGTGCCACTCTATTAGACAGTTACTTCGATTCGCCATTATCTCTCAGCTTTCATAATGACTCTAACTAGAGTCATTAATAATTGAAGGAAGATTGCAGCGAGCTGGATTAGCATTTCAAAAGCCACATTGCTGAGACAAAGCCAAAGAGCTGCAGTTAAACGGAAATAAAACCCGACAAGTGGGAGTTGTGTTATCGCAGTGAGGTTCCGTATGCAATGCAGCATTGCGTGATATGCGTTACGATTTTGGAACTATTTATGGGCAGAGAGTTTGAAATTTATATTTATTTTCATATCCCAATTTTCATCAACGATCGCTTATTTAGAAGGCACGTGACACACCAGTAGGACAAATTTATCAACACCCACACGTAATTTCAATATTGTTGGCTAAGTCCGGGGACAGTTTCATAATCTAAACCTAAAGCATGTATAATAGAAACCAAGTGAAATTAAAAAAAAAAGTTCCATTCCTTCTTCAAGAAACTCTGAAAGCGAGAAAAATGTTAAAAAATGGAGCTGCCGACGCCACAAACGCTTTGAGGACTCCAGCCTCTGTGATTACTGACGCTTGAGGCGCCGACGCCGGAGCGCTAATTCGAATCACTTCTCCTGAGTCAACCCGTTTTACTAAAGCTGTATTATTTATTTAAACTAATGCCGATATGGGAAAAAATTCAAAACACAGAAACAACCCCTATTCAATTTAAATCAGAATACTTATTAAGAGAACTCGCTCGGACGTTTTTTTCTGAAAGTTAAGTACATATGAAAATCTGGCAACATCCAGATTGATATTATCAACCATGCCTAATACGATTGACTCATAAATGTTGTTAATTAATATAATACTATTTTGTGTGCGTAAATGCACGTTTTACGTATGAGCTTCTATGCAAAAGCATACAATGAAATAAGCAAGCTCTTATGTGCCTATAAAAAAAACATTACTCAAAAACTGTTTTCGGAACGGTAAATCCAAATAACCTAGCAATGTCTTTATTCCCATTATTATTCAAAATAGATATCTAAATAAAGCGTAACGGTTATTTGCCTTCCCCCTTTACTCGTAATGTACCCACCCCTTTCATCGTAATGGTAGGTAACTAAGGTAAAGTACCGGTATTCGCCCCAGGAAAAATACCTTCTTACTTCAGTTTAAGAACATAACTTCTTGAAAATTTGCAATAAAGTTTTGATATTTATATGGCAGTGGTCTCTGAAAGATGATCAGCAGCTTCGTTTGTGTTTGAAAATTTCTTTGAAAAGCGTTAATCAAAAAAGCACCGTCCATTTTTTTATCGTAAATTAGTAGCCTGAAAATAATACACATGTAAATATAAATCAATGTTAGACAATATACGCAGCATCAACAAGCCCCAAGTTAAGCAAAGCTTGTGTTATGGATACTAGATTACTGATATAGGTACTTAATTCAATACATTGCACAGAGAGATATTTTTAAAAGGAAATACTAAGTATATAGAAAACAACTAAAGGGTCCGCCAAATAACTTTTTTTTTTCAACTAGTGCTTATTTCGTGAATGGTAACACTTAGCTCATTTCTGATTTGACAGATAAATAGTTTTATCCTTCCGCTGAACGATTATGGTTGTGTATACGCTTGAACAACGCTGGGAAATATTGCGACATTACTTTGAAAATCATCGATCAATCCAGAGGCATAATTGGCCCATTTCTGTGGCCGTTTCAGTCAATGGCGATCATTATCGGGCCTTATTGAACGAATTTTTGTTCACAAAAATTGAAGAGGAGGATATTGGCAACATTTGGTTTCAACAGGACGGCGCTACGTGCCACTCCCCCGAAGATGCTGGTGTCGTTTGGCCACCTCGGAGCTGCGATTTGACACTGTTGGACTATTATTTGTGGGGTGCCGTCAAAGATAAGTGTTACGCCGACAAGCCAGACACAATTGACGCTTTAAAGGACGATATTCGTGAAGCCATTGGTGAAATACAGCTGCACACAATCGATAATGAGCTTAAAAATTGGACCTATCGTGCAGGCTACTGCATGGCCAGCCGAGGCAGCCATTTAAATGAAATTATTTTCCATTATTAACCGGAAGGATTGTACTTTCAAATAAAAAAAGAAATTTGAGAAAATATTCAGTAGTTTTCTTTTTATAGCATTTTCAAAAAAAAAGAGTTATTTGGCGGACCCTTTATAACCCCGGAGCCAATATTTAAAGATTGTTAATAATTTGTCCCAAAGTGGGAATCGAACCCACCACCACCTCCTGCGTCGCAAGCAGAACATCGCGCGCCACATCGGTTGTGAGACTAAAAACTGGTTTCCGATTTAAAAAGTTGTTAGGCTTTTGTTTGATTGGCAATAGTAGCAATGAGTGCCCCCATCATCACAGCGGCGACTGTCCCTACTTTACCCGACCCCTTTTGCTCGTAATGTGCCGGATATCATGATACTTTACTTCGTTTTCTAGAAGAATTTCACTCACCTGAAACAACGCTGATTGTATTCATGACAATGTTATTGTTAAATATTCATGAGTCGTATTCTAAATAAGAAAAGCTATGTTTTCAATTAAGAATTTCTAAAAAAAAATTCAATACAATAATAATGGAATAATGGATAATAATAATGGATTCATTTTTTTAATTAATCTGCATCTGAAATAATTCATCCTCTAGTTTAAACTTTATGATCTAAGCCTAGGGGTATATTGGTGAATATTTCGCAATATTGTATAAATAATAAATATTTTTTAATTTAGTGTTTGAAATCTTTCTATTCACGGGAGAATCACGACTCTCAGACATGAGGATATACGCATAACACGCGAGGAGAAGGAAAAAATTTATTATGAAATATGTTTCAAATTAATCCATGCGAATGTATAAAATAAGCTCAAAAAAGGTATTTCTTCCCCGCGGTATTTAATTCCTTTTTGCTGTATAATAGGAGGGAAACGTGTATAAAGTAATTAAAAATTCAGTTAAATTCATGAAGCCGTATAAATCTCTACAACCAAAGGAAATGGGTCTGGTAGGTACAACATTTTACGATCATCATTCAAATCTACAATCGTTTAGGCGAACGCTTTCTGTGGGCAGCATGGTAGCATAAGTCCGCGTCTGGATCCTAGTCTAGTTAAGGAGCTTAATTGTATTTGCTGCCTTGAAGCAACTAATCCGTATTGATCTTGACTGATTCAGATCTTGCCCAACAGCTATATTTTGCTTTCAAGTATAGTCAATGTGACCACATTTTTTTATCATAGTTATTTCCGTAGGCAAGCCGTCTTTATGTCAGTCAGGCATCATCCTGAAAACGGAACGTTAATATTTTCAAAACCTCTTTCAAATCCCCTCAAGCCTTTCTCACACTTAATAAAATAAAATACTTCTCATTCCCAGTTCTTTATCATCAATAAGCCATTTCAAGCATGACTTCATTTGCACGTAATAACTGAACCTTCGGAACACTGCCCATTCCTTTCAGCCCTTTCATCTTTATCTGAAATGTTACTTTTTTCGACAGTATTTCAGAGAAAAGTTTTACCATTCCGCTAATGTGGACATTAATCAGATTGTAAAAATAAAGATTTTATGGATTGTACGTTCGGAATTACAATGGGCTATTTCGATGTAAGAATGATTTTATACAGAAACAGATGCGAAAGTTATTAGAGATGAGTCGAAATTTTGTTAAATTAATGAAAGCAAAGTTCTTCTTTAAGTTATGGGAAATTAACTCTAGTTTATTAAAAAAATCTTTTGATGAATTTACGATACATCCCAGCTGTCATTCATTTTCAAATACGAAATTACTGATGAAGCCTAGCTACTTGGAATACCATACGAGCACAAAAACCGTTTTTTGATTATAGAAATAGGCAGCTACATAATCCAATGCGGTAGAACATTTTTCACATAAAACCTTACGTGACCGCAATAAATAGGTATTTTCATGCATATGTGTCCCGTCGTGCCGGCATACAATACTCCCTTTAATGTACATATTTATTGAAAATTTATTTTTTATTGCAATAACCTGCGGACTGCTATGAAATACTTACCTATATATAAATATTCAAAATGAAATAAAAAAAAATATGTTGGTCAATCCACACAGCACCATCTAGCCCCAAAATAAGTAAGTAGCTAAGTATATTTCAAACATTATATACATAGATAGATAGATAGGCTAAAGGGATTATAATCAATTTGGAATTTTTGTATGGCCAGTTGAGTTCGTTTATTTGGCCAAGTGTAGAGATTATTCCTAACCCCAACTCGTGTAGAGAAGGCGTGTTCAATTTAGCAATGGAGGAAGACTGTTGATACGTGCGAGCCGATTGCTTTGAATCAAGTTGTACGATAATATCGCTCTTCGACTCCTTACGTGAACAGCGAGCATGCCGCTAACTGCAATGGACAGCAGAGGCTTGCAGAAGCTCTAAGATTTTGATATGATTAGACGGGTATTTTAGGTAATAACTTAAAAACTAGAATACAGAAGAACATGAAGAAGAAGCTCAGCTACTCTTTTATATCATCTTATCAATTAATACATTTATAGACGTGAGAAAATTAGTAGTAGGTATTCCTAGTAGATAACATCATCGGTCATATCATCACTCCATACATAATTTGTCCATACAGAACCGTCTTAATCATAATTTTTGGTAATTCTGAACGTTTAAATGTCAAGACCCTTGGTGGCGAGAGCTATGAAGCCCGTAATAGAATTTAGGTAGCACCGTAATGTGGTCAAGAATTACGCCTCGGTGATATACGTAAAATTTGATTAATTAGTAGAGATCTTAAAGGTTTTCCAGGCAATTCTATAGCCGAAATTCCTTTCCTAAGGGGTGAAAAATGGGGTTGAAGTTTTTTAGGTGTTTTTTTAAATCCTTAACCACTTAAAACTTACAATAATACTAAAAATATAAAGCACTTTACACATTTTGCAGAATTTTTCAAAAGACTCCTGAAAATGGGGTTTAATGGGTTCATATAGAATGAAACTTTTATTTAAAAATTTGGTTAAGTATATTATTATGTTCGTACATGCAGATATAACCATTCAGGTCATAGGAATCTTACATGTTAAGACAGACATATCAATTTGTAGCCAAACTGCTATAGCTTGGCTACAAATTGATATGTCTGTCTTAACATGTAAGATTCTTAATAATAATATACTTAACCATGTTTTTAAATAAAAGTTTCACAAAAAAAACTACATCAAAAGGGGTGAAGTCGGTTGAAGTTATTGTGTTTTTAGCAACTTTAACCTGTTGGTGCAATTTGCTTGAAACTTACAAAGATTTGTATTTCTATCAGTTTTTGTCTTTATTTATTTTAAAAGTTTTGTCAAATTGACAAAATCACTCCCATAGGAAATCTATCAATTTCAAAGCAGGATAAAGAGCATAGTCAGCGCGAGCAAAACCGCGGGTGGACCATACCAGATTGAAATCTTGGGTTGTTGGTTCAAATTTCTACGAGACTTAAATAAAAGGTGTAAGTAAAATATATTAGAAGAATAAAAATCATAGCACTAGTTAATTTTATGAAACATCCATTTATATTTATCCAAACCCTGCATGATACAGGAAAATGATATATTTCCTAAAAACAATATGCACAGTTTCTTCCTTAAATAATATACCTCTTTTGGAAACACAGCTGGTCTTTGCCACCCTCCGTCCATGCGCATTAAATAAAAACATTTCGGGAATGCGTACACAATTTGCCGGAGAAAGTAATTCCTGCATTTTTCACGAGATTTCTAAAGCTTAGTGAATGACATGTTTACTTACTCAGAACCAACTTTGCACAGCTGCTTTAAATAACTGGAACGTCTCGGGAGCACCCTGTAGATAAAAATGAAATTATTTACAAACAACGACTTCATTCCATTTTGCTTTTTAATCTCAAAAGAATATTTTCGAGGAAAATCTTACAAATTCAGACCGTTAAATATAACACAGCACCGCTATTCCACAAACTTATTTCCTCAAGTGGGTACGAGTGTTTGCATACTAGTTACTGCTTCTATTCCGCAAGCAATTACATTTGATGTGAGGATAGTACAGAGACGTAGGTACTAAACTTCCGGAACACAGAAAGTGTGTTAGTGAAACATCTTCACATCTTAAATAGAACCACTTTATGATGTAACAAGGTTACAAATTTGAAGTTTAAAAGAAATTTCCACACATGTATGTTTCTATTGTTTTTTCCTGGACTACATTCTTAAATGATTTCAATACCCCGTTGAATTTTTAAATAAATCAATTGAAAACACATTGATCCTAAGTAAATTTTACTTGTTGTATATAATTTTACTACGACTAATTCGTCAAACCAAACCTGTCTTAGAAGTTTTCTTTGAAATTTAGTTTGGCAAAATAGGGCTAAATCTACATACGTAGTCATGCAGCTTCACTCGCCTGATAACTTAGTGAAACTAGCCTGTTTTACTCCACGCTTAGAACTACGTCTATTGAGCCCAAACCGTTCAATAGTTTTGGCGTGAAAAAGTAACAAACACCCACGGATTTTAGTCAGAAACCGCAGATCACCTACCACCTTCCAGGCACTAAAACACTGATATATGAATATTCCCCAACCGAGTGCCGAACCGTCTCGCTGTAATCAGAGCACGAAGAGGCAATACAAGTTATTAAAAATTTAATAACACGCAAACATAGTTATAAAAAAGTTAATTGAAATTTTGAATATTAAGCTTTAGGTACCTGTCTATTCTGTGCTTTAGGTATGAGTGTATGGCTTTTGGCTATTTATTGTTTTATCTGTTTTTTTTTAATATTTGTAATGTATATTATTGTTTCAAAGAAACCTATAATTTTTTTTTTTTAATTCCTGACTTCTCTATCTAATAAAAGAAATACAATTTTAAAAATGTAATCCTTACGTCATGCATGCTAGTGTAATGTACCTACTAGAAAATGAAAACGTTTACCCGAAACCTATACGCGGACATCGGCTTGCAGAATTTAAATATGCTTTAATTAGTTTAGTCGCAGATATGGACAATAATATAATGATATGCATTAATAGCCATTTCCATGACACTTCGATTAGTAATCAACCGTACTAATACTGTTAACGACTGTAATAATTATCTGAAAAATGTACCTAATTTGCAAGTATAATTATTTGTTTCGTTACTTTTAAGTATTAGCCGATGAACAACATGGCTTTAGAAGCAGAAAAAATGTTAACACAAATTTATTGACTTTGGTTGAGTACATATCTACACGCCTCGTTCGCCGTAGTCAAGTTGATATACTGTACTTTGACTTTAAGAAGGCGTTTGATAGAGTCAACAACGACATACTGCTGACAAAACTCGCTCGTATAGGCTTCGCTCCAGGTCTTCTCAGGCTTCTTGCGGACTATCTTCATGATTGTCAACAGTTTGTGAGGTTAGGCTTATACGAGTCACGGTCCTATCATACGCGTTCAGGGGTGAGTCAAGGTTCTGTACTGGGACCACTACTATTCCTGTTGATGGTCAATGATCTCCCATCTTGTGCATCATACGCCGAAAGCCTTCTTTATGCGGATGACCTAAAGCTCTTTAGTGAGATTAGGTCTGAAGCAGACTGTCTGGCTTTACAGCGTGATGTTGATGCCATCTGTGAGTGGGGTGTCATCAACAAAATGGAATTCAACGCAACCAAATTTTATGTTATGACTTTCGGGCGAATGCGACACCCAATCCATTTTAATTATGATATCCAAGGCGTGGCTATAACTAGAACGAATGCCATGAAGGATCTCGGTGTCGCATTTGACCGAGGTCTTACTTTCCACGACCACATAACTACGCTTGCAAAAGAGTCCTTCGGGCGTCTGGGCTTCGTGCTCAGAAATGCTCGTGACTTCCGCAGCGACCACGTGGTATGTCTGATCTTTGGCGCGCTGGTCCGAAGCAAGCTCAAAGCCTCAGCATGTGTCTGGAATCCGCATGAAGCCAAATATGCCTTAATGCTAGAAAAAGTGCAAAAGGCTTTCCTGCGTTTCCTCTACAAGCGCCGCCATGGCTATTACCCCTTTATGTACCCCACAAAGTTCTTGCAGGGTTGTCTAGGGTACAACTCCTTGGAGACCCGGCGTGCCTTTAATCAGATGTCCACGGCATGTAAGATATTCCATGGCAAAATAGACGCTCCCGAGCTGAGTGATGCGTTGTGTCGCTTCAATATCTCCGAAAACTACTGTCGGGCCCGGAAGCACAGATTCTTTGCCGTGCCGCCATCCTCCACGGCATCGCGCTCCGCCTCACCCATCCCGCGCATCCTCACCACACTCAACTCCCTCCTGAACACCAGCCCGCTCAGCGACCTATTCGCGGATACTTTCAGGGCAATAATGATAGAATGTATGCGGTTTTGCGAGCGCGATGTATGAATGTGTGTTTTTAAAAAATCTATTTATTTTTATATGTTGTTATTAGATACTTATTGTTTAATTTTTTCTTCAAATTGTATATTTTAATGATCTTATTGTGTACCTTTCAATTGTTCTAATTAATGTAATTGTTTTATACCGTATTAATTAAGTAAATAAATAAATAAATAAAATTATATGAATAGGATTAGGATTTTGCTTATAATAGTAACACTGAATAGTTAAAGTAAGTACCTACATAATTAGCAGAATACATTGAGAAAAATCTTCAGATTTTTGCATAACGAAGCATGACAGCCGCATACAAATCGGTATACCTACTTACATTTTTGTTAGTAACATGTCTCCGTTCATTATTAAAGCATAACCATAAAACAAATATTTTGCTGATAAATGTACGGAATTGAACTCAGATCGGTTATGCTATCCTCCGCTTCAGCAGTCAAATTTAAATGTTTTGACATCAGTGCTGCTTAGTTTTATTCTTATCTAGGTAAAATTTGTAAAGTAAAACATACAAAACCTCTCTTTACCGGTAAATATGTCCCCGTCCATTTGTAAAGACTACTAAAACAATTAGGGCACACAGCACAGGTTTTAGAAGTCTGAGTGCGGTCAAGCCTTCGTTTCATTTCCGGCGACGGTATTCCCTGAGATACTGATGTTGCTATTAATTATTTTTACGAATTGAATAATTCCCAGATGCCCATTCGAAGCTTTAATAATAGGCGCTACACATTGGTTTTTATTTGTCTTTGACATTTTGTTTGTCCAGAAAGACCCAATGTACCTAAACACATTTAACGTTACTAGGTTTCTCATTTTTGTGTGTCTAAAACCATAATTGTCACTTTTTGGCATAACTATCATATTTGTTTTATTAATTTTATGTCAATAAGGCTGTGTCTCCAGTAGGCAAACTGTGAGCGGCCGACTGAGTGAGCCGCAAATTTGTGGCGAACAGCTACAAACTCAGATCAGTTTGCGTGCGTATAGCAAGCACTGGAACCTGCGAGTCGGTCGCTAACTGAGACAGTCGGCGACGCACGTATCGCTGCAAACTGCGTACAGTGAGCGCACACTAGCAAACTGTGGACACTCAATTTAAAATATATGGAAGGGCGTACTGAACTGATACGCCGCAAACTCAGTCGGCTTGTCAGTGAGCAGCCGACTGAGTTTGCGGCTCAGTTGCGGTTTGCGGCTCAGGCTGAGTTTGCGGGCTGTGTCCCCTAGTAGGCAAACCGTGAGCAGTGCTCACGGTTTGCGACACAGCCTAACAGTGTTTCCAACTCGCTATTGCAGGAAAGTCGATCCTTTTAATTCAGTCAATCAATACAGTATGCCGGTATGGTTCGCACCACACTCAATGTAGATAGACAGCTACTCGTACATATGACTGCCCTTCAATGAAATGAGCCTCATTAAAATATCGCGTAATATCATTGTAATATCATTTAAATAAGCTAAATAAAATTTAGCTTTGCATGTGAAACGGTGAAATTTTCAAAAGCATACGAGATAAAACGGTCTCGCAAACAAATTTACCAGTTTTAACTTATTTGTAAAACGATATTTCTTTGAAATAAATTGAAGAGAATTGAACGTTCGAGTCATATTCAGCGGATTTAAACCATTGTCTTTACGAGTTGTGTTGTTTGTTTATGTGATTTTATTGATTTTCTTTTCCAGGTCTTATTTCATTGAGTAACTTGTTAATCATAGTTTATAATACCAAAAAAAATACTTGGCTATTTAATTCAAACGATTAGTTTTTACAATCTCAAGAAATCCTGTTTATAATCAAAGAAAATTTCCTCTTGAACTCGCCTTTGTGATGCTCAGCTGATTGAGACATCAAAGTTTCAGTGTTTAAATAGGTTGCGCTGAACCGGAAACGGGCTCCAATCTTGGTGAATAAATATTAAATTGGTGTAGTTCTGAGATTAGCGAAACCGAAGATCTTAAATTATGTACCGACCTTTTTCGATCGGTTCTTTTTGCCCTTCAGTTCACTGGTCACTCATCTTTCAAAGTATGTAGACTCGTGTAGAATCAAACAACATATTGCCTTCTCTGCAGTCTGGATTCCTTAAAGGAAGTAGAACCGTGACCGACCACCCTATGGATATCGAATATAATGTTCTGTTTATTTTATTTTAAATCGAAACAATTTGTACTGATTTGAATTTATTTTATTTCAAAATGGCTGCAAAAAATCATGCAGGACACACATCTATAAGATTTCCAAATTATTAGCCCTGCCGGTGGTGCTGCTGTTGAGCAGGCAAGGTGGGAACTTAGTTTTTAATTAAATTAAATTTATTACTTCTAAGGTATAGAAATCGTAAGCTTATTTAGGTTAAGTTAACATTAGGTTTTATTTCGACATCTAAATAGACCCTGCATATAACTTCTAAATTAAATTATTTATGTGAGTATAACATTCGGAAATAAAACAAAACGTGCCACCCGGGAAAGTCGTACAATAATCTGTTTCAATCAGAACCTCAACAAAAGTAGAAATCCCTAGCCGACTCCCAGAACAGAGATGTTATAAGTGAATCAGGCTAAACTAGGACTAACTTAGCGGGAGGACGCTATGACTGTACTTGTAGGGGAGACAAGGGGTAATAGCGCTCAAGGGGAAACTGTGTGTTTTATATTTAAGGTATAGTATAGTTTTTTGTCATAAAGTAAGGAATTTATTTTGAAAATCTTTGAATGTTTATTTTTTCAACTGTTTTACATAACGTCTTTTATTATGTTTATGTTTAATTCTCAACTGTAATTCTTATTTTACGTTTAATTGTTTAGTTTTAATTTATGGTAAAATCTTGCAGCTTTTGAAGGAAGCCCTCTGTCCAAAAGAGGACGTTCATGGACTGTTTGTGTACCTATGTGTAAGATGTGTGATGATATTTTTTTTGTTTATGAAAATAAACAGGCTCTAGCATGAATACTCCTTTGGGTGAACGGTATTACCCAGAGCACAGAGCCCTGGGCTCTGGGTAATACCGTTCACCCAAAATGGCGCTCAAACTTGTTTTTCTAAGCTGATAATAATTTAAGATTCGACGTAATATTAATACGTTTTGTTATGAAAATTTGATATCCTATCAGTTATTAGTTTTGTTATTTATTCATACTTAAAAAAACAATTAAAATATGCGATTTTCCCTTTCGTGGATAAACATTTCAAAACCTACAGAATTCAGGCAAAAATATACAAAGCAATACATAAAAATATTTCTTTAATTGACAAACCGCAACACTTATTAGTTTAAGAATAAGAGTAGTTGAAAATTATGGCCCAGCGCGGGTCTAAATGAGCCAAAACTTATTACCGACTCAAATAAATGCTGAAATAATTGTGCTATAATACGATACAGCTCTTAAAGTTATTTAGCATTAAATTTATGGTAAACAAAAAAAAATGAGGAAATGTACAGTGGTTTTTTAGTTGTTTAGCTACTCATAATAAGTTCATAGAAATTTAGTTTTATGATAAAAAACCAAGTGGCTGCAACACTGCATAGACCAAATTTATTTAACTTTATTGCATAAGCTAAGGACGGTGGTCGCATTTACAGCAGACTAATATTTATACTGATAACGCTGTATTTGAACAATCCTCGGGTCCAGCTGCGACCAATACAATTCTCGAATGCGGGTAATCTTTACAAATAGGACGCCTTTTTGTCAAACGATGAGCAGTGCGGGCATACTGGGCAAAGTGGATCTTTGTTTATTAGTTTTATGTAATGTAAGAACATCAAACAATAAGATATAGGTTGGGATGGAGTTTACGGGACGCAGGACTTAGAACATTTTCAACTAATTTAGTTAATATGTGTATATAACATATATTTTTTATTGCATCATGAAGAGGGTCACTAGAGGTGCAACTTTGGTTCAAGCGATTGACCCCAAAGTTCAATGACATCGACGTTAGAATTACCGATACAGTACAGAGCGACGTGGGTTCGTGCCTCACGTTGGGCGCCATTGTCACGAGTTCCCGCTCAGCCAGGCTTGCAAAATTTCAAGCGGGAATCCGCGATAAGTTTCTCCTTCACCTATCAGGGTCAACACTAATAAATGAAAAAAATCAAAGTTTCTACCTTGTATTAAAAACACACTTAAATTTAAATATACCAACTAACAAAATATTCAATACTTTGTAATTATGACTATCCTTAACTAAAAATACTGAAAAACTGTAATTTATGTCTCCGAACGCTCAATGATTTTCTCTGTTCTGTTAAGATTATCTTTTTATTCATAAGTTTGAAGGAATAACGCGAGATTACTTGTTTATAGGGTTATTAACGGGGATTACCATTGAGAAAAAGATAAATTACAACTTCTTGAACTTCAGACAAAAATACGTAAAAATATAATGATTCGTAATTAGTAAAGTCTCTATGTCCACTATAGGTGCTATTTTGTATATAACAATTGCTAAGTTGTTAATTTTCTTACAAAGGGATTCTATGAGCGATTTCCAATTTAGTTTTTTATCAATAATTAGTCCTGAAAATTTTGTATTTCACACCTCTTCGATTTCGTTATTGTCATAAATGTCAATTGTTTTTGAAGCTGCATCATCGCGTGGTCTAAAATATGTGATCTTTAAATAAAATAAATAAATATTTATTCAAAAACTTGTAGAACTAAATATAAAACAAAAGGTACAATTATTATCTAAATATGGCTGGTATAACAATTTAGCCTGAACTAGGCAATCCTGTGTTTCAGGCAAAAAAGTGCATAAATCAAACATTGAATAATAAATAACTATGATATTTTACAAAATAATATTACAGACGAGTGTATAAAATATAAGGAACTTAGTTTAAAGTTTAATAAAAGTATCACTGTTCTAACTAGGTTAAGGTTATGAATTAAGCTTACAATTTATTTGTTTATTTCAAGAAGTTTCTCTGTACCATCATAGGATAAACTTTTAAGTGTACTTATAATAGATTTTTTACAGTTACTATATTTGAGTGCGTATAAATTAGTACGGAACAAATACAAGAAATAAATAAAATTTATTTACAAAGGCAAATTTTAAGGTGATTGGTTGAGGGCAAACTTTAGCATTCCGTCTCTTGTTAGTAATTTCAGTGTTGTAGGGAAGGGCTGCGTGTTGTTTTAGTACCGTGTTCATTATAAAAAGTTGCCGAACTGTTAACACATCACAGGACTCATACAGAAGATTAGTGGGAAAAATGAAAGGGCGAAAAGTTGCTACTTTAATTATTGCTCTTTGGGCTCTTTCTAGTGTTAGTAACAATGTTTTTCCCGCTCCGCCCCATGTGGTAATACAATAAGTTATGATTGATTGACATAGAGCAAAATATACTTGTCTTATTTTATTTTTATCTGCAATATGGCGCAACTTTTTAATGAAAAATATTAACTTTCGCACCACATAAGATTTTTATGTGGGGCTTAAACGCAAACGTCTAGTATTACGACTATTTATTTTATTTTATCTGTACTTTATATTACGGGGCACATGCATTGAGTGATTTGGGTTATAGCAATGATGGCAATGAAGGTTAGTACTATTTAATGGTTGTGATCGCATCGAAAACTTGGTATAGGTGGTCTTCTCAGCATTAAGTGTTTGTAGGTTGTGCTGTAGCTATTTTATGACTACATTAAAACCAATTTGCGCAACCTCAAAAACTTCTTCATCGGAATCGGCGGAAAAAAAGAAAGGCAGTGTCATCAGCGAATGATATAATTTTGCCATGGTCTAGATTTAAGTTACACAGGTTGTTAATAGATATCAAAATTAGGGTGGTACCCAAAATACTGCCCTGGGGGACACCAAAGGACGTATTTTCCTGTACGTCACTCAGAACACTACCGATTCTCACACATTGAGTGCGTTGTTCTAGGTAGCTTGTATAGAGTTTAAGCTGAATACCTCTGATTCCTATACATTACAGCTTACGCAACAGAATAGGTATAGACACGGTATCAAAAGCTTTAGCTAGATCGAGGAAAAATCCTATTGTTTGCTTACCTTTATCGAGTTCTTGAACGAGATGGTTGGTCAGGTGATGTACAGCATCGGCTGTAGACAATTTGGGTCGAAATCCAAATTGAGTCTTGGATAAAATTAATTTGTCCTCCAGTTAATTTACTAGTCTATTATTTATAATTCCTTCTAATATTTTTGATAAAGAGGACAGTAAAGAAATAGGTCTATAATTTGTGACTTGGTCTCCTCTGCCAACCTTGTAGACCGGGACAACCACGGCTTTTTTTCAAACATGCAGGAAAAACACCAGAAGATAAACATTTATACATAAACATACACATCACTTAGCCACAAGCTCTGCTTAGCTTGGGTTGGGGCTAGGTGATGCTGTGTGGACTGTCCGGAATTATTATTATATTATATTATATTATTATTATTTGTTGAAAATGTGTGTAAACGGTGGGATTAAAATGTGCCTAAGCTGTTTTAGTATTTTTGTTTTTGTTAATTTTAAGATTACTATTATATAACCAGTATATAATTGGTGTTAAAGCTGAATCGATGTCTTTTTATAAGTGTTGATGTCCTTACAAGTAGTAGTCATGTGCTATCATCGGCAAATAGTGATATTGGGTGAGTAGTTGCTTTTTAGAGGTCATTTATATAATATAAATAATAAATAAAATAGGGCCTAATACATCCCCTTGGGGGACGCCATATTTGACAATCCGTTCTCGTGATAGATGACATTTTTCAGTTTTTGTTTTATAATTAATATTGGGAATCTTAGTAGGCTGTTTTCTATTTTTTTGGCATAATTTAATTAATTGAAGAGTATTTCCACTTTCACCATATATTTCTAGTTTGCTTAATAGAATGTCATGCTTAACATAATCAAATGCTTGTGTCATATCACAAAAGATTGAACAGACGGGAGTTTTGTTATCAAAATTTCTTGTTACTAGTTGTAGGAAATCGTAAATAGCCATGTTAATTGTTTTATTTTGTCTGAAACCTTTGTGTTGGTTACATAAAACTTGTTAGGATTCTAAATAATTATAAAGTAATTTATATTATTTGCTTTTCAAATATCTAAGAAACAGTAAGTGTCAGAGAAATGGGTCTATAGTCACCCATGTATACTTTGTTTTGTTTTTTATGAACGGGTTTAATAATCGAAATCTTAAATGTGTCTGGAAATGTACCTGAGCTGATGCTAAAATTTATAATGTGGCTGATTGATGAACATATAATTCAAAATACTGACTTTAGAATTTTCGTGGATATATCGTCATATCCAACACTGTTAGTATTATTTAACAAGAGTATTATTTTATGAACGCAGTGATGAATTGAAGCATCTCCTGGCGCGAGATGTAACCGTTTCACGCTCAGTGCGCACAGAAACTCCCGGAAGGCGATCGTGACATCGCCATTTGCGTGGAATGCCCGAAACACGTACTCTGCGAACTTTTGAGGATCTCCGTCTGGGTAGAAGTTTCCGTATATACTCTTTAACTCTTCCACGGAGAAGTGAGACTGTCTTTTGGGATAGTCTTTCATGAAGCCTTTATACCACTTACGGATTTCTGCACCTGAAAACTCATAATATACATATTATTATATACATAATAAACAAAAGGTTCTAAAAGTATTAAGTTTTCTTAGGTTACATTGTTGGAAGGTGGCGTTTGTTTTCTCGTCAGCTACCTTGAATGTAGTGGCCGTGGTAGATTAAAATATGAAGCAAATTATTATAGATTTTTTTCCTTTATCTTGATACCAACTGCAACAGGGCTAAACTGCAACAGGCGCACGATGGAAGGGTCGCTCTTGGCGCCCTCTATGAACTCCTCAAGCGAGATCTTTCCGTCCTTGTTAAAGTCCATCTGGCGGAAAATCTTGTTCGTCCGCATATCGGGAGTCATTTCGTCCTCTGGCATCCTCACGATGTTGCCAACCATTTTGAACATCACGGTGACGATTTGAAGCCTCTCCTGGAGCGAGATGTAACCGTTTCACGCTCAGTGCGCACAGAAACTCCCGGTCGATCGTGACATCGCCATTCACGTCGAATGCCCGAAACACGTGCTCTGCGAAATTTTGAGGATCTTTGTCTGGGTAGAAGTTTCCGTATATATTCTTGAACCCTACCATGGAGAAGTGAGACTTTCTTTTGGGACAGTCTTTCATGAAGCCTTTGTACCACTTACGGACTTCTGCACCTGAAAACTCAGTGTTCTGCTTCATGTCTTCCAATACTTCTGGCTTCAATTTGCTATTGTGCTTTCCCATTTTGTTTGCATTTTACTTATATTCAGTGAAGATTATATATGATCCACAACCTTAGGTACCTATGTGTGGATATGTTGTATAACCTCGGTTCAGTTGGTCAATTGTTGTGCCCAAATGTTGCAAATTAATTTTGCTAGCCCGGCTAGCTCAGTCGGTAGAGCATGAGACTCTTCATCTCAGAGTCGTAGCTTCGTGCGCCACGTTGGGCGCCATTGTCACAAGTTCCCGCTCAGCCAGACTAGCAAAATTACAAACGGGAAACCGCGATAATTTTCTCCTATGTACCAAACAGGGAACGAACACTAATAAATGAAAAAAATCAAGTTTCTTTTTTACTTTATAGTAAAAACACGCTTACTTCTTCCTATTATAATAAATGGGAAAGTCTGTGTGAAAGTTTGTAATAGGTAATCTCCGTAACTACTTAAGTTATGTAGGGTATTCAAAGAAAAACCTCTATATGAGAATTAAGTGGCCTAGGTTTTCTTTATTTTAACAGTGCAGATTTGCCATCAGTGCAAACTTCAACACCACTAGGAACATGTCCTAAGGACTATGGATATCGAGTGTAAGCTGATTTAAACCAAACTAGCATGCCACTAACGCACATGGACGTATCCCTCCTCGAAGAGATCCGCCCCTACAGTGCGAGGCATGGGAGTACCTAAATCAATGAATAAATCCTCACTGTTTCTGGTTTAGGTGACAATATCTACCCATCGCCTTTATGTTGTTGTTTGTATAAGTCTCTCTGTCAGACTCGGACATAAAGGACGCAATCCTCTTCCGCTGAATAGCGTTGAAAGAGTGTACACGTCAGCATTTCAGTAGCGCTACAGAAGCGCTTCAAGCCCATCAGTTGCCTGTAAATGTTGTTATAGACCACGCGTATTCTATCGTGCGACTTTTCGGTGTACTCAGTCCAGAGCTGACACGTATAGAATGTCTGGCAGAAAGACGTAAACAGAGTCAATTTCACGTCAGGCCATAAAACTTACGCGCAATCATTATTCTCTACTATACATGGGACTTGCACTGTCTTTCTAAATCATCATCACCTTTTATGTAAGATGTCACGATATGGTCAAGGTAGGTACTTGACTTTGTCTACAATTTTTACAGGTTGTTGGTTCAGATAGACCTGCTAATACTAAAGTAACTTTGGCCCTTAACGTTCTGTCAGTAACGCGAAGTTAATAAACTCTTAGGCGTGAGCGAAGGGAGCTGTCGAAGTATTTCAGTCTTCGCATCCACAACCATTTGGGTAGGTACTACAAACTCGCACCCAACTTTGCACATCATAACCAACACAACAATATACAATAATAGCGTAGAACTGAAACTTGGCTTTTCATTCAAACCACAAACTTTTGCGAGTTGGACTCTTGTCCTAGACTCAGAAACTACCTAATGTTTTGTTTCCTAGAGAAGATTATATTTATTTTATGTATGAAAAAAATTGCATATATTCATACAACTCCATAAATTGCGGCTATAAACTACTATCAAGTTCTCTTCGGTATCGGTGGATCGGTTTTGCACAAAATTTTGTAGACATATCTTAATCTTGCAAAAATTTATTACATTTCTATTCGCGGAAATATTATTCATTTATAATACCAACCGTCTCCCATCTATATCTAACCACGTTCCCTTAGGACCATATTTCCTTTTTATTAAGACGTAAAATATCACTCGGGTACGCTTCGGTAAGAGCCGACACTTAAAAATGTACTTTGTAGTAAATCACAAGTTACAATTTAGACCGACCTCGATTTTAAGAGGTTTTATTGAATAGTTTAGGAAAAAATCTTTCAAGGACTCGAGAGTGGCGTGTGGGAAGCTGCCTTATCGCCAGGGTACTAAATAAAACTTAAATAACCGTAAAAGGAAGTGACCGTATTTTTTTGGGTCCATAACACTTTCAATGTTAAAGAGACTTATCCTGAACAAATGCAAAGTGACTTTTGACTTCATATTTTCACGATTTAACGACTGGTTTAATGTCTCATAAAAAAGGTAATATGCCATTAAATAAATGTGTACCGTGTTTGCGGTTATAAGTTCCCAGGTTGATCATGAGTAGTTGGTAATACGAGGAGCTGTTAAGCTAGCGCAAGTTAGAAGAAATAGGCCTTCTCGAAGTTTATGTGGATTGAACAATATAATTTATGTAACGTGATTTCAATGATGTATTATGTAGAGTTTTCGAGTAAAGCCCTTAATATTGTTGAAAATTCATACACTTATACAATTTCCGCAGCATATTTTACCCAATACAATACAGCAGTTATGAACAAAAAAAATATAGAATCCGAACATTTGAAGCGAGAACTTGGTCCGCCATAAATCCTGTACGCAACGAAGTCATAAAAAAAGAATCAAGTGGAACGCGTCAGTAATATGGGTTAGTGTGCTCACGCTCCGCCGGCCTCGGGTCTTTAGTTATAGGGTGTGCAAGCTTTTCGATCACGGTGATCCGGGAAAATCTCGGGCATTCCGATAACGTTCCTCCTGCACATGCAGGCTAATGTTATAGTCGACTATGTTTCTAGCGTTATCTTAGATCTTAGATAGAATCAATGGATTACTGGAACCTCTGCTATTAGAATTAACAAAAAGTCTATGATATTTCACCTCTGGGCAGTATGAATCTGAAAAACTTCTCAATGGTGAAATCGGATTACGATTTTGAAAGCAATAACAGTATCACCAGAGCGAAGTCCTAAGAAGTTATTGTTGAATGAAGCCCTGAGAATCCTAGGATACTTATACGCTTCGTCTACTCTAGGCAGTTCGTTAACCTAAGGATTTCAAAGCCATGTCGCTATAAATCTTACAGCATTATAATACTATTTAATTACATCCCCACATTTGGCCATTAGCCAGAGACAGCCACTTATAACACATTATAAGTGACGTTTAAATAATCTTCATATTGGTCAAAAACCTTCATGAAAATTAATTTTTGTATGTCATCACAATTAAATCTTAAACAACAACGAAATCATTTTTTATTGGTATTTATACTTTTCTTATAAGTAGGTAATATTAATAACAATATTTTTTTGTTGTCTGAAGAAATAAAATGTGAACGAATGAAATAAATAAATGTTTTTAGGAAATAACTTGTAAAGTGTGTGCAAAGTCCCGTAGAAATGATATAAAAAGCTCAGAACCGCCTCCCTTTTTACTATTCCGAAAACGTTATTACGTTCTCAACAACTCATAAACGCGAGAGCTTTTTGTTGTTTATCTGTTTGCAATAAACTGGTATAGCGGTCTAAAAGACATTTGGATATTGGAGTGATTGGAATAGAGCGTTGGAAATGAAAAAATGTACTGAAAATGAGATTTTACATTATTTACGTAAGGTGGAAAGTAGTCTGGTCTTTGTGTATTTTTTTTGTACGTATAATATTCATTCATAATTTATTATTAACCTATGAACTCGTAATTTAATTTTGCATAATACAGTAGGGATATGAGTTAATAAAGACAACGCTAATGACAAACTAATTTGTGACTTATAAATGGATGCATAAAACTCAGAGTCGTGAAAACGGTCGTAGGCTGGAGGCGAAAGCTTCAAATCTAACTGTTCGGTGAAGACACAACAGTGGGGTACAATGATTATTGTAAAGTGCAAGAAGAATTCTGGAAGTATTAAAGCAGTCCTTTCTTTTTGTTTGAAAAATCTCTAACCTGAAAATTATATCGGTTCTTCGCTTCTGTATCAAAGCGACTTATCCTGAGCCATCACCGCTGTACAGTAATCACTCCGGATAATCTAATGAGCGGTATAGGTTACGGCAGAAGTTGCTAAATGACTGTTTATCGCTCTTAACTCAACACGATTAAATTAGAATGAGTTGATGCAGTTTTTAGGGCTGCTGTAATCGCTAATCATCTTTCAGAAATTTGTTTTGGATTTTTGTACTCTACTGATAGGTATACTTTTTTAGATTTATTTGAGGAAAGTTATAAATAATTTACTTAATAATTCTGTAATGTACCTAGCTGACTACTCACATAAGTAAACAGGTTCCTTTCATATTAAATAGAGACTAGGGTCAATGTTCTTTAGAGTTCAGTCCGACTCAAATTATTACTAGAGTAAATAATATTTATTAAGAGCTAAATCAACGAAGCTGATAATTGTTTGATTGTCCTTTGGTGAACACTGGTCTAAGAGGCTTTCAGACAAACCGAATCACGGTTTTAGATAACTAAGTTTTTTAAATAAAATAAGTGCTTATTTGTATAACATTAAAAATAAAAAAAATAAAAAAATTCTAAAATCAACCTTTATTGGTTAATAGGAGGGTATGTTTACCGTGTTAACTGTGAACTGTTAAGAGTCTATACACAAAAAAGTCCCTTCCCTCCCAGGCCATCAACAAGTTAACAAAACACTGTCGGCTGCCTACAATATTCACACACTGATATTTTGGACCAATTTATATCCGATAAACCGTTCCCAAAAGTCACCTGAGCCATGAAAAGCAATAAAAATAGCGTTTCTTTATCCCAAACAGATGTATGTAAATGGCGATTTTATTTAAAATAGTATCACCAGAGTCATATCAATTACCCCGAGGTCACCCTCGCGCGACAGACGGGTTAAACCGCACTTGTCCTTCGGATAACGCATTTTTCACTAGACACCTCTACATAACACTAAACTAACGCTGATACCTAAAAATATTATTTAGATGCTGGGCTCAGCTAGCCTGATCCAAATGTAACGAACTTATAGCGTTAAACGCTAAGGTATACGATTAGTTTAAAAAAAGCTTTTCGACTCATTTCCGAGTAGAGTTTTTTGGGTTAGTTTTTCCCTAAATTGAGTGACTCACTACGAAAGTCTATTAGCGAAGCATGCATGTCTAATGCAACTTTTTATTTTTGCAAAAATAAAAAGTTTACTTTACAACTTAATTTTGTAACAAAAACTTGAGTCAAAAAGTTCAAGAACAAGTTTAGAGATCGAACGAGACCTAACAAAGGGCTTTGACTTTTAAAAATAAAAGTTTACCATTCCAACCAATAATGCTCACTCCTCTCTAATTTCAAAAAGTTTCAATAAGTTTACCAGACTTGCGTTTATTTTATTGTACTTTAAAAGTCAAAAGTCATTAGTTTCATATTTATTTGAGTCTAATCATTTGTTTGCGTATTTCGTAGTCTTACTGCTAATAAATATCAGGTTTTAGAATGTTTTATTTCTCACTAAGAATAAATTCACTTATATGAGATAACACAAAAATTTTAACAATGTAGGGCTAACACGTACGTACTAAAATTAACTTAAGAAAATGATGCCAAATTAAAAAGAGGGTAGTTCTAGAGAACAACGTAACTTATTGGTAGTTACTACGTGAACAAAGACAATGGTCGCTCGGTTATAACGCGGAGCGAGCACAACTGGATGTGGCATGCAAACAGTAAAGCAATAAAAAATGTCATGTGTAACCTAAGTCGGTTAGGTACTTTACCAATACAAATATAAAAATTAAAAGCTACTTTGATAAGATTTAATGTTTAAGTACTTTTTTAAAACTTAACATTGATTTGGCTTCTTTAATATCTTTAGGTAGTTTATTGTACAATTGTGTATAATTATACAAAGGTCATGCTATTCTATGGCAGATACCTATAAGACCGGCCGCATGTTCGCCGAGTCGATGCATACATCGTATCTGAGTAGCGGACCGAATTAAATTTATCTTCGTTCGCTTAGTTGATAAATTTTTTATATCAAATAGCTCAGTTTGCAGTCTGAATGAAAAGCTTGGTCAACTTGCGACCTTCGCCTAAACTAAGTCAGCTTAGCTTTTTGTATATAAACCCGCTTTATGTGATAGCTGTAGCCCGGACCTATTTGCCAAGGAAAGCCATGTCTCAGTTAACACGAGAATAAGGAAGGATCATCACATTATGTGTGTGAATATGGCTTAGTTTTGAATGATGGCATCGCTTTTCGAACAAATTTGATTAAGAAACGGGAGTTCTTTATGCTGGTCACGACTATGTTCAAAATACACATAAGAATAAATAATTGGCCATATTAGCAACCTAATCCACAAAGCTTTAAAAAATAAGCTAGTCATTCGATAATCACGTCCGTGAAGACACGAATTTTCGCAGACTTTAATATTATTATTACCGTCGAAGTCGAGAAGGCAAGCTAGTCGAAAATAACGAGATGTTGGGGAAAATTTGTCGAGAGACAGAAAGCATTCTGTTCTTTTGTCTGTTATTAATGGACTAGAGACGTCCCGGATCGCTCCAGATAATAAAAATACTTTGTGAATTACTTAATTCTTTTAGGATTGGAGTCTTGAAAAATGAGCATTTGGTTTCTGTCTGACGGAGAAGTGCGCCCGTCCTGACAGAAAGCGCGCGAATCCCTACTAAATGTGACAGAGGATTTTCTGGTGGTTTTTGTAGTTTTTAAGGAGATTCAAAGTAAAATGAATTTATAGATACAGTACCTACCTATTCCTGGATAGAAACAAATAACACTGAATGAAACAATCACCCTCAACACCATAAGATACGTTATCCAAGCTTCTTAGTCTTCCAGACCCATTCTAATCAAAAATGTGCCATCAGTTAAATTAAACTGTCAATATCAAAACTCAACGTCACACGTCAAAGCGATTAGTCAATTTGATAAAAGCCATTTAATTTTGCACTTTGAATTAGAAAATCAGAAAATTATTTAGTGGATTGAGTAAAAACTAATGGGAAACGCCACTCCATCACTCATAAACCCGAGATTTTATGCATAGATTACATATATTAAAGGTAAGGTTCAATATAATCAAAATTTTTATTGCACCACGTTTATATATACAGCGTGTAAACAGACAACTATCGAAAACGAAGGGGGATGGCGAAGCACCACCAAACTTAAACAAAACAAAAATCCGCAGGCCGAAAAAAAAATTGTAGCCGAAGATAAACATGTTTCAAGATTTTCAATTATTTTGTTTGCAAGCAATGTACGCGTCCACTTCGATACCTACGCCGCGCCGCCGCGCCGCCGACGTGAGTCGCGCGCGACGCATCACTCACTACATAACATAAGTACATCACTACATAGTATAAAACAAAGTCGCTTTTTCTATCCCTATGTCCCTATATCATTGTGTCCCTTTGACTGCTTCATCATCATCATCATCATCAACCTATATTAGTCCACTGCTGGACATAGGCCTCCCCCAATGAGCGCCATAGCGCCCTGTCTTCAGCTTGACGCATCCAGCATCTGCCAGCAGTCTTTCGCAGATCGTCATCCCACCTGGCCGGAGGGCGTCCTACGCTACGTTTACCGAGTCGCGGTCTCCACTCAAGAACACGTTTACCCCAACAGTTGTCGGTTCTTCGCGAGATATGGTCGTAATCGTTTTGACTGCTTAAATCTTTAAAACTACGGAACGGATTTTGATGCGGTTTACTAGCGACCCGCCCCGGCTTCGCACGGTTTTATTATACGTATAAACCTTCCTCTTGAATCACTCTATCTATTAAAAAAACCGCATCAAAATCCGTTGCGTAGTTTCAAAGATTTAAGCAGTCGAAGGGATATAGGGACATAGGGACAGAAAAAGCGACTTGTTTTATACTATGTAGTGATACACTCGTGCGAAACCGGGGCGGGTAGCTAGTAAAGTTATAAGTCGTCAAAGTTTAAGGTTAGGTCTTTATAGCAAGTACCTAGGCTGTCGGTACTCGGTAGATATTTCACGACTTACCTAAAGACACGAGCATCAGCTGGGATACTCATGGGAAACACCTTCTGACGCATTTCCTAGAGCTTCACCATAAGAAACACAAACATTTGCCCATACTCCATCGCACTGAACATTATGTTGGCAAATAAAACACACTTACTAAACACAACCGATACACATCACATTCTCCATAGCACATCATGAGCATTTGTCCATACTCCCTCGCACTAAACATGTTTATAAAACACACCGAAAAACACAGAAAGTAACTTCCACTATTTACCTTCCTACACTAAGACCATGTACTTAAGAAAAACTTTAAAAACACGCATACCACACTAAAAATCTGTTTCACAAAACAAAACAGTATTCGCGAATTTCCGCAACGACCGCGCAAGTTCGAATACTAACACCGACTAAAAGACGAATAAAAATAATACAAGCACTATGTACCTACATAGAGAAGTTATGCATTCAAATCCGTTTTTAAATGCCGACATCCAAAGTGTTATAAACCTTATGGCTAATTAAATAAAGTTTAGATTCCTTTCAATACATTTCCTTTGACTGTAGCCGAAAGGCCGCGCCGACCCATGCGGCCACCACGGCACGGCGGCGCTCCGCGCCCGACAAAGAAAAACACCGCTGCTGTTCTAAACCTTATGCTGAGTGGAATAAGGTTTTCCTATACCAAAGCAGATTATACAGTATCCTATCCAATAAGGTTCAAAATGGGGCATACTCATTTTAAAATCTTTATCACAGAATTATGAGATAATTGTATTTTTTTCGCGGGAATAAATACTACGACTAGTAAAAGGACTTAGTTATGTATGAACGTTTCCAGCTAGAATTAACTTTTTTCCCTGAACCAAAAAAGCACAGAATACATAATAGTAGTATACATGGTCATACATTACATCCCAAGGTTGCCTGGATGGAAGAAATGAGAGAACTTTTAGCGATAAGACCGCCCTTTATACTATGTATGCAGTATTTTTGTTTTGTTTTCTTTCTTTGTGTGGTACCTAGGTTTAAGTATAATAAAAAAGAGTTTTCTATTCTATTCTAGTAGGAACAGGTAGGTAAAATGTAAATGATATCTTCAATTTGTTAATAGAAGTAGAAGTGTTAGGAAGGGATCGATCCTACAATCTTCAGATTGAAAATCGAGTGTATTCTTTCTATGCCAAGACGGCAAAATACAGATAGCCACCAGCGAGCAGCGCGGTAACCTACGTGCGTACCTAGCGTATGTATGTATCTTGCGTAGATAGATAGATACCCATTTCGCTCGCGCAGTCGAGCGGTGGTGCGGGCGTCCATAAACAGCTGAGTTGAGGTCATTCACTTGCGTGCAATACATTACATCTTTTTTTTAATTTGTTTATTTTTGCTTTTAAAAATTGTTTATTCGTGTTGATATGTTTTCTTAGTGTTGTACTATGGGTGTGTAACTAGATAAAAAAATAAAAAATTTAGAGAGGTGAAATTTTATTCGCGTTTTTTTTTCGATAAATATGTTCAGAATCATGGTCTGATTGCCACCTTTCATTTTTCGATAGTAGTCTTTTTACACCCTGTATAACAATGGATTTTGTACCTACATTAGGACAACGAAAACAAATTATCTGTCGAGCGATGGAAACCAACTTTGTTTCATTAAAATGTGGCTCGACTCCTTCATATTAATAATAATATAATAATACCCTCTTCTTGGCATTCTTAAATGATATAGTCCATTTAGATCTCAAAGGTGACATTATTCAGTATGCGGATGACACTACTATAATTTTAGCAGCCGAAAGTAAAGATGATCTTATTAATCAAGTAAGTGACACGTTAGCTAAATTGGGTAAATGGTTTGAAATGAATGGTTTAAAGCTAAATGAAGATAAAACGGACATAATATTTTTCACTACGACGATGACACAAACAGTGGAGAGAGTTAAAATAAATCTTGAAAACGGGAACACATTGATTAGTTCTAATTTGGTAAGAATGTTAGGCTTTGAATTAGATCCATTTCTGTCTTGGAAACAACATATTGACACAACATGTAAAAAACTGGCTAGAGGAGTTTATGCACTAAAACAACTTAGACCTATTACGTCAGAAAAATCTCTTAAAGAAATATATTATGCTTATATACACTCTATTATGTCATACGGCATTATATTATTTGGTAGCTCAACAGATTATGAAAGAGTGCTTAAATTGCAGAAACGTGCCATAAGGGTTTTAACAAGAGCTAAATTCAGGGAAACTTGTCGGGATCATTTTAAAAATCTCCGCATACCAACCTCAGTTGCAGTCTACATAATAGAGGTTATAAAATTTGTCAGGGTTCATTTAAGTGACTACACTATAAGAGGACAAAATAAACGCACGGCACGAAACAAAATGATGCTAGAGCCGATCATGTACCGACTAAGTATACAAAAAAGACTCCCTAAAATAATGGGTCAAACACTCTACAATAAGCTCCCTTTAAGTTTGAAGAGGATTACAAATGAAAATAGGTTTAATGCAGAATTAAAAAATCTTTTAATTCATAAAACGCTGTACAGTATCAAAGAGTTTTTAGAAAACGACTACAGTCACTTCGAAACAAATGTCACGTTAGAGTCACCTGACACTCGTAATATCACCTAACCTAGAGTGAAAGATTATTTATTTATGTTTTAAAATTATATTATTTTATAAGTTTATGACTATTGCCCCTTTACAGCTTAATTTAATTGTATTATAATCATGTTTTTTTTGTGACAGGTCATAGCCTATGCATTTAATTAAGTATATATTGTATATTTGTTATTTGTATACCTATTGACAATAAATGATTCTTATTCTTATTCTTATTCTTATTAAATTACTTTGGATTAACAGGGAAAAACGAGTGGCATCAATAACTTTATCATCATCAGTTTATATTACCTACTCCACTGCTGGATATAGTACTCCCTAATGAGCGCCATAGTGCCCTGTCTTCAGCTTGCCGCTCAGAAAACGTAATTCAGGCACCTTGGCTTGGTTTTTCAGGATGTGTAAACCAAAAAGTGAACATCGTGCACTGCAAAATTACCAAACTACTGAAACGATAAAGGTTATTTAATAATCTTCTAGCTTTAGATTGCGGTTTTCCTTTATCATTTATTGACACAAGAAAAATACATTTTTTGAAAATCTTTCGTCCTATGAAGAAGTAATTTGGATACAGGATACGAAGTTGGCATAAGTTTTGTGAGAAATCTATTTGTTAAAGTTTAAAGAAGAAATGTACCGTCTCAATCTCTTGTAATCTTAAACAAACAATCTAATGCGATTGTGATGGTTCATCATTCATAAAATACGTTGAGCTTACCAAACTCCCACAAAAATACAAAATCTTTATGGTAAAAGTAAATTTATAGAATAACAATTTTCATTACATAAACTGTTGAACTATCTGCAGATTATTTCATACTATTTGCAGTTATGCTCAAATGCCAAGAGAATGTAGACTATTTAAAACATCTAATTTATAATCCGCTAAACTTTTGTATGCGAATTTGTATGAACTGAAAACTGAATTAAACTCTCGAAGTGCTGAGAAGCTTTTCTGTTAGTTTTATTAGTCGAGCGTGGCTAGCATTAATGCTTTAGCATCAGTTATAACTAGGTTCCTACTATCATCATACTAATTTATAAACGCGAAAGTTTATATGGATGGATAGATGGATGGATGTTTGTTACTCTTTCAAGTAAAAACTACTGAACGGATATGGATGAAATTTAGCACAGAGATAGATTAAAGTCTGGAATAACACATAGGCTATAATATACAGGGTTATAGGTATCTAATGATTAACCTCTTAAAGGCGACTTGGGTGAATCAAGACTAACAACTTTTGTTCAATGACTTTTGCCAAAACGTAATACATCTACAGTTTTATTTTTTTTTAGTTTTGGCAGGCATTTCTTTCAACCCCCGCTCGCCTCACCGCAACCCCTTTCTTTCCCTACTAGATTATGTATACGACATATAGGTCATGTACCAAACCGACATGTCTCAATCTGCGATGCCTAGATAGAGCTAGGAAGATTAGAACTGGAAATTTGCTAGTAATATTTTTTTTTATATAGTAAAAAAAAACATTGAATTAGAAAAAATCGTAGAACAAAAGTTGTTAGTCTTGATCTACCCAAGTCGCCTTTTCGAGGTTAAACATTAAACACCTATAACCCTGTATATATTACTAGCGACCCGCCCCTGCTTCGCACGGTTTTATTATACGTATAAACCTTCCTCTTGAATCACTCTATCTATTAAAAAAACCGCATCAAAATCCGTCGCGTAGTTTTTAAGATTTAAGCGTTCAAAGGGACACTATGACATAGGGACAGAAAAAGCGACTTTATTTAATACTATGTAGTGATTCCGCTACATTTTATTCCGGAATTCCCACGGGAACGAGAATTACCGCGGGTGAAAGCGCGAGGCGCTGCTAGTTAACTATAAACTAAATATTGACGGCAAAATAGTAAAGGGGATCCTTTTTTAGTTAATCTTAGTTTCAGATGTTTCAATTGCACAAGCTTTATGTTTCCATAACAGCTTCATAAATAGGTACTACGATCCGACAAAACAAAATATTCCTCGCCAAATATCCTTATTCAGGATTAATAAATATTTGCACTTTGAATAGTAAAGATTTCTTATTGTTGTAAATACAGCTAAATACACTGAAAGCAAATTTAAATGAAACATTCCAATTCCAATACATCTAAGGAATTTTATTATCAGTATTATTATTACTTACCAATTATTTCCGAGACCTGTGAAAAGACACAAATCAGGAAATTAAGATAAAACTCTAAAAATATCCTGACGATCGTTAAATCCCAAGCCAAGGATAAACCGCCAAAAGAGTTCAACTGCCGCAATAAAAGAGATATTAAAGAACCAGTAAAGTATTGATCGAAATATAAAACTTAACTCGTAATGTAAAGTGATCCCGAAACTGTATTCAATATCATGGAACCAAAATCGTTTTGTTTTCGAGAAATTTATCGTACTTCAAAACATTTGAACTTAATGGAATTAGTCTTCTCCTAAAAGCTCTCCATCATCCTGGACACCTCCTGGATGCTCTCCATCATCCTGGACACCTCCTGGATGCTCTCCATCATCCTGGACACCTCCTGGATGCTCTCCATCATCCTGGACACCTCCTGGATGCTCTCCATCATCCTGGATACCTCCTGGATGCTCTCCATCATCCTGGACACCTCCTGGATGCTCTCCATCATCCAAGACACCTCCTGGATGCTCTCCATCATCCTGGATGCTCTCCATCATGCTGGATGCTCTCCATCATCCTGGATGCTCTCCATCATCCTGGATTCTCTCCATCATCCTGGACACCTCCTGGACACCTCCTGGACACCTCCTGGACACCTCCTGGATGCTCTCCATCATCCTGGACGCCTCCTGGATGCTCTCCATCATCTTGGACACCTCCATCATCCTGGACACCTCCATCATCCTGGACACCTCCTGGATGCTCTCCATCATCCTGGACACCTCCTGGACACCTCCTGGACACCTCCTGGATGCTCTCCATCATCCTGGACACCTCCTGGATGCTCTCCATCATCCTGGACACCTGGATGCTCTCCATCATCCTGGACACCTCCTGGATGCTCTCCATCATCCTGGATGCTCTCCATCATCCTGGATGCTCTCCATCATCCTGGATGCTCTCCATCATCCTGGATGCTCTCCATCATCCTGGATGCTCTCCATCATCCTGGATGCTCTTCATCATCCTGGATGCTCTCCATCATCCTGGACACCTCCTGGACACCTCCTGGACACCTCCTGGACACCTCCTGGACACCTCCTGGACACCTCCTGGACACCTCCTGGACACCTCCTGGACACCTCCTGGACACCTCCTGGACACCTCCTGGACACCTCCTGGATGCTCTCCATCATCCTGGACGCCTCCTGGATGCTCTCCATCATCTTGGAGACCTCCATCATCCTGGACACCTCCATCATCCTGGACACCTCCTGGATGCTCTCCATCATCCTGGACACCTCCTGGACACCTCCTGGATGCTCTCCATCATCCTGGACACCTCCTGGACACCTCCTGGATGCTCTCCATCATCCTGGACACCTCCTGGATGCTCTCCATCATCCTGGACACCTCCTGGATGCTCTCCATCATCCTGGACACCTGGATGCTCTCCATCATCCTGGACACCTCCTGGATGCTCTCCATCATCCTGGATGCTCTCCATCATCCTGGATGCTCTCCATCATCCTGGATGCTCTCCATCATCCTGGATGCTCTCCATCATCCTGGATGCTCTCCATCATCCTGGACACCTCCTGGACACCTCCTGGACACCTCCTGGACACCTCCTGGACTACTCCTGGACTACTCCTGGACTTCTCCTGGACTACTCCTGGACCACACCTCCTGGACTACTCCTGGACACCTCCTGGACACCTCCTGGACACCTCCTGGACACCTCCTGGACACCTCCTGGATGCTCTCCATCATCCTGGACACCTCCTGGATGCTCTCCATCATCCTGGACACCTCCTGGATGCTCTCCATCATCCTGGACACCTCCTGGATGCTCTCCATCATCCTGGACACCTCCTGGACACCTCCTGGATGCTCTCCATCATCCTGGACACCTCCTGGACACCTCCTGGATGCTCTCCATCATCCCGGACACCTCCTGGATTCTCTCCATCACCCTGGACACCTCCTGGATGCTCTCCATCATCCTGGACACCTCCTGGATGCTCTCCATCATCCCGGACACCTCCCGGACACCTCCCGGACACCTCCCGGACACCACCCGGACATCTCCCGGACTCCTCCCGGACACATCCCGGACACATCCCGGACACATCCCGGACACATCCCGGACACATCCCGGACACATCCCGGACACATCCCGGACACCTCCCGGACACATCCCGGACACCTCCCGGACACCTCCCGGACACCACCCGGACACCTCCCGGACTCCTCCCGGACACATCCCGGACACATCCCGGACACCTCCCCAACACATCCCGGACACCTCCCGGACTCCTCCCGGACACCTCCCGGACACATCCCGGACACCTCCCGGACACATCCCGGACACCTCCCGGACACATCCCGGACACCTCCCGGACACATCCCGGACACCTCCCGGACACATCCCGGACACATCCCGGACACATCCCGGACACCTCTCTCCATCATCCTGGATGCTCTCCATCATCCTGGACACCTCCCGGACTCCTCCCGGACACCTCCCGGACACATCCCGGACACCTCCCGGACACATCCCGGACACCTCCCGGACACATCCCGGACACCTCCCGGACACATCCCGGACACCTCCCGGACACATCCCGGACACCTCCCGGACATATCCCGGACACATCCCGGACACCTCTCTCCATCATCCTGGATGCTCTCCATTATCCTGGACACCTCCCGGACTCCTCCCGGACACCTCCCGGACTCCTCCCGGACACATCCCGGACACCTCCCGGACACATCCCGGACACATCCCGGACACATCCCGGACACATCCCGGACACATCCCGGACACCTCCCGGACACATCCCGGACACATCCCGGACACATCCCGGACACATCCCGGACACATCCCGGACACCTCCCGGACACATCCTGGACACCTCCTGGGCACGTCCTGGACTACTCCTGGACTACTCCTGGACTACTCCTGGACTACTCCTGGACTACTCCTGGACACCTCCTGGACACCTCCTGGACACCTCCTGGACACCTCCCGGACACCTCCCGGACACCTCCCGGACACCTCCCGGACATCTCCCGGACATCTCCCGGACACCTCTCCATCATCCTGGACACCTCCTGGATGCTCTCCATCATCCTGGACACCTCCTGGATGCTCTCCATCATCCTGGACACCTCCTGGATTATCGATTATCTGACTGGATTTTTAGGGAACTGGTGCTTTCATTCTTGATATAATCAATACCATTTTCTATGAGATTTTCAGGTAGTAGAGCTAAACCCTTACATAATCCGACAATTCTTTTTTCTATTTTTTCCTTAATTTTAAGTTTGACTTTGGAATTTTTCCAAATGGCTTTCGATAAATGAGTAAAACATTTTTTTAACAACGAAAATTACAAGCAAGAAATAGAAAAATTACAACTAGTATTTACAATTGAAACCATTGAGCTAACTGCAGACGGTTGCAAACAGTCTAAAGGTAGCTCAATTGATCCATGTCAATACCAGTCGGAAGCGTCCCCAAGACACTGGCTGCATTACCACGCTGTATGGCAATGCTGATGCGCTGAGCCAGATATTCACCAGCTCTCGGGTCACGCGTCGCATCGACCAGACGCTCAGATAATTTTTTAAAAACCCGGAGAGCCTCGGTACCCCACGGACCTAGGGTCTCGAATCCAAGGGGAGCAAATGCGTAGGTTCTGTCGAGACCTGCATATTTGCGCCTCTTGAGATCCTCGGCCAGATCTGCCGCCGCACCAGCCCTAGTGGATGTCCTTGAAAGATGGGAAGGTGCAAGTGTGTCGACGCATGTAGCGTCCCACACAATGGGCCTCCCCAACTCCCATGGGACTAGTGTCATACCGTCGGGCCTCTTGCCATCGTCACGGAACAGACCATTCGGTTCGAGAATAGCTGGTACGTTAGCGCTGACAAAGGCCCGCCGGATGATGTCATTAAGGCTGGCATGACGAGATATCCGACCAGCGGCCCTAGTACACGATAATCCGTGATGACCAAGCTGTTCGACTGCAGTACCGCACTGGCATTGATGAGGCGCACAACACCTTGCACCCAACCGAATACATGTTGCGATAAGGAAAGTAGCGGGATCCAATAAAGTGCCAGTGTTATAAGAAGGAAGTGCTTGCAGCCAATGTCCTGACTCCCATTTAGAAACGGCTAGGAGACGGGCACGATCTGCCGAGCTGGAGCACGTTTGTAACAAACATTTCCGTGTTAACTCACACAAAGGCCCGTCCCATTGCCGTTGGGACGAAAGAGATTTTGGAGGAGCAGCATCGGGGCAAGCACTATGCCAAGCCGTTCTAGCTTCGTCTACATATGAAATTTGAAAAGAAATTTGTGATCGGACCAAATCAGACGTGTTTAAATTTTTTTCAACTAAAGAACTAGTGCTGTAGACGGAAGATAGGAACGCTGGTAGGGCTACACTGGAAATTTTGCGAATACCTAAGCCTCCCAATTTGACAGGCAGGGAGGCCTGCGACCATGCCTTGTCATCCAAATCAATATTCAAAACCGATGATAAAGTATTCTTTATTATGTTGTCTAAGCTATCTAATAGCTCGCTGTGTTTCCACAGGTGACTACATCTTAAAGAATACGTAAATTTAGGTACAAACAGGCAAAACCGAATAATAGTTTTTTTAATATCACTTCCGGGAAAATGTTCATCAAAGCATTGGCAATAGCGATTTCGAAGTCCAAAAGGATTTTTTTTGGAGTCCAATCAGGTATTTGTGATTTTATCATAGCGAAAAGAGCAGCATACGACTCTTGCTTTTTATCAGACATGAGGGCATAAACAAGTGGTACTACTTTCGTTTCTGATGACGAAGCACCAAGGTCTCCGTGAATTGTAAATAGTTGCTCAAACGGTTGAGGACAACTCTGAAAAGTTTGTAATGTTTATTACTTGTTTTATACAAATTAATACTTACTTGCTTGTAATTACTTGTAAGATATATTAGGGACTGCTTATTTATTTAGCTTAGGTCACTTTTAAAGCTCTCATAATGTGTTGAGAAGTTATGAACCTGAAATGTAATGTTTATTACTTGTTTTGTAGGATTATTACTTACCTGCTTGTAAGTACTTGTAAGATATGTTAGGAACAGCTTATTTCTTTAGCTTAGGCCACTTTTAAAGCTCTCATAATGTGTTGAGGAGAAGTTCTGAACCTTAGTTCAACTCGTCTTATTCTTCCTATCTAAATATGAGAATCTATCCATGTATTCATAACAAAAACTTACGTATAACAGAGGATCCTGCTCTAGTATACTCTTTGAACACTATTTTAGGGCTTCGCCTTAGATATTTATGCCGTAAATATCAGAACTTCGGCATTTTTACCTAAAAATACATTTTCACCTCACTTGTTAGAGCAGATTTTTCTGATCTAAATCCTTATTTTATTTTATTAGTAATGTAGTTGCTTCACATAGAAATTCATGTTTGTTATGACAGTCTTGTCATTTTTTATACGTTTGACATGTCAAATTTTCTTCATATTTGTAAAACTAGCCATAGTTTGCATAGATTTTAGTTCAAACCTCTTGTTAAAATCTTAGCTGAGCCTGGCCGTTATGACTACTTTTAAATTTCCGACTATTCGACGAGATTTCATATAAATAGCAGAACATCGCTACAGTCGGGGAGTTGAATTCGAAAAGTCAACGAAGTAACATCAAGTATTGTAAAACCTTCTGCTCTACCTGGAAGCCTGAAGACTGGTCTACCTCAATCCCTGGAAGCCCGAAGCTTGGTGAAGAACATCTCCACCTTGGAATCCTGGGCCTGGAGAAGACATCCCTAATAGCCGATCCCGAGGCTGCTTCGACGAATTCGTGTCTGACTTCCTGGAGGTCGGCGACCCTGGCTGGCCATTCTACCGCCGCCAGAGGCTAGCCTGTCCTCTATCAGATACTGAAGCTTTCATCTCGGGCTACGGGGATTGTCCCTTTGTCCCTCTGCGGGAGACTCTACTCTGTGACTCCTCTTCTTACATCTCCCGTTGCTCCAGGTCTCACGACACCAGTACCACTTCACGGCTTTCCAGACTCCGGGTCCTAGCGGTCGGCGGTCACCACCTCAACCGTCACTACTCAAGGCTGAGGCGAGACTTAGCGGCTGCGTTCTCTCGCTACATCTACACGTCTCTCAAGCTGCCAGTTAAGGACTTTAACCTTGTGCACTAGATTTCGCGATCGGAAAGACTTTGTTTTTATATCAAAACTTTATTAATTTAAATACACTTGTTAAAAACTTCAAGCCTTTTTCTTCTCAACCAGTAGGTCTAAATTCTCTAAATTATTAACTGCAACGTTCAGCCCTTTCATAGATAGCCGGGTGGGCTGTAACGTGACAGTTTGGCGCCCAATTAAAAAGAACCTCTCTCTCTCTCTTTAAACTCCTTTAAATTCTCTCTTTTAACTTCTGAACTCTTCTAAATTCTAAAAACAAAGTCTCTCACTTCTCTCATCATTTGGTTCATATTTTGGTAAACTAGTCTATTTTTTTTGGATTCATCCCTTACATAAATCTTAAACTTACCTCAACATCTTCTAAATTCTAAAAACAAAGTCTCTCACTTATCTCATCATTTGGTTCATATTTAGATAAACTAATAATTTTTTTAGATTCATCATCTCCTACTAATTTCAAATTTAACTCACCTCTACGACTTTTAAAAGGTATCTATATACTGAGCTACTTCCTTAAACTCGTCTCTCTCTATTTTGTTTAAACAATGGCTAGGCCAATTAAATATTCTTGCCTAAACAAGCTCGAACTCGAATACGAGATAATTATTAGAGCTGAGCAACCAGCTGAAAATGTTACTTTACTTAAAGAACAAATAAATAAGTTGAGTCATATCACTCCTGATATGTTACCAACTTCTCCATTTTCTCCCAAAGATGATATAGAACAAGCTCAACTAACTCTTGATTATACAGAAGGAAAAATTGCTAATATAGAAAACACGGGTGACATAAGTACACTACGAAAAATAGAAACCTTTATTAATCACCTTCACTATCGTTTAGTACGAATAAAGGCAATTCCTTCACTAATCGAAGCATGTTCTACACTTCGATCTAAATTTTATACTTTAGAAAAAAGATTCGAGAAACTGACCTCTTATTCTGCAACAGTAGATGAGTCTTTAGACAATCTGACACCTCTGGTTACTCATACACCTATAGTTACTCAAACATCTCCAATCACTCAGACAACTATGGTCACTGAGACACTTCTGAACACTCAAACACCTTGGGTAACTCAGACACCTCTGGTCCCTCAGACATGTATCCAAACTTCCTCAATTTCTCAAGACTGTCCGATACCTCGGCCTATGATACAAGAAATTAACTCTTCACAAAATTTCTCTAAAGAATTAAAATTCTTTACTTTCAATGGAAAGACATGTCCTAGATCTTTTCTTCAAAAACTAGAAGAATTTAGAATCTCACGTAGTATTTCCGACAGTCAACTATGCAGGCACGCATTTACATTACGAGATATTTTCTGGTGATGCTCTCCATTGGTTCAGATTTCAATACAATCGAAACCCTACCCTTATCTGGAGAGAAATACATGATCTACTTATCAAAGACTTTGGCACTTACGACTACGATTACAAATTACTTGAGGAAATAAGAAAAAGAACCCAAGGCGTCACGGAAAAAATAATAGTTTACGTTTCTATAATGTACGGAATGTTTGACCGTCTCACGAAAAAATTAACAGAAAGTGAAAAACTTGAAATTTTGCTCCATAACGTAAGACCATGCTATTCAGTATTTATCGCTCTTAAAGATGTTAACTCTATCGATTCTTTAATATCGACTTGCCAAATGTTCGAACGCGTTTCGGAAAGGGAGCGCGATTTTCACGAACCAAAATGCGACGAATTCTCGTGTACTACAGAATTCGCATATCGGCCCTCGACATCTTCTAAACCATCTCAAAACACGGGATACACTCAGAACGTAAAATATTCTAACGCGATCGCAAATAACAGTCAACCGCTATATAACTCTCAAAACTCTCAGGAGAGCAGAAAATTTAATTCACGGGAAGAATTCTGTTTACGTTGCCGCGTTAACGGCCACGCTTTAAAAACTTGTACTAAACCAAGATACTTGATTTGCTTTAAATGCGGTCGCAAAGGCGCGAAAGTAACTGATTGTCCTGACTGTACTTCTAATAATCAACCAAAAAACTAGCTGAAGACTTGAATAACTCTATCCCAACTAAACATAATAACTTTGATGAACAAGACTGGAATCAATGGTTACAGACAATTCGAAATTTTATGCTCTGCTACAAAACAGCTTCTGTGTTATATGACAAAGAAAGAGATTATAACCGACCTTTTATTAATGTAACTATCAATAACTTACCGTTCTCAGGTTTACTGGATACTGGAAGTTGTACTACTATTTTGGGGAATAATTCTCATAAACTTATTGAGAAGTTGGGTTTCAAGTTATTCAAGTCATGTAATCAAATCATGGTCGCTAATAAACAAAAATCAACGTCTCTTGGTTATTTCAATCTACCGATTAAATTTAATAATCAAACTCGAATAATTAAAGCTCACGTTTTTCCGGAAATCTATCCTTCACTGATCCTTGGTTGGGATTTTTGGAAACAATTTGATCTTTCTCCTAAGATACTCGCTCTTGAACTTGAAGTTAAAACTAATGATAACACTATTTGTGCTATCGAGAATAAAATTCTAACAATCGATCACCTTTCTGATAGTCAAAAAAGTATTGCCTCTGATATAATCCAGCGTTTTAAAAATATCTCTTTCGAAGAGAAAGGCAAGCTAGGGCGTACTAGTTTGGTTTGCCATCGTATAGATACTGGCGATAGCTTGCCTATTAAACAACGTGGTTATCGTCTTTCCCCCGAAAAGCAAAAAGCTCTTATAAAAGAAGTAGATAATATGATAATACTGGATGTAATTGAAAAATGTGATAGTCCTTGGCTATCTCCTGTTATTATTACTCCTAAAAAGAATGGTGAATGGCGATTTTGCGTTGATAGTAGGAAATTGAATGCAGTTACTCGTAAAGACGCATACAGTCTTCCCTTCGTGTCTGAAATACTAGACAATCTTAAAAATGCTAAATATCTCTCAAGTATCGACATTGCTAAAGCTTTCTGGGAAATTCCTTTAAATCTTGATGACAGAGACAAGACTGCATTTTATGTGCCTGGCAGAGGAATGTATAGGTTTAAAGTCATGCCTTTTGGCCTTACTAATGCTCCTGCGACTCAACAGAGGCTTATGGATGCTTTATTCACTCCTGAATTTGATAACAAAGTATTTTGCTACTTAGACGACATCGTTATTATAAGCGAAACATTTGATGAACATATTTCTCTACTTCTTAAAGTTCTTCAAAAACTTTCTTATGCTTCTCTAACTATAAATTTTGAAAAGAGTAATTTCTTTCGTAAAGAGATTAAATACCTCGGGTATATCGTTGATGAACAAGGTTTACGTGCCGATCCTAGTAAGATTCAAGCTATTTTAGATTATCCTATCCCTACTTCAAAGAAAGAAGTAAGAAAATTTTTGGGAACATGCAGCTGGTTTCGTCGTTTCATTCCTAACTTTAGCTCTATTGCCTCACCTCTAAGCAAATTGACTTCCTCAGGAAAGAACGCTCCTAAAAAGTTTGCTTGGAACGCTGATGCAGATTCTGCTTTTGCAAAACTTAAAAATTGTTTAATTTCAACTCCGATTCTTGCTTGTCCTAATTTTGAACTTCCATTTTCTGTTCATTGCGATGCTTCGAGTTTTGGTATTGGTGCCATGCTTACTCAAGAACAAGACAATAAGGAAGTGGTTATAGCATATATGAGTAAATCCCTTAATAAACATGAGCAAAACTATTCTACTACTGAACGTGAAACATTAGCTGTTATAACTGCACTTGAACACTGGCGTTGCTATCTTGATAATGGTAAATAGTTTACAGTTTACACGGACCACGCAGCACTAAAATGGTTTCAAAATCTTTCAAATCCGTCTGGAAGATTAGCTCGTTGGACTTTACGTCTATCTTGCTTTGATCTTAATCTGAAACATAAAAAAGGAAAAGATAATGTAGTTCCAGACCTCCTCTCGCGTCATAAAATTCCTGATAATGCCGTTTTGGGTAATGCTGCACCTATATCTAATAATGACGCGTCCCAATTGGAAGTTTTTAATAAACTATTTACCAATTGTCGAGATAATCCTGACACTTATCCTAATTATAAAATACTCGATAATAAACTATACAGATACACATCTACACCTGATTACCTTAACGAAGATTTTGTTTGGAAGGAAGTTCCTATACCTTCTGATAGAATGAATCTTATTAAATCTTTTCATGGTGACACCGATAATCCTCATCTTGGTATCTTTAAAACTTACAAGAAATTAGCGCTACACTATTATTGGTCTGGAATGTTTAAAGACGTAGCAAAATTCTGCTGCACTTGTGATAAATGTCTTTCGTACAAACACTCGAATCATTCACCTTACGGTCCTATGGGTAAGCCTAAAATTTGCTCAAGACCTTTTCAAACTATCTCATTAGATCTAATGGGTCCTCTCCCAATGACTAGACAGCGTAACCAGCATATTCTTGTGGTTACTTGCTGTTTCTCTAAATATTGTGAAATCTTTCCTATTAAAAAAGCTACAGCCTCTAACATTATTCAACATGTGGAGAATTCTGTGTTCTTGATACATGGGGTTCCTCAAACTATAATTATGGATAATGGTTCTCAATTCCAATCTAATGAATTTCAAGGGTTCCTTAATAAATATAAAGTTCCATTCAAGAGTTATTCGCCCAGATATTGCCCTCAAGTTAATCCTACGGAGAGATATAACAGAACCATCATTACAGCTCTAGCTCAGTTAGTTGGAGAAGACCATAGGTCATGGGATTTGCAGTTGCAAAAAATTCAATTTGCTGTAAATACATCTGTAAATTCCACAACGGGTTTTTCCCCTTCTTTTCTTGTTTATGGTCGTGAAACTATACCATGTGGTTCACTTTACACCCAAGGTTCTAATTTGGATGAAGTGATATTTCTTCCTCGGGATGACTATGCAAGGAATATCGGGCTATTGTCATCTATTTTCGATAAGGTACAGGTTGCATTGTACACGGCACACGCTAAGAACTCTGGTCACTACAACCTAAGACACACTTTTAAAGAATTTAACGTAGGAGACACCGTTTGGCGTAAAAATTACGTACAAAGCAATGCCGGTGCCTACTTCAGTGCAAAGTTAGCCCCAAAATTTGTAAAATGTACCGTTATCGAAAAATTATCGCCCCTTGTTTTCATTTTGGAAGATACTGATGGTTTGAGAGGAAAATGGCACATAAAGGATTTTAAGTAGGTATTATTTTTTTAAGTTAATTTTAAGTTGTTTCTTAACTTGTTAATACTCCACAAACTAATCTTAAACCTTCTGGCTTATTTTTTTTAAACTCTTTTAATAAAAGTTATTTTAACTTGTTTCGAGCGGACGCATAACTCGTAAAATAAGCCATAACGATGCACATACATGAATTTGTAAATATCTTTAACTTAACGCTTTCCTTACTTAAAGCGACTCTCTCTCTCTTTTACGCGGTCTGCGTATCGCGTCCTTTTCTTGAATAAAGGAACTCTCTCTTAATGCGGTCTGCGAATCGTATCTCTTACTTAACTTAAAACTTGTAAATATCTTAACTTTGTTAATATTTATAAACGGGTTTTCAAAAAGGTGCGGGTTACGACACCTAATAAAAAAAATAAGCCTACGTTATCTTATAGGTGTATTCCTATTGAATATTTCCTTGTGGAGTATGCGTCATAGAATGTGAACCATATCCCCTCCGTATGATAGAATGTGAGTGAACGATGAATGTTTGAAAGATGATATATGTTAGATCAAGGTCTTATTCTTAACCTCAAAATTTTCTCTAGTCGAAAATTTTTCCGGGGTTGTTGGGGAAATGTAATGTTTATTACTTGTTTTATACAAATTAATACTTACTTGCTTGTAATTACTTGTAAGATATATTAGGGACTGCTTATTTATTTAGCTTAGGTCACTTTTAAAGCTCTCATAATGTGTTGAGAAGTTATGAACCTGAAATGTAATGTTTATTACTTGTTTTGTAGGATTATTACTTACCTGCTTGTAAGTACTTGTAAGATATGTTAGGAACAGCTTATTTCTTTAGCTTAGGCCACTTTTAAAGCTCTCATAATGTGTTGAGGAGAAGTTCTGAACCTTAGTTCAACTCGTCTTATTCTTCCTATCTAAATATGAGAATCTATCCATGTATTCATAACAAAAACTTACGTATAACAGAGGATCCTGCTCTAGTATACTCTTTGAACACTATTTTAGGGCTTCGCCTTAGATATTTATGCCGTAAATATCAGAACTTCGGCATTTTTACCTAAAAATACATTTTCACCTCACTTGTTAGAGCAGATTTTTCTGATCTAAATCCTTATTTTATTTTATTAGTAATGTAGTTGCTTCACATAGAAATTCATGTTTGTTATGACAGTCTTGTCATTTTTTATACGTTTGACATGTCAAATTTTCTTCATATTTGTAAAACTAGCCATAGTTTGCATAGATTTTAGTTCAAACCTCTTGTTAAAATCTTAGCTGAGCCTGGCCGTTATGACTACTTTTAAATTTCCGACTATTCGACGAGATTTCATATAAATAGCAGAACATCGCTACAGTCGGGGAGTTGAATTCGAAAAGTCAACGAAGTAACATCAAGTATTGTAAAACCTTCTGCTCTACCTGGAAGCCTGAAGACTGGTCTACCTCAATCCCTGGAAGCCCGAAGCTTGGTGAAGAACATCTCCACCTTGGAATCCTGGGCCTGGAGAAGACATCCCTAATAGCCGATCCCGAGGCTGCTTCGACGAATTCGTGTCTGACTTCCTGGAGGTCGGCGACCCTGGCTGGCCATTCTACCGCCGCCAGAGGCTAGCCTGTCCTCTATCAGATACTGAAGCTTTCATCTCGGGCTACGGGGATTGTCCCTTTGTCCCTCTGCGGGAGACTCTACTCTGTGACTCCTCTTCTTACATCTCCCGTTGCTCCAGGTCTCACGACACCAGTACCACTTCACGGCTTTCCAGACTCCGGGTCCTAGCGGTCGGCGGTCACCACCTCAACCGTCACTACTCAAGGCTGAGGCGAGACTTAGCGGCTGCGTTCTCTCGCTACATCTACACGTCTCTCAAGCTGCCAGTTAAGGACTTTAACCTTGTGCACTAGATTTCGCGATCGGAAAGACTTTGTTTTTATATCAAAACTTTATTAATTTAAATACACTTGTTAAAAACTTCAAGCCTTTTTCTTCTCAACCAGTAGGTCTAAATTCTCTAAATTATTAACTGCAACGTTCAGCCCTTTCATAGATAGCCGGGTGGGCTGTAACGTGACAAGTTCCATCGACGAAGAACTCCTCAGCTTCTCCTAAAAGCTTTCTGCCTTCATTCGAGCAAAAAACAGAAATGCGACAACTTCCATTTAGGTATTCTGCTAAAAGATAACTCGACAACTGTTCTGGTATTTCCACAGACTCTACATTCTTGAAATTTGTCCTTTTGCGACTTGTATACAAAGCAGTTTGTATATTTTTAAGGGGTGGCACCGGAAGTACGAAATGTATACCTTTATCTTCCAATTTCTTCTTTACTTTTCCATATATTTGCGTAATTGGAGTATCAGTAGAAGAAGCTTGTTTCTTCATTTTATTTATCGCTTCGTCGATTTGGTTTTTGGCATAACTGACTTGACAGGAATCTTCAGGATCTTTTCCTTTAATAACTTGTCTTCCCTGCAGAGAAACAAATTGAATAGATATGATTATCCTGGGGGTAAAAATTAGCCATATGTTCTAGTCCGAGTCATGGTGTATATATTATGTATTATGTTCATCCGAATCCATTAATCCGTCCGTCTCACTATTTCGAATGCAGTGGGTTATGAGACTCAAATAAAAAATAGGTAAACAATAATACATTACTAAATGTTCTATATTATTATCATAGGAGTAACGAGAAACTTATACAGGAGGTAGATTTTTGATTCAACCTAGAATAGGAAAGACAGAAATAGGTCTCCCTCGTGGTCCTACTAATAGGAGAAAATAGTAGGTCCATGAAAAAACGGCTTGTGTAATGGGAACCTACTGAACAATGCGCTTAGTACATACAAACACAAACCTGTTACATTTAACGATCTGTGTGTAGTACGTACGAAAAGTACAGCTTGCGTAGATTCGCAAGCCTCGTGAATAATTAAAACATCCATTCGGACGGGATAAACCCGAATCCATTGATTTGGTACCTCTGATTTATCAGGTGATCTTGTTAGGATTTAAATGTGTAGGCTTAAATAATTTAGAAATTAATAAATCACGTATACTTAATAGTAACTTTACTATTTAATTATTTAGTCGAAGCAGATATTATCAAGAGACTAATTATCAGATTATTTTTATTAGACACAGACACGTGAATTAACCAAGAAAATTAAATCAAAATTTGCACACGGCTCCTGACGACGACAGATTGAAATATTATAGTTATTTTGTGCTCTTGTGAATTATTACATATGAGTTACAATTAAATTAATCGTTAGGTACCTACTTGATTTGTTAAAATATTACACAGTAATTTAGGTCTTAGTAGGTAAATCACATAATTCACAAGCTTAAGTTACAAATAAACTTTTTTGTACTCTCGATCTTTGGAAGTGTAGACGTAGAAATAAAAATTAAACTTAAACCAACAATAACAAATCTATAGCTATATACATCTAAACATTAAGTTTATGCAGTTTTGTAGTGTGGAAATAAAATATTTTAGTATTTTTGTAATGTACTCAGTTTAGTCTCCGAGTTAAAGCTATACCGTAGTCATTGTAGATCCATTTGCCAAAATGTTCGAAAGACCCCTTATAAATATTCGACGGCCAATCAATCGAGTGCGCCAATACCTACGGCCAGAATAACTTTCTGCTTTTCTATGCACAAAGCCTTAAAACGGTACTTGCCGATTTTTCTACACGCGCACGATATTCTCTGTTGTTCGAGTATATTTAATGTTTAAATTCATAAGATTTTCAATTCAATTATGTATTTAATTTATAATATACACGACACATTACGACATTCTAGTATATTTTTATATCACAGTGCCAAGCAGGATTTGTTAGTTCAGTCACTTGGAAAATGATTACGACAGAAACGGTTACTGGTGGAAAAGATTTTTGTGTGCCAACGCTAAATAACGGACTTTGATAAATTATGAATCACTGCATTTTAGTTATCTGGACAAGGCCTGTACGAGCACTTTTAGAGCCATAAGGCCATAAGGGAAGTTAAAATTATCCAAATGAATTGGAAAATTAAAATATTTTTTTGAAACATTAACTTTCTCAAAAAAATTATGTTAAAAATTTTGTTTTGGCTCCTGTAAAAAGTGAAGATTAGTTACCATGAACTCATTGTCATTTTCATTTTTCGCACTCCATACTCCATCCACGCATTTGGCTCGGATAGACACAGTGCCCTTTTTTTAAACTTATACTGCCGTATGCAAAAGCTAGAGTATGATTTGTAGCTAAAAGAGGATACACAGGCTTAGGTACAAGTAAGACCCTGAAAATGAAAGTTAAGAAGAGGAAAATTAAGCACGATTTTGATTAAAACATTATGAATTTTTGAGGGAGTACGCAGTAGTAGTAGATTACTGAGCATTTTCCTCAGATTTTTCAGATGTGGTACTTTTTAAAATTTTCGATATTTCAATCATACTCTTAAATTTTACTTCAATAGTTAAACACAAATATTTGTTATATTTATACAATATACAATATAAATTCACTTCACATCGACACTTCGAATTCTGTTTGATCACCACGTAAAATTCCATTTTATCATATCTATTATTCGAGAAAAGCGTGTCAGTAACAAAGCTTATATTTTAGCAATGACAAGGTAGGTACTTAGAATAAACATATACCGTACCATTTTCAACAACACAGAATAAAATGTAGACATAATATTATTTTTAGGATTTTATTTTTTGGACAGTTAGGTAATATTTTAATAAAAAAATTATTTGGTTTAGCAAAATAATAATAATAAATATTAGGTTAAGTGTACTTACAAATAATTTCAGTTTTCACCAGCAAGTAGTAACCTACAAAGCATTCTCACCACCTCATACATACATTATATTCTCTATAAGGTTCATCAAGGTTCATGGAGTATGTTCTACTGGGACCAGTAGAACATACTCCATGAAGGTTACAGTTTTACAAAGACATTGATGGGCTGGGAATTTTGAAACGGCATTCACCAATGGTATTGTAAAAAAGGAGCAAGTGACTTGCATAATCACTACAATATGTAGTATAAAACAAAGTCGCTTTTTCTGTCCCTATTTCCCTTTGACTGCTTAAATCTTTAACACTAGGCAACGGATTTGGATGCGTTTTTTTTTAATAGATAGAGTGATTCAAGAGGAAGGTTTATACGTATAATAAAGCCGTGCGAAGCCGGGGCGCGTCGCTAGTATCGTATAAATTTCTGATGAAGGTTTTCAATATAAAATTATGTTAACGATCACGACTCATTTTATAGTTTAGATCATCTTATCGGTTGAGCTACCTCTAGACAATTTAAAGCAGTCTACAGTAACCTCAATCGTTTAAACTCATTACTTTAATTTGTTTTTATTCTTTGATTGTAATTTTTATTTTAAAGTCATTTTTTGAACTAGCCAAAGCTGTATGCCTCGTTTGTCTTAGATCACCTTACACCGTACAAGTAGATCTACGTGAATTAATATATGCGGTTAACTGCGGGATGATGAGGCAGTCCGCCGGAAGTGCCGCAACGAGCTTCCGGTGGGTTGGACACTTCAGCGCATTTTTTCTGATAAAAGGTTCCAAGTTGTGTGACGGGTGGCGTAATAAATAGTTTTTATGGATCTATTCCTCGTATTTAATAACGAGGTTAGCAGCAGAATTGGCAAAATCCATTCACATGCTTTAATATATATCGGGTATTTATCGCTTATACTTTTTATATACCCGATTGTTAGAGAAACTACTATTGTTACGCAAATATCAGATTTATTATTAATTTTTAATTTCACAGTACATTATTTAATACATCATTAACTCTAAGACACAGAAAAATAACCACAAAGTACTCACAGTTGGTCTTCTACTAGTAGGTTCTTGTCGCTTCGACGGTCGGAGAAAGAATGAGAGTCGGTAACACTGTCACAGCACTTTTATACAAAAAGTGCTGGTAAACAACAAAATGGCGCCAGACCGACCAAATTCGTTCAACGATTTACAATTTCACATAAATAATTCTAGGAATTAGTTTATAAATATACTTAGGATTAAATTACTAAAGTACAATATTTATTTCGTTATTTTATCTATGTTTGTTTGTGCCGGAACCACGTGCTTCTTTTGTTTACAATCATTACTGTCGGCAAATGGTTACGGGACTTGTCTAAAGGTATTTAACAAAACTAATCGCTAACAGATTCGGCCATCCAAAACATAATGTGGCCTCACATTAATCAAAGTAAGTACAGCTAAATATGATAAAAATAAATATACATTAACTTCGAAAAAAGTAACAGGGCTGTTTTAACAATATTCTAATTGTACCAAAATAATTAACACAATAATCATAAATTTAGATAAATTAGATAAAACATATATAACAAACTTGAGGCACCTTTGCCTTATTAAGACACTTTTGTCAATTAACTTCTTGCGGCACCTTTGCCTTATTTTATAATGCTTCACAATGTTTCACAAGAGAGACCTTTGCCTCCTGGTTGGCCCCATGATGTACCTTCCTTATGACTTGATTATGTTTAGTCAGAATCTTCGTCACTGAGGATATCATCATGAGGTCTTGCAAAACTTAACCAAGGCCTCATCTTATCCACAGCAACCACAGTTGTATATTTTTTGTTCCCTTTCCGAGTTATAGGGGTATCTTCAATTTGATACCTATCATGGTCATAGACTTCTGTTATTTTATAGGGTCCTTGAAATTTCGGTATTAATTTCTTACTACTGCCTGTTGCCGGTACATGACGCTCTACCCTCACTAAATCTCCTATTTTGTATTGATGTGGTTTTGCACGTGTTTTATCGTACCTGTCCTTCTGTTGTTGTTGGGAGCTTTCTACAAAGGAGCTTATTTCGTCTCTTATAGAGGCTACATCTATATTAGTTTCTATAACCCTATTGTCAATCGCAGAGACTAATTTACTATCGCTGGAACCATTCGTGCGAATTCCGAATAGTGCTTCAGCTGGTGTCCTATTTATACCTTTATTAAAGGTGTTGTTTGTACCCCACTGAATGTCGGGAAGGTGGTCATCCCATTTGTTTTCACCAGATTCTACACATTTTGCAGTTAAAGCATCTACAATAACCCTGTTATAGCGCTCTACCTGCCCGTTAGCCCTAGGTGTTGAAACGGCATTTAAAACATGTTTAATCCCCTTACTTGTTGTAAAAGTTTTAAAAGCTTCACTTGTAAAGGATGTTCCTCTATCAGAAATAATTCTACGAGGCACACCAAAAATTCCCATGAATTCCTGTAGAACTTTAATGCTTGAACTAGTTTTTGTGTTTCGTACGGCTTTTATGAAGATGAAACGAGTGAATGCGTCTATCAAAACCAATATGAACATGTTTCCTCTACGACTGCGCACAAATGGCCCTACATGATCGAGGTGTATAGTGTCAAATGGAATATCGACTTTTTCAATTGGGTGCAGGAACCCCGGCTTTTTGCCTGCAGAAGCTTTTGAATACGCACATTCTAAACATGACATAACGTATTTTTTTATGAACTTTCGCATTTTTGGGAACCAGTAATGAAGTTTTATTTTCTCTAATGTTTTATCTACAGAAAAATGACCTATATCGTCGTGATTTTTCTTCACTACCTGCCATCGTACCCCTTTCGGTACAACCCACCTGTCCCCATCAGACGTTATACGAAACAATCTACCATTTTTTAATTTGTAATTTGATTTTATGTCAGTGACGTCGTCTAAATTAGGATCTTGCAGAATGCCTTTTATACGCTGAATCTCAGAATCTGAATTTTGAACGGTGACTACTGTAACAGTCCAGTTTTTAACCTGTCCTGTTTATTGCAAATATAAAATTAAACTATTAATAAAATAGAGTCTTCATTAATCTCATATTACGATATCGTCGTTTGAAATGCCGAACCCTAAACATCCGTCAGCAATTTGAGAGTTTAAAAGCAACTAGGCATAAATAAGCTTATCTTTGTTTCATACATAATAAATCTATTGATTTATTGTACTTTGTTTTTGGAAATCAACTTAGGCTATCTCACACTTGAAGTGTAAACTGATATTTTTGGGACATAAATAACTTAGCAAATCGTATTGCCACTTGATATTTTAAAATAAACAGAGTGCGTTTCTCACGAAACGTTGGACCTTTTTAATAAAAAATACACTTGAAATCGACCATAAATTAACAGCAATAGGTAACTAAAAATTGGTGGCAATTTGAACCTTAGTGAATGGTATGATTTTAGTCTATTATTTATGAGTTTAAAAATAATAAGTATTCTAAATAGTAATTATCAGCATTACCTACTGATAGCACACATCGAGGATAAAATTAATCACGAATCGATGTGTACAGAAATTATATTATAAACATATTTGAGAACTTTGAAAATAAGCTTTTACAGGTTTATATGATTCTTATTTTAAACAAACGACAGTACTTAATAATGTAATATTTAGTATCAATAATCATTTACACATTGATAATTTGATCTCATGTGAGGCTGAATTATAACCACTAATGCCATCTCGTAGAGAAATAGTGAACTATTTGGGGCGGGATTTGGAACTTTAAATCCACCACCTACAAATCGTCGATCAATAAGGATTAAGAAATCGACTAATTAGGGCGGGATCAGTGCGTAGGAGACGCCCTTAAGACGAGGTTATAAAATAAGAAAAAGAAGGAAGGAGGGATAGTCGGGATAGATTCGGGGTTGCGATAGATACATAGTTCGGGTTTGCAGGGCTGAAAGAACGGTCTTTTGGCAAACGCAATTTCGGTCTAGATTTCGAAAATAGTTATTTAAATTCAGGGTTTAAATTTAGAGAGTTTTGCTATTTTGTCTATCAATTCAATTTGTACTAAATTTAACCATCTATAAAATTATTATTTTGGATATAATTAGAATAAAGCCAGTGTTGGATTTTATGACACTTTGTCATTTAATCGATTAGTGTAACGTAAATTCTGTGTGATCCAGATTGCGTTGCTGGTTCCTGAAAAGCTAAGTTTGCATGTATTTTACTATAAAATAGGAAAGGAGTTTTATTCGGCAGTTCCCGCAATATCAAATATTTTATTTATCTACAAAATCTAATAGTAATTTTTGTTTATTTAATTTCAATGTGTTTTTCCCTAGGAAAAGAGTAAGGATTCTTTTATCCGACAATTACAACATTTTAATAATTAGACACAAATCAAATAATTAACTTCAACCAATCGTAATTTCTATCTATTAAATTTCACTATGTTTTACAGAAGAATTTAATCCAAAGAAGTCTAAACTCGAGAGATAATGATTGATATGCTAAAATTAATAGTCTTTCATGATGACTAAAAGTTGAGTTAAATTTACATACAGTAATGTATTCTGATTTCAGATATGGTCATGAACCAATAGTTATGTTAAAACAGAGTTGCATTTTATCTTCATTAGGGAGAAACCCTCCCTATATTTTGATCAATCTAACTATAGCTTGGTGCGGTTGTCACCCTCAGGATAATTCCTCCGAATGTGAGAGAGTCCTTTTTAAAGCTATGAGAGTATCTCAGTTGGATGAATCATTATATGAAATGAAGAGTAATAAAAGTAATAAATCTACAAGTGAAATCTGAAATTAGAACTATAATTACTATCAGAAGCTGTAGACTTCTCGGACTAAACTCCCAATGAGGAGGTCCCTTTATTTATGGAAATAATTCCTAATTTATTAAAGTTAATAAAAACATTAATTTAATTATATTTTACCTCTATTAAAGAGAAGACCTTTTGGACATTTCCTCCGTATGTGAGAGAGTCCTTTATGAGATAATTATGAAAATATCTCAGATGAATTTATTACTATCTACACTTCTATTATCTTTTCTATATTCTTCCATTCCTGAGTGGTTGGTGGTATGGGTGAAAGGCACACTTGTTATCACTTCAGGATGTTGGTTCTAGAATATTTGAATTTGCAAAACCCTGTTATAAGTAATATTAAAATTAAAAGAAGCAATAGCCTCTATTGATTCCAAGTGTTGGGGATGGCTTGGCGGCCTTTCCAGGAAATTTTAATAATTTCCATTCCCTCAGGAAAAGTATTGATATGTGATTATTTAGATTGATATTTAATTTATAATAAAGAAAATATACTGAAAATTAGGAATAATACACAAGGTTAAAGTTATTGATAGGGTTAATTCATTTGTCTTTAGCACCTAAAAGAATCGAGTTACTATCACAACGCAACGTAGAGTCCTACCACTATCTAGACGATCATTGGCCACATTAAACACTAGCTCTATATTCGATAGGTTAAGAAACATAGGTATAATAATAATAATAGGTACAATAATAGGTACAAAATCAGTAGGTAGATTAAATAGGAGTTTTAAATTAAGGCGAAAAAATAATATATAGCGGGGGGTTGTTACACTACCCAATCTGTTTCAGAAATATTAAAAACAGTTAATTCCTTTTGAACTGACTGGCTAGATGGGTTGCGACTGAGAGCGTCGACGTGACTCATAGATTTTCCTGCTCGATATTCAATTGAAAAATCGAATTCTTGCATGATAGTCCACCAGCGGGCTACGCGTGGTAGCATATCTCGTTTTGAGAAAGTTGCTCGCAATGAATTGCAATCTGTGATAATTTTAAAAGTTATGCCGACCAAATAGACCCTAAATTTCTGAAGTGATGCTACAACTGCTAGTGTCTCTAAATCATAAGAAGAGTAATTTTGCTCCTCCGGAGTGGTTTGCTTACTAAAATATGCGATAGGTTTTAACGTATTTGCCTCGGTCTTTTGTAATAATATTCCTGCTACTCCTATTTTACATGCATCTGTATGCAGTTCTGTCTCTGCGTTTGGGTTGTATAATGCTAAAACCGGCTTCTGCACTAAGATATCTTTAAGTTTTTGAAAAGCCGTTTGCTGATCCTCACCCCAAACCCAGTCAGCGTCTTTTCTAAGAAGTTGTGTCAGTGGTTTAGTCAACACAGAAAATCCCTGAACAAAACGCCGAAAAAAACTAGCTAGGCCTAGAAATTGACGGACATTATGTATGTTTCGAGGTTTAGGAAAATTTTGAACAGCTTCTACTTTCTTTGAACCTGGTTTGACTCCCTCTTTGGAAATTTCAAATCCTAAATAATCGACAGAATGCCCGAAAAATACACATTTAGCAAGTTTGAGAGTAAGTCCTGCGTTTCCTAACACATTTAGTACTGACTCGAGACGTATGATTCCCTCAGTAAAGTTTTTTGATGGTATGATTATGTCGTCTAAATAAGCAAGTGCTTCTTTATGACGTAAATTACCTAGCACTTGATGCATTGTTCGTTGAAATGTTGCTGGGGCGTTAGCCAAGCCAAAAGGCATTTGGTTAAACTCAAAATGTCCTTCTGGTGTCACGAAAGCAGTTTTGTACTTATCCTCTTCCCTAATTGGAACCTGGTAATAGCCGGACGCTAGGTCGAGGGTCGTAAAGAAATTGTTCCCGGAAAGTTTATCTATTTGGTCGTCTATAAGGGGCATCGGGTATTTATCTTTGATGGTTTTATTATTTAAAGCACGATAATCTATGCAAAGTCTATAATCACCTGTCTTCTTTTTGACAAGAACTACGGGACTGGCATAAGATGATGAAGACGGCCGGATAATGTTATTCTCCATTAGTTCGTTTACCATATTCCTCACCGTTTCTTTTTCTTTAATAGCTAATCGATAGGGCCTATATACTACCGGCTCTTCATTTTGCAGTGAAATAGACATTTTGGATACTTTACAATTTCCTAGCTCAGACATTGTAAAGGCAAAACAACTACGATGTTTATTTAGTAGTAGCAAAAGAGTCTCTATTTCATTTTTGTCTAGGTTTTTACCGATATTAATATCTTTAGCAGTGATAACACTAGGCGTTTCAATTTGGGCTTGAGCTGATACAAAGTTAATTATTTTGTTAGTTTCTTCATGAGCTACAACCCCTCGAGCAATAAGACAATCCTTTTTCACATTAAAAGGTTCAGACTGTAGTCCATTAAGGGCTATCAATCCTTTACCTTCCTGATCAAATTGGTATACTCCCGCAGGTATATAGTGGTAGTTATTGTTTTTATTTCTAAAACCCCCTTCGATATATAGAGACCCTGAAAACTTCGGGGACGTGTAAACTTGAATACAAGTTAATCCCGAAATGGTACATTCATTATGACAATGAAGATTTATTTTAGAAACAGGGGTTATGTCACAATCATGCTGGAAAATATCCAAGTTGTCACATGTTTTATTAATAACTACATGTGATTGTTCTGTGAAAGTTTGGCCTATCATTAATGGTACCTGCATAACATCATCAGGGACTATAAGTAACTCTGTATCAGCTCCCACACCATCAACATTTATACGTACTCTACTTTTCCCCAAAGGACCTACTACTGAGTTTCCAAAACCCCTTAGAATAGGTAAATTGTTACGATCAATTTCAGTAATACCCAATTTTGAAAATTCTGAATTCTTTATCATAGAACATTCACTCCCCAAGTCAACAAAACAATCTAAAGGGACGTTATTTATCAAAGCAGTTTTGTAATATTTTTGACTAGCATGTTCCTTAAATGTCACTCTATTTACCAATTTTTCCTTTGGTAAATTGGAATAACATTGTTCAGTTTCGTGACCTATCTTTGAGCATTTCCCGCATTTTTTAATTGGGACAGTGCATTGTGCAACTATGTGTCCTTCGCGTTTACAATTGAGACATCTGATAGTTTTGGATTTTGTATTTTGGTTTGAGTTTTGTGATTGTTGAGGTTGACCATCTGATTTGACATTCCTATTAGTATTTCGTTTGTCGTTGAAATTAGTTTTAATATTTCGGGAATTTCTGAGGAAAGTTAGCAATTTATCTAGACTTTCAAACTGGGCTCCCTCTGCTCCTAATCTAACAGCGCGATCATCTATTCCGTGTAAGACACATTCTACGGCTCTTCTACCAGTTATATTACATCTGTTGATTAAAGATATTTTATCGTAGAAATAATCTTCTAGCGAATCTCCGAATTTAGCACGTTTTGACAACATATCACTCAACATCTGTCCATAATTTTCATCGCTTGGGAAGGCTGCCATAAGCTTAGATTGCCATTCTTGCCAAGAAAAAAGTATTGAGGATAAGCCTTCGTACCACCTTTAGTTTAGGCAGAGCGTAATGTACTATTTGTTTTTCGGACCATCCGTATATGGTTGCACACTCATTAACTTTGTGCAGCCACATTGTTATGGTTTGTTCCTTTTTTGCTGGATCAAAGTCGGGGACGGTATTATCTAAAGAGGGCATTTTATCGGAAGTTATATTTTTCAGAGCCTGTACTAACAATTGTATGTTATCGCTAGTGTTATAAGGTGAGGTACCTTGGGTTAAGCGACTGTGGTGCTCGATGTTGGTGCGCTGTAGCGGGCTGCGAGAACGCTCGTCCCGAAGATGCTGCCTACGATGTCTGCCTGGAGAATGAAGCCGGTTGCGGGGATGTTCACTCGGGGATCGCCGACGACGCCAGCTGGGCGACCTCAAGATGCGGCTCCTGCTCGGCGGCCCCTGGCTGCGGTGTCCGTTCGGCGACCCTTGGCGACGGTGTCCGTTCGGTGACCCTTGGCTGCGGTGTCCGTTCGGCGACCCTTGGCTGCGGTGTCCGCTCGGCGGCCCCTGGCTGCGGTGTCCGTTCGGTGACCCTTGGCTGCGGTGTCCGCTCGGCGACCCTTGGCTGCGGTGTCCGCTCGGCGACCCTTGGCTGCGGTGTCCGCTCGGCGGCCCCTGGCTGCAGTGTCCGCTCGCGGGCCCCTGGCTGCGGTGTCCACTCGGCGGGCCCTGGCTGCGGTGTCCGCTCGGCAGGCCCTGGCTGCGGCGTCCGCTCGGTGGCCCCTGGCAGCGGTGTCCGCTCGGCGACCCCTGGCTGAGACGTCCGCTCGGCAACCGCTGGCTGCGGCGCCCGCTCGGCAACCGCTGGCTGCGGCGCCCGCTCGGCGAGCCCAAGCTGCGCTGCCTGCTTGGTGCCTCCAGGTTACGGTGTCCGCTTGGTAATGCCTGGCTGTGGCGCCAAACCGGTGATCGGCTGCGCGACGCCCGGCATGTTTCACGAGAGCGCGATGGACTCCGCGACCGCTGACGTTGGCGAGGGCTATTCAGCAGCATTCGGGATCGGCTCCGAGGCTGGCGACTGCCTGACCGATGTCGTGGCAGGCTATACTTTCGATGATTTGGCGAGCGACTGCATCGCCGTAGCATCCCCCTAGTCGAGGGTCGTCGGGAAGCTGCACGTTCTCCACTCAGAGCATACGTAAGGCCAGGTCCAGGTCCTTGCGTGCTGCCGGTAGGTGTGCCACCAGGCAACACAGGTGAACCTGGTTCATCCATTCGTAGAAAAACCTACAAAACACAAAAAAAACGCACAAGCAAATCTATTTTATAAATTAAAAAACCTGGTAAAAAAAAAGAGAAAAGAAAAAAAAATTGTGAGCGTATTTTTAAGAACACTCATCCCACTTCTGAAATGTTAGAGAAACTACTATTGTTACGCAAATATCAGATTTATTATTAATTTTTAATTTCACAGTACATTATTTAATACATCATTAACTCTAAGACACAGAAAAATAACCACAAAGTACTCACAGTTGGTCTTCTACTAGTAGGTTCTTGTCGCTTCGACGGTCGGAGAAAGAATGAGAGTCGGTAACACTGTCACAGCACTTTTATACAAAAAGTGCTGGTAAACAACAAAATGGCGCCAGACCGACCAAATTCGTTCAACGATTTACAATTTCACATAAATAATTCTAGGAATTAGTTTATAAATATACTTAGGATTAAATTACTAAAGTACAATATTTATTTCGTTATTTTATCTATGTTTGTTTGTGCCGGAACCACGTGCTTCTTTTGTTTACAATCATTACTGTCGGCAAATGGTTACGGGACTTGTCTAAAGGTATTTAACAAAACTAATCGCTAACACGATATGACCTGATATTGCCTACTGGGTGGGTAAGTTATTATTCCTAAGTTATATTCACTGCCCAGTCTCAGTAGTGCGCCTCTTCGCCGCTTTCTTGGAATGATGCGTCACGGACACTGAAAGTGTACAGTAGTTTTAAAAATCTCCATTGTTATTTTAGCTCAGTTTAGTTATTCATATATCTATGAGAGATAATTATTACTATCATACTCAGGGTTGACACTAATTATTGGCAATGCTAATGACCGGTGAAGTAAAACCAAAATGTATGATTAGGATTTTTGTTAATCATCTGATCATCTAGATATATTATAGGTTCATAATTGAATCTCAAATGTAGTTCAAACATTACGGCTTGGAAATTATGTATAACTTGATTAATTGAACGCTATCGCTTTGTGAAAGCATTGATTTAACTACTTATCTCAGCACAATGTGTTCGTAATTAGTGGGAAATTCATGGAACAAAGATCAATGAAATGCGGAAAATTAGATTCGAATATTTATTTCATTGTTACCAAATTTTGATATTCTGATATTAGTTGTAACTAATGATTTCTGAATTAATTTATCGAGTTGTCTAGCTCAAGCTTTTTTCTGGACAAAAAAGTGATAATTATTTTGTATATGCGAAAGAAATAGAAATGTCTACTTGCATGACGTGTTTGTAGAGATATTATTTTGTGAAGCTGTATCCAAAATAATTCAGGATGTGTGATACATGACCCTTATACTAAAGCTAGTGGTTTCTTTTATATGGGTGATTCTCCCAGGGTGGAAAAAAACATGTCCGGCTCGAAAAATCATACAAAAAGCGTGGTATCCGAGCTCCGTACAGAACACACCTAACGGTTAGCTGACTCTGTCGCTCCGATGTCTCGCTCTCTTTCCAACCAACTTCCAAATTGTGAGTGCGTGCTCTTGTTTTATTAAATCCATATTAATCAATTATTGGTTTTTCTCAAGATATAACAATTGGCGACGATCAGTGACAGAACCTAGTGCAAATTAATTAACAAATATTGTTGGAAAATTAACAACTTTACATAAATAATAGTTGAAATAAAATCTCGAAGAAGGTTGGAATTTGCAATCAAGCATCAAGCTTCAAACCCTCCATCAAACCACGCTGCGACGCATTGTATTTGACTGTCAAACTCAAACTTGTCAAGCAAATGGAAATCAAGCAACGCATCCCTTTCATTTTCGTATTTTTCGGCCGCATTGTGTTGTAATTGTTAAAACATTTCTCCTCGATCACATTACAACAAATTGTCTACTATCTATTCATGTCGGGGACAGAGCCGGATGAATCAGTAAAAGATATTGAAATTGTCGAATTGGTAAAGACCGGAAAGAGGTCCTACATCTATAAATGCACTAAACCACAGTTGAAACAAATATTGGAAAAGGAAAATATTCAATATTCTCAAGATGCAAGCATAGACACGTTACGTAAATTGTTGAGTGACTTTTACAAAACCAAAACAGTATTATCAACAGCGGCGGCACTAAAAATGTCTATTTGTGGTGACATAAAACCATTTGATGGCGACCGGTGGCAAGTTTTCCTACAACAATTGGAATGCTTCATCATAATCAATGATATAGCAGATGAAAAACAGACTCCTCTTTTGATTACAAGACTATCGCCCAAGGTATTTGAATGTCTAACATGCCTGTGTTCGCCAGATAAACCAGTAAACCTGCCATTTAAAGAATTGTGTGCTAAGTTGGCGACTAAATATGATAAGCCACTTTCCACCACACTGGAAAGAGTGGAATTTAGGAAAAGGAACCAAGGGCCAAATGAAAGCATTCAAGATTATGTCCTGGAACTCAGGAAACTGGCTTCCAGGTGTGAGTTCAAAGACCAAGAAGACCAAATCAAAGAAAAATTTATGGATGGTGTATATTCAAAGTTAATAAGATATGAACTGATGAAGGCAGAGGCAGATTTGCCCCTGGAAAAATGCATTGATATTGGACGAACAGTAGAAGCAGCAATGTCACACACCAACGGATCAGCTAGCAATAGAGTGGAGAATGTGTTTTATCAGAAGAAAAAATATCCACCTTACCCAAACCTGCAAAAAGCAAAATGTCACTGCTGTGGTAAGAACAATCACTTAAAAAAAGATTGTACCTTAGCCAAAAAGTACTGCAGTGAGTGTGGAAAACAAGGACATATCTTTAGGATGTGCACGAAGAATCAAAACATTAAGATCTTGTAGGCTCAACAAACTGTGACAGAGGACCAAAGGGAAACAAGTGATGCAGAAAGTGATGTTAAAAAATTATTGGATGAAGACTGCAAAACTTACAGTGTCAGTGTGAGTAGGGTACCCCCCCACTACATACAAATTAAAGTGAAGGGTTCAACTCTAAATTTTGAGCTGGACACAGGTTCAGATGTAACAGTAATGTCACTAGAGGACAAAAACAAGTACTTTAGCTCATTTGATATACAGCAATGTAATGTAACTTTCAAAAACTTTGATCAAACTTTATCCAGACCTTTAGGTATAATTACAGGCATACCTGTTAATTATAAGAACCTGAGAAAAAAATTAAATATTTTTGTTGTTAAAAACAATGCACCCAGAGTGATGGGTCGTGATTGGCTGAGTCAATTACAACTTTGGCCCCCACCAATAAATGCAGAGTTTTACATAGGTAATAATGTTTTAAAAAATGTTTCAGATGCTCAACAATTGATAAAAGAAAAGTTCGCAGCAGTATTTTCCCCGGGATGGGGAAATTTCAAAGGAGATGAAATATCATTAAAATTAAAGCCAAATTCAAAACCAAAATGTTTACCAGTAAGGCGAGTACCATTTGCACTGCGAGAAAAGGTAAATAATGAAATTAATAGATTACTGAAAAATGGTAGAATCACACCTGTAGAACACAATGAATGGGGAACTCCAGTGGTTCCAATATTGAAAGCAGATGGTTCAGTAAGGTTGTGTGGTGACTACAAACTAACAGTAAATCAGTGCTTAGAGATTGATCATTTTCCATTACCTCATGTAGACGATATTTTGAATACCCTGAAACACGGAGAATACTACTGCGAACTGGATCTAAAAGAAGCCTACCTACAGGCACCACTTAGTTTAGATAGTCAAAGCTGTACCACTATAGTCACAGAATCAGGCACATACATGTACAAGTTTTTGCCTTATGGTGTAAGTTCAGGACCGGGAGCTTTTCAGCGCTTGATGATGAAAAAACTTATCGGAATTCCTAACACAATTGTTTTTATTGATAACATATATATTAAAGGAAAAAGTATGCAGGATGCATTTGAGACATTATGTCAGGTGTTACAGAAGTTACAAGAATGTGAATTTAAACTCAAACCAGAGAAATGTAAATTATTTACAACCAGCCTAGATGTTTTTGGATTCTCTGTAAACAAAAATGGTATTAGTGTAATAAAAAGTAATATTGAACCAATTTTAAATGCTTGTCCCCCAACAAACATGACCCTGCTAAAATCATTTTTGGGAAAAGTAAATTATTACGCACGTTTTTTGGAAAACATGGCTACTGTGCTAACACCTTTATATGATTGCACAAAGAAAAATAAGTTTGAGTGGTCAGTAAAGTGTGATGAAGCTTTTAATTTAATAAAAAAGAAATTAGCAAATGTAAGTAATTTAAAACATTATGATCCTAAATTACCATTAATTCTTACCTGTGATGCATCTGAAACTGGATTGGCTGCAGTATTGTCCAACAGGGATAATAATGGTGTAGTGAAACCTATTGCTTATGCTAGTAAAAAATTAAATGATGTAGAACAAAGATATACCACTATTGATAAAGAAGCATTGGCAGTCATATTTGGAATAACGAAATTTTATAACTATGTTTATGGCCGTTTCTTTGAATTAGAGACAGATAATGCTGCCTTAGTAAGAATATTCGGTCCCACTAAAAGCATTCCAAAGATGGCTGCTAAGAGGTTGCAACATTATGCCATATTTCTCTCTGCCTTTAACTATAAGGTTAGACACATTAAGTCAATAAGTAATCCTGCTGATTTTTTGTCCAGAACAGTAATAAATAAATATAAAGAAATTAATGAACATTATGTGGATACAAGTAATGACTTTAGTATGACTTGTTATACAAATAATTCAAAATACAATTTAATAAACTGGAAAAAAATTCAACAAGAAACAAAAATAGATGGAACACTATCCAAAATAATTAGATATTTAATGGATGGATGGCCTGATAAGAAATCTTTAGACAAAGAAATATTACCCCTGTATAACAGAAAAAACGAATTAACCTTAGACATGGGGTGCTTATTTTGGGGATACCGTATATTAGTACCTTACACAATGAGAGAAGCAGTTTTAAGTGAGCTGCATGCAAGTCATTTTGGGGTCGTCAGAATGAAAGAAATAGCTCGATCATATTTCTGGTGGCCCAACATAGATTCAGAAATTGAAAATATACCAAAACAGTGTATTGTATGTTTACAAAACAGTAAAACACCTACACAAACAATGAAACCATGGCCGGTACCACCCTCAACCTGGTATAGAATACATGCAGATTTTTTAGGTCCCTTATATAATAAAATGTTCCTTGTAATTGTAGACAGGACAGCTACTCAAAATGGCCCGAGGTATTTGAAATGTCAAACATAACCAGTAGCCGAACTATAGATGTTTTTAAAAAATTATTCACAACATTCGGATACCCAGTACACCTAGTGACTGACAATGGTCCCACATTTGCCAGCCAAGAATTTTCTGATTTTTGTAAATCAAACCAGATAAAACATACATTCACACCACCATATCATCCAGCAACAAATGGTGCAGCAGAAAGATATGTTGAAACATTTAAGTCTGCAGCTACTAAAATAAAGGAAAGTGGGCATAGTTTGGTTTCAGCAATTAATTTGTTTTTGTTTGATTATAGAAGTACACCCCAACGCACCACTGGAGTGTCACCAGCTCGATTAATGTTGGGTAGGGAGATTAGGAACAGATTTAGTTTATTGCGCCCGCCTCCTGTAGCAGAAGTTGCGCAGGAGAAAGCCAAAACTTGGCATCAAGGAAACAGAGATGTAGGATTTGAGGTTGGACAAAAAGTTATGGTAAAAGACTACAGGAAAGGAGCCAAGCCATGGGTTCAAGGTTTGATTATAGGGGAAAGTATAGCAGGTCTTAGTTACATTATTGATGTAGAAGGCTTGAGGTGGAAACGCCACATAAACCAAATGTTATCTTGTTCGCAAAGTTTAGAATAAGTTTATGGTTTAAAGTTTAGACATTTACGGGTAAAGGTTTATAATGATAAGTTAATTGTTAAAAAGTTAGATATTTTCTTACTTATAGATTTGTAAAGATAGTTGGAATGGATAAGTAATTAGTTAAGAATAAGTTAATGTTAAACTTAGTTTATGGGGGGAAGAGTGTGGTATCCGAGCTCCGTACAGAACACACCTAACGGTTAGCTGACTCTGTCGCTCCGATGTCTCGCTCTCTTTCCAACCAACTTCCAAATTGTGAGTGCGTGCTCTTGTTTTATTAAATCCATATTAATCAATTATTGGTTTTTCTCAAGATATAACAAAAAGTATCCCTAGCCCTTTGATTTTTTTTATGATAGTAGATTAGACAAAGATAATAGGGGTGGCCTTTTTTAGTTTTTTAATAATCTTATTTTAAATAAGTAAAAATAAATAAAATCCTTGGAAATTCTGACTTCCGTGGTGCGTCCGGACCTCATGTTCCTGTGTTAATAAATTTTTATATCATTTTCTGAAAACACTAGTACTAATTTACATAGGTTCACAATAACCCAGATAGTTACTTGCTTATTTGACGCTTTTACTACGCAAAACTAAGCTTTAGTTGACAAGTTACAACGAGATAACTTCGCGTCCGTCGTTTAGCTCTGATTCCCCTGGTGCGCACTAATTCATTCATAAATGCTGTACTTTAACATCTGCGTAAATTGTTGTTAGATCGAGAGAAACTATCAGTCACGCCCCATCAGTGGTGTGTACAACAAGTGTGTAAGTCTCCACGTCACTCTGTTATTTCAGTACGTAATCACTTTCCGTGGCTTGGTATCTAGAAATTCTGATTACCATGTTGACTATAAATTTGTTTATGCTAATCCTATTGTTTTATTAATGATGATAATTCATGCCTTTTGTGTTCCTAATTTCGACTGCATATTACAATGTAAAATAAACCAGCAAATTAAGAAAATTTCTAAGATTTTGTTATTTTTTTTGATTTCCGTGGTGTGATTTCCGTGGATTTTGCGGGTTCATTAACATCTCAATAATATTTTTTTACAGTTTTTATGATGTTTTTTAGGATAAAAGTTTATAATAAATACAAAATGAATAATTATAATATTTTTAATACAAAGATAAACATTGTTAGTGTGATTTTTGTAAAAAGTTACTTGTATTTACAGTAATGATTTAAAGGTGTTTTTGTAAAAACTGATTAAAACTACAAACGTCAAATAATTTGTCCTTAGCTTAATAATCTACTTACTACCGAAAACACATATTTTTATCGATAAACCAACCCATATTTGATTTTGGTGATATAAATTCTGATTTCCGTGGACACCATATTTTTAAAATTGAAAAACTCCGTAACCATAAAGCCAATAAAGTTCCCTTCACTACCAAAAAATTCAAAATTAAATCTTTATTTAGAATATACATCATGATGTGCAATTTCAACAAAAAAAAATGTGCCACAGAAGTCAGACAAAAAACGAGTTTTCGTAGAATCACCCATATTCAGACTTAAAGTTATTAGAACGAGGAGCCTCAAAACATTACACTATATTTGACTTTTCGTTTGATTTGAATCTAGCTTTTAGTTGAAAGAGCTGCGTTGAGATCGTACCACACCTAATGCAGCAATACTCGTTCAAGCACGTCGTTCGCGCTAGACTATCACAGCTTTAGAGTAGTGGTTTCACAATGAATAGCTGTAATCTCTGCATCGCTCGTGAGTGTACACTATCTTGTATGTGCGGGATGCATCGACCACAGCGAGCCTGATCAGCGGTCGCCGGCCGTTCTAATTAAATTAACATTTACTTACCTGAGTCTTATTTGAGCTTCGGTGGCATATGTTTGATTCCAATTTTTTACAGAAAACTCCTTAAATTTTGAAGAAATTCTTTTCTTTCTCTATTTAGCATTTCGAATTAATGTTTGACTATTATCTTGTAGCGCAGTAGCGCAGTATCGCGTTTGAACTCCCTTGGAACGAATATTAGTATGATCTAGATATAAATTCCAGATGCTTTGTGTGTTTAAAACTTGATTGCATATCGTCATCCCACTTGGTCGGGGCCAAGGCTTCTTCTATCGAGGCAAATAAGTCAAGCGGAATTGCAAGCAAAGAATTTTTGAAAGGTGCAAGACGACAAATTTTCCCTAAGATGTTTTATTCAACAGGTAATCTTGCGGCGCTTTTGTATGATCATAACATGCCACAAGCCTTACCATACCACCTCTTCGAATACACCTGCACTAAATAAAAAAGTAGGTAAGTATGTTGTCGAGTGCAAAGTTCAACGGCTAACCCGATCGCGTCCGTTCCCATCTCGTTCTACGGGGATCCAAGTGATCTATTACTTGAGTAAAGGATATTCCCGAGGGATCCCATACAGCTGGATCAAATATTTACTCTCTTCTTTGCATAAATTAAATACAGGCAAGATGAAATTGTAGCTTCGGGCAAGCAACGTTTAAAGCACGGAAGCAATTTGTTTTTGATAGACTGTTTGATTGATGTACCTTTTGGAAAAACTTTACTATTATCTGCATCCGCATTATATTTATTTTTACTTCTCGTTTACTTTCGGCTATTATAACTTGTATTTGTGTAATAGTTTAGCGATTTTAAAACTGGCATAATGTAAAAATAGGTGTTCTGAACACCTTTATAGGTGTTCAGAACACCTATTTTTACACATCTGCATTAACTTGAGTAGGTAATAGATATTATAATATTACATATGAATATGGTTTGTCATGCAAAACATAATAACAAATAAACTTTCCGTCTGCAAAGTTTACCAACAACTTCATCTTAATATAAGTACCTCGTTGGTATTCCAAAGGAAATTTTGGACATATTTTATGCCAATAATAGCACATTGAACGGGGATTGTGTAGATGCAAAGTTTTCTGGATGTATAGTAAGTAAGTAAATCATTTATTTGTCACAAAACAAAACACATTAAAATATACTTAGCTTAAATTAGGTGGCTATATAGAAACGGAAAACACATGTAGAGGTATATGTCCACATTAAAAATATACAAGGTATTGGATGCTAACACCGAAGCCAGTCTCTTCACCTCAGAGAATCTAATAATAATAAAGATACATTTTTTCTTTATAAAATTTTTGTTTTAAAGAAAGGTCCCGTAATCGTCGTAATCGATTCCACGCCAACCGACTCTCTGATTAATTAACGTTTGTTTTGTTTCCACTAAGCGCCGACCAAGTACTTTCATTGATCGACGATACATATAAAACCACTTTCTTTAAAAGAGACGTCGCGTGAGGCGGCATAGAAATAAAAAATACCTCGTAAAAGTATAATAAAATACTGTTTGTGAATCTGAATAACAAATATCTTGAATGGGTTTCTTTTATTCATCTTTAATGTTCCTAACTAAGCCTTTGAAGTGTTTTTATTTGAAAGGGTTTGTGTTGATCGAAAGGGGAAAAAAGACAAGTCTTGGTAGAATGCTGTTAGTATGTAGTTAGTAGTTTATTTATTTTTATTCTATTTTTGTATTTGTTTTGGTTTAAGTACGTAATCTAATTCTCTAATATTTCTATAATCTACATGACAAATTTTAAAATTTTTTATTGCTTTACTGTTTGCATGCCACTTCCAGTTGTGCTCGCTCCGCGTTATAACCGAGGGACCATTGTCTTTGTTCACGTAGTAACTAGCAATAAGTTAAGTTGTTTTGTTGAACTACCTACCCTCTTTTTAATTTAGCATAAGTTTTTGTAAGTTAATTTTAGTACGTGTTAGTTCTCATGTAAGTGCATTTATTCTTAGTGAGAAATAATTCTTAAACCTGATGTTAGGTAGCTAGCCTAAATAGTTTAGTAAGATAATTGCGTTTCTTTTCTTTGCTAATATTTATGGTACAAGAGGGATATGGAACGAGGATTTTAATATCTTCGTGTTTCTACAATTTGTACTCAAAGGTGGAACCAGCAGAACGAAATTGAACTTACATGCTATAGGTGCTATAGGTATTGTGTCTTCAAAGTAGACACATGGAAGGCACAACTTAATGCAGTGTATAGGAGCTTGGTTCACTTCAGTGCATTATGCTGAGTTGCTTGCACTAACATACTTAGTTAGAAACTTCATTAAAGAAATACCTATACAAAGAGACAAAGAGCTTGTGTTATTGGCAACAGATTTAGTAACTAGATACAGTACAGTTTGAAAATGTTTGAATTAATAACTTATTAATTGTTTTACTTTGTATAGATTTGACAGAGTTCATTAATTATTTTATGTTTAAGTGCATGAAAAGAGTAAAAGTCCCACGCATTCATGAAAATTGATCCCAGCTGCAAAAGTCCCTTGAACACAACGAAGTAAATATTTAGGAAGGCAAATGAAGACATATACCGACAGGAATTTCAGGCATTCAAATAGGCTCTTCGGCTCTCTGTGAATTGAAATGCACAAAGTAATGTCTTTATAGTGATGTAATAGCAGGCTCAAGGATATCAATACATCCTTTAACCTGGTTAAAAATTATTCGTTTCATTCATGTTTCTCTAAAGTTATTCTAACTACTTAAATAAAAACAAACACTTGGAGAGAAGGATGTCTTACACTACGTTTACCGAGACGTGATAGAATCGGTACCTACATTTACCCCAGCGGTTGTCGGTTCATCGTTATATCAACTTAAATATAAGAATTGTTATTTATAAAAAACACATTTTTCTGAAATTTCATAGAAACAAAATGCAAATTTCATACATGCCAATGCTTTATTTCGACATCGCTACTTTGACAAGGATATTTTATGAAAAGTAAAAGTCCATGCACGTCCTCATTTTGAAAACAAGTCAGTAATCTAGGACCTTTACAAACTCTCATTACTTTCTGACTGTCCAGAATTATTTATTTACAGCAGTCTAAATGTCGTAGCTAAAGTAAAATTTGGTGCAAACACATTACGGTTACAAATTATTTGTACAGAGAGCGGCAGCGGCTGATAGCGCTGAACGGCCGGACCCTGGAGATTTCTTCGATCTACTGCGGCATTTTACCAACTCTCAAGAATAAAACCTAGCGTTTATCTTAAAACTGTTAATTTAGATATCTATATACTTAGGTACTTAATTCTGAAATTCTAATAAAACCAGATGATTGTCATTAAGAAGAAACAACAAAAACTTTACTCAACGTTTTCAATTATGATTATAAAAATAAGGTTAGGTGTATTCGAGTACATGCATGTTTTTCGTAACACAGCAGGAACCGAGCACAGAAATGTCTTCAAAGATAAACAACAATAAGATGTCCATACCTTATATGTAACTCAAAGCAACGCACCCCTTCATATAAAATAACATTTGCCTTAAAATCAATACCTACATATTTTTATTTTCATCATTTCTCACATCGCGTTAACGTCTTATTTTGGGGCGAAATAACATAAAATAATTATTCCATATCTCTTCTGTGATGGTCAATGAAATTGTGTATGGGGCAATTCGGATCTAGACAATCGAATATCATCATGGTTTGTTTGCATAAAGTCTCTTAGATTACTGAGTTTGTTCCCTCGTTTAGCACTTTGTCAATCTACAAAAAAATCAATAGTAGAGTAGTTTGTACAATATCATAGTAGTAAAAAAAAAATTGAATTTGAGCAGCAGCCGTATTAAGTAGGTAGCTTTATATAAAAACAAAAATATAATTTTATATATAAAAATTATATGTAAAAAATTGTTTTACATATAATTTTATACACAAAACCATAAATTCTGTATTTACCATACCATGAAACGAGTCTTGCGTCCTGAAATTTGGGCTTTATATGTGAATCTAATTATAATGTCACATTACACATACACAGTGTGATGTGGCGTAATAATGAAATTCACGACATTGTTTAAGCTACGTCAGCATTCATGACACGCGTGAGATAAGTTTCATATGAGGTTTTCCTGCTATTTATATCTACTTGATACCCTTTCAGGTGTTATAATGTGATTTTTTTATGTATAAGGTGTGTGTTTTTATACAGATCTATTGTATCTATGCCCTCCGGCCAGGTGGGATGACGATCTGAGAAATACTGCTGGCAGATGCTGGATGCAGCTAGCTGAAGACAGGGCACTATGGCGCTCATTAGGTGAGGCCTATGTCCAGCAGTGGACTAATATAGGCTGATGATGATAATGATGATAATTTTATCTATTACTAGCGACCCGCCCCGGCTTCGCACGTTTTTATTATACGACTTATTAACTTATTACTTAAACTTCCTCTTGAATCACTCTATCTATTTAAAAAAACCGCTTCAAAATCCGTTGTGTAGTTTTAAAGATTTAAGCATTCAAAGGGATATTGGGACATACTCGTAGGGACAGAAAAAGCGACTTTGTTTTATATTATGTAGTGATAATAGGTTAAACTTGTAAGAACTGTTATGGTTATAAAGAAATACAAAATATAATTCCAAGATGCCTTTTCCTGTAATAGGGGCAAGTAACACCTCATCATCATCATCATCACACGCACGACGCACGGTCTTATATCATGGAAACTCAATTATTTGTTTAAAAGCTTTTGAAAAGGTCTCGATCATTCAAACCAAACAATTGAATGCTCCGATAATCCGATTATTAGATCGTTCAGATTGGATAAATTAAATATTATTTTATTTGAATACCTTGATAACTAGCATTATTTTTTCCTAATGACCACTTCATCAAAATGAAAAAATACAGAAGAATATTTTTCTTAATTTTATTTAATTTGTACCATCATCGGTTACATAATCTGAAAACAGATAGGTATTATTCACAGTCAGGTATAAAATTATGTAGGTATCTTAATTTGGTACCTACTTTAAATTATTTGAATAAGGAATTCCGAAAGCTCTTCAAAGATGATATTATTAAAAGTTTTACTAATAATGGTAATGCAGCCAGTGTCTTGGGGACGCTTCCGACTGGTATTGACATGGATCAATTGAGCTACCTTTAGACTGTTTGCAACCGTCTGCATTTAGCTCAATGGTTTCAATTGTAAATACTAGTTGTAATTTTTCTATTCCTTGCTTGTAATTTTCGTTGTTAATAAAGAATAAAAAAAAGATTTACTTTTGTAAACCTAAAACTACAATTTGGCACTGGCACCTTTCCCTACAAAAAATCCAGACCCTGACAGCTTCAAGAGAACCCAACTAAAGAAACCTCCTTAAACAAACTCATAGCAGCAAAACCTTTTTCTACAACATAACATTTTGGAAATGAATAGGTAAATAATTAATTAGCGGCGGTACGATGTTGGTTTAGGCGCTGAATGTCCAAGTAATTTTTGGACCACAGCTGGGCCTGGCTTCTGCCGACAGAAAATTTAAAACTCATCACATATTCAAGAAACTTGCTCTATTTTTATGATTAAGGTGAAATGTTAGCGGTATTTTAATTTTTAAACTTATCAAATCTAGGATGAAATAAGAAAGTTATATACAGCGACATTGTTGAAGTTGTTTGGTAAAGTTCTAACACTACAATTGTGGAGATATTCAATTTGATCTTGGATATTTCAGCTAAATTTCAGTAGACATGCTTCGCAAATAATTACCCATTTTAGACTTTGTATTAAGAGTTCTCGCATTAAATCATAATTATTTCAAAAATTAAACTCTCATTCCTATACATTATCACATTTGCACACTGGCACGATCGCTTCCATTCAAACCGAAAAATGCGAGAAAACATTGAAAATCGTATTTTCGGAAGTCGATCACTCATTCGAACTCATTCTAGCCGCCAGCCAAGCTTTGTATTGCGAATCACAATACAAAATGGCGTAATAATTTAACATACCGGAGTAAATTGAATCTCTTTGTCGACTGAAACAATTTTGTGGAGGAGAGGGACTCAGAATAACCAAAGCTTAAAATAAGTGTGTCCTATCCAACTAAAGATTCATGTCCAAATGTTAGAATAAAAATGTGTTTTACTCCATTAACACCTTAAACTTTGAACAGACACACTACAAAGTGAATTTTTGGTATAATTTTGTGAAATATTAATATTATATTATTTTGCTCATTTTATTATTTTACAAGAAAACTGCAACCAGTTACATACTAGTAGGAGTAGAATTGCATTTAATGTACCGCGTTCATTACGATGTGAAGCCCAGAGGTAGCGGAGTACATCGGAAAGAAAGCCGGAATCAAATTGAGAAGCTCCACTCTCGTCATAATGTGAGCTTCAGCTCATTTATGGAGAGGGTCCGGACGAAAAGAATAAAGACCTTCATGAGCCCTGACTTCTGGCCGAAAGGGGTGAAGTTCCGGCGGTTCAAGGGCCGCCTATCACATGATCCCCCGCGCCGAGACACGCCGGTGACCACGCGTGTCCATTAGTCATTAGTTTTTATAATTGAATATGTATTTAGTTTTAAGGTATATATATCGATCAGCATTATCATCATCATCATCATCATCAACCTATCCACTGCTGGATATAGGCCTCCCCTAATGAGCGCCATAGCGCCCTGTCTTCAGCTTGACGCATCCAGCATCTGCCAGCAGTCTTTCGCAGATCGTCATCCCACCTGGCCGGAGGGCGTCCTACACTACGTTTACCGAGTCGCGGTCTCCACTCAAGAACACGTTTACCCCAACGGTTGTTGGTTCTTCGCGAAATATGGCCGGCCCATTGCCACTTTAGCTTGCTAATTCTTTGAGCTATGTCGATAACTTTGGTTCTCTGTCGGATGTATTCGTGAGTGTCCACGTATCTGCTCCGTAGGTCATTACGGGTAGGACGCACTGATTGAAAACTTTCGTTTTCAAACATTGCGGTACGATGACGAGAAGACTTGACGTAGTTTCCCAAATGCTGCCCAGCCTAGCTGGATCCTCCTCTTGGCCTCCTTCTCAAAATTTTTTTTACCTAGCTGTACAATCTGCTCAAGGTGAGTATACTCGGAAACAATTTCAAGAAGGTGACCATCTACGACGATCGGTTCCGGAACAATGTGGCCATTGATCATGATTTTGGTTTTATCCAAATTCATGCCAAGACCGATACATCATGAGGCTGAAGCTAGGCCGATATATCGATATGGACCGTAAAATAAGTAAGTTATATAAGATCTTTTTACTTGTTCTAATGTTGTCCGAAATAAATGACTTTATTATTTATTATTATTATTAATTAGTTTAATCTTCTTCGTACTATTTATACTTAGGTACTTGATAGGTCGTGTTTTACTCTGTAATATCATAAAGTGAATAAAACATGGTATTTCCTACAAGCTTTATTCTAGTTCCCTAAGCAAACCTTGTATGTAAGGATCCGGAACCAGCAAATTGTAGACCAGCTGATGTTGAATGGTAACCACTAACCGTTTTTACCTAACTGACCGTGTGTTATTCAAATCAGATCTAAAATACACATGTGGAATGAGCTAAGGGTCTGTTTTAGTTTTTCAATAGCTATTGTTATATAGCTTATTTGGTTAATCACGTGTGTAAACGAACGTTAAAGTAAAGCTGCATGCTAACAAATGGAAAAGTTAGGGGCCAAATAATATCGGACGAAAACATTATTGAACAGATCAAGTATGTGAAATATCGTAAAACTTTTACAATTTATGATTTTTCTAATTGTTTTACCTAGAAAAATAATTTAAATTTTCACCATCTCCATAAACTTCATTTTGTAAAGTCCCCATAATGATTCATAAGCCTAGATGACAAACGCGATTTTGGGCTTTCTAGTAAATTGAAAGACCGAAATAGGCGCTGACACAAAAACTGTTCATTTTAGTGATACTTTTACGGACAAATGTGAACCATCAGTTACAAAGGTGGTCTGACAAATTAGTCGCAGAGAGATGGGACAATGCTCTGTTATAGACCTGCCTACTTATATTCTCTTATATGTGAGGTTTGTTTAAACTCTTCCAATCATGACGGATTCATTTCGGTTAATGACTATTTCGCATTGTATGAAACATTGTTTTACTAGATTGGAATAAATCTTGTGCGGTTTAACTAACTGTATAAGAATAGTTTTTCATTTCCGCTTAGAGATTATACCTAAAAATTGCAATAGAATTTTATAAAATCTTTGTAGATGTCTCGTGAGAGTCATCGATGGCTCGCTGGAGGAGGCTTTTACCTTGATAGGGGTTTTCGAAACAACACAAAGCCCAACCTAAGATTGTGTGCCTTACATTTAAATTTTTTTAGCAGTTTTAAGATACATAGTTTAATAATTTACTAATGTTTTGAGAAATAAAAGCCTTTTAATTTTATTTTGAGTATCCACGTTTACCGTAAGTACTAATGGGGAGGTCTTTGTCCAGTAGGTACAGAACTAGTTAACGATGTGAAGCAGAAATAATGTTTATAGAGACCTCTTCAAAGGGACTTGATAGGACAAAATGAGTCAATTTAGCAACATTGCCACGTAAATACTACGAGAATCCTTCCAACGAAATAATATCGTAGAAGCGCATTGGCCATTCCGCACCCACTCGACCTGATAACGTAATAAAAAGTAATATTATTTGCGGAACTACTTCGGAAGGGCTATCAATATAATCCAGATAGTTTCGCGGAAATTTCATGGTCAGCTTGTATTGGAACTTGGATTGGAAAAACGGCAGGTCTTGTGGTTGTTAAATGTATAATCTCAGTGTATAATAATAAAAATTATCGTGCTTTGTTGACAGTTTACTGGTTGAATAACATGGCTACCCACGTTTAGTTAGCGCTATTTCAGAAAAGTGTATACTTTTTTTAAATAGAGCAAAAGTAACCAACGGTTTCCCTGTATCGGGTAATTTTTTTTATGAAGTATAACATACATATAACATAAAATAACTTGCTGACTAACAAATACTTAAAACTTGTTTCAGGCTGACGATGCATCGGCTTCTCAGCATCACCCTCATCACCATGGCCGTCGAGTGCGTGCGCTCCGAAGACAGGGAGCACCAGGGGCCGCAGCCCTGCGGGGGCCGCCTGCGGGGCCCCGTCGGGGTCATACAGACCCCCAACTTCCCCAACGCCTTCCCCGTCCCCATAAAGTGCAAGTGGATCATCGAACACGACAACATAGTGAACGGGACCATATCGATATATTTCACCCAACAGTACACCACCAGTGGGTTAACCTTCACCGAGTACATGTACTATGATGAATCGTACAAGTTGGGGGAGAGACGGGCTCTGACTGTCACAGAGGAGAACATAACGAGGATCAAATGGCTTCAGGTAAGTTTAAGACATTTCCAAGTCTTATTTATTATGCTGAAGTTGTCGTAATTTAGGATAATCTGGTAAAACAGTAATATACTACAATATACAGACATAAACAAAGTGGCTGACGTTCTACTTGTGTGAAAAATTAAGATACACAAATTTCACAATATAATAAATTTTATTTGTTTATCGTTACCGATAGACGGTTAGAGTTTATCTTTCCAGATAGACGTATTCTGCGAAGCTAGTTTTGCTTCTCTAATAAGCCGATTCAAAAGTACCAAGTACGAGATAATACTTTACATGAATTATGAGTGAGGGTGGGCCACACTAGGCCTCGTCGTGGGAAAATCATCGACGCTAGAATAACATGAACAAAGTGTTACCAACGTGCGTACGTTTATTTTTTAAATTATTTAAGGCGCCTTTGAGGGTTAAAGGTGGTATTCCCCCAAATAGTTACAGGGGAAGATCTTCCCTGTACCGGGTCGGCCCAACTGGCCCACTTACCCAGGGTCTTTCGACCGACAGTTGATGTCGGAAAGTTAGGCCAGATGTTGTTGAACCCAGCGTTTACGCGATCTAGGATTATGGGTCACGTGATCTACTTTTTGCACTCAGAATTTTTGTTATTTCATTTGTAGTTCAGCTCACATCATGTTAGAGGTCGCTACAGCGCCTGACAACTGTATTAAATTACAAAATATTAAAAACACTTCAAACGGAAATTAAATACAAGGAAACTAGCAACTCGGTAATATTCACAACTGGAAACGGAAGCGGAAAATAAGACAGCGAAACAATTGTAAGTTGCAGCCGTTGCAGGCAACTACACTCCGGTTCGAGCTCTTGCATGCGACGCAAAGCTGGAATTACTTAGTTGCACATGGATAATTATTATTTAAACAATTTCTGTGCTAGTTAAATATTTCAGCTCACACGGCATTTCAAAGTAGTCTAGCGGTTTCTTATATTTTACCTAAAAATTACTAAGAAAATATTTATTATGAAAACAGATTAATCTCCCTCGTACGTTATCCCCCTAGCTCCCTCGGCTTCCTCTTGGGTCGCAAACAAAATGTTCTTGATATTATGAGTCTGATTTTCTTTTCCTAATTTTTTACGTTAAACTTAGATAAATCGCTGTGTAAAATAGTGAGATAACTTTACTCTAGAGTCTAGACCCTTAATCTGTAAGACGTATAACTTACTTAAAAAAATAAAGTTGTTTGCCCAAACAGACGTACATATAAAGCTACTTTACCCACTAAGCCGTATCAAGCGCAAATATGTTTCAGATAGAAAATGTATTCGGAAATACTGGCCACGTGCAACCTCGAGCTACGTATTCCCTGTAAAGCCATTGAAAAACAACGACGAGTAAAACGTTCGGTTAGGGCTTCAATCAAACATTTACTAGTGCGATGTGGGAATGGGAATTGTTACAAGGCTGGCATGAAAAGCTGGGTCAGTATGGTCACTTAAGATGGAGCTAAATAGTTATAATAATAATGCCTTACTTATAACCATGTAAGTATATATCTTATATTGGTTATGAATTTGGTTTGTGATGTATTTGGTCTATGGTTTATTCTGTTTAGTTTAGTGTGTAATAACAACAACGAATAATCAGTATTCGTTGTTGAATTAATTTGTCTTGTCAAACGTTACGCATTTTAAACGTTAATATGCATTTGCTGCACGTTACTATTACAATGCATTTTTCTACAGCAAAGCACATAATCAAATCATTATCATACATAATTTTGATTATAGCTAGTTATTACTTTTAAAGTTAATTTTCACGTCGATGCTTACTCAGTTCTCGTCTCTCAGCTGTGTGATTTGGCTTTACGCGATGACAGTATGCCATTCAGGATAGAGACGCACCCGCGACATTTGATGCAATCTGGAAGCACTTTATTTATTGGTCCAACGCTAATGGAAAATAAAACAAATCAAATCAAATAAGTTTATTTGTAATTTACTTAAACTTATGAATTATTAACTAACACTTTTTAGAGCTAGTTTTTTTTTACTTCTACTTTAAAAGTTTTGTAGCATTTTATAACAAATTCATCATAGTATGGGAGAGAATGTATTTGTATTTTTGGATAATTGATAAACAAATATTTATTGAAATTTAACTTTGCTCCAAACAAAATATTCTTTAGATCCCTACCTTTACTTTGCTTGGAGTTCCAAAGAACCCACTTATAAGTACTGACTCAAAAATAAATTATTATTTTTAATAAATACCAATCTTAAAAACAACTTTGAATAATATACATACAATAACATAGGGAACTAGGTAGAAAAATACATATATAAAAGTTTCAATTGATTATACTATTATTAGTCGTACATGGCTGCTGAATTACTTTGCTAAATTTAACATCTTATCTGACTCTCAATTTGGTTTTAGACAGGGATTGTCTACTGAGGACGCTGTGGCAGCAATCAGTAACCATATAGTGGAGAAAATTGACTCCGGGCAGAAGTGTCTAGCGACGTTCCTTGACCTAAAGAAAGCGTTTGACACTGTGTCAATCGAAATCCTTATAAATAAGCTTGAAAAAATAGGGATTCGAGGAACGCCGCTGGCACTTCTCTCGGACTACTTATATAATAGAACTCAGAGAGTTAAAATTGAAGAATATACTAGCAAAGAAGAAACAATTAGCTTTGGTGTCCCGCAGGGGAGCGTGCTAGGTCCAACGTTGTTCATATTCTACATTAACGATATCTGCAACCTTAAATTAAACAATGCAGCAATATTCTGTTATGCAGACGATACTGCTGTCGTATTTTGGGACAAATCCTGGACTCATCTGAAGTCTAAAACAGAAAAAGGATTGAGTGAAATTTCTAAATGGCTTGATTATAATCATCTTACCATAAATGTAGCTAAAACAAATTTCATGACCTTTACTAAGTACAACCGTACCCAACCTTGTCAAGATTTCACCTTAAAATTACACAGGTGTGAACAACTTAGCTCCATTTGTGATTGTCCTATTATAAATAAAGTGTCCACTACAAAGTATTTAGGTATTATGATAGACCAACGTATGTCCTGGTATGCGCATATAGAATTAGTTATGACTAGAATTCGCAAGTTAATTTGGATTTTTAAAACATTAAGACATATATCTACAAAAGAAATTATAGACCAAATTTACATAAGCTTAGCACAATCAATCTTATAATATTGTATACCCATATGGGGAGGAGCTGCGAAGACAAAATTCCTTGAAGTAGAGAGAGCTCAAAGATCTTTGCTGAAAGTCATGTACTGTAAGCCGTTTCAACATCCTACAGACTTGCTCTACCGGGAATCAGGAATTCTTTCAGTGAGAAAACTCTACATTATGGATATCGTCTTAAAGTACCACAAAATATTGGGATTTGACCCTAAGAAGACACAAAAGCGACGGAAAGATAAGGTTGCAGATAAAGTTACAACTTACTCCAAATATGCATCCCGACAGTACGCCAATCAGTCCGCACGCCTTTACGATGTCATAAACAAAATTCTTAATATATATGCGTTGAACAATCATTCTTGTAAAAAAACATTAAGTTTATGGCTGCCAAAAATAAGTTACGAAGATGGAGAAAAACTTCTGGAAACCTTAGCTTAATAATAATTAATTGTAAATAATTAAACCACCTTACCTTTAGTACATACACAAAAACAAAAACATTTTTATACACATACGCACAATCAAACACACACACACACAATTACTAACACACACACAATTACTAACACACACACAATCACTCACACACACACACACAATCACTCACACACACACACAATCACTCAACACACACAATCACTCACACACTTACAAAAAAACACACTTTCACATTTTAACTTCTTGTCTTTACTGACTAGAGTAACTTACTTTTAATTTCATTTTTTATTGTTTAAAACGTCAAAACTAATCTGTATGTTAGATTAGTTTTGGTAGAGTCAATATTAGTTTGTTTTCACAGTATTAAATAGTTAATTTCTTTAAGATAGCCGCGCAGCAGAGCGAGACCCTCTAGCACAGGTATAATATTACTTAAAAGAGGGTCCCATACCACTGAAATGTACTAGATTAAGTTAAAGAAATAAAATATTTTGTATTTTGTATTTATTTTGTATGGCTAATGTATAGCCTTTTCTGCGGGTCTCTGAGACCACGACCGACGACGTGTAGGGAATCATAATAAGCCCTTCATAATAAAAAAAATCATTGATATGTACATGTACAGGTTTGGTTTTCGGCAGGCGGTAGGTGGTACGGTTGAGTTAGGGACCTGATATATTATGTAGTGTATTGATAAAAACTAGCTAAAGGTGATAAGCAGTCCAATCCATCAACGGCTTCAACTTCAACCATCCAAAACTATTAAATAAAATATCCTTCCACCAAATCCACAATAATTGTACCTCATATCAATTCTCATTTGACTTCACAAAGATGATATTGGCCGAAGCATTTTTTCCTGTCAGGAATGGCCGTGACAGGGGTCGACCTCTGTCAGTTGACCGCAATTACGGTACAGGAATTACGCAATAAGAACATTACAGCGGAACTTTTTGTTGATGAGTCGTAAACTTACGGACCTTTTGTATTTTTTTACATTCGCAACGAATTGAACTGAAAATAATGAAATTGGACAATATGCTGTTTCTATGCCAAAAAATCATTAACATAGAATCATAAAAGCTAAATAAAAGAAATTTTCTTCTATTGGCTGTTAAAGGCGAAGTTACTTTTTTCTCGATTTTCACGGTTCCTCGGTTTTGTATTCACATTTTACTGCTGTCATTTTAACTGACAGTTGATTCAGAAAATGCGTGCTCGGTGGTATCCGAGACATAATTTGACATCTATTGCCACACATTGAGTTAGAAGTGATTGTCTTGTCGTGCTCCTAGCTTCGAATGTAATATTGGAAATTGTTCTCGCCTTGCCACAATGTTTATTTTTTAATTTTTTTGTCTTTTATTTTTGTCAGCAAAAGTGACTTCAGCACTTTGAAAAATGAAAGAAATCTTACTCCAGTAAAGTGTCTCTCGAAAATAATTTCAAGCATGACTTTAAAAGCTTTTATGCTATATAGCTTTTATGTAGTGACAAACTGATTCTTCGCAGAAGGATACTAAATATTTACCTCAAGATCTTATGTCTGTGTATCTATGTATAACGATTCCTTATATTTCGATCTTATTATCAGTTTTCCATAATAGGTGACGCTGCATTATCTACTCTCTCTGGCGCCATTGTTAACCAGATTCCTCTAACCCCAAATAATGTATACCTAATGCTGGTTCTAAATCTTCTACAAAATCTGATGAAATACATAGATGTAAGTAAACCATTCCAGATCAGACATGATTTTGACTGCGAGCGACGTCGAGTAATCAGATCTCCTAATAAAGCAACTGGCTCCAGTTCCATCCGATATCCAATAATCTCACACTCACCAACCTACACCTTAGCCTATATGTGCGAGTATAAAATTACAAACTCATGCTTTTATTCACTTAACAACTTCGGCGTACCGCCTTGGATGGGAAATTTGAAAAGTTAATTTGGCAAGCCGTAGAAATTTTCAATTTCTCGCAAACAGGGGCGAACTGAGTATTTGATTAAATGCGACAAGGAAAATTGTGTTACATACATTATATTTAAAAGGTAAACATATAGAAAACAGAAAATAAATCACTATTTGAATTTATGCCCTACCTACTAGGTAGGCTAGGTACGCTGGCATCATAAATTATTGTAGTAAAAGCCTTATAACTTCTAATCAAACTTTCGCAACATGTCGCTTGAAAGTTGAATTTTTGGATAAACGTGTCAAAACTGTTTATAAGGAATGTAACAAAAAGTACGTTTCAGTTTCGACCATAGAACAAAGGAAAAATAAAAAAATATTACAAAACATCGTTTCTGAAAAAAATAAGGAATGGCCGCTAGACTCCACACACCTACGCAACCATGTCGGCGCATCGTAGGTTTGTAGGTAAACTACCAATGTTCGACCAATGCATACCAATTTTCTATTATTCCTTTAGGGGCTTGGGACGGTCAAGGTCAAGAATACTTACTTTTTTCCAAAATGCGTCATTATTTTACATACTTTTCCTAATACCTGTGGTCGAATCTTAAACATTCCTTAAAGTTTGGTCATTATTTTTGTAATAACTTGCAGAGAGCTCTTTTGACATCAACGTCATTATGACTTGTTAACCTACAGTATGTCTAGCAGTAGGTAATTGAAACAACAGTACTAGCAAATACTGTAAATGGTTTGTAAGCATACGTGTCAAATTCAGCCCTGTTAATTCGTACTCCAACTGCTTCTAATTAAATTTAAAACGGCTTTCAACGCCTACAGTGTTTGCCGCGATACTTATTGGCAATATGTGTTTGTCAAGGAAGTTGGTTCCCTTATTAGAGAATTCCTATTAGGAAAAGAGTGTCATGAGTTGAAAGGGTTCTTTGTTTATTTAAATTTTCCCAACCGCCAAGTAATACAACTTATATCTGTTTTTGACGATACAAAGTTACATGATACTGATATTACTTATTCCAACTTTTATTTAGTAAGTCCTTCTACCACTTGTATTGTTACTTGGCAATCTTTCAACTTGTTATCCATCGGTCGAATACAGGCCTCGGGAATAAATTATGTTGATCTACAATTCTAAGACGGAATACACAATCAAAAACACCTACGCACTGAAATAATACAGTTCAACAAATGTTATTATGTCTAGGATCAAAATGGTTTCACATCAAACATTTGCGAGGCAAGTCAATTAATCGTGCTTGGAAATAGACAGAATACGGAACCTTGTACGCCTCGCCCGTATCAGTCAGTAGCCATTAGTTATAGAGCTCTAGAGTCAAATTGTTCAAAATAGTGTCTGACTGGAAGAAGAGTAGCTGCTGATATTCATCATCATCAGCCTATATTAGTCCACTGCTGGACTTAGGCCTCCCCTAATGAGCGCCATAGCGCCCTGTCTTAAATATACCTACTAATGTAAAATTAACGTAAAATGATTTTACGCTTTATAATTTTAGGTCAGGCCAAACAACAAATATCTTGCTATTTTTTTTATCGGGATCACCAGTATAGTCTTTTATTTAATTAATACAAATTTAAAACAAACAAATGTAAATCTATTTTCGATTAAACCATTTCTTACATCACATTACACTGGGCTTCGACTTGCCAAAGCACTCTTATAGCATTACAAGGATAAATTCCTTAGAAACCATTCAAGTTTAGCTCACAAATGTCACTCGATCTCGCATTCAGACCTTCGTTACCCTAAACTATAAAAGGAAAGTTTGGCCCTATTCCGGGAAACTGTAAATTTACTAAACTTTTACGATTATTGCAAATTTGGCTTTTAAAGCGTATAAGTTAATAATGGTCGATCGTGGAGCGGAGACTTTATATTGGATCAGCTATCAATTAATAGCGATACCTTAATGCTAATAGTGAATTGAAATCAATGGTTTTTGAAAACTAGTGCTGCTTGATACCAGAATTTAAAACCAAACGCCGCCATGATAACAATTTAAAATAGGACATCGCAATAACGAGCCACGCGGAATCTAGACACTAACAGATAAAAACTCCAGATAAGGGAAAAATAACATTAACGAACAACATAAGATATTATTATAGGAAAGGATTTTCCACCGAATAAAATTACCTCTATCATCACTCTAAACTCCAGTTCAAACGTTTATCTATGAGCTTTGCGATAACTTATTACCATTATGTGATTAAAAATATCTTAGTGCGATTATACACTACCTTATACGCTACCAAGCCTCCACAAACCCTATGTCTTCAGGTCAATAAAACAAAAAGTTAAAAGCGCGGGAATAAATCTCCATTTCGCATAAGACATTATTTTCAATAATCGAAATGACAAAGGGCGCCATTTTTCAACGCCCTGCTATCTCTAGAGACTGATATGAGCACTAGTTCCATGTTCACTTCAATAATACTGTCATCTGGAATGCTATTTGAAATTCTAGAATTATACTATTTTATTTTGTGTGCCATTTTAGTATTGCGGCCTGCCGCGATGTTTTTTTTACTCGCCAGCGCAACAACGAAGACTGTAAAATTAAAATCACACTTCCTATAAACTTAGTACCTACATACCGAACGATTTGTTAAAGTTTTATCTCGTTTAATTTTTACAACAAATTGCATATTCTTTGTAATTGCTCCAGTTTTACTCACAAAAGAGATCAAAAGCGAGGAAAAATTACAGCACTAGCTTTTGCCTTTGGAATATTATTATTTAGATATGCATCGCGATATACGATGTAGACCTAAGATGATTGTTATAAGAACATTGGTATGTAAGATAATGTTAAATCGGATTGAAGTGTGTGAAAAAGCTCAATCATTAATGAATAGCTCAGGTACTTCAGAACATTATCATTAAATTGAAACGTCTGCAGTTAGCTCAATGGTTTCAATTGTAAATACTAGTTGTAATTTTTCTATTCCTTTGCTTGTAATTTTCGTTGTTAAATTAAATACATTGGTATTGGAATAATTTCATAACCTACATTCAAAAAAACAGCATTTTATGTTAAAAATAAAAGATAACTGTTTCGTTACGACTTAAAACTCGAACTCGTAAGTTGGTTGAATGATCCTTTAATTACAACGTACCCACAAACTATAAACTCTGTTCAATCGATTACTTGAGATGAATTGAGAAGGATTAGCCACTAACTTGATGGATGGCGGGATCACCTTGTTCCGCAGGTATTAAAGGGGAATCCATATTCAACAAACTTGGATGGGCTTTACATACCTATTTATTACCTGATTGATGGTATGTACATACATAAAAGCATAGAAGAGAGGTAAGTATACATTTTTGAGCCGCATGTTACTCATCCAAAACTCACTATCAACTCCTTTATTCATATGATTTCTAGAAAAATTGTGAAATTTGAAGTGACTGAGATCTAACAATTTAAGTAATTTTTTGTCAAACTGACGATAGCAAGAAGAATTTAACCTTAGAATTCTAAGCAATAAAAGTATTTGCGAAATTACTATATACCTATGATATTTTTTTGTCTTTTGCAACACAATAAATATCCAAGTTTTTATAGGAGTGTTTGTGCCGCAAAAAAACAAATAAATAACAAAATCACGACACTTCGCACGAACCCACCTAACTTGAGAAAAACTAAGCAATATGACTGCTCTACTGCCTAAGTTCCGGGAACTTTCTGTTGCTTACTTGCCCCAATTTTCTATAAGTAATGGCACAATTTTGGGCCGCTTTCATTCGAGTTTTCAAGCAATATTTTGTTTTGTTTTTCACTATTTGCCAGTGGGAATTAAAAATATTGTACGCTAGTTTCTGTTCGATAGTTTCTAAATTTACATTTATTTTAATAATTTAAGTGTTTTTAAGGTTCTGACTTTCAATTTTATGATTCAAAATCATTAAAGTTGAGCGCTCCTTACTTAACTTACTCCTTACTTTTGTATTCATGTCAGTGTTTTGAGAATGTGAGCTGCAAAATACAATAAGAAACATAATGCTAACTTAATGATAGCTTTTTGCCAATAATTTCAGGTACTCAAGCTTAATAAAATTACACCTCAATGCAAGAGTAGGCAAACCCTGGCTTCAAAACTTATCCTTCCACAAATTATGTTATTTTGATGAGTGAAATTTCTACAGGATAATAAATATTCTGATTCTCTTGATTTCCTGGTTTAGCTATTCGGTGGTGTCGACTTGGCCGTTATTCTATTCTAAAAGGATCATTAAAAATATGTGTACATAATAATAAATAAATTTCAGTAGGAAGTCCTTTATAATTTGTTTTTGTTCTGAAATAGGCCACACTAAAGGTTTAACAACGCAAAATACTTTTTATGCAGGAATTGAGCACCATGTGGCAACACATACATATTAATATTCTGTTTATTTATTTATTTTATTTTAACTACGCCTTTCGAGCGGATATATTTAGTTTTTAAATAGTTTGACTTATGCTTGTAATAAGTTAAAGGTCAGTTTGATTGTGACAGTGGTATTTAATATTGTCTAAGTGTTTTTTTTGTAAATCTAAAGAAATAAATATATTGATTTGCTTATTTGCCAAGATAGAATAAACTGTATCAAAATAAACTCAAGACAAACAACTCGTTGTTGTTTGCTTATAATCTCCATAATTTGACTGATTAATGATCATCTTATAATTAACGTATTGCTTGTTAATGTTAATTAACTACTTTAACAAAATATTTTTATCAGCTAGGAGAATACACCCAAATAATGATCATTCATTTTTTCTGAGTGAGCCTGTCCAAAGTGATAATTCCGCTATTATTAGTTCCATGGAATCGAAATACTATTAAAAATGTTCCATATAAGAACTTGAAAAAACCGGGAGCAAAAACTAGTACCTACTTACTGTAAACAAATGAGATTTATTCATCTGTAGTGAAGGAAGACGAAGCATTTAATCTTTGTCGTAGCACGTCTACGCCGTAGAACTCTACGCCTCGTAGCAAGAAATCGTTTGACTGACTATTCCAAAACTTTGTGTAACATTATTTATTTTAAAACCTACAAATAATTAAATGGAGCAGACAATCGCTTACATTCAGCAGCAGCTTTCACTATTGCTTTAAGGCGTCATTGACAGTATTGCGTTTGTCTAGCTAGCTGTAACTAGCTGTATTGGTGGTCGCATTCAGCTATAATCAGTCCAAGAGCTGGAAGGCCATTTTGACATTTTTATCAAATCAAATTTCGCAAATCTTATAGTATATCAGCAAACTTATAAAACTATAATAAAACTATAATTTGTCGTGAAAACAATCAAAACAACACTCCAAAGAAAAATACTCAGTCAGCTGTCGACAAGAAAATTATAACGGTTTGAATCAAAAATCTTTTCAATATAAAATCTTATTCCGTACAAAACGAAGCGAGATAAAAGAGATTGCGTTTTTTCGCGACTCTACGTTACTTGCTTATATCGCAATTTTTGCTAAATTAGATTCGCCAAATAATGCTTTGGTTGGGAGATACAAACTGATTTTTATATCTCTCTGTGTGTGATTTTTATAAGGAATCATATACATCTTAAAATCGCCACATGCTTTTTTTGGCTTGCTGTTCACTAATTTTGATGCCTTCCTGATTTATTCCAATTGAAAAGTTTTGTTTCAGGGTGCTTTGATCGAACTTTGTCCATTTTTTCCTCATACCTATAGTTACTTTGTTATTTGTTAAATCTGCAAAAACACCACATTACACATTGGGCAGTTTGTAACAAACAACCTCATTCGTCACTGGATGAAATAAATTATGTTTCAGTAAGAAAAACAAATGAGAGACATTTTTTTCAAGCAAACACACTATAAAATATAAGTTTACCGGGTTTCTAAAACTGTGTGTATAACTTTGTATATGTACTGTTAATATTATTATATTTTTAAGCTGTTGATTTCAATAAATGCGAAGCGGTAGTTCAGTTAATGTGAAATAACATGAGAATAATGGAAATCAAAAATATAATCGTTGACAATCCTTATTTATTTTAAAATATATTCAGTGAATATAGTCAATTCAGTGAAATGTTATATTTGTTTTCTTACTACTCTACTCTTAATTACAATTTAAGCTGGTAAAATAAATAAACAAATTAGTGAAAATCAGCATGTAATAAAAGCATATTATTATCAAAGAATAAGCCTTTCAATTGCAATGAAACTGTAATTCAATAAAGTTAGCATATTGCAAACCTACAGATTTTCGTATACAAATAACGGTATGATATTTATTTTACAAATAATTTTTTATTTTAACTTATTATGTTATACGTAAAAATATAATTTTTATCTGGAGGTTTTTGTAAAAGTTTTGATTCATTATGTTACCAAGATAGCTGGAGTCGTCGTATCCGGCCCTCTAAACAGCGCCGAAAACGCAAACTGATACAAATGAATCCAATCATAAATTGAACAGTTCAATCGAAATGAACGGACGATTCAGAAGAACACAAAAAGAACTGCCGATTCCGGTTCATACATCACCGAGTAATTGAAAAGAGCTTGCGGGGAATGATGATAATTGCTGAATTTGCAGGTGGCTTAGAGGTTATCGATTGCTCAGGAAAATGGACCATTGGAATCAATGACTTTAATAGTTAAGACGCAAACAAGACCTAAAGTGGCGCCACCACTTATTTTATCATATAACTCCGTTAAACAAAATAATTTCCAAAATTCATTCGTACATTTTGTTAAACCTATAATATAATAACCTATAATATACCTATAATAGCTTTTTTAATGCATCTGTAGTAGTTTCATTTTGTCTTTTCCAAGCTTAAAAAGATATGAAAATTTATATTTTGGGAGAGAAATAAACGAATGGTAGCCAACATAAAGCTTAGAACGTCTGGGTAATGCACGACGCTGAAAAATTTGGGTCAGCAGATGTATGAAACCTTACCATTCTTCTTTCCATTTATTTTGCAATTTAAAAATGACCATATCTTCATTATAACACAGTTTTAAAATAATTTTCTACATTATTCTGCATTCCGCAAATCTGACATTCATACGAACGACGACGAGGCAACGAAAATATTCAAGGTATTCTCAGCCAAAAGAAAATTTCGGGCATTGTTATACGAACCTTCAATAAAACCTCATTTGACAGTCTATCCTAAAAGATACTTAGCTTTTACGATCTTACATTCCATATTTTTGTTTTGCCGAAATATTGAAAGCGGGCTCTCAGGAATACCAAAACGTCGAATAAATGTAAACTCTATCGTACAAGTCTTCAGGGCTTTGAGAACATTTCAGGGCCTTGGAATAAAAAGGCTAACTAACTACAGTTTAAACGTTTTTACCTACCAAAAATAGCTAACTTAATCAAAAACTGTAATAAGATTGGAGATTCTAGCCAATCTTATTACATTTCTAGAATAGAAGTAGCAGTTAAAAAGTTTTAGTGCGTATTTACATCCAATACTAATCACTGGCAGATTTTTCCAAAAATACTGAAGTCTTCAATAATTTTTGATGGAAAATTTCTTCAGCTTTATATTATAAAAACGTTCTTTAAACGCGTTTTTACATGTCTTATTTCACACTTTGATTGACAAAAACTAAACTACCCAATACAAAACATCGACCGCGACCCCGCTTGACAAGGGTTTCGGCAATATTTATAGTCTTCGCAACATGCCTTGAGTGAAACCCATCTTCGCGTGTGTTGGAGCAATTGCTTGAATGTTTTAGAATGGAAACATTTATTTTCCCTACAAAGAATAGGCCTGAAAAAACGACCCTAACAGTCGATCAATCACAATTACGATTTTCCTTTTTCAAGACGTCCTTTTTCTTTTATAGGTATTATGTGTATCAGCATTTATTTATTTTAATGAATACTATACCGTCATCCATTATTTTTCCCATAATATTTTTTTTTTGCCTGGAAGAAATCGCTTTGAGCAATAAGATCGTTAATTCCATTGCTTATTTCTTTTATAATGTTTAATTTAGTACTACCTGTTTTTTAAGCGATGGATGCGACGGGAGTATGAAAACTCGAAAAATATATTAAACTAGCCACCCGCTTCGGCTTCGCACGGTTTTATTATGCGTATAAACTTTCTTCTTGAATCACTTTATGTATTAAAAAAAAACGCATCAAAATCCGTTGCGTAGTTTTAAAGATTTAAGCATTCAAAGGGACATAAGGATATAGGGACATAGGGAGAGAAAAAGCGACTTCGTTTTATACTATGTAGTGATATTTTACACAATGAACAACGTAGGTGCGTGTAGTTCTGACCGCACATTCATTCGTTGATTTAAAATGGCTACGATTAAGCTCAACATGTGCACTTCCCCAGAATAAACAGCGCTAAGCACCACTAAACTCATCTGAACTAAATAATGGTGGACTTGAGAAATAATGTGAATGCTGGGAAGCTTACAACTAACCTACATTTAGTTAATTGCCAAAGTACTGCTTAATGTGGGATGTAGCCGGGTCACGTGGTTTGACAATTTTTTTGTCATACCTAACCGAGGTAAAACTGTTTTGTGCTGCAATGATATATGACTGTCTATATAGTGTTGCCATTTCAGTAACCTTTCATGTGGAATAACCCCTCTCAAATATGTAGGTAGGATATATTATGTAAATATGTAGATGACAACTATGTTATTCATACATCGTCTTTTGTGGGTTTCTCAACTTATTTCCCAAGAGATAATTTATAACAGACAGTAATATTTAACAGTTAATAAACAAAAGTGGATGTATCCGCTGAATTCGCCTTTAGATATAATACTTGAAGCCGTTAAAGTAATCCTATGGTATGTTAGTTATAGTTTTTGGGTATTACGAATGTAAGTAACTGGGAACTTTTAGATATCCTTTTATACCGGTTACTGCTAAATTGGTGTAATGAATGTAAGAAAATTTTATGTAAATGTATGTAAATTGAATTAATGAATGAATGAGGTCATTTAAGGTTAATTACAAAGAAAATTACAACCATAGAATAGAAACTAAATAATTTTATTTGGTTGGTTGAGGGCAAGTTAATCATTCCGTGTCTTGTTAATAATTTCAGTGTTGTAGGAAGGGCTGCTTGTTTTAGTACCGTGTTCAAATAGTTGCCGAACTGTTAACACATCACAGGACTCATATAGAAGATTTAGTGGATGGATACCGAACTTTATTAAATGAAACTAAAAAGTTTCGTGGTAACCAACCACCCATAATTATTTATCAAATGGTTTATGTTTGTATTATCAAATTATTTGTAAGAATAAATTAGAATTTAATTATATATTTAATAATTTAGAGTACATTCTCACCACACAAAATCACCATACGTCCACTGCGGAACAGCCCCCTAAGTAGGCAGTTCTAAGAAATAATAGTAAATTTGAGTAATAATCAAAACATCAATACTATTTATAGTATAAAACCAACGAAAGTGTCTCTTTTCCGGGAAAAACAATGATCTAGCATTTCACTATCAACAAATTAAAAGAGCCAGTACTAGAGGAGGGCCCGCGCTAATGGATTCGAATGTAGTGAGTCTCAGTTTCAATGTTTGAAAGCTTTGAATTAATAGGTTTAAGTTTCTTCGACCTGTTTCAAACTGACAAACCAACTAAAAGCTTGTAGTAAAGTCGTAACAAACATGATATCTCAAAAATAATTAAATCTGCGATGATGAAGTTTGAATTCAAAACTAATCATTTGAATACCTGCGCCGATATTCATGAAACAAAGCCACTTATATTCAGTTACACTTACGTTGAAATTACATTTAAAACATAAAACACACATTAACACAAAAAACAAAATCAAAATCATCTCAAGGTTTTAGTTATATAAAAAATAAGACTAATTAGTAGAGTATAATTTGATGCAGATTAGAATTTCCAAGAATCTATTTTATCATGATCCTCTTTGATTAGAACACCTTTTTAGTATAGTTTAAATTTGTAACCCAAAGCATAAAGCGCGATGCACTCAGCCACAGCTAATCCGCCCGCGCCGTCATGTCACCGATGCTGACAACCTACAAATTTACGATGTCATAACTTACCGCCGCCGCCCAACGGCGCCACCGGCCTTCTGTAATTACTTCTTTATTAGACCATCACCAACCATACTCGGAAGCTTTGTGCTACGGTCTGCACGGATATATTTTTACATTTGACCTAATTTAATTTTCTGTTTAGAAGTCTAACTTAAACCCTAGATTTGCTCTTTAACCTAGCCAAAGTAAACTTTCCTTTCGAACCATTTTTAGCACTAAATAAACTTTTTAAAGTTTACAAAAAAATCTTTATTAACAACGAAAATTACAAGAAAGGAATAGAAAAATTACAACTAGTATTTACAATTGAAATAATTGAGCTAACTGCAGACGGTTGCAAACAGTCTAAAGGTAGCTCAATTGATTCATGTCAATACCAGTCGGAAGCGTCCCCAAGACACTGGCTGCATTACCACGCTGTATGGCAATGCTGATGCGCTGAGCCAGATAAACTAAATAAACTATTTCTAGGATATAGAAGACTAGTATCTGCCAGCGGCTTTGCACGCGTTTTTTTCAAGGCTATTTCTATCCCATTGGAACTGATTTATGGGATGAAAAGTAGCCCATGTTTTATACCAGGGCTAGAACTACGTCTATTCATAATATTTACTGAACTATTCAGTAGTTATTGCATGAAAGAGTAACAAACATCCATAGATCCACTCATACAAACAAACTCATACAAATACAAACTTTCGCTTTGATAATATTAGTAAGGATAAATTAAAGTATGAATTAGTATAAAATACATTGTCGTTTTACAATGTATTTTATCGTCTCACAGGAATCACTCACAAAACACACACACACACAAGTAAACATCAATACAAACGGTACACATTAAGTTAAATAGCTCCCAAAAGACTTTTCAAACTTTCTAACGGGACATTTATTTGGAAGTAAAGTAAGTACATTATTCGGAAGTAAACCCTGAAGCCCGGAGCAATGCGACAAGGCACACAATAAAAAGAAATCGGTGATAAACCAGTCTTTGATGAGTCTGCAACTACACTCCCAGTACAGCATTTACCGTTCCCCTTTTTACGTCCGTTTTACTCTAATTTGGAGGATCCTAAAGTTCAAAATGGTGCGGGATGGTTTAGAATTCTAACTAACTTTAACTAACTTTATGTTGATATTCACTTTCGCCGCGCTCTGTAAGTAGGTTAACTGTCGTCTAGACTCCTTCATGAGATCTCTGATAAAAACGAAGTTACAAATTTTTGTAGAACGAACGCTACGTTCAAGATATCATTACCATTATTATAATATGTAATCGTGTATAAATAATAAGGCTCTGAAGTGAACCTATTTAGAATCCCCTGCACTTTATAGGTACAAGATTACTTTAGCACAATTAAAAGATTTTCAGTTGATTTTTTCCTAATCTTTCCGAAACACTCGGTGGACGATATTGTAAACCATCAATCGACAATAATCTAAATTACTCAATGTCGACTCGATCCATTTCTATTGGATTTGATTGAGCCACATATTCAAACAAGTATGTACCCTGTACACTCTGACGTGTGGAATTACAATGTAAGCTCGCACAAGGAATGCCCAGATACCGGCACTGCATACTGTTTGATTCCGAATAGTTCTGAATGAACGTATCAAGATAGGAAATTGTAGAGAAGGCATTCTACATTCTATCATCATTCATCTACAAATTGGGTTATATTCACTTGATTCACACTGACTGATGCGATAATGAACAACTTAGCAATAAAACTATAATTTGAAAAGACTCTTTAATACAATGCGATCAATCTGAGCGACTCGTAACCTGATATGAGTTTAACTATGAAATTATCTTTTTAAAGATTTGATCCATGAAATTATTACCAAAGATACGATCTACATAGATATCTAAGATACGCATATGATCTTAGGTGTGCTTAGAAACTTTGGTCATAAAATAAACCGGGATCATGAAATACTCAAATGAAAGATAAAGTATACCTTAGTAAACTAACGTCGTAAAGCAGGGTATCATATCCACTTCCGTATCTCATCTGAGGACGTGGAGATACGCTAGGCTAGTGCAAGATTGGCAGTCTACGATCAACAACATATTTGCTCGATTTCGACAGTCAGCTTGGAAAACTGTTTGCGGTATCAAGCAGATAAACAGTGAAACAGTGTATGTGATTTTTGATCATGGAAATGGCAGCCTGAGTAACGAATAGGTCGACAAAAGTATTAAGTACGAAGTATTGTAAGTATGTACAATGTAAGTATGTACCTCTATTATATACGAAATATTGTAATTATGTATGTATATTATGTACGAAGAATTGTAAGTATTTTAGGTAAAAGTATTATGTACGAACCGATTTGACCTTCGAATAATTACTACGTAACAAGCGACCCGCCCCGGCTTTGCACGGTTTTATTAAACGTATAAACCTTCCTCTTGAATCACTCTATCTATTAAAAAAACTATCAAAATCCGTTGCGTATTTATAAAGATTTAAGCATACATAGGGATATAGGGTCAGAGAAAGCGACTTTGTTTTATACTATGTAGTGAAGAAAGACTTATTAACGTTGAGGAGTATTGGATTCCATTTGACTATAATTTAGGAGAAAAATTTAACGAAAAAGTTTTACTTAAAAATACAAGAAATGCTTTGTTTTTTATTTTTGAACGCATTAAGAACACAAACGTAATAGTTCTCAGGTCACACTGAGTGTACTATGCAGTATTTAGATGAGTATGCGGAAGCTGCACAGTTCTGATTGAATTGCAGGCCCCGTCAACGAATCATTTATCAGGATTTGCCCCGCAAACATCCTGTTATCGACTACCGTTGTCACAAGACAAACTGGCAATTGGAGACAAATCAACTACGTTTATCTAGCAGTGTTTGCTAGTCTTTGTTTTCAAGTTAAGAGCAAATTATTTGTGCACTTATTTTGAAAGCACATCTTACACAACAGAATAGTGCTAGCGTCCATTTCCTGTTACACAAGTTTGATGACAGTATCTCTAATAGAGCTAGAGCATAAAGCACGCACTATCCCTGGAGACTAATCAGATAGATATAACGGGATACGGAACCAACGAGCCGTGAGACACTAATGGCTGTAATAATTACAATGTGGTGAGTGCCTGCTGTCGACAGTCATGGCCTTCTTTTCTTATTTTTTATTTATAAGCCTTTTCTCCCGGTAATACCTAGATCGTGGCGATTAAACAAATTGTGAATTATATGTGATAAACTTGGATTGAAGATTTTATTTTGGATCAACTTAAGGCTGGATCAATCATTGTCATCAACCCATACCTAATTAGATCAAAACTCTGTTAATGAGACATTAATCATGAATTGGATCAATCAATTCAATTTAAATTATTTTGGAAACATATTCCGCCCAAAAACTTGGCAGGCTTGTCGAAATGTATGCAAAACCAAACCTTATTATTTACATAGTTCAACTCAACCTGTAGCTGTGTGTTTATGTAAATACGGGACCGCCGCATTTTGCATAATTACCGGCTAATCACCAGGGAATGTTCGGATGTTCAGCTAAACGCGCTTGTTACATCACATCGACCGATCGGTTTTGGCTCATGACTTTATACGATAGTCTTACTAATAATGGCTATATTATTATGATGATCTGTGTACATTACAACATAGAGTTTACATTACAACTGTTAAAAATGCATCAACTTTATTGAGGCGTAGCTGCGTAAAGGGTCTACGCTTTTCGTAGACCCATGGCAGAGCTACGTTACGTTAGACGTAGCAATACACAATGCATGTTTTTGTTACTGTTACATAAATACGGTGGTTTTATGCAGTGATAGTAGATTCTCTACACTCTTCAAAAGTTTTATAATTTAAAAAAGTCAGCACACGTACAAAGCGTTGTCACAAAGAGGTTAATAAATGAAAAAAACGATATCTTCAATAGTTTTCGAAAACTGAATTATTATTGACTTTTAAACAAGACACGGTAACGTCGAACAAGACTCGGATACAGAAGCAATAGATTTAAGTCGCGGACTTCTGACTTTCTTCTGCTGGGGCCTCAATCGGCCTCATGCTTATTCAAACAACGAGTTTTAATCTAATTAATTCCTTCTCATCCTGATCGATTTTTCCCCTTTGTCTCATTTTGTTCATATTTTTATAGCATACTAATACTGTGAAAAGGAGTAACACAGCGTGCTGTAGGTAGGCATTAAAAACCCTTCACACATTGTGCTACAGCGCAAATTGTGCTGGCTGCCACTGCAGGCTGTGTCTGCTGGGAGAGGCGTAATGGGAGTAATGGGAGGTACACACAAATATTACAACAATACACCATTGCTTAATATGCCCCATGTATCGACCGTATATGCCCAAAAATCAATATTGAGTGGATTGGTTACAACTTACAATAAACCAATACAATAAACATTACCCAGATCTGGACATATTTCATTCTTCCAAAACCGCAATCAAAAAACAGATTAAAAAACATAGCTAAGTATCATAAAATTATAATAAGTACACAAACTATTACATATAAGTATTATGACGTAGTATTTAGTATTTATGACACACATACACATGCACTCGCACACACACACATACACACTCACAAACACACTGGTGGCTCCTGTTGCCCGGACTCTTAAGAGACCGGTGGTGTCCTCAGGGGCTCCACATACACACAACAAACACACACGCGCACAAATATTTTACAGTGAGTAAACCCTCTTATAAAGTAGAGAAACCGATATGGTATATTATCAACTTTATCTTCTTTTTTATATGTAAGTTCATACAAATAAGTTTGATTCTTCTTGCTTATGTACGATGCTATTTTTAATTTTATTTGTGAAAACCTTTTTGGCCTTATTTTAACTATATTTTAAGTATTTAACGGAAATTGTAATGTTGTGGTTTACCTCAATAATAAATAAATAAATACCTTTAACCTTTCTATTTCCATCCATCCTTTTAACCTTTCCATCGTCTCTCATTCAGAGGCTAAGCTGTGAATAACCCACTCTAAACCAACTCTTGGTCGTATAAAAGTGCAGTAAATTAGCTTATCTGGGATCACGTGTGAGTGTTCCATTGGAATAGTATTTAATGGACCATAAATTCCAATCATTATCTAGTGTGTGACGCTTGGCTGGGTTCTCCACTCAGTGCCTAGTGGCACTATTCCGATTGCATTTTTCAATGGCTACTATAGAGATGACATAATTAGGCTTAGAGTTATTTTAATAATAATAATAAATAATAGTCATTTATTTCAGATAATTAAAATCCATAAAATAGTTAGTAACAATTCTTAATAATTATGTTAGTTTATCTCAGCTGATTAATTACACAAATATTATTTTATTTTATTAATACAGCAATGCTGTGTTTGTATAGCGGTCCATCTAGCTTATCCGCTATCATCATCAGGATGCTGTTAGTGGACCGGCGGACTCTGCTTAAAAGTGAGGCTGTTTTTTTGCGCATGCAGGCAGCGAAGCCGTCCACGCGCGCTTCGGCGAACATGCCGGAAGCGCTGCAGAACCGCGGAAGTCCTAACAGCATCCTGAAGGCATTGTTGTATTGGACGCGAAGAGTGTTGACGGCTTTCTTAGTGCAGTTGAACCACAGGCTGCTCGTGTAAAAAGACTGGCAATATGCTTTAAATAAACTTGTTTTGACATCGTCTGAGCATCGAGCAAACCTGCGGGCCAACATATTTGCTCTCACCGTCAAAGCTCTTCGCTCCCTCTCTAGGTCATCTTCATCCCTTAAATTATCATTTATCATATGTCCTAAGTATTTAAATTAATTAATTATTAAAATTAATTTTGGTGTGCCAGGTGTTCAAATTATCTAATTAGTTAGTTAGTCAACTGAAACTATTAGTTATTGAATTTTGCACAATACAAAAAAAAAGCTGAAATCAAAGAACCGAAATTAAGGCGCAAACAGGAGGTACCTCTTGTTAAGTTCAGTAATTTCAGTACAGTAGCGCCACCACTTATATTATTATATAATTAGAACGTTAAACAAAGGAATTTCCAAAAACCAAACGTACACTTTGTTATATGTTTTTTTTAATGCATCTGTAGTTTTATATTGTCTATTTTAGGAACAGATACGAAAACAGAGTTTGGTGGCCACCAAGAGCAACTTTGGTAGTAACTACTGTACTGTTATAACCTAAAACAAAGTTTATTTGGGAACGACTTCAGTATATTGATTTTTGCGTAGCAACGACCTCACTTACTTTTTATATGGCTGTTAGTAGAATGTTCAAGTCGATGTTCCTCTTTTTATCCACCTAATCTGAGCTTATACTTCTTTGCTTATAATAAAATATGAGCTCAGTAGGTGACAAAATAATGTAACACAGAATAAATATCAGTATAGACCAGAACTAAAACACTTTTGAACCCATTTCCGTATTTTCACCTTATTCATCGACATGAAATGGTACGGTCGAAAATCTGAGCTGTCTTTTGACAGGCGCTTTAATCACACCGGGGCAGATTCAATACCGGGCCCCCATTGCCCATTCTGAGTGAAAAACTACCGACCACTCGCTGTTCACGTGCGGCTTCGTCAGCCAGAAGGCTCACTCGTAACAAACGATAAAACGCATCTCACATTCACTCACTCGCTCGTCCTTCGTTAATCACTTTCTGACCCATATATCTCACCTGCGCGGTATCAGCACATGTTTTCTTCCTCCATTCACTTCTGTCATCCGTCATCTCAGAATGAGAGCGACGTTAGAACTTGAAATTAAAATTTAATGATGACGCTGTTAAAATTCCTCATGCTGTAACATATACCATTCAGTGTAGTTCAGCTAAACGACTAAACCACTATGTACGTATGTATGGGTTGCTTCAGGGACATTGAATTCTGTGCGGAGGCAACCAACACGGATCATCTTTATATAGATTGCCAGACGTTCACATCGCGCAAATCACATCATGGTCTAGAAAGTAATAAGAGTGATTATAATTTATCATATTCATTTATCTTACGGCTGAAAGGAAGAAACAACTACTCGTTGACTTTGATGTTTTTGTTTCGATGAGTGAACCTTCTGCAAGATGTTGACATTTTTATTGTTCCGGTAACGCACCATAGCGTGCCATCCGGGATTAAAGGCTGCCAATTCGAGTGATGTTTATGCATGGGACGAAGTTTTGAATAAAACCTATGCGAAGCCAGCTTGAACGGCTATCCAAGTTCTGGGAATTTAACTTTTGAAGAGTTTCAATCATGTTTGTTTTTCAGTTTAGAAGGAATTGACATGACGATAAATAGTTAAAAAAAAAACTCTTATAACAAAATAAATTTTAAATTAATAAATCAGTAACGATGTAAAACATCTTTATTGGCAGGTTTGTCAGAACTAATCGAGATTTTATAAAGAAAAAAACTTTAGAGTAACTATTAGTTAGTATATCTTCTCCGATATTTTGTTTCTATAACAGAAAAGTTAAAAAAAAAAACATAATAAAAGTTATGTAACTTTAATGCAATGAAAAAATTTGATCTTAGGGTGGTTAAAGCTCAATTTTGGACAGAACTCTTGTATTTCTTCAGGGGCTTCAAACTTCATTGTTCCCGGTATCCCTGTTAATTACTATTTGGCCGACACTGTATAAAGCTGAAATTTGCAAATTATATTGGATTTTAATTGGATGTCAGCATGCTATCGCTTCTATATTGTAGGTGCCTTGATTTATAGAGCCTACAAACAAGTGTATGAATATTGGTGTGATATCCTATGAAATTTCATTAAAAGTTTCTTCATTAAAAACTTAGACGTAGTCTCGTTTTTAAATACCGATCAAAATAATTACTTTTGGATTATAAAGAACATATCCACTTTAATGTAACAAGATTTTGTCTTTGGAAACCGTTTTAGCAATATTACACGAATCATTTTCTAAGCTATTCAATTTATGTCTATGATATTTCAAAAAGCTAATTCTAATTTAAATTGTTATTCATCCAAACGGGTTCATATCCAAGTATCCTTTCATTGAAATAATTTATTCTTCATCTTTTTGTATTCTTGAAGTAATGAAATTGGAATGAAAAAAAAATATCTGTCCAAAAAACTTAGGCTTGGCAAGAGATGACATCAACGAAATCAAAGTGACGCAGAGTAGCGCAGGGGGCCTAATTCGAACATTTTCCTAACCATCCAAGTTCCAAGCAGTTCAGTTCACGGCGTATGTTGCCTGTAATTAAGAGTTCATAATAGGGCCCCAGGTTATAGAAACGATGAGGTGTTGCTGGTAGGCTAATGGTTTTATGATTTAATCAATCATTTATTTCGTTTTCAAATAACTGGACTATCTATTTACAAAAGTTTGGATTGATAGATATTTATTTTTTGAGGTTCTAAAAAGATTAGGTTTAAAATTTGATAACATATATACACATTTTTGATGTTACTTTTTAGACTGGAAAACGAGTGCAAAGGTGCTTCGAGAATCTAGTTATAGAATAAAGAATAAAATAAGAATAATAGAATAATGTTGGACAATATTTATCAAAAGTAGTTTTAATCCCGTGGACATTTATTTTATCCAATTAAACTTTTATTAAAACTTTCTTTTTGTATTGTTTTCCAATACCACTGCTCGAACTAATCAAATTTACTATTGTTCCATTGTGACCTAGACTTCTCCAACTTGATCCTATTACAAAGTTGCTAAGAACTTGATCAATCGGAGCGTCCATAAAGATTACACAAATAGTTAAACGTACAGACAGGTTATTATGAGTTGATGCTGTGTGGATTGTCCAGCATTATTTATTTATTTATTTATTATTTATGAGAGAGAATGTTCAGAAATCAAAATCAAATAACGTCTACTTATTTCTTTAGGCATACGAAAAAAGCTAGTAGACAGAACAGATTACGAAAGAATAATGAAATTGTGACCATGACTCAAACTTCTTGCAATTATCAACGGGAACTTCATGATCTTACATGAAGGGTTCACAGTTCATAACCAGGATACAACACAACCCTTATGTGGAATGTGCACCAATTTATTTAAGTTTATGAAGTCATAGTCCTAAATAGTTAGTTTTCAGCGTTACTACAGCGAAAACTACAGGCGTGCAAAAGGCGGCCTAATCACTTCAAGAGTTCCATTTTATTTTCCTGGCAACCTTGCAGTTTATTGTAAAACATGAACAATATCGAATTATCGGTAATCATGCCTATTGAAGCGTGGTACAATAAACGTGCGTGTAGCGATTATGTCTTACACAATACAATAGGTAGGTACACCACATTGGAGGCACTGTGTTCGATAATGTACTTGATTGAACATGTACGTTATTATAGCCATTGATTGATTTGTAGTTGAGCGTTTGTAATGCCAAACTGCTTTAGATTTAAGATTTTTTTTTAAATGATTATCTGTTTTGTGTTAGAATCAGTTGTACAAAAAATGTTAATTTTTTAATAACCTATTTGGGCATGCAATATTTCAAAAAAAGGGCAAAGCTTTCCTGTATTTCTTGAAAAACACGATAAATCAAATAAGGGCTCTTCTTGAATCTTAGCAAGGTCTGTCAGCTACAAGATGCGTTTAGATTTTTACATACAGGATGTGAAATCAAGTACATACCAATACTCCATCTACATAAAAGGTTAACAAGAAACTTGGCAGCCGGATGCCAACAATGAAACAGCGAACAGCGGCAAAGAGTTTCCTAACCCACCTCCATTTTGTAAAATCCTATCAGTTTCTTCTGAAGCCTCCTAGATCTATCATTGTATCTCCGCACCTCCTTTGTACTGCATTCTGGAAGGCTTAACGTTTTAAAAAGGCTCAATCCTCTCGTCCTTTTCGGACATTCTATAAGAAGGCTTTGTAGGAAGCCCAGTGGGTTATGAAATAGCTGGCTTACATCCAAGAATAGGAACGGATTGAATTTAAAATGAAGACGTAGAAAAAACAGGCTTAAAGGTTTTCGTTTAAAATGTATTTTTCGTATTATTAGATTGGTTTGGGGTTCTACATCTAAACAGAAAAACGAGTCATTATAATAATATATGATCACTTTGTTTGCCTATCTATATATGCTTTTTATTCATACTTGAAATCATAAACAGTGAATAAGTAATCAGTTATTTCGACTGTCATAACTGTTTTTCATATTTATTACCAGCGAAAAAATTATAGATTGAATACTAATTGCTGTTCTTTATAAATGCATTATAGAGGAACTTATTTTTATTTATAGCAAACATTTTCTGACAAAAATGAAACTTGTTCTGTAAAGGAAAAATAGTAGCTAGACTGAAGTTACTTGTATAAAGTAATTTAAATGTTAAGAAGTAGAGCTGAATTTAACTTTTCAAAATTTCTTTGACTTTTTAGATTAAAAATGAAAAATAAATGTAGCTGGACAAGTTAATTGCATAAAGTAATTGAAAGGTTAAGAAGTTGAGCTGAATTGAACTTCTCAAAATTTCTTTGACTTTTTAGATTCAACTAGCGATCCGGCCCGGCTTCACACGGGTGTATACTAAAACCTTCCTTTTGAATCACTCTATCTATGAAAAAAAACCAAAACCGTTGCGTAGTTTTAAAGATCTAAGCATAAGTACATACTCGTAGGTACAGACAGCGGGAAGCGACTTTGTTTTATACTATGTAGTGATTCTGCACTATCAGCAAATAAATAAATAAAACTGGACAATCAAACTATTTTACTGTCAACGCTATTCATCAATTCTATGTCTAGAATCGTTTGCCTGACTTGCTTGTCGGACAATCGATTGCTAACTATCTTACCAGCATAAATCTTTTACTGATCTTTTTACTACTCCAGTCACAGATTAGGTAATGTAACTACGTATCTCAAGTTTACAGTGCCCGTAAGCATTGTAGGTACTATCTGCCGCAAGGAAATTTATAGAACGGTTAAGTGGCCAACTTTATAACAAGGGCTGGATTTAAGAGATAACTTGCATACTTAGAACAGACATACGGTGAGCTAATCCTGACGCTAGACAGCTGTAGAGGGGAAACTTTGATAGCGACTCAATGTTGTAATTAATCTATTAAATAGTGTCTTGGGGACGCTTCCGACTGGTATTGGATCAATTGAGCTACCTTTAGACTGTTTGCAACCGTCTGCAGTTAGCTCAATGGTTTCAATTGTAAATACTAGTTGTGATTTTTCTATTCCTTGCTTATAATTTTCGTTGTTAATAAAGATTGATCTATTGAATATTCTTCAAATCTCAGTAAAGAAAATTGGCGAAAATGGAACTAATAGTTTGGGGAAACGTACATGGTCAGAAATTGGAACATTAATTCCTTTGATTATGGGGCTTTTATTCTGAAAATTTCATAATTTTTAAAGTTGGGAATCGTAAGTTAGAAATGTTTTAATATTTTCAAAAATGTAATAACGAAACGATATTAATGATGCAAAACACAAGAGAAATAAAATAAGTGCCAATAATGGAACGTTCAAACATCAAACTATGTGTCAAATGGCAAAGTCAGTTGACATGCGTGCAACGTTTGATTTTGTTTTCGAATAACGTTAGGCCTCATTCGCACGGGAGCTTAAAAAGCATTTCGTTAAATCCCAGGTTGGCGCTTTTATAAAGTTCTTGAAATTATTTTTCATACGGACGCTTTTAAATCACTTTTGTTTCCTCTCACGCTTCCGTACGGCGTCGAAATGGTCATACTGCTAAATTACTGCATTTAGCGATATCGCCTGTACTGTACAACAACTGGCTTTAAGATAAGTAAAGAAATTAAAGAAGTTTCATAGAAAATTATGTTTAACGACCAACGCCCAGAGCTCAAAATGGAACACTGCTTGATAAAAAAGCGTCGCGTTTTAGAAGCGCTGTCGTATGAACAGAACACGTCCTTGGAAATACATTTGTTCTATTAGTACGTTTTTTAAACGGGCGTTAAAAAAAGCTCCCGTGTGAATGAGGCCTTAAAATGGCACAGGAACTTCAAAATGCCTACTTCAAAGCGATGACTCTTGATCGAATTTGAACAAGATTTAGATAAAAAAGTCAATTAGTCATAAATAGGTTGGTACTGACAGCTGTACAAAGTATATAGGTACCTAGTCAAAAATAGTAGGTAGGTACCATTTTTTCATGAAAAGCAAAAGTAATTGATTTCGTTACCTATTTTAAGTAACTGTAGGGTCATGCTATTGATGCTATTGATAGACCTTCGTAGCGATGCTATTCATAGACCTTCGTAGAACGTGCTACGATGCTACGAAAGACCTTCGTAGAACGTGCTACGATGCTATTGATAGACCTTTGTAGCGATGCTATTGATAGACCTTCGTATAACGTGCTACGATGCTACGATAGATCTTCGTGGCGATGCTTTTGATAGACCTTCCTAGCACGTGCTACGATGCTATTGATAGACTTTCGTAGAACGTGCTACGATGCTATTGATAGACCTTCGTAGAACGTGCTACGATGCTACGATAGACCTTCGTAGCGATGCTATTGATAGACCTTCGTAGAACGTGCTACGATGCTATTGATAGACCTTCGTAGCGATGCTATTGATTAAAATTACAAATGAATACCATTCTAAGTAGTTTAAATTTTTAACATAAGAAGAGAAATATTAAAAACAGCCTTAAAATTAATCAATATTTTATGGCGCTCCTATGTAACGTGCTGTATAACGTTTGCAGAATAAATATAAATTCTAGTAAGCTACTCAATACTTGTGTTATGGATAACTAACTAGAAAACTACTGATATATTTCAAACGTTATATCTATACTTAGAAAATCAATATCTTTTTTTCTTTAGGCTTACAAAATTAGCACTTAGACAAGTCAAATTTAATACTTTATGTACATAATTAACAAAATAATAATAAGAAACAAGAAAATAATTCCATAACTCACTAGTATATACAATTATAACAAACTCTTAAAAATCTAAGCCGTCACCAGAAGGCAGAGTACCCAGAATGCTGGCAGCATTGCCACGTTGAATGGCAATGCTAATTCGTTGACCAAAATAGAAGCCAGCATTCTGATCTCCTGTGGACTCTATGAGAAGTTTCGAAAGATCTTTAAAAATTGTGTGTGCCCCAGGACCCCAAGGACCAAGGGTTTCCACCCCAAATGGCTCAAATAGGTAACCTCGGTCAAGATTAGCATATTTTCGCCGTTTGAGGGACTCCGCTGATGATTACCGATGATACTAAGGTAGATTACATAGTTTTTTTTTATTATACCTACATAGAAAACCACACCAACACAGAACAAATTTCTGCATATCGTACACAATTTTTTTCCGAGGCTGGAATCGTACCTGCAACCTCTTACGTCGCAAGCAGACTCTTGCCTACTGCGCCACTGAGGCCGTGAGAGTCTTGTTATTATTCGACAGTCGCCCGCCAAAATACGAGGGATTTGTCCGGGAGGGAGCAGAAATTAAATTATGTAAGTAAGGAAATGAAGAGCTCATAAAAGTTTATTATCTAAAATAGGATTTTTTCATAACATTGTTTGTGAATTTTCTGGAAGTTCATTTTTGAAGTTGCGATATAATCAACAACCTACTTGTTGATGTCAATTTTAAATTATATTTTGAAAATGATTTTTGAACTCCAACAATGTATGACTTTGCAGCATTTTTTTTATATGTTGATTACAATATCTTGTAAAATATTTCTTAACTAAATGTTTTGGCGTTTAAAAGATAGTTTGATAATCACATGAGCAACTGGCTATTATGTAGAAAATATATAAATAATCAAAGATAACTGGGAATAGGTACCCAGCCGAAATCAAACAGCTAAAAACCGCAAAAAACTAATGAGTGAGTAAATGTTGACTCTACATTCAGCGAAAGACAATGTCCAAATTAAGGGCTGTTATCCCTAGGGGCAAGTATAAAATAGTAATAAAAAATTCCTTTCGGTAATTAAACTCGAAAAACAAAAATCTGTTTACTCATATTATGAATTAAACAGTTTATTTTCTGATCCCTTACTGATATCGAATAAACTATTCAACTGTAAATGTTTTCGAACAGCAATATCATTCCGCTTCTGTTTGTTTCACGTCAGAGATGTGAAGCTAGACGATTCGAGGAACATATTGGAGATGAAATCTTGTCTTCTCATTGTTTGATATTGGACTTTCAAATGCGGCTACATTTGTTCAATTTAGTATTCTGTAGATGGCACACAAGTACCTACTTCGATGGTTCTTATCTTTCAAGTATAAGTTTAGAGTGTGAAGCTGTAACGAACTTATCCTAAATGTATCTATTACAGCCCGACGGTCGACTCCATTGTGTGAAGTGTTGATTTCCTCAGTTTAGTCAATGGGATTTTCACTTAACGATTTTTCCTTATAATGATGGAATCATTTAAGATTAAATTTTTAATAAAATTATAATACGGCTTTTTTTATGCGTCAAGCTGGCGATCTTTAGGGGAGTCCTACATATGTCGTAAATAAGTACCTATAGGTTGATGATGAAAAAATTATTTTGCTTCAAATTTTACAATTTACGCCTTTGATATTTATAAATATATTTGTCACTGACAGAAAATGTGATAATAATTGATTTTTAATTTTTAAAATACTGTTTATTTAAGACTTTTATATTATTTCTTTTTATTAGAAAGATTAAAGAAATACAATTTATTTGATTTGATTGAGAACTAGCAATCTCAAAAAAACCTAGATAATCCTGGACTTCAGTTCAGGTTACATCAGAACTAAAATTAGTTGTGTTTTATGCTGAACTGTGCTTCCAAGATATTCCTCTTGAAATGATGATCAGCAAATATTATTTGTTTATCTATATCAGATTTGGCTTGGTTGGCTCTAACCTCAAAACGTATTCGATCATAAATCTACTGAGAAACAACAAAGACAGTAGATATTATTTTTAATGTGGAGTGCCTCCAGGGTTCACACAGGCTCTAAACACTGAACTCAAGAAAACATGCGTAAAATAAACAAACGAAAAAATGGCACAGGAAAATGGGCACAAAATTATATATCTCGTTTGCATAAGTATGGAGTTGGTGATTTCCCTGTTATTTTCAACCAACAAAAAGACGGGGGAAGCGCGTATCATACGTGTATTTTTTTTTAATGTATGATGATCATGCATAACTTTTACAGAGTAGTAAGATTTAGAATAATAATTTTTTAACTATAAACCCCCGTAGTTGGTCCCATATAATTTGTATTTACTTCTGCGGTCTAATGATATTTTCTAGCCAAAAGTATTTACCCAACCCAATCGTTGTCAGACTGGTCACATTCTGCCCGAGTTTTCAACCTGGTCCATCTAACGGCCTTTTTTTCAAGCGTAACCTTCCTACCCTCCATAGTATGGTATAAGCTAGGGTGAATAGAACATAATGTCAAAGACTAAAGTGGAAAATATGTAGGTACGAGTATGTCCTATTTACCGCGTTTGTACGGCCTGCGAAGAGTCATGTCTCTACTTCATAAAGGTCTTAGGCCTTCATATTTTTCCAAGGTTTTTTGTTTCGTAGAACAATAAATGAAAATTATCAAGAACAAGGTAGGTGCTGAGTAACGTCTATTTTGGCAGTTTATTTTGACTGATTATAAAAATTTGTCCCAAGATAACTTGCTTTCAGAGTGATGAAACCAAAGTATACTTAGCTAGTTTCCAACAATACGACAAACTTTAATGTTTCCTATTTGCCTCTGTACATTTCTATTACATTATGCCTGGGAAAATATGAGAGCAGGATGTGGAACGGAGACCATCCATCTTCGAGACTTTGTTAGTCATATTGTAGACTCTTGTATGAAGCTAACATTTTACCCAGCTCCTCTATATTTTGTGCAAAAATCCTTGAGATACGTATTTGTGTAGCTATATTAATTTAGGTTTATTGTGCTATAACTTTTTTGTTTTCTTTGATCTGAAAAAGTTTGTTTTTAGGTAAATGGTCAAAAAGTTCTATGAAATAAAATAGTTTTGTACGTTGATTTACCAATGAAAGATCGAAACTATAGTCAAAAAGATTTTTCCCGTTCATTGAAAAAGAGACGCCAGGTGCATATACACAAATGATCACGTTACGTGCGATCAAATTGTGTGTGAACTGTTATCACCCATTCATATCATGACACGTCACCATGTTTCACAATAACAGTGACAACTTGTTACTGCATTGAAGATTTCGTGACCGAAAAGAACTGTATTATCTGCCAAGCGTAGTGCCTTCTGAGAGTGCCTATGGAAAAACCTTATTCCTAACCTTAATGTTCAGCTATGGTCATTTGTTTGAAGATGAAAAAGGAAAAATCCTATAAGTGAACCAAAATATTTGCATGGCAAAAACCTTGTCCGTTTCGTGTAGATGTAACTTTGTCAGCAGATGTGCGAGTGTAATCGCTTCCACGTGAATTGAGTTTCAACTTTGCGAAACACTTCTCAATTCCTCTACAGTGTCACAATGTTTGCTTAAACGGTTCGGAATTGTCTCGAGAAAACGTTTTGAAAATATTCATTTAGTGTTTAAAGTAACATAGAAACTTAACTACACAGAGGTTTAGTAAGTTGGTGATTTTTTCGGGATAAAAGGGGCCTATAAGTACCTACATTTTATAATTTTTTTTAAATGATATCCCAGGTTTGTCAGATCTGTTGAGTCATTTTGGCAATAACATGTGTAATAATAAAAAAGACGTATGTATTTTTTTTTGAGTATCAATAATTAATAGAAAAGAAAAAATAACTGGTGAAACATTAGTTAAAATAGCTCTGAATTGGATATATCGTATAATTTCCCCATATTTTTTATTGGAGGTTTTATTCTTGTATAACGTATCAGGAAGTTCCTAGAAAAATGTAAGAAAATACCGTAAGGTTGTAGGACTAAGTTAACTCGAATATCAAGCAAAAACACAGTATAAATCAAATATACATATCGCGAAAACCACGATAACGAGGAGACTTTTTTTTCTAAAAATATAATAATATTATACAGTTCTTTTCCTATTCCCGAACGAAGCCAAGCGGGCAACATTTACATACAAAGGCTCCTCTCAACTTTCCTCATCAACAAACAGAAATACAATTAACACCGCGCATTTTACCACCGGACGCTGGAACTTTGTTATTTTGTCCCATAAATTGTTTTAAGGAAAGCATAAATTACTTGCTGAGTTCTCGGACTCGACAAAATTTAGTAAGCCAGTTTAAATATAAACATGCGAGTTTAATATAAACTGGAGTTTTAAACTACAAACCTTCCTTGTAAACTTTGCTTTGTTATAACTGTGATGTTTAACTGAACTGAATAAAAAGGCTTTTTTAAGTTTAGAACAATTATAGAACAAATCATCTCGTACTACTAACCTACTATACTATAGCTATAATTATATACAATAGTAGTCTTTACTATATATAATTATACATATTTTGACATGCCTCCGAAACTTAAATCATGTTTATTGTTAACTCTAAATAATATTAAAACATTCAATAAGTAATAAATATATACTTTATTTTTTATAAATATAGTAAACTTATTAGTTAGTAAAGCATTTATAGAAATGAATATGTTAATTTACTTATTATCGTCTTTTCAACAACATACCTTTCTCATAAATTGAGCGTCCGATGACCAGAAGTATAAAGTTTGGTGAGTATAACCGTTTATTCGTTAGAAAATTCTAGCCTTAAAATGTGAGGAGCAAAAATAATCCCCAAGGTATTTTAATACATGATTTCTCAGTAATTACCTTGTTTCTGTGGTCTAGAAGCTTCTACGGCTTAAAGTGCATAATTGAAGGGATAGTGTGAAATATTAAGAGAGCCGGGTAAGGGTAAATGAGATTCTAAATAGGTTCACTTCAGACCCTCATTATTTAAACACGATGTTCAGATAGGGCAATCTATAGAATATGTGAATGTAATATGTAGTTTTTTTACCTAATTCAAGAAGGTTCTCAAATCAACTGAATTTTTATCTGTGATATGTAGTGTTTTTTCTCGTGGCTTCTCGTCTCTATATAAATAAGAAAAAGATCTAACTAGTAGTTTTTGAGTTATCCTTAATAGTGCTTGAAAATTTAGGTTGGTAGCAAGTTTTTGTAAAGAAACATCAAATTCCCCGGTAAAAAGCATGTGAAGCCGCGAGCAGAAAGGTGTTGGACTAATTATTCAAAAAATGATCGCCCTCGTCCTCGCTCAAGCATGCGTCTGGTAGAGACGCGGCCATTAACTCTCAGATGGAGAGTTTCAGAGAGTACGAAGGTACCGCTCATAGATGTCAGCGATGTAACAAACATCGTAATATCGTCATGCGTACCTTCACAAATTATTTATATATAGGTATCTACTTATATCTATAATGATAACTAGAGCAGTCAAAGACGAGGCAGAATTCGGTTCGAATTTCAGTTCCGCAGGTACAGATCTCCTACTATTATACTCTTACTCGGTTTTTTTGCAAGTGGGTTCAGTCATATTAAGATATACTAATAAAAGTAACGATTTTTTAAATATTGTAGAGAAGCGGTCGGAATGAGATGAAAACAATTCTAACTGACAACATGCGAATATAATGAGATATGGTACGTAAAATTTGTATCAAGAAAGGGTTCCGTCCCATTCTGATGCAGATTATTTATCGCTTTAATAAAATATTTCTGAAAGACCCTTCATGCCCTAGAAAAGTCTTGTTAATAGGAGCGTCCTTTGATCGTGTCACGCTTCGGGCAGTCGGAGCAGTGGGCGTTTAGACGACTTGTTTACTTGGACAAATAACCACTTCTATTATGCTGCATACCTTACTATATTACGTAGGAGCCTATTTATGTCAGGAAAGGGAAACTTTTACCATCCCATCCTGTTATTATCTCCGTTATAAGAATCAAAGGAAAATCAGAAAACAATATTTATATAAAGGCAACAGGCAAGGAAAAATTACAAAGGAAAACTTTTACAAAAATAGGTACAAACGTTTATTTAAAAAGCGTAGTACTGAGTAGGTCCCTATAACAATTAGAAAGCCTGACACAGCGTTTCCAATGAAGTTTACGATACGTTGTATTTCTGCTGGAAATCGAGAAACATTCTGACATTCGATAAATTAGCCTAAGCCGGCATGTAAAAGCAATACCCTTAAAAACGCATAACTAATCGAATTAGAAAACTTGACTTGTAGGTAGATATTAGAGGAATTGGTATACTTCAGGTTTTTCATTTCTTGAAAATTTATACGCTTTTAATTATTTTGTCTAAAGTTTTTACATGCCGATAATTATGTTTGTTTTTTTATTTATAAGGAAAATTTCAATCAAAGAAAAAAAGAAACAAATAATAACAGAGTAGGTACATTCCATAGTTACATGCATGCATAACATGATTGTGTTGGCCGAACGTGCTAATAGATTTATTGTACGAGTTTCCGTGGTGTCTCAGGGAAAAAAAACATAATTATGTAGTTTAGTGATCTATTCCTACACTCGCTAGTAAGTTCATACTTGGTAGATAGAAATTCATACCTATTCAAAAGAAGGTAATTAATCCAAAACCATGTGCAACCGCAGCTTGCTAAGTCGTAGCAAGCTGCTACGAAGTGCGATGATGATTATGAATATTACAAAAAGATAAATAAAAATTTCTTACGATTTGTGGATTTAAAAAAAGAAAACTTGAAAAAAGGATAAAGTAAAGTAAATAAGTAAGTATGTAGTTATAAGATAAGCTAGCTTTAGAATTTAAAATGAATTTGAGAAAGGCACGTCGTCATCAAGATTTGAAAACGATTATTAATGATACTAACCAGCACACTTTGGGCGTTTGAAGGGCACGGTGCACTTTCTAAGATAGAAAAAACTATTCGTTGAAGATCAAGGGTACCAGCTTTATTACTGCCGGGGGTTCAGTATCTAAACGTATTTATTCGACAGCATGAATACCTACGTGAAGCGTTTAACACAACAATAAAGATTTTTTATTGTTCCAGAAACATTAACTTTTAATTGGATGTAATGTGAAGCTGTTTTTTTTTATAACACAAAATTCTTATAACTGTTTGTCAATTTTTCTTATTTCACAAATACCCTGCATAGCAAGTGACATTAAACGTGATTTATAAAAATTTAATGATAAATAATAATAATAACCAAAATATAACCAATAGATCGGAGAGCCAAGACAATTCAAAATGTTAAAAGTCCCTCAGCCCACTGCAAATAACTTGTGAATGTAATAGGCCCCACCGGCATAGACAAAGGCAATTCGATGTCAGTAATTGCTCTCGCCTTCGTAACGCCTTCTCTATCGAACTAATTGCTTGTTACGAACGTGTTGCCTTCGAATTTTAAACTGTTCCTATGAACCGTATGTTTCGGATTTTAAATGCCCCTTCCATTTTCAAACCGCATTGACCAATCATTTTTAATCGACTTGGAATGTAGATTTTAGTTTTTTTTAACAGTTTCTTGAATATTAAATAGAACATAATATTGCGTTTTAAATATTTTTTGGAACAACTTTTTTAATCACTAGTTTTTTCGATCTGGCCGATACCTCAATGCCCATTACAATTATTCAAAAATTCAAAGCCGAGAAAATCCCTTTGAAGATCTAAAAATTTAAAGCCCGTGCCGTCGCTTATCCACGACACTAAATGTATACAAAGTTTATCTGTCCTCCGAGGATGGAGCTGCAGCATGCATTATTCACCTGGACCCCATCTGGGCCTTATTCCGTCCTACTCCCGTTTTGCAGAGTACATGTTCATTGCTTATTCCAAAACTGTGCACTCGCGATTTGAATTTGATATTCGAATGAGCATGTAGTTTGTAATACTTCTTGTTCTAAATTTAAAAGAGAGAGAATATTATGACGTAAGCTTCTCAATTCCAAGGATATGGGCAGCTACTGGTATTTAACATTCGAATAAACTTTTGATTATTTTAATTGCTTATTTTTAGAGCCAGAGCATTGGTATTTTTTTTTATTTTATCTACAATGGACCTTCGTTTGACCACAAAAGTCATTTAGAAAATTTGTTTCGTATTTTAGATTATGAATTATGAAGTGAATCTGGTTTCACCTATTATTTATCGATGCGATATATAATGCGAAGCACCCACGCACTGAGTAGGTACGGAAATATTTACAAATAGGACACGTACTGAATGTAAATCATAAAGCTTATATTGAGATATCAGACTGATTTTATAACAAGTCTCACGCACGTTGTCTGAATCAGCGAAACTCGAATTCAAGTTCAACCCTTGAACTTATTTTATCATTGCTGTCCAGAATTTAGGTAAGTATCTACCTAAATTCTAGGTGAAAATCTCTTCGGATAGGCTTCAAGTTTTCAAGTAAGTACTTACTTGTACTTGTACCGATTGTATTGATCGCAGACGGGTATTGGACACAAAACGTGCGCTGAGGGCAAACAATTTTTATTGTGTTAGTACTCTTGACCTCAAAGGACTTGACTCCTTTCTTATTGGTAATTCGTGTCTGTTTTGCCATTTTTCATTGAACATCTGAGCACGTAGGTGCGCACCTACCTAGCACGTAACTGTCATTCTGTCAGCTTACCTGAATGCTGCGGTATATATTTTTAGCATCCTATCTGCCTTATCGCATAAGTCCCTTCGTAATAAACAACAAACAAGACCTTGACGAGACATTTTATGACTTAAAAGACACGCTCTATATTATTTTGTACAAAATATTACATTAATAATAAATTTGTTTTTTAAGATAAAAACAAGGTGTTTATTACTTTTTCCTTTTCATATAAATGAGACAGTCGTTTCCCTTTCGTTTGATGTCAAAACGGCAACATAAAATCCAAAAAATTATTACATGTTTCAGTGCTGGGAAATCGTTTAAAATTTAAATTATTAAAATGGAATTCATTGTGCAGTATCTATTAGTCATTCATCATTTAAATATATTTTGATTTTATTTAAAATAAATGAGAGTAGGTAAGTATTTTTTTGATTCAGTAAAACCTGATTAGAGTATGTAAGTAGCTACTGACTACTAACTGCTGGTTATTCAAAGAAGTAAAATAAATTCCTTTCATTACTCTAAATTGCTCAGCTTCGAATCCGGGGCCACAGATAATAATAAAATAATTAAATTTAACGTGAGAGAATAAGATCTTTTAGCTTTTCTATTAAAGCTTTTAAAATTAATGAAGACTCTTTCGGTAAATGAGATAAAATAATTCACAAAGATTTTAGAGTGTTAATATATTTTAGCGGATGTACTTATGTAAATAACGATGAGTAAGTTGGCTTTGCATTAATTTTGCAAATTTTGAGCATCTTTACTGTTTGCTGATTAGTGAATGAACGATTTATTTCATTCAAATTGCCTTTACGACGAATCGCAGAAGTTCGTGTTACAGGTTTGACATAGGTAGCGTAGGTTCATACCGTACCAACTTATTTGGCGCGACCGTCTTTTGATTTTTGTTTACCCTACAGCTTTGTGACGACATCGTTATTGTACTTCAATTAAAGATAAAAACGATAGCACTAGCTAATGACAATCGAGATAAAAAGCGATTACCGAAGTACCTACCTAAAATTATAAGAGATTGTAATCTCTAAGTTAGTAAGTACCTACCTATAAATGAGTTATAAGTTACGAATCATATATATATTTACTTATTTTGGAACTTCTTATATTAAAGATTATAACATTTTTCTAAACCATTTTACAGATACAAAGGGAATACGAAGTATTCTAAATAAAAGTCGAGATTAGAATATCATTTTAATAAAATTAATAAAACGTTTACAGATTAATGCCTAAATATCCCCCCAGAGTTCTTATCCAAACTTCCATTCTACGTTTTAAATATAAACAAATGCTTTTCCAACAAAGTTTTAACGAAAATAATTGCAGATACGACGGAAGATGTTTAAAACAGTAGAATACAGTTTACTCGCGATGTGGGGCTGTTTAGGAGTTTTATACCGGACTGGGAGGTCTGCTGGCATGTGGCTAGGGCTGTAACAAACAAAAACGTTTAAATTTTTGATATGAGGGCCCCAATAAACCGATGCTAGAGTGCTTTCTCGTTCATCCAATCCATTAGGTACATAAACGTGATTTTTTTTCATATAAGTACATAAGTTTAGGATAGCACAGTTACCTTAGATTGCTATAACAAAAGAAATTGAGAAAACTTTTTGATTTAAAGTTTTATTTTGAAAACCTTGACATAGAAAAAGTGGGCAAGGGTTTATAATGTTGAATTTTTTGAAAATGTCAAAGTCGCAAAAGCGCGCGACATTTAGGTATTTATTGGGCTCAATTTTTTTCTGAAAGTTTCTTAAGCGCCCGCGCCGTTCAGCCGTAATCAGATAAGTTTACGTAAACGCCGTAGTAGGTAAGCTTTTAAACAAGCCGGAGTTATTTGTATATTAAAATCTGGTTTAACCAAGACAGAATGTGACCTTTAGCACAACCTTAGCCTTCTTTTATAAGAAGCACCTGAATAACAATCGCTTCATCACTACGACATCTCCCACTCAGATGCTTTCAGCGTCGCCTTGATCCTGTATACTGCCATCTTAGGTCATTAGGGTCCGCTCCAACTCCATTATGAATTAACATTGTGTAGTTCTTGCCTTATTAAAACTGGCGCTGTAGGGATAATAGGTACATTGCATAGAGTTTTGATGAGTTCGAAAATGTGATAGAAGCTTCACTTTTAAAATTATCACTCTAGAAAAAAATCAATTAAAGTCATCGTGGCTTGACTTTTTTTATATTCTATCAGAATATAAAAAACGTCAGAGGCAAACACAAGATACAAAAAAGATCAGTCCACTGCTTATAATAAGACCTACATATTGAATTTGACCATAAATAAAGCAACAAATGGAATATCTAAAGAATTTATGAGTGCTTTTAACGCGGGTGCACAAAAATCTCTCGCATCGTAAGGTTTTCGGTCCGTAACCCTTATAGAACCCCTTTCCTGGTTCCGTCCAAAGAGTAAATGAGCTTTTCAAGTTGACGCAAATCACTGTAATAAACTTATCCTTTTACTGAGGGCTTTCCCTACGATCCAACTCAATTTAAAGGGTGGATTGCCATTTCTCTGGGTGCCTATTTATAAAATCACTTATCAATCAGAAACCAGTAGGTACCTACATACCTACTACTATCCACCGAAAGCATTAACTTAGGTTACACCGTTTATGGTAAAGATGAAAAGCATTTGATCAACTCACGTCACAACACACAACACGTATTATATTATAAGCAAATTCGTTTTAATTCAGCCAGTCAATTATAATCTAAGGTCCACAGTGATGATGCGTGACTCGTAATCAATTCGTGTAAAAACGGTGTTTGAAGAGTTTATTAATTTACCGATCGTGTCCTTCTTTCCTGGAACAAACGGTTCACAACTGTAATATCTCATTAAAAAGTAAAAGGATTTCGACAAAGCACAGTTCCAACAACCATTGCAGGTTGTTCGAGAACGAATGAAATCAAATTTTCACGGAAATCCCAACAGGATTCCGAGAATTTCCCACCTGGCTTGTAATTATATATTGAATATAATTAATAATGTTGAAATTGAATAATTTTTAAACTCTTTCTTTTTCTTCACACAAAAGCACCTCATTTATTAATTCCCAATTAATAAATGAGGTGCTTTTGTATCTCGGTATAATGTCTTATTTTATACGTCTTAGCTTACTTACTACCCGAGTTTAAAAGATTAACATTAAAATCTTCAAAAAGTACAGTTCCTTTTCGTTATTGCGGTACCACAATTTTTTATTACATTTTAACATAGCCTCGACTGAATTCCATGTTATCCTACTCCTACATCACAGTATCTATAACATAACAATTGTTATTACATTGTTATCAGCTTCGGTTCCGAGAAATCTAATCCGACTATTTACAATGTTGTGAGTTTATCAGGAAATTAAAATCACAATATTGGCGCAGAAGAACCAATTTTAGGTAATATTACCAAATCCCTTCCCCGATTAGAACATTTTTTTTTTTTTTTTATTTACAATAAACAATATTAAAATAACACTTACTTAGCTAGTTAACTAACAAAGAAAATTACAACCAAAGAAACAAATTAATAGTTTTTAAAATTGAGACAATTGAGGTAACTGCAGACTGTTACAAATAGTCCAGAGGCCGCTCAACCGGTCCAACTCAATACAAGTCCGAACCGTTTTAGTAGTTGCCTTTACTACCTCTATATTCATAACTTTAGACAGACTTAAAAAATAATAATTTTAGATCATAGACAAACTAGTTATCTGACTATGAGTTAGCGGGTTGTTATTCAAGTGCAGACCTACACTAAGCAACCTTAACTACAAATTAAGAAATAATATTAACATAGAAAAAATTATGCTTAGATAATCAAAAGATCTTACAAAATTCAAAAGCTTACTCCATTATTATGATTATTAGTCTATTTTTAATATGACACTTAAAGCTGGCACATACATTTAATTACTTATTACTAAGCAGTGTTATTACATAAGGTATTAGTTTTATAAACTTTACACTAGGTTAATTCCTGTGTCGTAAAGTTTAATTTTAACTAAAGTTAGTTTATCAAATTCTCAGGCGATTATTATAGGTGTTTATATAGCTTAGGTTTGTATATGAATAAACCAGGTGAATAGGTATGTTGTCATAATTAGAGGCAGTTAATTGCAGTTGAATAAATTAAGTGCTTTTTTTATCCGTGTATTCAAGTAGAAGTATCGTTTATCTTAAAGCTAGTTAGACAAACTTTTATATATCATTTATCTAACCAGAAAAAGAAAGTAAGTATTCCAGGTTCCATAATTAAGACATAGTTCTTAGGAGAGATTCGGTTTGTTCATAATCAAGTGTTTGAAGCCATAATGTAGTTTTATTCTTGCAGGTGTTTGTAGTGCACACAAACACACTCAATTTGTTATACACCTTTTGATAGAGGTATGGTCCTAGGGTACTAAAACATTTTTGAGCGAAATTCGTTTTTACCTGAGGAATGTCCCATCTTCTTTGTCTGACTGATCTTTGTTGTTTCTGTAGTGTGTCGATTGCAGTACGGTGGAACCTAGTTACGGTGTTTTGTATGAACATCTGTCTAACTCTAAGGAATTTGGTTTCAAAATAAAGAGAGTTCGTAGAGTATTGGAAGGGTTTTCGATATGCTATTTTTAATATAGCTCTCTGTGCCCTTTCTAAGTTTATTAGATGCGTCTTTGCTGCTGAACCCCATGCCACGATTCCATACGATAGTATGGACTGACATATGCCTGTGTAGATAGTCCTTATCGTATGTGGATCGTCTATGTCTCTCAGCTTCTTGAATATATGCATGATTTTGCTAGTTCTGCCTGTTAGTGCCCCTATTTGTTGAGTCCATCCTAAATGATTGTCCACAATGATGCCAAGGTATTTTATTCATTCAACCTGTTCAATCTCGCTGCAGTTACAGACAGTCTTAAATGGGTATTCCTTGCAACTATGTATTTTCAATATTAATTTATTCTTAGGAGCCGATCTCTCTGAAATCCTGAATGCTAGAAACTTAGTTTTACTAGCATTGAGTGTAAGTAAGTTTGTTTGTAACCAGTGTGCCACTCGAGCCAGGCCCCTCTGAGTTACATCAACCACCCTCTCCCAGCTGTCAGCATTAAATACAAGAGATGTGTCATCAGCAAAAGTGATAACACGAGCACCGTCAATATTAGCATTGCAGAGGTCATTGATGCAAGCCAGAAATAGGGTCGGGCCGAGTACACTCCCTTGTGGTACTCCAAAATTTACTGACAACAGACCACTCTGCACTTGACCATTATTAAGAACAACTCGCTGGGAACGATTAGCAATATAAGACCGGAACCAATCAAGAGCAACATCACGCACTCCTAGAGCTTCTAGCTTCCTGAGTAGCATAGGTCTCGACACTGTGTCAAAAGCTTTCGCCATATCTATAAACACACCGATACATTTTTGCCCACGATCCGCTTTCATACTCATATGGTCTACCAGGGCAACGATCGCATCTTCAGTGGATTTTCTCTGGCGAAAGCCATACTGATTTTCAAAAAATTGTTGGCTGCATTAGCAGAATCATTTGGATTTGCATATGCTGAATCAAAGTTCTTATTGTTGTTCTTAGTTTTAATATTACAAATGTCTTTAATTGTGTGCCATAGTTTTTTACTGTCGCCCTTTGCGTTTGTAATGAGCTGTTTATTATATTCTGTGTTTACTTTTTTTATAATGGCGTTACAGTAGTTTCTGTAGTTCTTGTATTTAGTTTGTAGTTTCATATCTTTAGGTTTTTTTCTAGATTCAATGTGTAGAAGGTCTCTTTTGCGGACACATCTTAAGAGACCCTGGGTCATCCAAGGCTTTACCAAAACTTTAGCACTAGAGATTTTTTTTGTAGTTGTATGTAATTTAATTTTTTCCTGTATAATGTTTATGAATGCATTTGTTACTTTATTTACATCAGTTTCCATCATCAATCCCATCCATTCCGTCGATCGCAAGTCCTCAATGAGGGTTTTGTATTCTATTCGTGTAGTGTATTTGCTCTTCGCCTTTTGGTTTATCGGTTCATCATTTATCCCTGTAATTACTGTCATGTGATCTGTGATATCCGTTCCACAGACGATAACATTAGTAGTTAGTTTAGTTTTTATGAGCGCATGATCTAGACAAGAGGGTCCTCTTGTCGGATAGTGGTGTCCAGAGACAAACCCATGTTAGGAGGTTACGTTGAGATACTCTTGGGCTCTTGAGTCTAATTTATCTTCCACTATGTTCAGATTAATGTCGCCTGTTATCACACAAGTGGCACCCGAAGCCAGTTCTAATACCTTCTCTAACGAGGACAGAAATCGGTCAGTGTTATGGATTGATGGTGATCTATACAGAGCAATAATGCTCGTTTTGTCATTAACATCTATTATTAAACAGTTTGCATCGTCAAATTCGGGCTCTCTTATTTTTATTTGCAGGCCGATCTTAGTAAGGACAATTATACCATCATTTTGATTTAGAAAGTTGTTGGAATGATGTGAATCATAGTTAGGGAGAGTAATCGTACCAGAATTTTTGTCTATTCTACATTCTGTGAGAATAATTATATCCGGAAGAAATTGTAATCGCGCCAAAAATACTTGAAATGTTAGGAAATTTTTGTTGACACTTCTAATGTTTTGCGTAAGAATTGTTAGTTGTTTATCAGAGTATTTTAGAGCTTGCTTACAATGATCCGGATTTTCAATAAAAGATGATTCTATGATTTGTGTCATCGATTAGATAAGTGAGTTCTTTACTATTCATTTTATATTAAGGTAAAGCAAGCTAGAAAAATTCAGAAAAAGTAGTATATATATAACAGATAAAGTAGTAATACATAAGTAATACTCAACCACCCAAATACTCATGTCAAATAGACACCTACCCAACAACAAAATCCATAAATTTATAAATTAAGTAGGAACCTAAATTCTAAAGATTTGAATAAAATCCAAACATTGTGCTTGAATAGTGTAGTTAAGGTATTAAGCGCACCTATTTATATATTGAATAGCCTAGTAGGTGTATGATAGATAACACCTATCCTGCACCTTGTTAACAAAAAAAGAAAAACAATTAGGCAAGCAAATAAAATAAATAAAAACTAATAAAATAAATTAATTTATTTCATTCAGTTAGTCAAGCAAGTAATGTAGGTATCTTTTTCCCATCATATAGTTTGTAAGTTGTTTACTTTCCAATAGACTAGAGCTAGGCCACAACCTCTTATCTATACCTAATCTGTGTTGCAAATGTAATGTTGACAGTGGTAATAAGGTATTTAGACTTGTTTCTCCATAACTTACACAAGTATAGTAGGTATCCAATTAGGTTCAGATTGATTAGTTATCATTAAAAGTAAGGTGAGAGAAGAAAGTACCTATATATTTATAGGAATCAGGTACTAGTGTTATCAGCAATACTTACAAACCAATAATGTTAGGTCATTCTATGTATCCTAAGTGCATGAATAATTATATAGTTATGTTAAGGATTTTCTGTTAAGTACTTAGGCAGGTAGGTACATAGGTTAGGTAGGCAAATTAAATAAGAAAGGTTAAGGTTTTTATTAATAACTTTCTAAAGAGGGTTATTCTTATACATTAAATACATACAGACACATAACACATGCATAATACAATGAGTATCTACAGGTACCTACTTACATAAAAAGGTGTTAAGAAGTTAGGAAAGTTGTTCTATCTTTTCAGTATAACAATGGGTCATAATCCAATAACTTTCATTTTTTATTAGAATAATCACCTAGATATTGTACAGTAGTATTCTTAATTTATACTTAAATGTAGGTAACTATAGAGAATGTCTACTAAGATAAATATCACTTCTTATGCCTATTTTTGATTTCTTCAAGTTGTTCCTCCGACTTCACAGCTAGTGGTGCACTTCCTTCCGTTTCTCGAATTAGTACCTGGCCGTTAGAAGTCCAGCAGAAAGCTAATTGACAGCTTTTCGCAACTTCTCTTGCGAGGAAATAAAGGTGTCTAGACTTTGAAGTTAGATGCTCGGATATGTAGATCGGATCGTCTGCCACTCCAATTCCCAGGTCCTTTATACACAATCTAGTTGATTTATTCCTTATTCTCACACTATTGAGAAAGTTTGACTTTTTGAGTGAGTTGCAGAACTCGACAACAATAGTTGACTTGGTATCTGTCACTTTACTTGGCTGTCTATAAATGTCCCTTATCTCATTATTGTCAAGGGTAAGGCCTATCGAGTTGGTCAGATTTTGAAGTACCTTATATAGTCCTTCTTTGTTTTCCTTCGTTTGTTTCGGTACCTGTCTAATTTCCACCGAAGTCTTTACTGCACTCTTCTCAAGGTAATCAATTTTGTTTTCTAGTTTTTGTACCTGAGTGCACATATCTTGCCTCTTTGATTCTAGGCCGTCTATTTTTAGTTGCATCAGCGAGAGTTGCTGGGTGACATGTTCAACTGATTTGATGATATCAGAGTTGGTAGATTGTATTGCGCTGCTTTGAGATTTTATCTCTCTTATATGGCCTTCTAGGTCGTCAAGTCTAGAATTTTGTTTGGTGATTAGTTGCAGAATCTGGTCTATCTTATTGCTGTCAGCACATAAGGCCCTTCCAGCAAGACGCTTGCGTTTAGCTGTATGCGGTCCTCGGCCTCCTGCCTCCACTTCCATATGATCATCATGAATACTGGTTGTGAGGTACAGCGTGGAATTAAAGGGATTACGCTTGAGGTACCCGCACGTCGGCAGACAGCGCGAGACACTCGGCGCGTGCGGTGGTCTCGGGTGCGATCATAAAACATACTATCCAAGTGTTTCTGTTCCCAGTTCCCTCTCTATAGGAGTGACTGAACACCACATTGGCGACGTGGATAAAAGCAGTATGTACCTAGTTACCTACCTATAAAAAATGTGTATTGAAGTTCTCCCACCAACTTATTTTTGAAGAAGGGAAGGGTAGATGCGTGATTGAGGTTATTTTCTGTTAAAAGTTCTTTGTGCGTTGGTGTATTTCATTAAAGATGTGTTGTCATTGTTTTAATGAAAGTTAAATTGTTTTAAACAAATACTAAGGTAGGAAGATAAACAATCTCTGTACCTGAGATTAATTTCTAAGAAATTATAATAAACGCTCACTATTGGCCGACGATTACGTGTCTACCGCATCCTAAGCATTTTCTCGTGGTGGTTATTACAATGGTATAAATGAAGGTAGGTACATACAATACTATTGAGACATGATGTTGATGATATAACATAAAAGGCATAAATTACCTGTACATAGCAACAATTTACAAAATGTAAAAAGGTTTCTGGTGGTAACTTAAAATTATGACGAAATAAGTATACCTACCTACAAACTGTATCATTGCTATGGACCAACTCCAGGGAATGGACACAAGTTTTTACACGCCTTGATATGAGTTCCACAATGAGTCAATAACAAAGTTGGGTAAATTCTTTATCAGATACGCATAAAATGTATCTATGTCATGTACCTACCCACATAAGCAAGCAGTCTGTTGGTTCCTACTCATTGTAACTGTGCCACGTATTTATACGTTACTTTGCCATATTCGAAAGAGAGTTCCACAATGAGTCAATAACAAAATTGGGTAAATTAATTATCAGATACGCATACAATGTATGTTATGTGCCTACCCACTTAAGCAGTCTGTTGGTTCCTACTCATTGTAACTGTGCCACGTATTATACGTTACTTTGCCATATTCCAAAGATTTATCAGGAAAACAATCTACGTACTTTACCAAGGTACTCAGGTACCTAATCTTGGTCTCAAAAATGGTGTTGACGGCTTTAAAGTAGCTAAATTATGAGAGCATTACTAATGCGTCTATGCCAAAACAAAGTTTTCGTTTCGAGCGACAGTGTTATGCTCGTGAAAAACAATAGTGAACATATCGATAAATTTGTATCACCGAAATGTATTTCGGCAATTTCGGCGATGATATTCGGCAAATGTATTTCGGTAATTTGAACCACCGAAATGTATTTTGGCAAAACTACCTACCAAAAATCTGTATTGTTAACATAATACATATAAGTAAGTACACAAAATTGTAAAGAAAGCGATTGCGCTTCGAAAAACAAGTTCCCTACCCACATTAAAGGCAAATTAATGGGTATAGCCACAAGTAAAATTAAGATTCAATAAATGTGCCCTATAATGATGGCAATATGTGTGGTAGCAAAAAATGACAATTCTGATTCTAAAGCTTGCCCCGCTTAGATAAAATATGGTAAACAAATGTAGTTGTTAACTAGATCCTCTGAGAGGAAAATACTTTGGTTTGCTCAACACGCGGAAAACTTGAGAAACCAAAACATACCTAGTGTGTTATACCAACATATAGGTAATTCTAGTAGTTACTTACCTATCATTTCCAATCTACATCTCTATGACACCGAAGGAAATTGAGATTGGAATTGCAAACTTAAACATTCTGTTTTGTTCGATATGGTACACAAAACATACAAACATTATTATTTTGGTAAGCATAATATGTTCCACAATGGGTAAAATGATATTGGCTTAAAACAATGGCTTTAAATATCTAGAAATAAATCAAAAAATATACTTATGCCTCCAAGCTCTAAAATTATTAGCCCTATTCAGAAAATAATAGAGATTTCGTACCGTGTCAAGGATAGTGTTACATTTTGTCAACATAGTTGTTATCAGTAAAAATAAAATAGAACAACGCGCTCGATTTACGGGTCAGGCAAACACCGCTTGCAGTTTCAATTCGAGGTGCGTGCAAATAATCGGCCCGAATATCGCTTTAGCTGATGCAGGCGCACTCCCTAAGCGCGCAATAACAATGGTACCGTCAAAAGTTAAAAAATATGGTTGTGTTCCATAATAATATATTGCACGAGTATATAGTGCACAAAGTGAAGGTACTCTGTAACTAAACAATAAAAGTTTTGTTATAAATACAACAACACATAAGACATTAATACGATACGAATAGGAAGAAAACATATCATTTCTAAAGTAAAATGATGAATTATGCAATTCGTTTTAGTGTTTCGAAATAAAAAAATTATTAGTTTTCTAGGGACTTGATAAATACGATTCGAATGAAAAATATAAATATTTAATAAAGAGGTATGGCAAACATGTTGGAAATATGTTCGAATTACAAGCAATTTCGGTATTACGTCTGTTTGAGCAGGTATAAGTAGAAGCTTATGGACATAATAGCATTCTTCTCAAAGGTAATAAATATATCTTTTAAACTAAATAAGTCCAGATCTTGGACATAATCTGACAGCAATGGCGTTCTATTATTAAAGTCGTTCATGGAGACAAATTACTGTTAGCAAAAGAGCTGTTTAAGATAAGCAAAAGACCGATATTTATATCGGTCTATGTAGCCATAGAATGGTTTTGACCAACTCTATCAGACAAGACATTAGATACATTGATAGAAACTCAATTCGCATAATGATATTTCAAGTTGTTGGTACGGTGCACTGCACATTGTACGCAAAATAAATAATGCACGCATACGGCGTAGGCTAAAAAATAGGACCCTGGCCGTTGCGACCTGAGCTATAAAACAATGGCTGATGTAAGCCCTGTTGGACTTGGTTTTTCCTAGTTCAGGCCGACAAGTAGGCAATGCACCTCACAAATAATTGCTTTTTGAATCAAAAGTTAAAAGGCGTGGAGTGTCTAGAGAGAAGTCACTACAGACAGAACATGAAGCCTAGTATGGGCGATTGAACATTTTACCTACTAGTGGCCGAGTTCAAAATAACCACGGACCACAAACCTTTAGAGTCATTATATTGGTCAACAATCAAAATCAAGCGCCAATAATGGAGCGGTGTAGGTTTCTCACCGACATGCCTCTAATAATAAAAATAAAAGACTTGGTCTATCTTGTGAGTGACTATGAAAGCAGAAAAATTATATTACTCCTAAAATGAAACAAAGTAGTAGTAGGTACCTCTAAAACGAAACAAGTCGGTCAAACTCCCCGAAGATCAAAAAAATGAAACTTCTTTTGGAGGTTTCAAAACGATTGGGATACATACTGACTGACTAATACTACAATTATTCATACAAAAACTCTGAAGAGATCCTGTTAAAAGGAAATAAAACTGGATTTCCTGTTAAATGAATGAATAAATGAACACTTTAGTGTACTAAAAGGTATCATACAGTTAAAAACTTATAATATCTAATTAAAAATAAACAAAGTACATAGTACAAAAGGCGGCCCTATCGCTGAGAACCATTTCTTCCAAAATAAAACACATGTTAAATATACCAGACACTCTTTTAGCAACTGCTTATAAAAGCAATGCTGAATAGTCGACATGAACTCCGACTGTGCACTTCTGTATGCGTGACAAGCTTGGTGGCCCAAAAGTTATGGAGAATATCGGGATGCACATACGACATAAGTACTACTTGTTTTCAACAACATCAGGCATAGATTATTATCATAGATAGATTATGAAATAGTTGTTAGAGACCGATTTATCTACATTACCTATATAATAGGAAACTTAACGACTGCTTAATGAAAATGCACGATTTTCCATCACTACTTAGGGTGGATATTGCAATGTATTTGCTTGGTCCACCGCCAAGTAACCAACCACTAGCAGCTAGCTAGTAGATACTGATTATTTCTGTGCATTTAATGAAATAAAAATCATGAAAAATATTTAAAAACTGGGAATTCCTGTCAACATCACTGTTAATAATGAAAAAAAATTGTCATCGGATGAGTTTAAATCATTTTGTCTTATCCCCATCGGTTCCAACAGAACGATGAAGAAGAAACACAGCTCCTTGGAATTGTAAAATGGCTCATCAAAATGAATTATTTATGAATGCGCTGTTGGCGTCTAAACAAATAATGAGTATATACTTAGAGTATTTATATAGATATATATAATATTATTTACGGACAAGATTAACAGTCTGCCGCTGATTTACAAAATAAGAAAATAACAGAAGGCTGTGACAGAGACTAACTTTTGAAAGGAAAAAAAGAGAAATATATGAATTTAGAAAAACAAAAGGAAAGAACCCGAATTCAGGGTTGAAGGGAAGGTTTAAAGTTGAGAACATAAACTGAGAAAATAAATACTAGGAGTACCTATCGTTAGAACGATGGAAGGCTGAACATTTGAAAATAATTTGTGAATAAAAATAGTCCTCAATTTTAATGATGAAGATGGATTTGGCTAATATAGCATAACATTAATTTTGACTAAATTCTGTGTTGAATTACCTTTTGAATTTATTTTTGTTGTATATTCTGATGAGAATAATGTTACCAGTTTAGCTTATTTTGTTGTTATTCATTTGGTTGGAAACTTATGCTTTATACCGTACTTACCTACTTACTGTGTAAAATTTATCTTATTGAAATTGGAAGTAAATAGACTAAACACAACTAATTTGTAATTACATATATATATATCCTACTGACTTAAAATAATCATAGTCTTTTTACTTTGGGTGAATTGTTAAAGTTTTCATTTGTGTAAAAGGAAGAGATGTGAGGTACAGCGTGGAATTAAAGGGATTACGCTTGAGGTACCCGCACGTCGGCAGACAGCGCGAGACACTCGGCGCGTGCGGTGGTCTCGGGTGCGATCATAAAACATACTATCCAAGTGTTTCTGTTCCCAGTTCCCTCTCTATAGGAGTGACTGAACACCACACTGGTAATATCGGGTTCTGATGAACATTTTTCTTGATTTATCGGACTACGAAGCATTCGGATCAATTATTATAAGACAATCACCAGAACAAACAAATTAATCAAAATCAATGAGGGTAGACTTGATAATTTGGATAGGCAATAAAGTTTGTTTAATTGTTGGTTTCCTTTAATTTATAGTGTTCGTACACTCACAAATCGAGATAGTAGTACTGGTCTCGTTTTATCCAGAAATTGATAACAGGCACGCTATATTTTGATCTTCTTGCAAATTGATAACGGTACGGTATGGATAGCGTAAACACGGCACAACGGGTTGTCGCGTGCGGTTGAACCCGGCGCAGCGCACGAACTCGCACGATTAGTAACAACACAATTTAGTAACGAAGAACTTCTAGCACATCAAATAGGTTTGTAGGCGCCTAACTTGGGGCAGCCAATTTAATGTGGATTTATACGTTACTTCACGGACGCGTAAAACTCCGTAAAAGTGAACATTTGCCCTTTCCTAACTCCAGTCAAGTTGAGAAGGCGCCTCCTGTGCCGAGCTACCGACATTCTAACAAGGTTAGTTTAACTTAAATATTTACAGGGTAAGTCCTCAGCTTCTTGTATTATAAGGATGCGATAAAAGAAAATCTCCGCTTTTAGTGTTACAAAATTCAAGAAGCCGTACTCGAACTTGTGTTATAGGTAGGTACAGTTTTTATTTATACGACAACATCAAGAACGGTTGAATGCTTGTAATTTCTCTTTCTTTGATCATCAGCTACCATTAAAAAAGCTAGACAATCCACGCAGCACCTAGCCTAAAGCAAAGCAGAGTTTGTAGTAAAACATTAATCTCGAATTCAAACACGAACTAAATAAATTGGAACTTAAGGCACGCTTTTAGTTTTAAGTTGGGTTCGCAGTTATGAAATTAATTTGATTGCCTTCATTGAATTATATAAGGACTGTGAACTTGTTGTCGAATTTTTCATTGGCGTAACGTGGAATAACCCCGTTTTTAAAAGTAAAAATTAACTAAGTATCTCTTTTCTATTTTTTTACTTAAAAGATACTTACTTCAAAACTAAATGACATCAGATAATTATTATAGACAGGTCAATGAAAATTTATTTGAAAATTCAAAATTGTTGTAGGCATAAACAAAAAATAACTACAAACCAGTTTAAACGGGTACATGACAGAATGCATAGTCTCGCATGCGTTCGTCCGACTCATTGCTCACAAAGTGTTCAAAGTAACTTCATAATGAGGGAGCATAATGCATTCTGAATGTACCTTTCTATAGAGTACTGTTGGTGTATGGTAAGCTTTCAGTGCAAGTAGAAGTTTTAACTCTTCATGATATCGTACTGAAACTCAAATTTGGACATTTATTTTAGCTTTTCGCAGAAGGAAATGAAAGCTCAGTTTTCCAAAGAAAGTCGAACCCATAGGTATTGTTCGAAATGCTGTTATAAGGAGGTGCCTACTTATTGATAAACCTATTCATTGCTAATGAGCCAGTGGGGAAAATGGCAGTCCAATTAAGGGGACGACCATATTCAACAGTTTCTTACGGCTGAAACGACCTGGAAGGATTTATGGTGTAATCTTTTAACGTTTTCATAAAATTCTGCTCTTTTATCTTCTTGCAAACGTAACTTTCTAAATTACAGACAATCACAGCCTTTATTGTAATGTCTTGAATAATTATTACATTTCGTCTTAATTCAAGGCTAGGGATTTTTCTTTCATTATTCAATCCAAAATAAGGGTTCATCATTTGATTGGCCTGTTTAATACCCTAAAAAGGACTTAAGCAGTTTATTTCTAGTGATCTTTATGTAAACTGTGGAGAAAATGTTTATGATGGGTCCAATTCGATGGAATAAAACGCAACTTAAGCCGATCGCTTATAAAAGCGATTGGTGGTTCAAGTTCCATTTCCATTCCAATTTATGGATCACACGTAGGCTATAAGATATGGAACACTCAGAGTGTCATATTGAGGCGAAGCTGGCAAGACAGGTCCAGTTATAAGATAACTGCAACGGACTGGCATGGCATTCCGCCAAACGGCATTTTTATATTCAGCATTTCAACAGCGCTCAAGAGCTCGTGACGAAACTGAGAATAGTTTGTACGAACACTTGTATCATTTTTGTTTTATTATTCTATAGAAAACAAAACACTGACTGATAAATTTACTGCTACTGTCTTGCTGAATGGTAAGTCAGGGATTTCTTCCATCAATAAAATTTTACCCATAAACATAAGGATCCTTTTAAACCAGACGCCGCAGTCACAAGGCTGGACGGACAGGTATATTAGTGATTACTTTAAAGTAGTTTTAAGTCAAAACACCAATTCACTTATAATCAAAAGCATTTTCGACCATGCATAAAAAACACAATACAATGTAAGCAAAAACGTAACAAGATCCGAAATGGACCACGGCCATTACCATCCCAGTCCATTAAGCACAATATTCGAAATCAAGACCACCACAATCGGGAGCGCTCTGTCGCGAAATTGCTCGACTCTTTGCATTTATAGCACCTAAAATGAAAAATCGCAGTAAAATGGGGTGAAATACGTGGATATCGAAACATTGGAGATGATCAAGACACGTATCATTATATCAAGCACAGGTCCGATCTGGTATGGAGTATTGCTGCCACGTTTGGGATGGCTCGGCTAAATATCAGCTAGCGGCCCTAGACTCGATAGAACGTAGAGCTTTCAAACTTATTGGCGAGCAGTACCTTGACGAAGCTAAGATCCAAAGTCTTGAACACCGCCGCAAGGTCGCTTGCCTCTCGATCTTTTATAGGATACATTTCGGAGAATGCTCACAGGAACTTCACGACCTGATTCCACCATCTCCCTTCCTCTCCAGGACGAGTAGGCGTACGGCGCATTACCACCCTTTCCTTGTGGATATCCCATCCACCCGAACTAAGCGGTTCTCCTCCACCTTTATCATTCGTACCGATAAGGAATGGAATGCGCTGCCTGCTTCAGTTTTCCCGGACAACTACAACCCGAGTCTCTTCAAGACTAGAGTGAATAGGTGTCTTCTAGACTTTCGTGATACATCTTCGGCCACGTCGTCACTTACCATCAGGTGAGAACAAAACACTGACTGATAAAACCAACGAGGTCAAACGAGGTCAAACGAAGGTCTATAGTTGATAAAAAAAAAAAAAAAAAAGACTGTGAGTTTAATTTTCATAATATATTAGTATCGTCTGTAAGGTTTATACAAAGAAACAGAAGCTTTTATTTATGTTATGTCGTTAATCTTACTTCATATCCCTTGAAAGAAAAGTAAACAACTTAAAAGCCTAAAAAGGAAATTCCGTGTTGATATTGTTCAAGTGTCAAACTTGTACGCTACAAGAAAGTAGAGTCAAAGCATCAGTTTAAATTGTTAGATGACTTGATTATGTTTTCTCCGTCGGATTTTTGTCTTGTAATTTCCATGTGTTCGGCTACTCATGATTAATTTGAGTATTAATAGTAGTAATAGTATTGTAACACTTTTTCGTGACCTCCACTTTTTTTTTTATGGTTTTGCTGGTTGTCTTATTATTTTTGTGCTTCATACCATTATTTTTTTACCGGAACGTTACGTTTTATGATATATGTACCATTTACAGTTGATTATATTGTCATTAAACGTTTTATTTTGTTTCTGGACACGACAGTATACATTTTGACGAATGTTTACTATGGTTGAAGTGATTGGAGCTTTTTAACGTCTAAATACCAAAAAGCTTTTAAGACCCCTAGGTACTATTTAACAAATTAAGTTAAACTTTTATTTAATGTATCTACTCTATTTTGCAGTTTATCTTATTTCTTACCAATACCTAGTGCGGCATAAATATTATTTGCGGAATTATTTTATTACCAGCTTTTCTTCCTGCTAATTATGCAGCTATCTCCAATTAATAAATAATTGCAACTGAAACCAGATGCAACATGCTCAATACGTAAACAACACCCGCAAATAATTGGCTATAATCAATTATTCGGTTAATTACCCTTTAGTCTGCTTCGCAGCAAGTAAAAGAGCACATCGACTCATTAAAAGCCATGGTTACAAACGGAATATTACTTATGTATTCGAACAATTTCTTCGTCTTGAGAATATTAAACACACTTAGCTTTATTTAGTAAGGATAAATTATATATATACCAAAATGTTTAAATTAAACTAGTTAACTAATAAAAACTACTAACTAATTTAACTTAAGTATAAACTTTATTAACAACGAAAATTACAAGCAAGGAATAGAAAAATTAAAACTAGTATTTACAATTGAAACCATTGAGCTAACTTAAATTAGTTTGAGCTGGCTTGGTAAGATGAATAATGGCTTCTCCAAGAATTGCTATTGGTAGTAGTGAATGACACATAAAACTTTAAATGGCTATAGCTTCCTGAGTTAGTACAGATGCCACGCTTGTGGCATACCAAGAGTGAAAGATTTTCACGATGAGGAAGGGTTTTCTGGCAAAAATACATTTTAGTGTTGTTATTAAGATTGAGAAGTATGGTGGAATATAATTATCTCTCTTTCTATTAATGTTACCTAAATAAAATAATATTATTCCCCTTAAAAATAAAACATCTTAGCACCTGTAGATAAACGAACTGCCCACTACATATAGGTACTTAACCTAATGTATCCTTTTCACCCGACTTAATAAGCATAAGATCACGCAATCGCAGTCAACAGTTTGCAATTTGTATCTTGTCAACATCCGGCAAAAGCATCTAACTTATTGTCAGCCCCAAGATTCAAAAGGCATGCATAATTGGCAAAGTTTGCCAAGTGCTTGCATAAATTATACAGTGTGATATAGGATCTTAATGTATGAAATTTTAGCACTTTTCTTGAAATTGGTCTCTTGGCTTCCAATTGAGGGTAAGGGACCCTCAATTTGGATTTGGTTTGTATTATAGTTTTTATTGTAACTAGACCTAGGAATAAAAAAAGACTCGCGCAATGAGGTTGAATTTAAAATTCGATCTAACCTCTTTGCAGATTGCAAGAGAAAAAACGCTATGCCGCAAAACAGAGAAATAATAAAATTTATGTCATGCGCGTTTCGCTGTTCCACTTCTAAATTTGAATTTGACTTGGCGTCATTTTGTTGTTTTTTTTCACAACATAATTATTATATTAATTATTTGGCTTTTGTTTTATAATTATTTATTTGACATAAATGTACATTAAAACTAAACAAGTAGACATGGATTGTGTAGTTATTAAGATTTTTTTGCTGAAGCGTCCGAAAATGTACGTGATGGAGGAAGAAAAGCGGTGTCTTGTACTGAAACGCATCCTGACTACGCAGTCGCCCGCGACTGAGTAAAAGCTCATACATAATGTTACTAGTATGAGGAATCAAATACGTAAAAAGTAGGTTCTGTGTCCATTCCCATATTTTAAGATGAATAGTTAATTGAATTTACGACTTCTGTGGCGCAGCGAGCGAGGTTTTTAAGATGCGCGTTCGATTTCAGCCTTAGGATTTTTTTTGTAGTTTTGTATTTATTCCGGTGTTTCAAGTGTTTTCTAGGTGTTTAATATTAAAAAAGTGTCTCATTGAATGTATTGTATTGAGCATATCAGTTCTCTAGTATCCAGTGCCTACCCATAATACTAGTTCTGCTTAGATTTGGGCTTGATGAAGCTGTGTGGATAGTCCAGCATTTATGCTAGTTTTTACCCATGGCTACATAGTATAAAACAAAGTCGCTTTTTCTGTCCCTATATCCCTTTGATTGCTTAAATCTTTAAAACTACGCAACGGATTTTGATGCGGTTTTTTATATAGATAGAGTGATTCAAGCGGAAGGTTTATATGTATAATATAACCGTGTGAAGCCGGGGCGGGTCGCTAGTTTGTTATATTTCATTCTTAATTCGTCTATTTTCATTCTCGGGAAACTGTTAAATCCTTACCAAATTTCATTTGAATCTGAAATAATACAAGAAGTTCGCTGCTCCAAACTGTACGATGAGTACAAATAATTAAAACTCAGAAGTTTATTGTTTCAAAACTTACATCCGCGAGTATTTAGGTAGGTACAATTGAATAAACAGTTTTTAAAAAGGTTTGATATTTTTAAAATTATACCGAATATATTCCTACGCCATTAACGGTGCTAGTTTAATGGTACATTTATTTTACTGCATGTGAAAATTTCTAACGGCTTATATAAAAAGAGTTTCATTCTGAATAAAGTTTTTGGATGCATCCCAAAATCATAACACAGTTCGCCACTTTCATGTACCTAGTTGTTGTTGAGTAAGTATTTGTCAAGAGAAACTCTTAAGGAGGGACAACCACTTTAAAATTCTTTGAAAAGGCTTTCTTTAAAAAAATATAGAACTACTACGTTTTCATTTTAATTTCTTTCATTTTTGGTAAAGATACTACGTTTTCTCAGTCATTTCGTAAAGTAATGGTTCATTAAGAAAAAAGAAATACCAAAAAGTATTTTGCTGACATCCTAAATAGTAATCCAAGAAATGTACCAAGTAAATCGGTCCCGCTGCAGTAATATCAAAGGTTTCACAAACGCAAACGTTTCAAGTTTTCGTAATTTTCCTTGCCTAACTTGCAAACCGCAGAGATTACAACTCTTTACACTTACTGGTGAAATGGCGTTTTGGGTATATCTCCAAAACATTTGGCTAAGTCTGGGACATAGTTGGATTATTGTACGCTTGAGTCTCTTATCTGTTCCGAACATCCTACGTCATTTAAAGAAATCACAAGTTTAGTACACCTCTATAAGTATGGTTTTGTCATCCCTAAATTCAAGGGGCGCTGACCAGATTAGTGTAAGAAAGTTTGTGTTTAAATAACGAAAATGACTGAGCTCAAAACCTTCATAAGTGTCTTAGTTGTATCAAGTTTCTTTTTCTGTTTTTTTCTTATTTATGTATTTCGCACAACACTTGAGTGTAAACGAACGTATATAAATAACCTAAAAAAAAATGTTTACTTCTGTAACTGCAAAATATTAGGCTTCTTCCCATTACATCCAAAAAAGTTTCCCAACCACATCCACGCTCATTTTTAATAATAAAATTTTATTCCCACTCACATCCACAAAAAAATTAAGTACAGGCAACATACGCACGGCTTCTGTCTTCTGGTTTTGATTCAACCAAAATATCTAATGTTAGCCACATATGTACTTACTACTTATAATGATAATGCTACCTTAATATGAAAATTATATATTATATAATAATTAGACCGTTAGTGGAGACCTCCATACTTGTGTTAGAAGGTCTCGCTCTTCTATAACAGTCATAACAGATTCCAGATCTGTATAGGTATAAGATTACAAATCATTGCAACACAATCTACACAATTTGTTGTACTATTATTACTGTGTAAATAATTTGTCTCTAACGTGCCATTCAGCCGAGGATAACTTTGAAACGATTTGCGCAAAAAAATATTTCGACGAAGATTTTCCAGGCTATGCTTGGCAAAAGGGAAAAAACTACAATTACGCTGTTGGCTGAGTGCCCAATACTGCTTGGTCCTTGTGCAAACGTCACTACGTAGAATGTTTTCATAAATAATTCTGAAAGGCATTTTCATTGAGCTTTTAGATAAATGTTCGCTGTATTGGAACACTTTGGCGACTAAATGATGCTTACAGAAAGTATGACTTTAGTTATTGATGGTAGGACTATTCAATGAAAGACAATTCATTTTTTATTTACGTGACAATAGACCCAAATAAAAATAACAATGAAAGGAGATTCAATATGAATCAACTGATTTAATGTTTTTTTAACTTGATTTTATTTTTCAATGTAAATTAATTGTCACTGTATATGATACCTAGACTGGTTAACTAGAAACCAAAACCTCCAAAGAACATTAAAGTTAAGGTTGTAGTGACCTTTACTTTTGTGTTTTTTTTGTTAATATATTATCGAAATAGAGAAAATTTTAATTGGTTTTTCTATCACGAACGATGATCCAAATCAAACATTTTATTTTATTATAATTTGAATCTTCTACTTCGCTGTACATGAAAATAATACTGAAATATATTTTGACGAGAATTACTAGGTCATTTTCCTTTGTCCTAGGTGACGAGCCCGGTCCTCGTGGTTGAGCTCACCCTGAACCAGCTAGAAGGCACTCAGCTGAGAGCCCTAGGGCTCCTGAACGTGTTCGGGTTCAACGTGACGTACGCAGTGCGCGCGCCCGCGGATCCGCCCGGGCCCGTCTCGTGCAGCGCCATCGAGTGCCGGCTGCTGGGGCATTGCAACGCTAGGCACGACTTTCAGTGAGTATCTATAATCATTTGATAGTGAAATCGATTCTTAATTTCAGTAAAGTTTTAGAAAATTGTAACTAAATAATTCTATTTCAACTAAATAATTCTATAATTTCATTATTTCTATAACAACTTCAGTGTAATGCATTTCACGAGTAATTTAATATTATATTTCTGAATCGTCGAGAATTCGGATTTTTTATGGAATTTATAAGCAAAACCTTGCAAACCCATTAAGGCAGTCGATAGAGCGAGAAAATTCAGTGTGAAGATTGGGTGGGAAAGCTAAAGACGAGGGAAGTGAGCCATTTGCTAGCGAAATTATTGTACCGCCCAAAACATTACGTGTGAGATTATTTCAAAGAGAATAAGAAATGGCCAACGAAATATTCCTACGGCTAGTAGCTTTTAGTCGTCGCTTATTTATAAATTATACCGTGCACGTTATAGCAAGGATTTGAAATACGCTAAGAAGGGCTTAGTGTAGGTAAACTACCTAGTAGATAATTCTGACCTAGAGCAGCTTTCTTCTTTTTTTACTACTAAAAGCTCACTACAACAGCCTTTTAAAAGAAAACTTCAAAATACTCTTGAGTATTGTCGCGGATTGATCAATTTTTTCAGTCAAAATCTATCTGAATCTCGGGCCAATTAAACTCAATAAAAGTATTAAAGCCTTACTGAAGCGTGCCATTTCTTGGCAAAATTTTGAAGTTGTTTGAGACTGGTCAGAGGGAGTTCAATAAAGACTTTAGCAAAAAAGCTATAAGATTTCGCTTATAATATTATTATAACGAGAACTTTGCTATACATTATAACTAAGTCAAATTAAACTAAACATGGCTAACTCTCCTGAGCTTATCAAAGAACTGCCCGGAATTTCATTTCAATAATTATCTCATAACTCTACGAAATGTTACATCTACATCTTTTGAACAAACCAATTGATATTTATTATTATCTTTATTTCCAGAGAGTTCTTCTGTTCGTGTTTCGAGGGGTACTCCGGCGCGGACTGCGGCGTCGGCCCGCTCTGTCCTCGGACCTCCAACATGTGCAAAAACGGCGGCACTTGCAGGTTACCTATATTGAACAACCTTTCATATTTGATTTTAGGGTAGTGGTTGATTTTTCGGGTCGTGAATATAAATTTCTGTCATGCTATATGTACAATATGGTGTCTTCGTTTGCATGGTTACTAGCATGATATTGTATTACAAATATTGTTTTCGAAACGGGTCTAGAGCCCGCAGATTACCTACCCAAACGCAGTGAACATAACTAAGATACCAATTCACGTTATGAAAAACAATTTAAGGTAGTATAGGTACTTAGTTCATACCTTATTGTAACTAGGGGTCTGTTAACATCAAATAATTTCCTCAGCATAACAATCCAGTTGGAAATCCTTTCAATATTTGTCGAGAACTCGTCTCGAATCTCCTTAAAATATTAATGTAGATGTTGTACCTACTCATGTGTATAATAAAACCATATATTAATACAAATTCTTCTACAAAACACTGGCTTTCAAAATTAGTTGTTTCTGTTTTCTAGTGATGTCGTTTGTCTTTTGATAAAATTATGCGAACTTTTTGGCACTCAAAAGATTTCGCGAAAAATTAATAAGTATGCAATTTCATACTAAGCTTAGCTGTTTCAAGCAATGAAAGGTATCTATATAGCAGAATCATGAAAATTTACTAAGACCGCCCTTAATTAATACTCGTATAGCAGATATTTTAAAGGATATTTCCATAAAACCTGCCTAGCAATAGAAATATTTGCTCATAAAATAAATTTGAAATTAAACCCAGATATAGAAGGTAGAAATGCATTTTTCAATAGCCCTCGACAACCTATAAGTAACCCTTACGTTTATTTAAATAATGTTGACAACCTACGGTGTAAGCGGCAAAACTACCTACCTATCCTAGATCCTATGGAATCCTATATCCTAGAGAAAATTAAGTTGGCAATGGAAAATGATTTAAAACCCATAGCATTTTGTTGGTTCTATGCTGTTATGAATGAAATATTGCTTGAGTTATTTATTGCCGTTTAGGATTCCGTAATCCGCTACATAATATGTAGTTTGATCAGCATGGTCCTGACTATCCATTAATAAAAATTATACAATACAATACAAAAATGCTTTATTGTACACCAGAAAAAAGAACATTACAAAAATAACTTATCTATTATCTTTTTTTATTTACTAAGCCTTATAAATTAATGATCAAAAAGCATGTTATTAAAAGCAAAAAATAATGATGTCTAAAAAATTTGGGTCTTTAGTCGTTTCGCACCGCGAGCGATATTTAATGAAGAAATTAGTAGTAGGGTATTTTTGTTTAACTATTTCAAAAATCTAACATTTCGATAGAAGTTGGATCTTTCATATGAATGACACACTCTTGGCGATTGTACTTCGTTGGGTTCGTGCCACAAACCAAATAAAAAGATTAATAGGATTACGGACGTATATCCCGTTGTAAAAACATGGTGTCTCAATAATTCGTATTTGCAGTCCTTTTCGAAACATCAAACCCAAATTTTATTTAGCTATTTGAGCGAACAATAAATTTGTGTGTGAAGATGAAAGAATTTGTTGTACGACCCTGTAAGAGTTGTTCGTTAAACAAAGATACCATTTTACCCTGGCATTTTTTACGCCTGGCCCCCCAATTATACCTGTCATCATAGGTATGTTCATGAACAACAAAGCGTTTGACAGTTTAGTGAAACAGCATAAATTTGTTTAAAATATTTCATCGTAAGTGTTTGGTATGGCTTAATATGAATAACTAAATTAAATGGAATTGAGTGTTCAATACTTGGTGTCATTGAAAAACTTCAAGAGAGAGGAGATATACCATGGTATTATTGTTAGGTACTTACTTTTAAATCATGTAGAAACTATTTGGAACGCCTATAATCCATTATTGATTCAGTCCAATGCTCAAACGATTTTGTGAGTGCAGTGTACTAGTGTGTACTGTCGAAGCAGTATCAATCCAAACAAGATGCATGTTGGTTCTCGAGCACTCCAAGCCCTGTGTGATCATCCTGTAGATACGCTTCTAATCCATTACCGTTAGATGCAGCTAGTACCTACCAAAGACGGGAGATATTATTCCTTAACCTTTTCTTGGTTGCTTCAGACTACACAGCTTGACTTAACGTCTTCTATTTTCAGTGAAAAACAAAGTTCTTTTCTCTTTTTTGGGTTTTTCATTGTTTCATTGATGTGAAAACTTTTTAAGAAATATGTTTTATGTTTTAAGATAACAAGAATATTTCGTCTTTGTTGATTAGATAATCACTTTCCTTGTAATATTAATTTCATATGGTTTTGTTAATACTTATTCCAAAAAAAATATTAATGTACCAACCACACCGACAAAATAAAGCCTTATTAAAGCATATATAGAGGTAGAAATCAATTGAGAATAAAACCGCAGAAATCATCCAAGATTTTCTTAACAAAATTATCCAAACAAGCATTGCGTGGATGTTCCTCGTAACATTAGAGTGAGACTTGCAGCTCGTTAACCCGAGAGACATAATAAAAATTATAAATAATATTAAATTAGTAAATTAAAAAAATCATCCATACAGCTTCAAGCTGACACTTTCCAGGCTGATAACAAAACCAGTCGGATCAATTTTTGAATATTTGTAAACTAGCGACCCGTCCCGGCTTAGCACGGTTTTATTATACGTATAAATCTTCCTCTTGAATCTCTCTATCTATTAAAAAAAACCGCATTTAAATCCATTGTGTAATGTTAAAGATTTAAGCATACAAAGGGACATAGGGACAAAGAAAGCGACTTGGTTTTATATTATGTAGTGATGATGAATATAAATTTACGTGCCTAAAGTTATTCATAAATGCAAGAGGTATGAAATCTTCAAAGACCTTTTTTGTTTTTTGTGTTATTTGAAGGTTTTATAGGTCAGAGGGTATCTTAATGAAATAGCAAAGGACAGGTGTAAATTAAATTTAGTAAACAATAATTTGAAAATATCTTAGTAAAAAGTAAATTTAAATAAGGTCTTCAGTTATCTATTCTAGTTACTCTATCTTTCAGAGTACATTAAGAATTTTCGAAAAAAATCTTTTTTTGCATCCATAGCGCAGCTTAGCTATGCGTAACGTAAAACAAATTCTTTCAGACAGATGGGTCCAGTCGCAGTTAACTGTATATGCGCCCCCGGCTACACCGGGGACCTCTGTGAATCCCAGGTTGCTTCACCAGGTATGTACACTGCCATTCTCTGTGCTACTACTTACATTCACAGAATAGGTACCTTCCACATGATGAAACATAAACATACCTCAGAAACTGAAGTTTTAAATTGTACAAACGAAACTAGGAAACCAATTAACTTCACAACAACACTCCTATTTCCAGTTCCAACAAGTGCAGGCGGTAATTTACAGAACTCGAAGCAGGTTTCTGCAATTTATTAACAAGTTATGAGTCCAATGAGACATTTTCAGATACCGATACTACCTCTATACATATGTTGGCAATAAGACTCTAGGAAACTACAGAAAACTTAATGGATAGTAGCAATTACCGAGTACCTACAAAAGATTTCAAAACCACAAAATACAGTTTACTCGTTTCTGCCCGCGGCTGCGGACGCTTAGTGTCATGAGTTTATCCGTAACTTCTATCTAATTTGAACTGATTTTATGAGATAAAGTAGAAGATGGAGTTAAGTTACTTATATGCCATGCGAGGTCAAGACTAGATCTATGCAAAGTTCCTTCCTTATCTATTCAGTAGTTTTGGTGAGTTGGAAACTTGCATCCTATTAATAAATACTTGAAAAAAATATACTACTGCCTACCGTGTTTATTAAGCGTACTGTTTTTTATTTCAGAGTGTGGCACAGAAGAATGCTCAGAAGGGTGTGAAGACGGGAGCTCGTGTGACTGCTACCCGAAAGATACTGATTTTTGTAAGTTGTTCCAGATAAGTCGTCAGTAATAAGACATTTTATTATGAATTTCTGCTCATTCGCAAGCTCCAAATCAAACACCACTGTTTAATCAATATTACTTATACTACACAAATACTAGTAAAAACTAGTTGTAATTTTTCTATTCCTTTGCTTGTAATTTTGAACTTATACTACATAGGTACAATATCATAGATCATTTATATCCATATCTTAATCTTCAGTCTTATTGCTATGGCCTAGAAAGATATATGACAGATTAATTATAAATCTGAACCATATCTGAAATCCATGTCTTATTGGCATTATCTCAGGCAAATATTTCAAAGACCAGCGAGTTTATTTCGTGATGTTTGCCATCACGATTACTTTTGGATTGGACTACTGGATTACTATTGGATAGCGATTACCCAATTTTCATTATATCTAGAGCTTTGATTATATTTATAGAAGTGTAATGATAGCAAAATAAAATCTCGACAGTAGGTCAATAAATAAATATAAAGTTTAAATTGTAGCTAGTGAATTAGTAGGATAATTGTGAATATTTTTCAGCCACCATCCGTTTCGAGACGAGACTACAAGTTCTGGACCAGCCAAGTATCAACATACCTCAAGAGGTAGTAAAGCAGGTTAGTTTTACGTCCATCAGTCATTACTTTTTGTATAAATAAGAGACAGACCGAGTTACGATTTCACGCCAATTATAATGTTCGATACAATAGGTCTGTTTGGCCAGACGATGCCATGTGAATTATCCAGCATGAGCTCTTTATTTACTTATTACTTTTATCAAAGCAATCAACATATGCAGCTGTGAGCAATTAAAAGAAAACTATTTAACTTCTCGCAATGGAAGTAGATGTTCATTCATATTGGAGCTTTAAGATTTAAGATCAAGGAACGATGAATGCAAGCAATGGAATATTCTGAAATGAGCTGAGTGGAAATTGAATATCACGAACTAACAGTTAACTTCCTGAACGTTTCAGATAACGAGCTATCTGAAGGCATCGAACATCACTTTGGAGGATGAAATTGAATTTTTAAACATGAGGTGAGGCAACTTTTGCTGTATTTTATTGTAAAATAAATATTGAATTTTAGATAAGTGACTTTTTCGTTTTATAAAAAAGTTATACTTTTCCATACTCTCAGAGCAAGCAACAAGTACCTAACTAACAGATATGTACAATAAGTTACATACATTCTTTTATCAATAAACATGTTATCTATGTAATTACACCACGGATAAGTAAATAATATACCCGTGACCTAACATATCAAACTGGTTCAATCAGAGAATTAAACTTAACTTGTTAGTTCATTAGAAACAAACAACGCTCGGGCGGTGTGGGTGCGCGTGTGGGGCTCGCGACAGGAAGCTGAACAGCTGAAAGCGGCGCTGGCGAGACTGAGCTCGAGCAGAGCGAGGAGCGACCGGCTCCGGCTGCTGCCGGCCACGCTGCACTTCGAGATGCACTCTGCTCTTAGTCTACATGTAAGTAGAAAGCGGCGCTGGCGAGACTGAGCTCGAGCAGAGCGAGGACCGACCGGCTCCGGCTGCTGCCGGCCACGCTGCACTTCGAGATGCACTCTGCTCTTAGTCTACATGTAAGTAGAAAGCGGCGCTGGCGAGACTGAGCTCGAGCAGAGCGAGGAGCGACCGGCTCCGGCTGCTGCCGGCCACGCTGCACTTCGAGATGCACTCTGCTCTTAGTCTACATGTAAGTAGAAAGCGGCGCTGGCGAGACTGAGCTCGAGCAGAGCGAGGAGCGACCGGCTCCGGCTGCTGCCGGCCACGCTGCACTTCGAGATGCACTCTGCTCTTAGTCTACATGTAAGTAGAAAGCGGCGCTGGCGAGACTGAGCTCGAGCAGAGCGAGGAGCGACCGGCTCCGGCTGCTGCCGGCCACGCTGCACTTCGAGATGCACTCTGCTCTTAGTCTACATGTAAGTAGAAAGCGGCGCTGGCGAGACTGAGCTCGAGCAGAGCGAGGAGCGACCGGCTCCGGCTGCTGCCGGCCACGCTGCACTTCGAGATGCACTCTGCTCTTAGTCTACATGTAAGTAGAAAGCGGCGCTGGCGAGACTGAGCTCGAGCAGAGCGAGGAGCGACCGGCTCCGGCTGCTGCCGGCCACGCTGCACTTCGAGATGCACTCTGCTCTTAGTCTACATGTAAGTAGAAAGCGGCGCTGGCGAGACTGAGCTCGAGCAGAGCGAGGACCGACCGGCTCCGGCTGCTGCCGGCCACGCTGCACTTCGAGATGCACTCTGCTCTTAGTCTACATGTAAGTAGAAAGCGGCGCTGGCGAGACTGAGCTCGAGCAGAGCGAGGAGCGACCGGCTCCGGCTGCTGCCGGCCACGCTGCACTTCGAGATGCACTCTGCTCTTAGTCTACATGTAAGTAGAAAGCGGCGCTGGCGAGACTGAGCTCGAGCAGAGCGAGGACCGACCGGCTCCGGCTGCTGCCGGCCACGCTGCACTTCGAGATGCACTCTGCTCTTAGTCTACATGTAAGTAGAAAGCGGCGCTGGCGAGACTGAGCTCGAGCAGGGCGAGGAGCGACCGGCTCCGGCTGCTGCCGGCCACGCTGCACTTCGAGATGCACTCTGCTCTTAGTCTACATGTAAGTAGAAAGCGGCGCTGGCGAGACTGAGCTCGAGCAGAGCGAGGACCGACCGGCTCCGGCTGCTGCCGGCCACGCTGCACTTCGAGATGCACTCTGCTCTTAGTCTACATGTAAGTAGAAAGCGGCGCTGGCGAGACTGAGCTCGAGCAGAGCGAGGAGCGACCGGCTCCGGCTGCTGCCGGCCACGCTGCACTTCGAGATGCACTCTGCTCTTAGTCTACATGTAAGTAGAAAGCGGCGCTGGCGAGACTGAGCTCGAGCAGGGCGAGGAGCGACCGGCTCCGGCTGCTGCCGGCCACGCTGCACTTCGAGATGCACTCTGCTCTTAGTCTACATGTAAGTAGAAAGCGGCGCTGGCGAGACTGAGCTCGAGCAGAGCGAGGAGCGACCGGCTCCGGCTGCTGCCGGCCACGCTGCACTTCGAGATGCACTCTGCTCTTAGTCTACATGTAAGTAGAAAGCGGCGCTGGCGAGACTGAGCTCGAGCAGAGCGAGGAGCGACCGGCTCCGGCTGCTGCCGGCCACGCTGCACTTCGAGATGCACTCTGCTCTTAGTCTACATGTAAGTAGAAAGCGGCGCTGGCGAGACTGAGCTCGAGCAGAGCGAGGAGCGACCGGCTCCGGCTGCTGCCGGCCACGCTGCACTTCGAGATGCACTCTGCTCTTAGTCTACATGTAAGTAGAAAGCGGCGCTGGCGAGACTGAGCTCGAGCAGAGCGAGGACCGACCGGCTCCGGCTGCTGCCGGCCACGCTGCACTTCGAGATGCACTCTGCTCTTAGTCTACATGTAAGTAGAAAGCGGCGCTGGCGAGACTGAGCTCGAGCAGAGCGAGGAGCGACCGGCTCCGGCTGCTGCCGGCCACGCTGCACTTCGAGATGCACTCTGCTCTTAGTCTACATGTAAGTAGAAAGCGGCGCTGGCGAGACTGAGCTCGAGCAGGGCGAGGAGCGACCGGCTCCGGCTGCTGCCGGCCACGCTGCACTTCGAGATGCACTCTGCTCTTAGTCTACATGTAAGTAGAAAGCGGCGCTGGCGAGACTGAGCTCGAGCAGAGCGAGGAGCGACCGGCTCCGGCTGCTGCCGGCCACGCTGCACTTCGAGATGCACTCTGCTCTTAGTCTACATGTAAGTAGAAAGCGGCGCTGGCGAGACTGAGCTCGAGCAGAGCGAGGAGCGACCGGCTCCGGCTGCTGCCGGCCACGCTGCACTTCGAGATGCACTCTGCTCTTAGTCTACATGTAAGTAGAAAGCGGCGCTGGCGAGACTGAGCTCGAGCAGAGCGAGGAGCGACCGGCTCCGGCTGCTGCCGGCCACGCTGCACTTCGAGATGCACTCTGCTCTTAGTCTACATGTAAGTAGAAAGCGGCGCTGGCGAGACTGAGCTCGAGCAGAGCGAGGACCGACCGGCTCCGGCTGCTGCCGGCCACGCTGCACTTCGAGATGCACTCTGCTCTTAGTCTACATGTAAGTAGAAAGCGGCGCTGGCGAGACTGAGCTCGAGCAGAGCGAGGAGCGACCGGCTCCGGCTGCTGCCGGCCACGCTGCACTTCGAGATGCACTCTGCTCTTAGTCTACATGTAAGTAGAAAGCGGCGCTGGCGAGACTGAGCTCGAGCAGGGCGAGGAGCGACCGGCTCCGGCTGCTGCCGGCCACGCTGCACTTCGAGATGCACTCTGCTCTTAGTCTACATGTAAGTAGAAAGCGGCGCTGGCGAGACTGAGCTCGAGCAGAGCGAGGAGCGACCGGCTCCGGCTGCTGCCGGCCACGCTGCACTTCGAGATGCACTCTGCTCTTAGTCTACATGTAAGTAGAAAGCGGCGCTGGCGAGACTGAGCTCGAGCAGAGCGAGGAGCGACCGGCTCCGGCTGCTGCCGGCCACGCTGCACTTCGAGATGCACTCTGCTCTTAGTCTACATGTAAGTAGAAAGCGGCGCTGGCGAGACTGAGCTCGAGCAGAGCGAGGAGCGACCGGCTCCGGCTGCTGCCGGCCACGCTGCACTTCGAGATGCACTCTGCTCTTAGTCTACATGTAAGTAGAAAGCGGCGCTGGCGAGACTGAGCTCGAGCAGAGCGAGGAGCGACCGGCTCCGGCTGCTGCCGGCCACGCTGCACTTCGAGATGCACTCTGCTCTTAGTCTACATGTAAGTAGAAAGCGGCGCTGGCGAGACTGAGCTCGAGCAGAGCGAGGAGCGACTGGCTCCGGCTGCTGCCGGCCACACTGCACTTCGAGATGCACTCTGCTCTTAGTCTACATGTTAGTAGAAAGCGGCGCTGGCGAGACTGGGCTCGAGCTGGTTAAAGGTCCCTCTTTTCTAATCCCACTTCACGGTCTGCTGCTGTAGACGCAGGAAGCGGCAGTATTTTCTTCCTTATTTATTTAAAAATAAAGGCAAATCAAATCTTAACCAAATTGCTGCAGATACAGTGAATCTTTCAATAAAGTTTAAATTAGGTAATATAAATAAGGTTCAATCAAATGCTATCAAAACTTAACTTTCAAGCGGATAATTAAAAATTATAAATAAAAAACAAACAAAGTAGTTATCCTGAAAAGTTAAGCTCCCGTTAAGTAAGAAGAAACAAACTTCAAACAATTAAACTTCTCTCTGACCATCTTTCTGAGTTGAGAGGAAAAATCAAGCAATTCCTTACCCCGCGCTGCAAAGTTTAAGACTTGATTGAGATTGTCAAACGCGCGAAGTTATAACATAAAAGGGCGCGCATTTCTGATAGAAAGAAATTCGTTGTAAGATCTTTGTGAGATTTAATTTGCATATTAATAGCCGTGGGTGCATAAGGAGAATTTATTTTGATGGTCTTTATTTATCTAGTTCTGCTGCCAATTTGAAGTGTTTTACCTAAATGATTTGTCGCGGTTTAAAGCAGCTCTGGTACGCAAAACATGTCACAATTCAATAATTAACACATTAACATGGCTTTAAGATTTACTTTCGCGTATGTTTATTAAGATATTCTCTTGCAGAATCGGTTAAATTAATGGTAAGTTTGGTTTTCTTTGTTCATACCCTTATAATTGGTACCACATCTCCAAAGCTTAATTTATAGCTCCGCCGTTAAGGTACCAAATGGTACAACTGCGGCGTCTGAAGGAAATCGTCTGGTTAATAGCAAAATTACGAAAGTAATCTTGTAAAACTCTGCGAGTTTTTAAAGACGCTATCATGTCGTTGTAACGATTTGGTTTGGGGCTTCGATATTTGGTTGGATAGATATTTAAAGGCTCTTATTCAAGAGTATTTAGGTTCTAGCTGATTAGTATTTAAGTAGAAAGTAACAATAAATCTTACCTTTACTTGTTTATTGTTCTAAGGAACCTACTTACTTCCTTAATCGTAAATATGTAGTAAAGTAGTAGGTATGTGAGTAACCAAACGCAATATTTAGGTATAATCTAATATAATTTAATAGTTCCGACATCTCGTTCATAAAATACGCAATAAAAATAATATTTATCGTTAAAGGAGATAAAGTTTTTTATTAGTTACCTAGATACGTTCTTGTTGACGAGAATGACATGATTTTATGGTCAGGTAGTAATAATAACTCTGGATTTATTGTTGTGTCAAATTAGGGAAAAACCGAGCGATGTGCATTGTAGTGAGTAAATAAATAATTAATAGACCAAGAAGAGTGTTTTATATCCTCGTTGGGCCCAGTTTTCTGTCCAAATAAATGACATAAACCCAGTTCATGCGCCTTGTATAGGAACGTTTTAGGAACGTGTGCAATCGCTGCGCGCGCGCTATGGAGTCGAGCGAGAACAAAAAACATACCTTGAGCGGTTAAAGGGGTATTAAACCTAAATATCGGAGACTAAATTTAGTAGTTCCTAAATTCAGGATAGTTTAATAGCATTTAGGAAGGTAGCATCCGATTTAGGAAACGAAAACGAAAACGGTGAAACCGCGGGGCGCTGCTAGTTAGGTATAAATGTGAAAGTTTGGTTGGATGGATGTTTGTTACTCAATCACGCTAGAACGGCTGAACGGATCGGGATGTAATTTGGAAGTGAGATAGATAGCGCATAGGTATAGTCTGGAATAGCACATGCTACTTATATTATACCTACTGATTTACTCGTGCGAAGACGGGGTGGGCCACTAGTATTATAAATGTGAAAATTTAGATGGATGGATTGATAGATGGATGTTTTTTGCTCAATCACGCCAGAACGGCTGAACGGATCTGGATGAAATTTGGTACAGATATAGATTATAGTCTGACTTAGGCAAATGTGGAGCCGCGGTTATACGTCTCTCAAAAATAATTTCAAGCTCTGAATAAAAACCGAAGCTCTTAGAGTTTGAAATAATGTAGGAGACAGTTTATCATTGTTTTCAAACCCTTAAAGCTTATTTGTTCTTAAAACGTTAGTCGAACAAACCCTTGGTATTCCTTCGTAAGCAAAATCTATAAGTTTCAAACATCACACCGGATAGTTAAGTGCTCCTCCGCGCAGAAATGTTTGCGATTTGCATCCACTCCCTCCGCTCAACTCTGGTTAAAGTATTCTTAAAGATTTTGCACATATTTTTCTATGTAAAGGTTTAACGGTTTCCACGTAGATACCTAATATAGAAGTTTAAATAGGGACAATTTGAAAAACGAGTATTTTCAGTGTCCCTGGTAGTTTTCATAATATCTATATCATAGACATTTATAGTTCAAGTGATATGTATAATGTATGTGTAAATGATTTCATGTTTATGTTTTATTATGTTCCATCCTCGGTTTCTATGATTCTATTCTATTATATATATATTATACTATTATATATCACTAAAAATTTGTTAAATTAAACTATCTACCCACGGCTTGTCTTTTGGGGTACCTAATGAAAGAACAGTATTAAAATTTCAGAATATGGGAACGATATCGCTCTACCAGAAGTCATTTTCAGCTAATAATTTACTTGAAAAATACCGAAGGCTATTTCATGGAAAAAATTTAGAACAAAGCGTTTCCGCCTCGGTGGCACCGCAGACTAAGTCTATTCGGGGCCATGAATTTTTAATCAATTTTTGTATTGTTTTTTGCTCAACTTTTCGTATTTTTCCTGACAGCAAACTCCATTGTTGGTGAAACGATGGTTCTACAGAAACGAAAATCAAACAATTTTATTATTTAATAAATACACATTGTTAACAACCAGAAAATCAAACGTTTACCGTTTGATTTTCTGGTTGTTTGTGTGATAAAGGAACATTATTTACGTTATTCATACTTTGTTCTTTTTGTGCTTTGTGCTTCTGTATACACTGTTAAGCCTAGACTTCTTCAAACGCTTCAGCACTTGTATTTATAAAAATCTTAGCCTTAAGTACATATAGAAACCTAATGGTTGCAAGTTTTTCACAACTATTTTAGAAAAAACCTAAGCGCCTACGACTGAGACTCTTATGATCGTCACATTGATAGTTTTGGTACCTCCTAATCTAACACAACCGAGAGTCATTAGGACGGTCACATGAAACTGTACGGTAATATCAAGTATTCAGTTTGTGTATCCTATAAAAATCTTAAGCAGGTTATTAGTTCTTTGCAATTGTACTTAATTCAAAATACTATTTTAAAAAAGCAGAGCATCCTGCTAGACATTTTCGTGCGCATCTTTTCAGTTTTAAGGTTCCTTCTGTTGTTAAAATTAAATACCTTCATCATTTCATTCATTTCATTTGCAATTCATAAGCACATATAAAACTAACTAAAAGTGGTCATCGAGTAGATTCAATGATTCATTTACAAAGCGACGTGATACTCAAGTGACTAATGATGTAACTAAGCTTAGGTCGAATCGAAAGAAGTTCGATCAAATCGAAAGACATTATTCAAAAAAACCCTTTGATTCCCTAGTATCATGATATAATTTACATAACTGTTCTCTGTATTATCATCATATGGCAGTAATGAGCACCTACCGTTCCTGTTTATGTGCAGGAACAAAAAGGCAAAACCAGACCAAAAAATTCTTACTGCAGTTCGATAGAATTATCTAGAAATGGCGAGACTTATTATTATTAATAAGCTCAGCTGAATGAGTTATTGAGAATCTGCGTCTAGCACACAATTTACACGTCGGCATTTACGTGTGCTTACGTGATAATGTGTTAGACAGGGGAAATTGTTGACTACATTACCCGACACTCAGCACGAACAGACCTTGTCGATAGAGCACGGAGGCCAAAGTTCCTATCTAGATAACACGAAGTCACGAACCCAATAATTAGGATTGACGTATCTTTATGGATCAGCGATCTGATAGGATTATCTTCTACCACAAATTAGTTATGGTAACCTCATTTTAACTTGATGTTTGTTTTCGATATATTTCGTAACCAAATTTGCTATAACGCATTCGGCTCATCAAATTGTTGTTGTGATAAAAATTAACTTTGTCTAGCAGTTAACGTTGAATAGGTAGGTTTTATAGATTTTCGTAATCAGTAAGTAACTAAAAGTTCACGTAAAAGTTCATAGGCAGTATCAGAGTTCTAGGTACATAATACTAAGGTAGGTACTAATTTACCTACTGTTTCAATATCTCCAAGTACACAGAATTTGAACGATAATGAGTGCGAAGGTTTAAAAAAATATAAGTTACCAAAGCATTAATATTTGCATGCAGCTTCCACCTGCCATAAATCATCGTAATACTCAAGAGTTCTGCTCAGTTTACTACGTGCCTTGTTACCAGCGGTAATGATAATACTTTACTCAACTTCAGGTTTATTTGCTAGACTTCCACATAGGGTTCCGTACACAAAACCAACAGCTCCCTGATATTAAGTTTCCACTTGCCTTGCTGTAGGATTCTTATGAACATCAATAGGTACAATACAATACTCTTTGTTGCATACCAAAATATAAAAACAGAACAAAAATATTAAGTTGTACAACCTTATCACCTTATCGCTGTGATCGATTTCTTCAAGGCAACCTTTTAGGTTTCAGTAAGATAAAAAGTAATATAAAAAGGTTTTTGTAAGTATTTATAGTTGTGTAGGGAAAATTACCTAACTTATTTAAATTTATTTATTCATCTTATTTACATTTTAAAAGTAGGTACTTACTTTGTCAAATCTTGTAAAAAACATTGCGAATACCTTCGTGTAAAAGACCGATTCGCACTTGGCCGGTTTTCTTCTAATATTTCCTGTGAAGTGGCTAGCACTTAGTTTCAAGAGACGTGTGGAATAAGAATAACAGGCTAAACTTGAAATAAGGACTAATAGAAGACTCTTCGTCATTTTTTTATTCTTTTATGTACAATGTTTCTCTGAAGAGCTTTAGAAAATGGGTGATGGCTTAAAATAGTTTTATATAAAAACGCCCTGTATTTATTGCCTTTTTTGCGAATTAAGAATTTCATTTTATTAATTTTGCCTGCTCCAAAATCTTAACGAAATACGATGAGCTTGGCAGCCGTGCCCCATTAACATAAATTTTAATAGAAGATAATGATAAAATAAATAAATAAATAAAGCTGGATAATCCACACAGCATCATCACTTAGCCCCAAGCTAAAAAACGCTTGTGTTATGAGTACTAGATGACTGATAAACTTAATACAATACAAAATACTACTTACACACACACACTCCAATAAGTTACGATCTTGGCCGGACGCTCTATCGCGTGTCTCAAATTATGTGGGATTTCTTCAGTTTTTTAAATATTGTTGATTAAGTTCTATTTAAATGTTAAAGAGACTATTTTCAACAAAGGATACAATATAAATAGTCGTACATCATTTGTGATTTATATTCTACAAACCAAATTCATTGCTACGTTAGATCAGCTACGCCGTAGTCGATCGTAGCATGGTCTACGACGACGTAGCAAATCAAGTTTTGTTCTGTAGAGTTTCAAAGGTGTTTTTTTGGTGCCAAGAAGTAGCGGTAGCGGATATGGAAAGGACTTTATTTTGTATCCTACGGGAACCGATGGGATAAAAAGTAGTCTATTGCAGATCAAAACCTACATTCTATGCTTAAATTTCAGCCCGATGCGTTTACTAGTTTTGGCGTGAAGAACTCACAAACACCCAACGGCACTTATGAATTTGTAGTATGAAGTGTGATTAGATTACTTGTTTCTGGCAGCCGCTCTACTCCCGATATTCGCGGGATTTAATTAGGTTAAGCAGCATAAAATCAATGTACAGCGCTGAATTATGTTCCAAATTTAAGCTAAAGCAAAGCTAGAAATGTGCCTCTGGTATTGAGATCTGATAAGTGTTAAAATATTCACAAACTTTCCCCTTCGTAAGTAGGCCATGTGGTGCAAAGAAAATATTTTAGGAAGCTGTTAAAAATCATCTCCCGCTGTACACACAATTGCAACCTTAGTAATTCTCGGATTTAGGAAATGATTTTGTGATTGAATTCTTAGCGTATCAAATAAGAACGGAAATAACGAAAATGGAAAAATATTGTTTCTATTTACTAGAGGTTAGTAGAGAGTAGAGGGGTAGGAAAGTTTGAGTATTGGATCACGAAAGTTTAAACTTCGTAATTATTTGTAATAATAATAATAAAAAATGTGTATTTTAATAGTAAAAAATGTATTTTTAATGAGAATTAAAATAAATAAAGTGTATAATAATAATATAATGTAGTTTATTTTTCTTCACAAAGGTTCTCTTATTGTAGGTACAAAATGAAGTCTTGATGTTACTATATTGAACCTGTATTGTGAAGACTGGTGCCTGATGTAGATTTAGTAAATCTGTTTTACAGGTCACCAGGGCTTCACTCTACGGTCCCGTACAGTAGGTATCCGAGTTTTGTAATACCTATCTATCATATACATATAGACTTAAATTATTCTGGAGACAGATGGAATGAAGATACATAATTAAAGTCCTAAGAACTAATATCTAACTACTTGAAACATTACAGGATAGGATAGGTAATAAAAAAAATAAGAAGATAATAATAAATCAGCCTTACGTGATAAGTATGCCAGTTGGAATTTAATGTACAATACGGTACCCAAAGGATGTCAGCGGAGCCCTATAACTGCACCCAAAAGATCAGTTTGTCTGAATGTCACAGTGACGAAAAGAAGTCATAATAATATGTATCTAACATGAAATGGAACGAAACCCTTAGGGCACTAGGAAGGTCCGTAATTGGTTTATTTTTATTCAAAATAGCATTCAATGCCACTTTTTCTAGCCAATGTGCATCATGTACTATGTTAACGGTATTGTGTAAAAATATTGATTTTCTAATTGACAGGCTTTGATCGTAAACCAGCGTCCGGAAGTATGGGAGGGGTCGGAGTTCATCCTCAGCTGTATTGCTTACGGGTCTCCCGATATCGCCTTCACCTGGTACAAGGACGGGGTCAAGGTCAACTTTAACGGGACTACGAGGTCAGTTCCAAACATAACTAAGGCATGATAATAATAATTTAATCAGCTGATTATTTCCCAACTTTATGTGCAAATTGTATTGTCCCATACTGTTATTAATGCGGACGTTTCTGTGGGTGTCTGTTACCTCTTTACGACAAAATTGTTGAACAGATGGGGCGGAAATTTTGCATTTTGTATTTATTTTAAAAATAGGTACCTTTGTATTTATATATAGTATGTAAATATTTGTTCTGAAAAATTACCTTCCTACGTAGTTCTAGAGTGGGATAGAATTACTACAGGCTTCATATCCCAGACAAAATGAATGGAAAGTTGCTGGCAGAAGCTGGTGCATTAATATTTAACATCTTGAACCTGAGTTAAGGTTATTTTCGTGAGACGGCTTCCTTGTTATAATTACAACACTAAGTTTGAATTTCCGGAGTACGAACAAGTTAGTGCTTAGCTAGTCATAGGAAAAATATATAAACATAGATTCTAGTTAAAAAGACAGGTAGTTTGAAAATAAAAATATAATATTATTTGAAGAAAATAGCTGTCTTCTAATTTGCTTGGCGCTTCGCTTTCTTCTTATTTTTGGTCTTACCAAGGAGAATTTAGCATGACTAAACAATTCGTTCAGATTCAGACCTATGTACCTATAAGAGTTTTAGAGTATAAATAAATGCATCCCATTTATCCACACTATGAAGACTAAAACTCAGTTCTAGAAATCGGCTTAAAGGAAGCAACAATGCACATAGAATAAGTCTCCTCTATGTTATGTCAAGTATTATTTTAATAATGCTTAGAAACATCTGGAGCCGTACAGTCTCGGAGGACGCTCTCCGGCGCCGCATGTCCGTGCTCGGGGTGTCGGAGGCCAAGGCGCTGGACGGAGGCCAGTGGTCCTGCGCGGCTGCCGACGCGGGCCGCAGGCGGTGCCGGGCGCTGCGGCTGGCGGTGCTCAAGCCACCTGCTATCCGGCTGGTGCCTTCTACCTTGACTGTTGAAAAGGTTATAAACTAAGCAAATATAACCTTTGCCGTTCACAAAAAATACAATCGCTTGTTTTTATTTCACTGTACTGAAACGGCTTGATTATAAGCAGCGTGATCGTCTTTTTTTTCATTGTATGTTATAAATAAGTAATGCCATAATGTATTTATATTATTTTTTCTACTCCGCCTGTCCATTTTGCCGTGAGTTCAGAAAAACCCACTTTTTTCATTTTGTAAACTCTTATACCTATATTTTTTTGTTCACGATAAATTGAAACTATGTCGAAGATAGAGGGAAAACAGGATCATCGTCATATAAATCTCCACAAAACCGAACCACCGAGCTTCAATGTGGTTTTGTCATGAAAGCACATAAGGTTATCTGCAACACTTAAATTTAGTGACTATGAAACTTCATGATATTACAAAGGCTCGCAAGTTATAGAATCTACATCAAGATAAATGCACCGGTCTGCGACATAATTACAATTACAACTAGTCTGTTGTATCCCACTGCTGGGATAAGGCCTCCCCCTGGTCCCTCCTTATTGAAATATAATTCTAGAACAAGTATAAGTATAACCATTTAGAGAATAAACCAATACGTATGTCTGATGTTTGAGTATCATAAAAAGCTATCCAAGTATTAACCTTTGCTTTTCGTGTTTGCCTATAATCCAGGGAGACAACGTCAGCATAAACTGCTTGGCCGGCGCCGGGCGAGCGCACGGGGCGCTCGGGTTCAGCTGGGCACGGGAGAGGACGCTGCTGCCCCTGGCTCCGGGGAGGGAGGTCTGGGAGGACCTTTACCCTGCCGGCAGTGTGCTCAAGCTTTTCAATGTTCAGGTGAGCTGCTGTCCTAGGGTTAAGAAGATAATAACCTTGACCATGAAATATAGGTTTGTGACTCAGCTAAAATTTTGAAGGTCTACAAGAAAATAATTCAACACCACTTCAATGAATCTTAATACTGATGGTCCGAACTGCTTTGTTAAGCAAAATATAATCTACAGAAATCAGGAGAATTCCGATGTCAAGTGTCTTCCATCGCCGGCACCAACGCGAAAGGAGTGACGATGTGGGCACTCGATGCAACCGACGAAGCCTGCGCTGCCGACGCTTCTCACGGACTGAAGTGGAAGAAAACTGCTCCAGGAGCCTACGCGTCCGCGACTTGCCCTCCAGGGTATACAGGTGAAACTACCAGGTATGACATCTAAATTGTACAAAGTGTGAACTCTTTTACCTACATTTCACTTTCCTGAATGTTCTACGTAACTCCGAAAAATGGGGAAATGAAATATGGAAGCATACGGATACGAATCACTTAACAACGAATGCACGCTACAGTACTCCTCATTGCTTTTGCCAGCTAACCATTGTCTTCAAGCTTATTCATTTTGTCAACTTTTCCAGATTTTGTGAACCCCAAACCTTGCAACGTGGCGTGAAATGGATGTTACCTGATTTCTCCGGTTGCGTTGCTGATTCCTTGAAAGATATCTACGATGAGGTAACAACTTCAAGAATTTCTTGAAATCATCATTCGAATATTCTTTTTACACATATTTTGCTGTCACTCAAGTAACTGGCACTTCCCTCTCTTTCTCTATCCAATCTACAAAAGTGCCGTTGTTCAATCCATCCCACATTTTTTAAATTGTTTTGTCCAGTTCACAAAGATTTCGTACGGGTACTCCTGGGGCAACGTCTCAGACATGGCTCGACAATACGGCGCTATACTCCGGTCATTGCCCTCACATCCCGGAGAAGGGACACAACCACTCTACCATTCTAGAGAAATGCTGTATTACCTGCTGTCTTCTGCTGCACAGCCGAAGGATAGGCTGGAGAGCGCTGACCACCTGTTGAAGATTTATGATACCCTGTTGAGGCATCCGGATGCCTTTTTAGATGAAGAGGTAAGAACTTAACAATAAACCTATGATTGTATGTCTATTCTAGAAAACATTTTGACACTGTGCACTTAATTCTGTTCTAGAAGTTGTAAAATAGTTTGATTCTGAACATTTTATAGGATATCCATCTTGTTTTGTTTATGTGCTGAATCCTTAGGATTTCTTTTTATTTCAGAAAATATATGAGCTTCAAAACGCAATAGCGGACACAGCAGGCATGAAAGAAAACCTCGAACACAACTACCAAGAATTTACCATCAAAACCAAAATCCCTAGAGACGAAGCTGCGCACTTCGACATACAGTCTCACTATGAAAAGGAGAAATGGAACTTAGCTTCAGCTGGTGTGGAACTGGTGGGGAGGACAGGAATCGCGTCAGTCGTGGCTGTGTTGTATCATAATCTGGGAGCTAGGTTGCCGTCGTTGAGGAGGTCTACTGAGATTAAGTAAGTGATCTTAACAGTCCTAGTAACTTTACCTGAAGAGTGCCTAAAGGTACACTACTACACTAATACTTAGGACATACTTAGCAAAACACTTAGGATTTGCAAAAACCTACAGACAGGCTTTATGGAAGAATCAATATGAAATAATTTCGCATATCGAATTTTGATGCTTATTTTCATATTGTTTTTCTCATTATTTTGTTTTTAGCGTTCCGTACCTCAAAAGGAAATAATATGTCAGTCTTTCAAGACCGTTTTCTCAGGAATGCGTATGCGACTTAACATTAGATATTCGACAAAAATCAAATTCTTACGCCTATATGTTATCAACATCACCCATCTTTTTACGTTTTCGTTTTGACGCTTTCTCATCAATCTCTTAAAGCAATTAGTATTTTAGGACCAGTCGGGAGATGGAATACCTCATCGCGTCGCAACAAATTCAGTTGACAGCCAGCGGACCTGGAGTTGACAAGACGTTGCAGCATCGAGTGAAGCTTGTGTTCACGCATGTCAAGAACTATAGCGCTATAGGTGAGTGTTCAATTCAATTTCTAGAGAAGACTTGGGAGGTACAAGAGACGGAATTTATATGCAGAATATATCAGGTAAATAAATATCTTGACCTTTTACTGATGTATCAACAGTTCAGTTCTAGTACCTACTAGATATATTTTAAAAACCTAGGAAATAACATATAAATCGGAGTGCCCTGCCTAATGGGATTTTTAAAAACAGCGACGTCGGCCGAACCAGGACTAGCAGAGCTAGCACCGGTAGGGCCAACGTCGCTACTTTCGTCAGGATCGCTCATTACAAACAACACTTTGAACACTGATAATTTATTTTAGAATAGTTCTTATGCTAGGTAACAAAGCTATCTATAAACTAGGGTAGAATTACAACAGTACTCACAAGACACAACCTTCCTCGGCCGAAGCTCACAATAAAGTGTCGGTGCGCCGCCCGCTTTCTCCTTACGAAGGCCGCATGGCGCGCATTTAAAACATTTTCAAATACAGGCACTTGTAACTAAGGATTTTCATGTAATAAATCTTAACATGGTTTATGAAGTAATTTCTAATTTACAGACAATGCTTACAAATTAGTTGAAACATTTAAAACGGTTGTTTGAATCACGCGCCACCTCCGTAGCGCGTAACTCAAACAACAGTTTGCTTTGTTTTGTAGAGTGCTGAAAACACTTAAAAGCCTATCGCCTTAGTATTATAAATTCGCCTCTTAAATTAATAAGAATTTACGAATGTGATTATCATTTGCAAAACAATAATTTAGATTAAATGTTTAAACTGGAATAAAAATGATGGATGTTAATACGAACGTAAAAATCAGCATAATTATCAGCTTAAAATCAACGAATATAACGACTTATCAGCAAGTTAATCTTAATTTATTAATTAACTAGGTATCTCTAACGGATTCTTAGATTTTTAACGGTTTTGCGTCGTCACGGCCATACTGCGAGACGGTGCGCGCTCAGCACCAGTCGCGGTTTCTGAAATAGGAAGAAAGCATTTTTCTGAGCTAGGTATCCGTTCGTACACTAGCTGATAACTTGGTAATACATTTTTATAGCGATGTAGCATTTTTTACAACGCTTTCTTTTTAATAAGTATTTTGAAATAGTTTTCGACACCTTAAAGCTACCAAGTTATCAGCCTTCTGTTATAATGGCAAGTTAAACTGATAAACGAGAGTAAGCGAGTGTCTAGTCATAAGATCATTGAGAACAATTATAAAATATACAGGAGAGTAGGAGTAGGAAAGCGAGCTGTGTTTTATAATGCCCTTGGGCTTTTTATGTTTTTACTATTTAATCATGCTTATGCTCTATGCAATGGCATGATAATGCTTTTACTTTTAAACATGCTTATGCTCTATGCAATGGCACGGTGTTTTTAATTTTAACCGTGCTTATGCTATAGGCAATGGCATGATAAAGTTTTTACTTTTAACCATGCTTATGCTATAGGCAATGGCATGATAAGGTTTTTACTTTTAACCATGCTTATGCTTTACGCAATGGCATGATTAGGTTTTTACTTTTAACAATGCTTATGCTTTACGCAATGGCATGTTATTATGGGATGATGGTGTGGTCTGGGCGGTCCTGTGCGCCGTGGTCCACACGGGATATAAAGGAATAAAGAAAGGACGATGCTGGGGTCTGGGCCTTATTTTTATGACCGTGGTCCCCAGGGGCTCTTAAAACAATTAAATAATAATAGCTCAAGGAAAGGTTTTGATGCTGTGGTCATGAGCGGTCCTGTGCGCCGTGGTCCACAGGGGATTTTAGGGAAATGTGAAAGGCTGATGCTGTGGTCTGGGTCTTATATGACCGTGGTCCACAGAGGTTCTGGAAATGAACATGACAGGAATGGAAGAGGAAATAATAATTTAAGTTTATAAATGCAACCTTTGATAGTTTGCAATATGTTATTAATTCTTTTCATTTGTATGCAAAATTGAACATGTATTCAAAATAGTCATGTAAGAACTGACCTTTAGTATAGGCATCTAGCCTAAGTGGTTTGGGCAGACGTAGAGGGCAACGGCTCGTTGCTTGTAGACTGCTGTTGGTTGTCGTCGTCTACGGGTTCCGTCGTCACGGTATGTTGGTCTCCTGGCTGCGGCGCTCTACGCAGTTGTTCATGTGCTACTTTACGCGGACGCCCTCTACCATTCACACGCTTTACCTTATATCGCTCGTTCTCAAGGACTCTGTAGATCTCGTATGGTTCGCTATATTTGAGGTCTAGAGACGTTTGGTTACGAGGGTTGTTTTTTATAAGTACGTAATCACCTCTCTGGAACGGACGTATCTTCGCTTTGGTTTTATCAAACCTTTGTTTGTCATACTCGGCCGCGGTTACCATTTTTTGTCGTACTAGCTGCTCAAGGAGTTCAAAATCTATAGATGCTTCATCAATATTTACCAACCTTAGGAGTTCTGGTGGGACAGCGTTTCGACGGCGTATCAGCAGAGTGAGGGGCGCGACCCCAGTGACTCTATGCGGCGTACAGTTGAAAGAGAGCTGCAGTACTTCTAATGCTGTGTGCCAGTTTTCGGTGCTATAATTTTTTATCATAGTTAGGGCATTTTTCAGTGTAGCCATAACCCTCTCAACTTGTCCATTGGCTCGGCTTAAACCTGGCGCTATTGAATGTATGTCTATTCCATGTTGATCACAATAAGCTTTGAAGTCGCCGAGAAATTCCCGTCCTCCATCTACGACCACCTGCACTGGCGTTCCAAATAAGTGTACAACACGTTTAAGTGCTGCAAGGCTGCTGCTTTGACTTTTGTCGTTAGAATAACTGAGAAGGACATACTTAGTGAATGCGTCTATGGCCACGATCACGTACTCATCTTGTCCCTCAGCGTTCCTTGTACCAAGCTTGCCTGTGATGTCCATATGGATCACCTGAAAGGCCGCGGTTGGTTTTTCAATTGGGTGCAATTGAGCTTGAACCGCTCCCGACGACCCTTTTGATGTTTTGCATATGACACAGTTATCAACAAATTTTCTAACAACTGAATTCATTTTATCAAACCAGTATGTTTCCCTGAGTTTTTGTAGAGTCTTCTCCCATCCCGGATGCTGCAGCGCCGTGTGAAAAGAATTTATCAAACTCCACTGGAATGATTTTGGAACGACCATTAATTTGCATGTACCTGTGATCGGGTCAGCTAGAGTTTTCTTCAGCACTCCATCTTCAAAGATGTATCCTGCGGCTGGACTGTCTCCGGTCATGCTGTCCAAGAGTATGCGAAGTTCACCATCACGTCTTTGCTCTATTTGTAACCATTCCAAGTCCCTTACCATAATATTTACAGACATTTCAGCTGAAGGATTTCTACTGAAGAAATCAGCGTGTTGCAGTCGTTCTCCTTTACGGTACTCGACCTCAAACTCGTAATTCTGCAGAAAGGACCACCACCGATGGATGCGAGGAAGTAGGTCCTTTTTATGCATAGATGCCTTCAAGGCGTTACAGTCAGTTATTACCTTGAATTTTCTGCCGTATAGATAATGCCGAAAGTGTTTGACGGCTCTCACCACCGCTAGTGTCTCGAGCTCGTAGGAGTGGTAGCGGCTCTCAGCGTCGGTGGTGCGCTGGCTCATGTACGCGACTGGATGCTGGCGGCCGTCGATGATCTGCGTCAGTACCGCTCCGTAGCCGAGGCTGCTGGCATCCGTGAAGAGCTCAATCGGTGCGTTTTCCTGGAATAGGGTGAGGGTAGGCGCAGTAGACAATTGTTGTACAATGTGGTTACGGGCCTCTTCATGTCGATCGTTCCATTCCCATTTCGCGTCTTTTTTTGTTAATTCATATAAAGGTACCATGACGCGTGCAAAATTGGGAATGAAACGTCTGAAGTAGCCAGCTAATCCATTAAATTGACGTACTTGTTTAGTAGTCTTCGGGATTGGCGCTTTCGTTAAAGCCTCTACTTTTCCAGGGCTGGGACTAACATGGCCTTCAGTTATAATGTTACCTAGGTATTCAATAGAGGCTTTAAAGAACGCAGTTTTCTCTACATTGATTGAAAAACCTGCCTGTTGGAGAGCGATCAATATCCGTTCGATGTGAGATAGCCCCTCAGAAAATTCCCTACACTTTGATAGGACATCGTCTACGTAAACCTGACAGACCTGTTCGGTTAGCAAATGCGATAGTGCTCGGTTTATACACCGTTGGTACACAGATACAGCGTTACTTAAACCGAACGGGACGGTATTCCATTCATATAAGCCGTCTGGCGTAACGAACGCACTTTTCTCAATAGATCCCTCGGCTATTGGAATCTGATGGAAACCGGCCGCCATGTCAAATGTAGAGAAGTAAAGACCACCCTCTAATTGATCTATTTGATCCGATATAATCGGCAACGGATAATGATCCCTGACCGTGTTCCTATTTAGCTCGCGGTAATCTACGCACATGCGATCTTTACCATTTTTCTTTTTTACAAGAATTATTGGACTGGAGAATGGTGATTTACTTTCTCGAATAATATTGTGATCTAACAATTCTCCCACAATATCGCGTACTTTTTCTCGCTCTACGGGGCTCAACCTATATGGTCTGCGCTCGACGCACTTGTTAGGGTCTTTTAATCGAATTTCTAGCTCACCGGTATTGACTCGAGTGCTAGGGTAGCCACGTATAAACAGATGTTCATACTTGTTTAGTAATATTTTCAGTTCACTGATTTGATCATCATTCGATAGGTCACAATCTAAATTATCGAACTTTTCGCTTTGTGATTGCATGTGATAGACTACCGCCGCCGGTTGACAAACTAATTTAGCACTGTTAGTGTCGACAACAACTCTCAAATTTGTGCCCTCGATGAGATTCATTCCTATCAAGATGTCAGAACATATTTCGTAATCCGGGACTACATGAAACTTTAGTTCTACGCTTATGTCATCGACAACACAAATTGTCACCAAAGTTGTTAACGAAACCACCGTGAACTGTCCGATACCTTTTAGGTATTTAACCACGTGACATCGCTTCCCGGGTAATTTCGCGGCAAGTGATTCACGCATTACAGAACATTCTGCACCACTGTCGAAAATCGCAGTTAATTTAAGATTGCCAATAAGCACGGACATTGAATTTAATTTAGGTGACCCTAGACAGTTCACGTTGGAAATTACATCTTTTTGACGCTTGAAACACGATTCAAGAGTATGACCCACTTTAGAACAATAGGAACAAGTTGGCTTGTTAGAATTTTGAGGCTTGTTTCCACTTTTTACATCTGATTTAGTATTTTCTTTAACACTAGGTCTACCCTCTTGGGGACGCGTTTGAGAAGTGACAGTTTTATCGCGAAAATAGCATTCAAGTGTATCATGTCCTTGTTTTTTGCATGTTTGACAGAATAGCGATGCTCTGTCGGCGAACCGTGATCGTTTCGCTGACCCTTGTTCTTTGGAGGAACTCGGGTGCATGCGCTTGGCTCTTCGTATTGTTGACGCTACCGAAATCAATTCGGGCACCGAAAGAGCTTTCGCATTAAGCAAATCGATTCGCAATCGTTCGTCACCAATGCAACCAATCACTGCCTCAACCGCGTCCGTATCTGATAACCTACCTTTTGTAACACGTTTCCAGTATATCCATGCCTGTGATAGAAACTGCGTGATGTCTTTTGTGTTATCGTAAACGTGTTCTCTAAACTGCAAAATATCGCGGGAGTATCTATTCTCAGGTTCAAAAGTCGTTATTAAAACGTCACGCAATTCCGCCCACGAGGCAGTAGATACCAGCCAACTATCTACCCACAACTTGGCACGACCTGTTAGCAAACTTCCTACCTTCATTCTAACATCATAATCACTTAAGTTATAGGTCTCCATAGCAGTGGTGACATGTTGACACCACTCCCTAACTCCTACATTTGTGTCAGGATCATATGATGGCAAGTATATGTCGTTAACCCTGACCTTGGACTCAGGTTCCTTTACAGTACCCATGCGATCGGACACGTGTTTCATCATTTGCATGAGCTCCGAGAAAAATCCCATTGGCACTCCGCTAACAGAAGCGTTTGAAATCTCATTATTATCATCAGATGGTCCAGCAGAAGGGGGTGTAAATCCCACTTCTGAAATCGGAGTGCCCTGCCTAATGGGATTTTTAAAAACAGCGACGTCGGCCGAACCAGGACTAGCAGAGCTAGCACCGGTAGGGCCAACGTCGCTACTTTCGTCAGGATCGCTCATTACAAACAACACTTTGAACACTGATAATTTATTTTAGAATAGTTCTTATGCTAGGTAACAAAGCTATCTATAAACTAAGGTAGAATTACAACAGTACTCACAAGACACAACCTTCCTCGGCCGAAGCTCACAATAAAGTGTCGGTGCGCCGCCCGCTTTCTCCTTACGAAGGCCGCATGGCGCGCATTTAAAACATTTTCAAATACAGGCACTTGTAACTAAGGATTTTCATGTAATAAATCTTAACATGGTTTATGAAGTAATTTCTAATTTACAGACAATGCTTACAAATTAGTTGAAACATTTAAAACGGTTGTTTGAATCACGCGCCACCTCCGTAGCGCGTAACTCAAACAACAGTTTGCTTTGTTTTGTAGAGTGCTGAAAACACTTAAAAGCCTATCGCCTTAGTATTATAAATTCGCCTCTTAAATTAATAAGAATTTACGAATGTGATTATCATTTGCAAAACAATAATTTAGATTAAATGTTTAAACTGGAATAAAAATGATGGATGTTAATACGAACGTAAAAATCAGCATAATTATCAGCTTAAAATCAACGAATTTAACGACTTATCAGCAAGTTAATCTTAATTTATTAATTAACTAGGTATCTCTAACGGATTCTTAGATTTTTAACGGTTTTGCGTCGTCATATACAATAACGTTCTTTACGCTCAGTCCGATCTGCACTGCTCTATCACGATCACAAGACCGCAGCCTTCAGAGGAAGTTTTAGATATGCGGCAACGAAGTGCTGGAACAATATTCCTCCACCAATCAGAAATTAAAAACAAAATACACATTCAAAATATATTTTAAAAAAAATTTTGTTACAGAAACAAATTGAAGGTATTCGCTTCGTTTGCCAAAAATAAAGCATACATATATCTGTTTATCGTTAGGTAGGTACTTTGTTGTCATGTAGGTACTTTGTTGTCATGTAGGTAGGAATGTCAAGTCATCATCGCATGTATGACTGAGGTTGAAAACGCCGCAATAACTTAAAAAACAGTAACATTTAGCTAGGTACACTAAACACATTGTTCTGAATCTCGTTCTGCTTGCTCTCAATAGGTCATGGCTGAAAATCAGTGCTTTTGCTTCCTTGGCAAAATATCACACTGAGCCTAGGCCTTTTTGACGTACTGCAGCACACATACACATTATACCTTGTTTTGAATTTTTGTTTGTTGTGATTATTTAAATTAAATCTAAGCTATTGTATTTCTACTATTGTAATGTTTTTTGTTGTATTTTGTATGTTGTGTCTGTAGTCCAAATAAAATTCTTATCTAGGTATCTATCTATCTATCAAATAATTAAGATATGACATACGACGTGCTATTGACGTAATAGGTTCCAGAAACGAAGTGGAACGAAACAGACCAGTGTTTTCACAACATTTTGAAGGTTACAGGTAAACCAATAACAGCAGGACGTCGTTGGACTAGTTATTTTTTATTATTTCGTACCTTTAGACTTTCCAATTTGTGTTACAGCATCAAAACTGGCCTGTGGTCTCCGAACGTCGAATGAGCCTCGATCGTGGAGCAGCAAGGCATGCGAGGTGCACGTGTCGGCCACGCACGTCATTTGTCGGTGCCGGGGCCTGGGCACTTTCGCAATCTTTACCATCGCACGGTCTACTCTGGTAAGTAGACCTAAGTCACTAGCAACAAACAGTTACTCTAGCTAAATGCTTCGAGAAATCCCTGCAGAGTCACTGCAAGAAACATAAAGAACATTGCAGCTGAACTTAAGAAACTCATGACATTTCATCTGCAAGTAAACTGATGACCAGCCAAAAAGTTAATGAAGAGTGATTTCTATAGATAGCACAAATTCACAACGCCCAAAAGCGGCTAAAATCCAGCTGCAAGATGATTGATTGAAGATTGAAGATGATGATTGCGATGATGATTATAATGACGATTATGATGATTTATATGAGAGGATAGCTTGTGATAAATTTCTTAGAGAAATAGTTAGGTCACTGCTTTTCCTAATCAATTGTAAAGCAACAACATCTCCAATAACTTTGCTTTCAGACCGACGCAGAAAAAGAGCTCCGCGGCATCGTCCAGATCACGGCCAGTCTCGGCGGAGCGATGTGCCTGGCTGCGGCCGCTCTCCAGCTCCTGGCGCTGGTGCCGGGCAGACGCGCCAGGCTGCCAGTGCTGCTGAAGGCCGCCACTGCTGGAACACACTCTGTGGCGATGCTCACCCTGCTGGAGTGTGATACTAGACAGGTGTGATGTAAATTATACTTTTCCCTTTATTGTTGCTGACCTGTCTGTTCTTACTATCTGTCTGTATCCACCTGAACGGGGTTAATATTCTTGTCATGATATAATTAGGAACATGAAACCATTGATTTCAGTTTCATCAGACGCAAATAGTATAGTATAGTTCTTTATGGGAGTATGTCTGATCTCTTTCTTCCCCTATCAGGAGGTAGCCTGCCCCGGGCCGCTGGGCTGGGTGTGCGCCGCGTGCTGGTGCGCCGGCTGCGCCGCGCTCTGCGCTCAGCCACTCATTCTGCAGGCCGAGTTGGCGGGCAGGGCGCAGAGTGCTCCCTCTGTGGGGCTGCTAGCAGGTAGGAGACAGAATATATGGATGATCCGACTCTCAAACAACAGTGAGGCACAGCAACCAACGACTTTATAGCGTGTTATGACTCTAAATACGAACAACCCCTAAAATAAGTTAACTTTGTAATATGCATGCACTTGAAGAACAGCTAGCGCTCTACCTTGTGCTGTTCTAAGGCTGGCAGAAACGTAAGGAGCCCAATTCTCAGCAGTGAGGATCCCAAGTAATGTCATGATGAAATATAAGGTATTACGAAAGTACTCTCCTACGACTCGAAAGACCAAAACCTAAATTCAAATAACGTATTGACAGTTCTCGTCCTAGGTGTCTGCACACTCGCGTGGCTTACAGCACGACTATGGGGCGGCGCGCCGTTACAAGTGGGGGCGGCCGCGGGCGCCGTGTGCGCGGGCGGCTGTGCCTTGTTAGCTTTACTCTGCCTGGCGCTGGCGCTGTGCGCTGCGCTCAGATTGCGCACGATCACGCATAAAGTTCCGGCGGAGAGGAGGAACTTCTTGAAAGACAGGTTAGCTATGCAGCAGACCTTTAAATATCAATGTTTAGTTAAAAGGCGGCGGAGATGGATCTCGTTGAGTGACTTCGTCTGAAAGCGAAAAGAGAGCAAATGCCATGAGAAACTAGTTCTTGCGTGCCAACTCAAGTGTCGCCAACGCAAGACTACTCTATTCTATTATCGTTTGTTTGTTTCTCCCCTTGTAGTCTAATCACTCAGGAACCTTTGCTGTACCCATTTTCGTGGTGGTTAAATCTAATGATGCAATTAAATCCCTCTAATACTTAAGATTCTAGTAACTCCCTCGCTTCGTTCATGAGGTATTCTATTAGGATGAGTTCTGTTCGGGATTCAATGATGCCAGTGACGTAAGACTGTGCTTTATCCTCAGTGCAAAATCGACAACTTTAAGAGCAGAGTATCAAAAAGTATCAAAGCGTAATCTTTAGATAATCTTTGGATTACCTACTAAACGTGCTCCATACTATTTCAGAGGTCGAGTGGTGAGTCAAACACTAGTCCTGCTACTGACGACGTCGGCGGCGCAGGCGGCCGGCGTGGCGTACGCGCAGCCCGGCGAGCGACAGGTCGCGCACGTGGCGGCGCTGTCGGCCGCGGCTTTAGCCAATGTAAGATGAACTGGATGTTACTTAGAGGTTATCTTAGAGGGTCACATATTTTAGGAAGGTTTAACTGAAATTGACCCCAGCACTGTCTGTTGACGGCAAAGCTTACGTGGTCACTGTATAGGAATCTTGAATTTTAGAGCATGGAACAAATGTTCCTAAAGACTTTAATCAGTATCAAATCCATACAGATTGTTTAAGGCAGTTCAAGTAAAAGAAAACAGAATCCTTCTAATCTGCCTCTCAAGATCAAGCGAGTTGGTCTACTGATTTTGTTCTATCAACTAAACTCCATATGTGATATCCCAGGGAGTAGCAATGCTGGTGTGCTACGTGCTGCGCGACGAGGCGTGTCTGCAGTCAGCGCGGCGCGTGCTCAGCCTGCCCGCCCGCGGGGACTGGCGGGACTCGCCCGCTGGTGATACTTCTCTCAGTTGTAACTATCTTACATATCATAAAAAGTTTGTACCTAACCTACTGGTGTTTTGGGAGTTTGTGATCTATCCATTTTGACGATGAATAATTGCATGTCGTTGGCGTGCCTAGGTTGACTCGTTCCTAATTTTGTCATGTTGCTACTAAGGGTCACTACAAATAATCGACGCGATCAGAAACGGAATAGGTTTTTCTAGGGTAAAAACGTAACACATTGCTTCATCCCATAAATGTTAAAAATAGTGTCAGATACCGTTTTGTGACTGTTTTATTGTCTTACTGATCTTTATGAATGATTAGATTATATCCTGCCTGCCTTTCTAACGTGTCCAAGAGTCCTATAAGGTCTAAATAAAGCACTTTGAATTTGAATGTGTTTTTGAGTAGGTACAAATAACCGTTTATATTTATTTCTCTGGCCGGCCTACGTCGATCATCGTTGAAATCCTATTAAAGTTCAAAACTCGAGTGCCTAACCGATCATACTTCCCAGTGTACATAAAGCAAGGGCGCGAGGTGGAGAGCCGAGGCGCGGCGGACATGCTCGAGAGCTGCCCGTCTCCCCTCGCCTCCTACTGGAGGGCGCCGGGCCTGCACACTCCTGACAGCATTCACAGGTGATTACTGAAACTAGCAAGCTTGCTTACCTAGAACTCTACACTAGAACAGATATGATGATGATTTTTATTGTGAAGGTCTATTACAATTATGGCTTCATATTAAGCTGGCCAATGTCTTCTGTCTGTTTCTTGTCTGCTTAGCAACGCTAATCTTAAGAATGACGATACTGTGTACAAACACATGATCATGATTCTCAGGATACCTACCTAAAACTGCGGGAGAATAATGGCGAAATATTAGTGTGTAGTAATACACTTGAGGATGCTGCTCCGATCCCTATTTCGAATTACACACTACCATCAGAGACGCACAAACATATTGTCTACATGAAGCTCTTAATCATTACCGTCATTAATCTCAAAATATTTCCATTTTCAGAAGACTATCAAACCCCGACGGTGTAGCGGACATCGTCCGCTGCGTGGAATACAAAGACTCCATGATCAGTCCGCACCGCTCCGAGCACCACGTCACGCACGCGGTCTGCGACCTCATCCCCCGCGCCCCGCCCCGCACGGAGTACATGTCCAGGGTCTGTCTAGAGCTAGACGTCCTGAACTCCCCCCCGCCCGCAACAAACACCCCTCTCCTAGTGTGCTCGGTAGACTTCGAACCCTACGACAAACGCTTCGACACTTCCAAAGAAAACTGTACGATATGCGTCCAATCGAACCCTGACGTGTCCAGAATACCCACCCCTCCTGTCAAATCCTGTCTAAAAAAAAGTAAATCCGACTGTTCGTCCACCTCGCTCCCGTCCACTGAAGTTAAAAAAGATGCAAAGTCTGATATAGAAGAAATAAATAAGGAGTGGAACAAAGCGTACGATTCGCAGGACACAGATCGAATGCTCAACAATATATCCAACGATCTGGATTATCTATTAAACCGGACTTTGGACTCTAGTAATATACACGACCAAATAGAGGAGGCGCCCCCTTAGATACAATGTGAAATTACTAGTATAATAAAACAGGGACTTCATTGTACATAATTGATATCGAATTTGTATCTAGTCATTTAAAATTTGTAAATAAGTATAATAATTACATATACAATAATCTAGACATAAGTCAACAAATTCTGTAACTTTTACTCAACTAGGTACTATACCTTAAGGAAAATTCAAATTAATTTACACAGTAGTGCAATACCTAACGATAGTAGTTTAAGTTAAACTGATTGTGATATGAAATACGAAATATAAGTACTTTCCTGAAAACTGGCACGATCATCTTTTATTTTTTCGTGAATACAGTATAGTTTCGCTTATCCGGGCCTCCGCTACTTCGGTGATCCCGTTAATCCGGACGAAACGAGGGTGTTCACGGGGGCGGGGGTTTCAACAAATCTTCAGACGCGCTGCGCTTTTGAAATTAAGGTTGAAGGCCTATTACTGACTTGTAAATTAAAGCCACCTTGTATGTAAGTACAATGAAAAAACCAAATGATGTATGTAAGCGTAGTAAATTAGAATTATTGTTGTTGTTATGACCGCAATATCAATGAAAGAGACATTGAAAAATACAAAATTAGGAGATTTAAGGGAGCCTTAACACTTCAGTGCCCATGACGCACATCCCAAGTAGACCTCAGTCTAAGCGAGACTGAACGGTGAAAAAATATAACGTCTACATCACAGAACAAGAATGAACCATCATTATATCATCTATGTATTATATTGTATTAAGTATATCAGTCATCTAGTACCCATAACACAAGATCTGTTTAGCTTGGGGCTAGATGATGCTTTGTGGATTGTGCAGCATTATTTATTTTATCAACGTCAAATGTTAACTCTAGTTATTTTTGTTCTTATCGAAACAGCCCGAGAGATAGCGCAGCGCATTGCCATACCTCAGAGTAATGGAGCCAGCGTCTTGGGGACGCGACGACTGGTTCAGTTGAGCTACCTTATGAGTTTAGATTGTTTGCAACAGTCTGCACTGACCGTTTCTATTGTAACTAGTTCTAAAATTTGGTTTTATTCTCTAATAGTTATTTTTATGTATTATGTTTTAAATCCCCTCAAAATAACCGCCAATATGCAATCATATCTTTTAAGTTATGACAGCTATCATATGGAACGTTTATATTGGTTATGATTATTATTCAACAAACATAAAAAGGGGTAATAATTTTTTGTACAATAACAGTAAATTCTAACTACATCTCCACGAACCCACATCTCAATACAGTAATAAATAATTTTAAATATGTAAATATATAGAAACGTAAGAATAACAATACGAATTATATTTTATAAGTCCTATAATATATTTTACTTACAATAAATTTGTTGTTACAATAAATGTGTGTTTTATTAAAACTCCAGTAGAACGGGTAATAAAATATTTAATAAAGCTCCACTAGCATAAATAAACAATACGCATAATTTACAAAAGTAAAAGCTTGAATTCGCAACATAAAATGATTGTTCGCAATATAACTTATCTAGATAAACAAATCTACTTAGTCCATTTCACACGAGGTGACCTTGTCACCGCCAAAAGCGTTGAGCAGACGACGACATCAAAATCCATGTACATACTAAGTAACAGAAACCACACCACACCATTCTTAGAGGCTAAGCCGCCGAACTAAGAGGACGTTACCAACAGCAAAGAGCTTTATTACACTACTTTTGTAATTCTTATTACAAACTAACTATTACTAACTGAAGAAAGAGGCTTAGCTGGATGTATATAGCGGCTTATCGCGATGTCTGCTGAAATAATTTTAGTGTATAGAGAACCGTATATTTATGAGAGGTTTAGCGGTTTATGTTGCTTATTGTGCACGGATTTTTGAGTCTTCATCTGCTTGACGGTTTTTGGCGGTAGCTGTACCTACCTACTGTGGCCGACCATCAATCGTGTAAGCTACCATCAAGTTCGTGGTATTACCCAAACAAGACATTGCATAAACAGTGTTCGTCGCCTCGTGTAAGAATGGGTCTACTATAACGTACTTCCGACTTTATAACTTTAACAGTTAAACACAATATCACATACAGATTATTAAAGTATTATTCCTATGCTGATTTTAACTCGTAGAAACTTTATCAACATACCCCTTTTCAACATTGCCAATGACTGCTTATTGCATGATGCGCTCACATATATTGAAGAAACAATGATCATAAGTTAAATACAGCCACTTTGTCAGTTTACAACAGAGTTAACGAAATTTTCAACTTTCATAAGTGACACTCTTGGAACGTATTCTATGCAGAAGCTATGCATTAAGCTTGTCAACAGGATGTTTACATGAGTTATATCATGAGTCGACAAATACGACTGATTGAAAGACGTAAAGCAAGTCTGAGATTTACCCGTAAGTACTATTACTTTTCCAAGTCGATGCAACAAACAATAGTGAGATTGAAAAGGTGTCTGTCGAAGAAACTTAAACATAGCACCAGTAGTTCAATAAATGCAACTATTTTATATTGTAGTTTCAAAAGCCACTTTACATCTGACTTGTATTCGAAAATACCAAGTAAATAGCTTTATCATTTCACACTTTATCATGCTGACTCGCCTGTTAAAATCTTATTTTACTTTACTTTTTAAAAGTATTAAGAAATTACAACAAAAAATAGCTGCAAGTTTTCTTACTCATAAAATAAATCCAGCTGGCTATAAAGTCAGATGCAAATACAGAGGTTAAGTTATTATTGATGTAGTCACTTCTAAACGATCAATATATTTAAAGGTGCCTAGCCTAACCAACAGCTGCAGTGACAATCCTATTAAATATTTATCTAAAAGGCACATACAATTTAGTGCTAATTTTGGTCCAGAAAAGACCCAAAAAAACTAAAATGAATATTTTATGTGCATTTACTCGTAGTTTACCCAATTTTCGACATCAAACTCATTTTAACGAATTTGTGGATTCTAATAAATTGATAAACATATATTATAACATTTTCAGGGATATGATATACTTAATTGTATATGTAAATTAGTTTATATTTTTGTTAACAATTTTTCTATGGAACATTTTTGTTTAACCTATACAATATGTATTTACATTACATCAAGTTACAATAAGTTATATTTGTGACTACAAAATACTTAAAAACTGGCGAATGTGCTTGAGGACCACATTTTTTTATATTAGGTACATTTGATTTTACTACAGCGACGACGTGAAATCATCTATTGATTTAACATAGTATGATACATTAATAAACTTTTTAATCATCATTATCCAATCAAAGTTTGGGTCAACTTTGATGGGAGCCTCCAAACTCTGGTCCTGCATCAATCACATCCAGGTTTCCGAGAATATTTTATAGAAGGCATCCGTTAATTACGTGGGGCATTTAGGGCGGAATCAATCGTGACATGGGAGACAAAGGGGAATAGACAAATATTACGATTTTTAAATTAGATAATTAAATATTGTTTCCGATTTTGTCAATTTGATTCAATACTACGTTCTCAAGCACTGATATTAACTTACATAATATTAAGAAAACGCGTTTTGCAAAAATCTCACATAAATTTGGAGTGGTGTTGTGGGTGTCGATCCAAATCTCACGACATCTCACCAAAAGGGGAGAAGGGGTTCGAATAATAGTCAAAATCGCCTCATGTAATTTATGGATGCCCCGTATAGTATCTACTATTAAGTTTTAATTTATACGTATTGCGTTTATATATTACACGTACTTACACGTACTTTAATCATATACATTGTTTATTTGTAAGCTCAACAAATTTATACATTAGTGCCATAATAACATTCAGATAAATATAAATTATTCTAACACTGCCTTGCTTAGATTATCATCTGATTTTTGTAGTATAAATGTATATCTACATACATAACATAAAGTATACAAATAGGTATGTACCATTTATATAACAATAAATAAACATAATACAAACTATATAAATAGGTATGTATGTATAATTGTTAATACAACAGTAGTTAAGAAATACTAGTACTTGTTTAAAACAAACTTTAACTTTCTATTTAAACTTTGTCAGGGTTAAGAACTTTTAGGATAATATTGAGGTTTACGCGACGTTTTGAGTTAAAATTATTATTTATAGTTAGGTTTCTTAGCATATTGATTCAATCTACAAGTCTACATTTATACCTACTACTTCTATAGGAATAAATATTTCATTATTGTTTATCAAGGTACTTACCTAAGTTACAAATCATCGATTTCTCAAGCGATAGGTACAAGCTAAATAATCAGGTAGTTTTACGTTACACTTTAACTTACTGGCAAAGTGTTAGCTTAACACTTATTATGAAACGGACAATATTATTTAGTAACACTTGTAACAGGTCCAATCTAGAAGATCACTCACCGGCCTCCTATTTTTGGAACGTCCAATTCGCGAACGATATCAAATCGATCGAAGTTATTGACGATCGGTGTAGTTTCAACACAACGCGAGGCGTTTATTGAAAGCGCGCATATCTGGAAAACATTTAAACAAATATTAATAATAAAACTACATTGTTTACTTAACATTACATACTTTTCTACGTAGAAATATGTTAAAAAATCTAGGTTCCGTGTAAGATAAGAATCCTAAGCTTTTTAAAATGTCAAATATCTACGAACACGTTTTTATAACTTGCAAATAAATACCATAAAATTATTAGCTCATACTGACAGATCAACATCTCGTTGATCGTCTCATTGTCAGACGTTAAATGTCAAACAATGACGTTACATCGGTCTCTACGGAAGACGTAGCGACGAATCGACCCATCGTCCTATTGCCAGAATCGACGCTGAGCAGATTAATGACGTAACAGATGCGCTGTATCGGCCGCTTCAACTGAAACAGATCGTCGAGCGCCCTCTCCAGGCGACGTAGCGACGTATCGACTAGTCGTTCTTGCGTTCAAGTAGATCCTGTGGTGTGTAATGACGCCATTAGCCTCACCTGCGCTGTCTCAGCCGCTACAACAGTTCATCATGAGTCCTCTCCAGGCGACGTAGCGACGTATCGACTAGTCGTTCTTGCGTTCAAGTAGATCCTGTGGTGTGTAATGACGCCATTAGCCTTACCTGCGCTGTCTCAGCCTCTACAACAGGTCGTCATGCGTCCTCTCCAGGCGACGTAGCGACGTATCGACTAGTCGCGTTTTCTTGCGTTCAAGTAGATCCTGTGACGCCATTAGCCTCACCTGCGCTGTCTCAGCCGCTACAACAGGTCGTCATACGTCCTCTCCAGGTGACGTAGCGACGTATCGACTAGTCGTTCTTGCTTCCAAGTGGACACTGTGGTGTATAGTGACGCCATTAGCCTCACCTGCGCTGTCTTAGCCGCTACAAATGGTCGTCATGCGTCCTCTCCAGGTGACGTAGCGACGTATCGACTAGTCGTTCTTGCTTCCAAGTGGATACTGTGGTGTATAGTGACGCCATTAGCCTCACCTGCGCTGTCTCAGCCGCTACAACAGGTCGTCATACGTCCTCTCCAGGTGACGTAGCGACGTATCGACTAGTCGTTCTTGCTTCCAAGTGGACACTGTGGTGTATAGTGACGCCATTAGCCTCACCTGAGCTGTCTTAGCCGCTACAAATGGTCGTCATGCGTCCTCTCCAGGTGACGTAGCGACGTATGGACTAGTCGTTCTTGTGTTCAAGTGGATACTGTAGTGTATAGTGACGCTATTAGCCTCACCTGCGCTGTCTCAGCCGCTACAACTGAAATAGGTCGTCATGCGTCCTCTCCAGGCGACGTAGTGACGTGTCGACCCGTCGTCCCTGCGTCAGAGTGGGCGGCGGCGGCAGCGGAGGAGGTATTATCTCGTTGTAGGTCGATGTCGAAGCACCCATCGATGCCGACTGCCGTAGGCGTGCTGTGGGCCTGTGTCGGACGTAGCCGTCTTCTAGATCTTTCACGAATCTGGAATTGAGAATGATAGGCATAAGCATAAAATAATACATCACTACATAGTATAAAACAAAGTCGCTTTTTCTGTCCCTATTTCCCTATGTCTCTTTGACTGCTTAAATCTTTAAAACTACGCAACGGATTTTGATGCGGTTTTTTTAATAGATAGAGTGATTCAAGAGGAAGGTTTATACGTATAATAAAACCGTGCGAAGCCGGGGCGGGTCGCTAGTAGAAAAATATAATAGACTCAGACGAAAAAATTTTTAAGTGTTGAATAGATTATAATGCATTTTAGGAACCCTTTTATTCCGAGTTTACGTGAAAAAGTTTCGTTAAAATACGAGAGTGAAATAGTAAGAAGAATAGACCGCTGAGCTAGTAAAACATAATTACATATATTAAAGTGTACCGAATAACAAGTACCTACACTAAGTAAATATTTCGCGGCGGCTGAACCGAAGTCCTTGAAAATACTAAAAACTTCCATAGCGGTCAAGTACGAGCTAACGATAAGGCACATAAGGGCACATCAAATAATACAGCTCAATGGATAGGGTTCTAACCGTGTTAATAGGACGCGCTATCCGGTCACAACTAAACGAATGATAACAGGATTAGAATGGCGTTTGTCAGACAGCACACTCAGAACTTAAAGCCGCGTACAGATTGCTGTAACGTAACATGCAATGTATCACGCAATGAAAGAAATTGCCGTCCACACTGTCGCAATTTATCATGCAATGTAACAGAAATCACACAGTGTGGACGCCTCGCGCGCACGAACCGAGCACACTACGCGCACGAACAGAGCATTTCAACTCGTATATTTCACACATTAACACAGCTACAGTAGAGCCGTTTATGTTACGTTTTTTTTCACATGATTGTTGATAATCATTGAAGCATCGCCAGTCATCGTAGCCAGTAATAATTGTATAATAAATTCTCTCCGCGTGTTCTAGGCAGACTGAGCTATGTTCGCGGCGCGCATGCCGGAAAAGATGCGAACACCTACGTGCTCAGTTCGCGCGCGCGCTGCGTCCACACATGTGAAATGCTCCTTTCATGTTACATTGCATGTTACGTTACAGCAATCTGTACGCGGCTTAAGAGTTAAGGTTCCGGCGAACACTGCTGACAACTTTAACAAGATTATTAGAAAAAATAAAAAATCATTTAAAAAAATGCATAATGCGTTGCGCTTACATTTCAATTAAGTATTATCTAAGATATATCCTGGGACCTAGATATATGAAAAACTGCATAATTATTAGTGGAAATAAGCTCGATTTGCAAATAATTTTTGTACGACAACGTTTGTATGAGGAAATCACATATGCCGGCGCCTGAAGGACTTAAAATGAGTCACAGAGCTCTAATAACGCTGGAATTCAATTCTTTAATGACAGTTATTTATTGTGTCAGTTCAAAGCGCCCTTTCTGACCGTCTCCGGTATAAAAGAACGTTTGTTGAGGCCAAAGCAACACACCAACCATAGTATTAGTTCCATGGACGGTCACGCCTGCTCACATAAAATGGTGAAAATCAAATGGCCTCACTCTGTCATCGAAATAGTGTAAAATCCAGCTGGCTTGTATAATAGAGCTCAGTCAAATGAGAACATTGGGTATAGCTTAGTAAATGAGTGCTCACCAGGGGAAAGGTGCTCCTAAAAATCAAGAGACCTTCTTTCCTTTTTCCCCAACCCCTAAGTGTTAGTTTGGTCATCAATTGATAGATAGAAAAACTTTTAATTAAGATCTCTTACAAATAGCACAGGAATAAAAAATGTTAAAAGCAACAAAAATAACAGTAGGTAACAATATTTGAGATTCGTATACATATAAGAAAAGATAATAATTAAGATATTAAAATATATTCAGAAAGTTGCTATACGATCCACTATCTCTCAATTTTTCGGTATTGTACGCAACATCCTAATAACTTTCGAATAACCGAAGATTTATCATTCAAAATCAAACGTTCAATTTAGAAAATATTAATATCTCATCCATAAATTCATAGCCTAAACATTCAGAAATAGTTTTAACAGATACACATTTGCTCATCTAGTTCATTTGACTGTTTTATAAACATTTATTCGAGGATTAAGATGCGTCATCGACGAATAGAAATTACTAAGTTTTTTTACTCTTAAAGCATTTATTTCTCAACATAACGTGTTAAAAATTAAAACAAACAACATTATGTGAAACTGGTGCTTTCGTAGGTTTATTAACTACCTTGTTTTTCAATCTGTAGAAAGTAGTAAAAAATCAAACGAACGTTTTTGTGCAAATGCTATTTAAACGACACAGAAATTTTGGTTTGGAATAGGGACCTGGTAACCAGGCTCTCGCGCAGTCGACGTGTTGACGCTGAGTTGAACGTGTTAAAAACATTGTAGGCTAACTATCACACTAACTTCAAGAAAACACACCCCTACACACAACTCATGTCAAAAGAAACGAGAAGAACATTAATAATTATGTATTTTTATGGTAGGTATTTTTATATATTTTTTTATATTATTATTGTACATATGAGTTTGACGAATTCATTAAGACTGTAAACAGGTTAACTACACTATTTCACACTTATAATATTTATGCGAAAGGTTGGATGTTAAAATGTATGGATGTGGACGTTTGTTACCTTCACGCTAAAACTATCGGACAGATCGGGCTGAAATTTTGCATATGAATAATTCTAAGCCTGGAATAAAACATGCTTTATCCCGTAAATGGTCCCAGAATTATTTACTTTTACTAGCAATCCGCTCTGCCTTCGCACGGGTTGTTTACGAGCTTTTATAAATATTTTGGAGTACTAATTCCGTATCCATTGTTTTCATTCTACATATTCATTAACCCTATGCACGCCCGTAGTTCTCAGTTCTCATGTATTTTTTTTATTACATTTATAAAATTACAAACAGGCCTCTGGTTTTTAGAAATGTGAAATAAAATAGACAAGTTTAAATTATAGGTCGATAAATACAATACAAAACTCCGGCAATTGGTGATAACTACAGAAAATAAAATGATATGTAGGGTAAAAAGGTTAAGCTCTCGTTTAGAAGTACACACGAAGCACGGTACGATACCGTATTATCCCTGACGTCATAGCTGCACCTCCATGCTAAAAGGTCTTGACGCCGTAAACTGGTTTATTGGTTTATTTATAGAGCACTCTGAACTTAAAAAACACTATAACTTTTAATCCTTAGTTGTCCGAACCTTGGTAAAGAGTTAGACCCCCCCATTTCGCTCTTATACTAGTTTCAGGATTAAAAGAAGACTAGTCTTTCCACCAATATCCCCTTGCAAATTTTCCCAAAATAGCGTACTTTCGAAATACGTTCAGCCACGTAGGCGTGAAAATCCCAGACAGAGAAACAGAGTTTATTTCGTATTTCTAATATAAGTATAAATTAATTTATTTGTAACTATAGCAACACAATTGAACACATGCAACACGCTCTGATCGAAGGCAAAGGATAGTAAATAAAAGTAGTTATAATAAAAAACTCAAATAGAGATGAAAGTTTCTTTCAATGGCCTATATATATACACTGCAGTATTTGGCACAGTCTTTCGAACAAAACTTATTTCAACGGAAGACCTTTCGATTTGGAAAGCTTCCAAATTATACAATCGTGGCTGTATGTAGCTGCAATCTAAGGTATTCGCGAATCTGACTCTACTTTACGCTTGTACTTACGTTGTATTTTATACTCCTAACCAGAAAAAAAAACCAATAAATAATTATTATTTATTGGTCTTGCCAATAGCTGAGCTTGGGTTATGTATGTTACGGATATTGATTAAATACAATACAAACATCGTTTTTTTTATTATCTTTTTTTTTATTGTGCATGGAAGCAAACAATCAGAACACCCGAAATAAATATCCGCAGATCGTACAATTATTTGTCCTTAGGCCGGAATCGAACCCGGAACCTCCTGCGTCACAGCGGAGCTATGCTATGCCACTGAGGTGGTGGTGATGGTCTGTTTCACAAAAAAACATCCCTCAAAATTTTAGATCATCGCAAGGGAAAGGAACTTTTTAAGATTTCTTAGGGAGTCTATAGATCCGGTTTAAAGCGCAAAGAACCGTTTAAATGACTGAAATGAAAGTAATCCATGTATTTTTCTATCGTTTTCCAATCTATCTTACGATCTATTTACCTATTGTCTATCAAGGACGATCGACGTGATTCTAGTGCATTCGCTTTTGGCTCAAGGTTTGTGTAATCAAGCCCATTTGCTTATTTGTTTTTTCTTCATCACCATTATTACTAACTAGCTGCGCCCCGCGGCTTCGCGCATACAAATTGATGAAAGCTTATATTTTATTCCAGGCCTAGAACTACGTCTGTAAATTAAAATTAAAAAAAATTAAAAAATAATTTTAAATTAAAAATAATTAAAAAAATTATGTAAATTTCAGCCCGTTTAGTTCAGTAATTTTGGCGTGAAAAGGTAACAAACATTCATCCATCCATCCAAACTTTCGCATTTATGCGATGTTATTTTAGTGCGATGTTATTGGTATTATGTAATGTTGTTCAAAAACAGGACATAAATAATAAACAAATGGGTTCAAATGCGTTGTTATAAACAACGCGATTGGATTAATCCCATGCGTACTGAATAATTGATATGTTTTCTAGAACTATAGCTTGGCAAAAAAGAGTAGAAAATAATGGGGGCGCCACTGTAGGTCCTTATGGCAACACCTATAGCGCACCAAGCTAGTCTTGATACTTAGGTGTATATTTCTGTTATACGTACATTTATATCCACACATAGTATAATAGTATCAGTAAATATTGTTTAATTGAGCAAGGTTCTCGTTATGCAAGTATATAAAGAAAAAAATATAAAGTAACTTAAAATTTAATACATTGTTATTAATACATTGTAAGTTCTCTCTCACAGTATTCCTTTTCTATTTTTATTACGTGCTGGCACGAATTCTTCCAATCCTCCTCCGTAATAGCTTGGAACCGTTCCGTTTTAGCTCGCTCAGCTGCTTCCTATAAAGAATAAACTTTTTATGATACCTTTATCTTACCTTTTTCAGTTTATTATTTAGGCACCTAATTTCTAGACCATTTAAAATACAAACGCTATAGTAACTTTATTACAAAGAAATAACACAACATTTAAATTATGTAGAAATAGATTTACATATTAGCTAGTCTAGCTCAAGTGTCAAATTCTATGCCCGCGCTATAGCAGAGTACGCAGAACAAACGTAAACATAACCTAACTGCCCGATGTTTATTGTTGAATATTTCACTTGTTCCGTGGAACTTTAATTTAATCCTGTATTAGGACCATCAAGTTACCTTTGATTCATCTTAAAATTACAAAACAAACTCTCACAAACCTGTCATATCAGCGGTTCTTTGAAAAACATTGTTGAGATCTGAAAGAATAGTTCTGGCCTCAAATTCTGCCAGACATCGCCTGTATACCTTATAAATAACCTCCCTGACAGCACTTCTAACTGTTTTATTCATTATTTTTCACTTTTCGTCACTTTATCACCACCGCTTGACCGATCCAAGTAAAAAATCCGAGAATTCGTAATCTTTGTTTACAATTTTACATCAAACGTCATTGTTCTAAGAATGTTGCCATTAAACAAAAAAATTAGTTCCGTTTCAAGACTTTTTTGCCAAGCTGTATAAACAGACTTCAATTCCGCGCGCACTGTTTACGCCTGTTACCATGGTTACCGACTATAACACCAATAATGTGAGTCATTGGCAAGGTTTCGGACGAAAATATCATAGATGTTTACAATTTTGTTAATATTTTAAAAACCACTCGAACCTCTGATCTTGGAGGTATATGCTATAAATTATAAAAAGTAACTTTTAAATTAATTGTACAGGTCCAGACCATCATCTAAGAAAAAAAATATCCTGGTCCTTCCAATATTGTTGACGTAAATAACTAAAAAATATCAGCTATCCATACTTTGATGAAACGGATTATCTGCAAAATCACGTCTTAGATACCGTGGAAGTAGATGCTGTTTGGCACATTTGCTCAGGTAGTCGACTCATCCAGTCACAGTTTAACGTTTATGTAGGTATCGTAGAAAATTGTGTTGTATATTTTCGATTCTATCTATATAGTATACATAGAGTAGGTAGGTTTCCATATTTGGGAGGAACTACTTCAACTACTCCAAGTGACAAGGCACTGTAAAGAGAGTATAGATAAGTGTGACGAATTCTGTTTGTAAAACTACCTACTTCATTCATAGGAGACACCATTGTGTGGAATGAATAAGAAGCGTGATGAATTGTTTGGCCAGACATCATAATAAGAGCAATTACATTTTATTGCCAACTGACTCATAAACAGCAAGTTTTCGCCTCAGAACTATTTTCTTGGTGAACCGATTTCGATGATTCTTTTATTTGAAAGCTTTTGCTTTTCATGTAGTTTTTGAGGTATCCTTGATAATTCTTATGTTGTTAACTTCGACTGCATTAAAGTGGTTTAATTTTAGCTTTGTTTTACAGTTTTTTTAAACATGGTGGAAATGTAAAACTATATGAGTGGACATTAGGTCATCGAATGTACTATACTCTGATTTAGAATGAAAGATATTTTTGTAAACAATGACATTTATGAATGAAAATTTAACCACAATTGTCGTTTGTTGTTTTGTTGATTACCAATGGCTAACCTATGTCACGGACGATGTATTAAATAAAATTATGAAAGAAACTTGTATTCGACACATAAGTAACTCATATAAACGTGCTAGTGGTCTATTTTTAACGTCTTCTATAAGTTGACAAAAAATAAAAGCGAAAAGAAAATCAACTAGCACCTTACTGCCTATATTATTTTGATAAAAATATAAAGATTTAAATTTGACTTGCTTTCAGTTATTTTTATGTAAACCTAAAGAAATAAAGCTATTGATTTCTGACTGATTAAGTGTAATTAGCACCCATTCAAGAATAATTTTCTCACTGTGAATGGTATGAACTTAATCAACACCAGCCGAACAAACCAGCAGAACAAAGAAATCCAAAAAGTATTTTCATAACATCATTTTACTGCTGGCTTTTGCAAACACGCTTTTATTCACACTATTGCTAGTGCAGTCTTTAAACTGAGGGGTTAAGGTCGGTTTCTGTGTCGGATAATTGAAGGAAGTTATCCATTGTGGCTTCTAGCGTCTAGGGCATATTCCGCCGACTAAATTACTTGTCACGTGTGTGGGTGAGACTTCATACGCGAGTTCCTTTAGTCCTCGAGGTTATTGCAAGAAATACATACAAATTTGACCTCTAATGTAACTAAAGTCATATAAGATCTGCTGATCTTTACCGCTTACAAACCTTGTAAAGAAAAATCGTATATGCAATCCGAATAGATGACCAAAGTCACAAGAATTACTTATTATTACTTTAGAGTAAGGCACCAAGAGTCGAATCAGAGTCGTGTGATAACGTTGATAACGCTGTCGCGGCCGATGACCCCTGCTGCGTCGTACGGAATGGAAGTGATAAAGAGGACTCAAATTAGCAAAGGTACTTACACGCAGTTGTAGTTTAAGAATATTTGCTCATTCATGATTTAAACACATTATTTCGAAGCTTTGCTAACAAGGCATTGATAGTAAGCCGTAGGTCTTCTCACATTATTTGCAATGTTAAAATTTAGTAATAAACTTTTAATACCATTATTTTATCTTATTTTCTTTAAAATACAAGAATTTGGACAATAGAATCGTTTAACACTCATCGCGGTTCATCAAAAGTGTTATTACAAAGATGATCTAACTACCTACACAGTGTAACGGTAGGACACGGTCTATCGGATCAATAAATTGCACTATGTGTTGGGAATGCGATTAATACAGCGTTAATTGACTACTGTTTCTAACGCAGAGCATCAGCAATCTTGATGCAATATTGAAACATAAGAAACCACAATAATAATTAGACAAAGATTGGGCTTTAAAACTATGGATTGTCTTCTTGCAAGATAGGTTGACGATGTCGCAGTGCGTATTATGCGAAAATCACAAAACAGCACTGACAAAGCCTATCAACATTTATTTAATGTTAGCCTACCTATTTAATAAGCCTTTCGCACACAATGTTAGTGAGATAGACATATTTAGGCCTCGCCTACCGACGAGATCGCGCTGTCGACTTGTGTAAACTTAGGCATATTTTTAGAGATTTTGGGCTCAAATCGGCCTATTACCAAATTCCACAAAAGTGCCGTTGAAGCGAAGTGACTTTTATCAGTATTTCGTAGACAACTTTTTATCATTATTTCGTAGTTTTTGATTTCCTGCAAATTACTTTTAGAAAATAGTTTTACTCCATGTTAGATGCAGAAAAAATGTAGAGTCAGCCGTATAAAACTTTAAATCGAACGCCCATAGCCTAGTTGCTTAAGAAACTAGAAGAACTAATTATTTGTATTTACTCATAAAAACATGAAACATATTTTTACAGGCGTACCTAATCTACTATAATACCTACCTCTAACCTAGCTCAACTCAATAGCGTTCCTAGTCTTAACATACATATATTTCTATTATAATAAATGGGAAAGTTTGTGTGAATGTTTGTTATAGGTAATCTTTGTAACTACTTAAGTTATTTAAATGAAATTTGGTATGTAGCTAGTTTAGGACCTAGAATAGGACATAGGCTATAAAAATTGGAAATTTTAACCTCTGAGGGGGTTAAACAGGCTGGTAAAGTTTGTATGGAAAATATTTTTCCATCGCATCGGTTCGATTTACTCAAAACTCGTTATAAATAAAGTATGGAGTGAATAATGAAACAGGTATTTTTTTTATTTTACTCAATAACCCCAAGGGGGAGAACAATACATTTAAAAAAACTCAAACTGGTTCACGGGCGACGTCGCGGGGCGCATCTAGTTATGCTTAAAACTAAAAAAAAACTATAGAACACTACACTACTCTACAGCCTTCAGATAAGTTAGTACAAATCTCCACGTCAATTCGCGCAAAAACCAGCTGATTCTTTGCGCAGCTCATATAAAAAAACATCATGTGACTGGCGCAGCATAGAAAGTTCCGTTATATTAACAGCCATATTAACTGTGAGCTCAGCTGTGGACTGGCCTTGGCTAATTTAGATCAAACGTCTAGCAAAAATGATTGTTTTTGTTTTTTTCCTTAGATGAATGGCAAAACTCTAGAATTACCGCTAGAAAAACCTGAAATTATGTTTATGTCTTGGATCCAAAAACCTAAGACAAGAAGACAGACAAAAAGGCTGGAAAGAATTAAATAAGGCCATAAGTGGATGTACGAAGGCATTGCACCTCAAATATTGATTAAAACGTGATGTTGTTTTCCAGTCCAAGGTAAAAAAAATACTAATAGATGTCACCAATAGGGATTGCAATCCGGTCCGGCGGATCCGGTAATCCGGCGGATCCGGCGTGTTATTGGACATACCGGATCCGGTGAGTTAGCGCCGGATCCGGTGGCGGATCCGGTAAAGCAAAAAATACGCGAACGCGAACTGGGAAAGTCGCGCCCGCGTGCATTTGCCAGATCGCTAGACATGCCTCGTGTTCTTAGATCGTTTTTTCAGCACAGAAATAATATTGCAAAGCAAATTGCAAGTGGCATTTTGCTTTACAAAAGTAAATGTAAAAAGTAAATGCATCTTGTTTTATTGTTTCTTAGGATTATGAACTGAAGTTGATTTTATAAGTACAAATTTAAAAGACTGTTTTGTTAATTTAAGTCTGTGTAGATTACAGATTTTAATACTAGAGTTTTTTATGTATTATTACTTATGTACTTTCAGATACTTACATACAGCAATAATGAGAGTCAGACAGATTACTTACTTACTTTATTATTTAGAATTTTCAGAAGTTTCATAATTACATTTAGTACAAATAGTACCAAAAAATATAAATATACTTTATTTTCCATAAATACGTATTTTATTTTTCTTTTTATGTATTATTAGCTGCGCCCCGCAGCGTCGCCCGCGGGGAAATTTATTTATTTGTCAAATATCATATTTTTATACATAATAGTTATGCTATTCCCGACGAAGACAAATCCAAAAACACAAAAATCATAAAAATCGGTCCAGCCGTTCTCGAGTTATAAGTGTTGTAACAAACACGACTTTCTTTTATATATAAAATATAATATAGATTATCAAAACTAAAAATCACTAAATACAAGGCCAAGTAACTTTGAAATCCGGCCGGATCCAACCGGATCCGGTCGGATTAGCGTCAATCCGGTGAAATCCGGCCGGATTGAAAATGATACCGGATTGCAATCCCTAGTCACCAAGTTTGATAAATTTGTTTTGTTATTGATTGAGATAATCAATAAAAAAGGCAGATAAGTGCATTGGGTGGCGTCTGATGACTTAATTACCTAATTTTTAAATATTGAGATTAGATAACAAACAGAACGAACAACTTAGTAGGCAATCATCATCATAAACCTAAACCACAGCTGGACATAGGTCTCCCCAAATGAGCGCTGTAGTGCCCTGTCTTCAGCTGTCTAGTAGACAATAGATTATTTTAATTTATTTACATATTATATGTTACAACAAATATAAATTGTTAGAACATTCAATAATGTCATATCACTTTCTTTATTATTCAAAGAATTCACTTATTAATTTATTAGAATTCCAGGAGTTCTAATAACTGGTTCATGTGCAAACAGTTACTATGTAATAAGTTGTTATCAACTAGAAGTATGCTTGTTATCTTTGAACAGACTTTTATTGCACTTTGATAGCCAATGTTTGTTGTATATTATCAAAAATAATTAGCTAGTTGTGAGGTAATCTTAAATATAAAGGAATGAGAGATTTTTTTGAGACAATGCTTAGCCCAAACAACTGAAGCTAGAAAGCCATGTTGAACATAAGCTAATAAAGACTACCTAAAAGTAGAGATACCTAATTTTCGTTTTTAAGAAATAAAAGCGATAAATGCGAATTATAACTGCCCAATAATTGAAATATTTGCCTTTAAACATGTTCAAAATCAAAATAAAAAAAAATGGTTTTTAGAACAATGTTTATACGATGTAAAGGAATATCTTAATTATAAGAACATATAGAGCTTGATTTATTTCTTCTTTAATACATGTTTATTTCATTAGATTATTTTATTCAATTCGTTCATTACTTTTTGACATTTTTAATATTTAACTTTCATAAATTTTGCACACCTTAATAACAGGTAGATTGTAATTGAACTATTTATAAATATAAGAACTTTTGTACATACTTTCTGGCAAATAAACAATTATGATTATAATATTTTCTGTACCTTATACTTTTTAGACAAAAACATTTTTAAATGCTACACAACATGTGAATTTTCTAATATTACTTATACTATTCTAATATTATATGAGGTCCAACCCAACAAACGATTCCTTCTTGCTCATTGGCAAATTATTTTGCCCATCAGTAGCAGCGGCCGTGACCACATTGTCTCTGGACACTAGCTCAACACTGGAGAGCTTCTCCAAACTTCAATTTTTCAGGGATATTCAACAGGATGGAGTCTTAAGTGGATATGCTCATTTCTATAGACAACTCGTCAATGTGGTTCAGCAAGAAACTCCTGTTGATGTCATGCAGATTTTACTTGCATCAAAATGTTACAACCTGAGGTTCACAAATGCAGCTTTACAAAGCCCTGAGAGCCTAGTTCAACAGTGTAGATGCTGAAAGGTATTTCACAGTATCTACAATGTCATCATAAATAACCGAAGGCAAAGGCTGAAGCAAGAAAATACAGAGACAACCACAATGTTAGCTTTTAACTATTTTTTCTCTAATCAATATTTTTTTATTTTAATGATTATGGTAATTTAAATATTTTTTGTGTTTTTATCTTATATTTATGTGAAATTTCGTTTTTTTTGTTGCGAAATATACATAACCCTACCTATAAGTGATAAGACCATTCTTAGGGCAATAAATTACCTGGCAGAATCTATTTTGAGATGGATGAGGTGCCCATATCTCACCTTATGCAATTCTGCAGTTGCGTAATTGTGTTTGCCTCATGCCAAGTATAAGAATCAACCAACACTATCCCAAGTTACCACTAACATCCTGAATTGTAATGAACATGATTGTGCCGCAAAAATTACTTATCCAGAAAATTAGGCAACCAAAAATGCAATAATTAAGTAAATCAACATATTATTATCTATTTGATAACCTCTGGAAAGTTTTGTAATAAAACAAATACATGCTTTATCTCAGTGTAAACATAAGTTTAGCCTGTACCTGATAATTTAGTTTACATTTGACATTATAGTAGGACAAAAAGAGGTTTTCAATCAAAAAGAAATCTGAAATTTATTATACTGTTTAGGCCAACATTTTTCTTTTCTCCCCCAACTTTCCTACTTTGTATTATTATTCATAAGATACTCACTCGCTACTCTCCTTTGTCTTCTCAACATGTTTCTTGATGTCAGCTAATGATGAGTCCAGTCTACTGAGGAATTCGTCAAAGGTCTTCTTCTCGTCAGGACTCCCCGGGGAGAACTCCCTGGCGGAAGGCATGCCTCCGATGGAGGCCCGGTGGCTCGGCGGCGGTGGCTCCATTACACGCTCCCCATTCTCGTAGAAAGGAGACTCTTTGGTGACAGGTATCAACAGATACTCCCTCAAAAACAAACTGTCCGTAGCGAATAATCGGTTCGCCCTCCTTATTTTCTCCATCTACGGCAATCGAAGAACACATTGCATATCTAAACAAACACAATTTCAAGCAATAATACACGAAAATAAACACTTTTATTGCGAAGTATTACACTTACAGTTACACCATATTTTAAGGCAAGCCCTTGCAAGGTATCGCCTTTACACATAACGTGCTTGATGTATTCTTCGTTCCTTTTTATGTGATTGCAAGTGCTCCCGTATTTTTTCAGGGGGCGAGCTGATTCCCGAATTGAAACCCTCTCGTCAAACAGACGTTCCTCCTCCATTTTTGACGTAACCTAATGAATGACAGCAGAAAACTACAAAACAAAATTGACTTGACAGATCATTACAATGAAATTAGTCACAAAACTAGAGTTGTGCGAAATGGCAATAAAAACGCACAGATAAAAATGACAGTAATGCAAAAACGTCCAAGCGCGACATCTATTGAATGTTTTTTGAACTAAAAGTACTGCTACTCAACAATAGGTGGCAGAAAGTAGAATAAATTGTTTCATTCATTCGTTCGCGGTCTGCGGCAGTTCATTCCTTGCTTGTTTTGTTTTCATTCATTCAGTCGGCTTGCGGAGTGTGTTGTGTATGGACGTGTGTATTTTTGCGCGAAAATTATGTTGTTGTGAAATTGAATGAAAGATATATATATTAACGAAGTGTTCGGGTAAAACACTATATTTTTTAAGCTTTACTTCAGTGTAGTGTAACCTGAACTCATTCGGTTTTTTTTTTGTGATTTGTGTACATGTGATCGATACTACATCCAGAGATTTTCCTTTTGTGGGTATGTATCAATGAAAAGTTGTTTATTTTCGCCTAAAATAAAATAAAATTGAGGCTTTATTAAGCGCTGGTTTATGGTGATTTTCCCCAGAGCGCCACAGCGCCCCCAAAATCACAATAACATGGCCCTCGCCCGGGCGCAGCCCTCGTCAATTTGCGAAAGGGCTGTTGGCTGGTCGATCGTACTTGTGGTGTTTTATTATCGTGGGGTAAGAGGATATTTGCACTGTTTCTAATGCGTTATGCATTGCAGAGCATTTCATTTAGTTTGACCGTACTTGTGGACTTATAAAGACGATTTATCGGAGGTCGGTCGCCCTGCGCAGGGTATAGCCGATGCAAATTCTATGTTCGTTCCGCTCCCAGTTCCAGGATTTTTATCACTTACACAGCTGTGTCGCACTGGCAGATAAATAATAATATAATTTGATAACTCCCTATTATTCATATGATTCTTAGGTACCTTCGTAACTAACAATACAGAAAGTTAGATAGGCACAGCATATTATAAGTTTAACTAATATAACCTAAGCTAGGTACATATTGATATGTAGATTTTTGTGTCAAGGTACTCATCCTTTGCAATGAAACGCGTTGCAAAAATCGTAAAGAACTTCGTCGAGCGACAATCTAAAGTTCAGCGACCTTTATCACGCCCGTAGGTATTTATTGCAGACCTCACCTAAACCAACAGGTTTGATTCAATTAATTTGTTAGCGGAAATGAAAACTAATATTTGGAGATCTGGACAAATTGACAACGAAAACACCTACGCGAGAGGTAACTTAAAAATAGATAGGAAGGTAGGTCATCCATCCACCTGCTCCGCTAATTTAAACAGGTTCCTAGGTATAGGAAGTTTAGGAAGAATACAGGAGTAAAAGATAATGTAGTTCGTACGTAAGGTCTTACCGAGGACTAAGGTAGGTTGACGATTTCCAGCGAGGCAGTTTCTTTTTGCTAAACAAATTTTGGAATTGCTGATTCCAAAATTTGTTAATTAAGCCCTTTTCCATAAACGCGTAAAATGTATAATAATGCTTGTCAAGCCAAGCAGAGCTTGTG